>OZ012741.1:319483603-320083603 GCA_963859935.3 Lathyrus sativus
TGCAGCGCCATATTGTGATCTCTCCCCTTAGGGGTTAAATCGAAATCGGTAAAGCCCAAGCTATGGCCTGCATTTACATGTGCTAACACTCCCTCCAGCTGATTTACGGAAACATCTTGGGGTACGAAGGAAGTATCCAGGACTTTCAACAGTGCATTTCTGTGAGCTTCAGAACACAATAGCAACGACAGGATAGATATCTTGGACGGCGTCTGTTGCAGATGCTCCACAATCTTATAATCACTTTTTCGAATCAAGCGCATGAACTCCTCCACATCCTTCGATGCCGTTGCGTTGTCGCTTGCCTGCACTGGGATATTCTCAACCATCTTCCCCTTTCCTTTTGCCAGTCTTTCGGCCTCCACCTCAGGCGATATGAAGATCCTACCACTCCTTGTCATACCTCTGGTACCAACAACATTATCTACAGTCTCGGCTGGCTGCTGATTAGCATCAATCTTTATTCCGTCACAATACACTTCCAACCCATATGACCATGGGACTGCCTTTGTGCTCTCGTACGGGATCGGTCCGGCCTTAGTGATAGTAATTGGCGGTCGCTGGGCTGGTGCCGTGATAGTGATTGTCTTTCGAGGAATCGTTACAGTGGCCACATCACTTTGATTATCTGCTACTGCCCCTGCAGGTTCTTCCATTGCTGCTCGGTCAAACTGCAATGTGCCGCCATCTATTAAAGCCTGAACACCTTTCTTTAAATCATCACAACCCCCAGCTAGGGTCCAACATTCCAAGCAGTACTCGTCACATCCTGGATAAACACCCCCCTGCAATAATCTGCTTTTTATCTCGCTCAGCGGCATCTTTAAATCATCGACATTCATAATCAGATTCCACCCTTCCTCAGTTAGAATGGCGTTTGCCCCATGATTAGGCATGGGCTTCTGCACTATATTCGGACCTGCCGTTCCGAAATTTATAGCCTTATTGTCCAAAAGATCCTGCACAACATGCTTAAACGCATGGCAACCCTCTACATCGTGGCCCGGGGCCCCAGAATGAAACTCACAGTGCCTGCTTGCATCATAGCCATACGGAGGAGTTCCCGTTATCGGTGCCAGAGTTCTCTTCTCTACCAGGTTCAAACCCAACAATGTCTGTAACAAATCGGCATACGTTGAAGGAGGCTTCTCGAACACTCTCCTTGGCTTACCTCCCGGGAATCTACGCTGAGCCGGCTGTGCCCCCTGCTGTGGCTGCTGTTGCTGTTGTTGTTGCATTGGTTGTTGTTGTTGGAATGGTTGTTGTTTTTGAAACGGAATAGTAACACTCGCCACCTGCTGCGGATGATTATACTGGTTTCGACCTCTTCCTCGGCCTCGGCCCCCAAACACTGCGCTTGCCTCGCCCTGACGGCGCCCACCGAAAGCCTTCCTGTTACTGCCAGATGCAGTTGATTCCTCAGCCTGGAATCTTCCTTGTTTAATGTTGTTTTCAATCTTTTCTCCCATCAGAATTAAGTCTGACAAACTGGCCAAAGATGTGTGAAACAACTTGTCATAAAACATGCCGGTGAATGTTCCAATGAACATGCCATTCATTTCCTTGTCTTCTAAAGTAGGACGGACCCTAGCAGCCATGTCGCGCCATCTTTGCGCGTACTCTTTAAAGATCTCACCCTTCTTCTGAGACAGCCCTTGCAACTGGACCCGGTTGGGTGCCAGGTCACTATTATACTTATAGTGAGCTACAAATGCCTCTGCTAGCTGCTTCCATGTCTTTATATTAGTTGGCTCCAACCCCATGTACCACTCTAGGGAAGGGCCCGACAAACTATCTTGAAAGAAATGCATTAGCATTCTCTCATCACTTGAGTACGCAGACATCTTTCTGTAATAAGCCCGCACGTGCACTTTTGGACAAGTGTCCCCTTTATACTTATCAAACGTAGGAGCTTTGAATTTGATTGGCACCCTCAAGCCAGGTACCAGACCCATTGTTGACATGTCTAAGCCCACAGCACTTTGGTTCAGGACCCCCCTCATCTGCTCTTCTAGCATTCTGATCTTCTGGGAGTCATCCATCGGTCCCTCGAAACCTCCACCGGAGAAGGCATCCTCTTGCTGATCCTCTTTCCAGATACCATTCCCAGTTCCATACCCATCGTATCCGTTGTTACGGCCAGCTCTGATCTGATTCATCACCGGGCCTCGCCCTCTGTTGCCGTATCCCGGAGCAATTCCAACAGGTCCAAAAGTCATTAACCCCGCGCCGTTTCCATTTCCGAATCCTCCGTAACCCTGATTGGTCACACCAAAACCGTCCTGCCCAAAGCCTTGAGCATTGAAACCATATTTCCCAGCATTATCGAATCCTTGATCATTGAATCCGAATCCAGCATTACCGAAGCCGTTGCCTCCCATATTATCACCCAAGTTGATATCACCAAGCCCAACGTTATGGACAGCAGTCTCGTTCCCAACTCCGACGTTACCGTTCCCAGCAGCAGTAGCGTTGTTGACATTAGCAGCAGGTATATTGACTACAGGTGGAGCCACTGGTGTGGGAGTGCCATCCCCATGAACAGTGTCGACTCGCACAGACTGATGATCCTCATTCCCATGACCAGCATTTCTGACCAACAGAGGCTGCACCATAGCTTGCAAATTCTTCTGACCTTTTGCAATAGTCTCCATGGTCTGCATGAAGAGCGCTAGCTTCTCGCGCATATCTTTCATCTCGTTCTGCATTTGATCCATGATTCTTCGACAGTTGGTGCGAGTGGAATATCTGTGCGGGCGCTGATCTGCAATCCTGAAAATACCTGGTGCAGAGCAGGAAATAAGATACCATCCAATGATTACCTGTAATGCAGTATGAATATGAATGCAATGCAATGTGTGTCTGTGCATTAGGGAAATTCATTCCCCGATTCTAGTGTGAAGGTGCCATTGCAGTGACAGTGCTAACAATACGAAGATCGGAGCTGAATCATAGAAAGCCTCATATATTGCAGAGAAATCCAATGAGCCAAGAATACAATATCAGAGTGTACAATAGAAGGCATGACCTCAACCAACAATCCTGGTGATGGTCAGCACTACGCAAATAAAGAATATGAATTAATACATGAAATGATCAAGTACTCCCATAAGCCTGATACTCTTCTAGCAACTTCTTGGTCTCTGGATGACCTGGTCGGGCAAGCAGCCCTTCAACAAGTTGGTTTCTTCTCTTGAGAACACGTCACACGTTGCCAGCGGTTTCTTCCCATGCCCCTTCTCCGAAGCGATCCTCTAGTTTACGCTTCTGAGACACAGCTTCATCCCTGCCTTTGATGGCCTTGTTCAACGCATTATGGAGACTATACCTGGTCATCACTTCTTCTTCATACTTCTTGATGCTAGCCTTCAACTGCTCTTCGAGGTTAGAAATTTGCTGCTTCAACTTATCTTCCCTCTTCTTATTGTTGGTGAGCGTAGCATTCCAAGTCTTATTGCAAGAAGAGATTTCTCGGTGTGCTGCGTCGAGCGCTTTCTTTTTGGACTCCAGCATGTCATGGGAGCTTCTGAACTCTTGCCCCAGACGCTCGCGCTTCTTTTTCTCCTCAGTCAACTCAGCCTCTAGTTTGTTTACTAGCTCGATCTGCTGTTGCAAAGCATGCACGACCTTATTTTTCTCACTGCGTATCTGAGCTAGCTCTTGCTCTAGCCCTTCATTGATCTTCATCACGGCTTCTTTTTCTTTCACAACTTGCTCGTAGGCCTTCCTAGAAACAGTAGTTGGCTCTGCTACCGAAATGTGAACAGGGACTGGTGCATCTGGAAATGGCATCCGCAACTGACTTGCTCTCTCTTGGATCCAAACTCTGTAAGGTGCATAAGCCTGGCAATCATTCTTCCCTAACAGTGGCTTCCCTCTCCTGTTAATACGCGTCCAGGCATGCTGCAGCTTGGCTAGAAATTCCCCACTCAAATCCCCGGTGAAGTACAGAGATTCCTGTACTTCTTCCTCCTTTGGTGGGTTCTTCAGCGCATATCCAAACTGGCGAATGAACAGAGAAGGGTTGTAATTAATAAACCCTTTTCTTCCTATCAACGGAACATTAGGGTACCCAGAACAACTGAAGATAAGCTCAGACCCCAGCAAGTCTTGATCAAACCACTTTATGTCTTCAGAAGATAGCCTCATCAGGCGCTCTGACCAGCTAGCGGTAGTTACACTATCCACAAAAGATCCCTTCGGGGGAAGATGACTCTTAAACCACATGCTCAACAGAGGCGCACAGCAGTAAACAACCTTTCCCCTTCTGTTTTCATTCTTGTAGTGCAATGAGTGGTAGAAGTCTCCGATCAACGTGGGCACTGGGTTGCCAGCAGCAAACAGATGGAAAGCGTCCAAGTCCACGAAGTTGGGCAAGTTAGGAAACAACACTATCCCGTATATGCATAGAGCCAAAATAGCATTGAAGACCACCCAACATCCGTTCTTGGCATACTCCTGAGCCTTGCCAACCAGAAAATCAAGAGAGAAACCTGAAACCCCAAGCCAAGAAGTCACTAACAATTCCGCAGCATTCATGTGCAAGGCTTTAGCTAAATCCTCCAACTTGGGCTCAGCAGCGGAGTGAATAAAGGGAACCTTGTTCTGCACTGGTAGCTCAGTAAACTCCACATACTCTTCAATGGTAGGCCCCAGAATAAAATCAGCAAACGTGAAACATCTTAATGCAGGGTCATAGAACTGCATCAAGGTGTACAACCCATTCATCTCATCAGCAGTGGGCTTGCAGACTAATCTCAGCAACCTTCCATGACTCATTCTGAAGCTTCTCCTAACCTCCTCATCAGCAAGAGATATCAGACCAAGCAAAGGAGTAATATCAGGTGTAGGCAGCTTATACGCAACTGTCTTCCTCAAACCAGCCATGATCAAAACTCAGAAGTCTGGGCACTAGAACCGGGGGATATGCAAATGCACCTGCAGCACAGACACACGTTAATGGGATGCAATGATAATGAGTATGCAAACAATGCAATGCGAGTAACATGCAACAGGGACCAAATGCCATAGCTGAATAGCCTGAACCATATCAAGAAGTCTCAGATAGACTCTCTAGAAGTCCTCAAACCCTGGTCTCTGATAGACCTGAAACAAAGCTCCAATACTGGTCTCTGATAGACCCACAACACAACTCTGACTGGTCTCTGATAGACCTCATAACCATATCCCCAACTGGTCCCTGACAGACCTCATAACTCTCCAACTGGTCTCTGACAGACCTTATAACTCTCCAACTAGTCTCTGACAGACCTCATGACTCTCCAACTGGTCTTTGACAGACCTCAGAACTCTCCATAAATACCCAGGATCTCAGATCAAGAAACAAACCGGTAGTCTGAAGGTCTAGTTACCTGCATAACCCCAAACCCTCTCACAGGTGGATGTCCTAGTAACTGACACAAGGTATGGCATCCTATGCGGTCGTCGGCGTCACAGACTTTCAGGGTTGATGATACGATTCCCAGAAGGAGTGGCATCATCAAATCCTGAAGAGGCCTCACTTAGCCAACTTCCAAATGATCGGTCCCCGGAGTTGACAATTCAGCTGACCAACAACCCCTTCGACCCAAAGGGTAGAAAAAGAAGCCAACCAGAAGAACCTCGTCCGAGTGTAGATTTCATGAGACACTAATGCAAGCAAAGCCGACACGCGCCCACTACTTTCTACTCTAATTCTAGGTGCACTCAAGCCCAGGTCCGGCTTATCTCTCAATCACAGAACACCCGTCACACCCCAATACAGCAATAATAATCAATATATATAATGCTGAAAATAAAGGTCAGAAGTAAAAATCCATACAAAATCCTCGACGGGAAAACAAGCGCTAGGATTGACTCTCTTAAGGGACATTGGATCCCAAATGCATAAGAACTATCGCAGTCCTTAGCAGCCAGGGGACATTGAATCCCCAGCAGAGTCGCCAGCTGTCGCTACTGCGAAAATCGGCGCCGGCTGAACAGAAGAGTCGCCACCGTGCGTTATTTATCCCACGGGAGGGAAAGGAAACGCTCAGAGTAAACCTACCGCAAAGACGGGAAAGGAATGGTCATCGCAACCAAATCCTGGATTCGGGAGTCGGTTACGCAAGGGGAAGGTATTAGCACCCCTCACGTCCGTCGTACTCGACGGGATCCACGCTTGTTTTCGGGTATGGATTGTTATTCTATCTAAACTAAAGGTTAAGGGTTAAAAGAAAAGAAAATAACTCGGCAAAGTATCGCACTTTATGCCTACGTATTCCCGTCTGGAACGAGAAATCAGAGTCAACGTAGTTCGCCTACCTACGGGAAAGGAGGGGAAGGTTGCTCGCTAGGATATCACATCCTATGCCTACGTACTTTCATACAGCATGAAAGATCAGAGCAAACGTAGTTCGGGCCACGGAAGACACAGGCTTGTCTTGGTTGCTTTTATTCCTTCTGAAAAAGGTTTTTCCTGATTAACAGTCCAAGCGGACAAAAATGACGTTTTGATGAGTTCACATTCTTTTACGGAAGAAGTGTCTTTTATTGCGTTGGAAATCTTATTGTGTTTTTCTGTTTGTTTTGAGGAAGAAGAGACAGCACTCTAACCTACGGTTGCGAAGGGAATCAAACTAACCTAATGTTATCATGCATGGGTTAAGACCTAGTGTCTATCATGCTCCTCTCTTGTACAGAGAGAAACAGAGATCCTACGGGAATAGACGGAAACAGAAAAAATAGCAGATATATACAGTAAAGCAGTAAAATGCATGGATGCAACAATACAAGCGAGGCAAGGGAGTCCCACTCAACCTCGAACCTAGAAAACAATAGGCAAAAGTGAACAGGATTCACTTTCAACCCAGCAAGTTAAACAGCAAACAATACAGTCAGGGAAAACCAATCAATACATCAGAAATGAATAACAGCTAAAAATAAACAGCCACAGCAGCTCTGCATCAACATCTGACTTCAAGTCATCTCTAATCAGCTACAAGCTTCAACAAGCATCAATCTCAATCTCCACAGCCTTCAAGCAAGGTCTTGAATTATCAGTCTTCCATTTGCAATGGCCTTTCTTAAAGTCTCAATCTTCAGGATGAACATCAGTCAACAAGATGAAGCGAATGTTAGACAGTCAATTACCTACCAAGGGTGGTTCATTAACTGTTAACATTATACAGACAATTTTCTCTCAAAAGTTCTATCTTTCAAATACATTCACTGATCCTTCCAAAGGAAGGAGGTGGATATTTGAAAGAGACTTTGAATCATAGAGAAGGAATGGAGGCAGACAAGGCCTTCCATATTTGGGAAACAAGCTGTCTACTCTAGGGCTCTGCCTAGCTCCTAAACCCTAGACTCCTCAACAGCTGCCAGCAAAGAAAGCTCCTCATCAACTCTGGAAACTGGTCTTGAACCTCTTGATCTCCAATGGCCTCATCATCACAAGTCTTCAGCTCTCCCAATCCCCAAGCAATCTCAATACCCCATACAGACAAATCATAATCCCCAGAGAGGGCACACCACACCAGTCAAACAAATATAGACAGTATACTAATAGCAGTAGGGGAATCCTAATATTCTCTAAGGGATCTAATAACTACCCATAATCCTTATAGTCCCATACCCCAAAAAAATTCAATTTCTATCTCCTAAGGGAAATGAACTAATTTACCTATGTTATCACCTAAACCCTAATTTTGTTCATGTTATTCACACCTAAACAAATCACCTAAAATTAATTTCTAAAAATATGAACTAAATTTTATACACAAGATGAAGGTCTAATCTAATCAACCTAAAAAGAATGGATTAAAAATATTAAAGCATCTAATCAAACTAAAATTAACAAATTCATGCATCAAACTAAATGTTATTTACACCTATTTAAAAGAAAAATATGCCAAAAATATGAAAATAAAATGAAATATTAATTTTTTTTGTATGATATTTTTCTTAACAAAATTATGAATAATGTGCAAAAAGAACCAATGAAAACCATGCATTTTTCTATTTTTTATGATTTTTTAAAGAAAATAAAATGAGAATTAATTGAAATGGGGTGCAGAAAGTAGATGAAATCAGTTAAAATAACAAACTGGGCCCAGACTGGGGGGCGCGCATAGCAAGCGCGTCTGGGCCCATATGCATTCAGCAACTAACAAAAATTTAAAAAAAAAATGAAAACGGTGCAGTAAGTAAGTTTTTTAGTTGAAATTGGTTTTGGGCCTGAGGATAGGGGTGCTATTAGCAAGGGGATTCAAAGCCCATCAGAGAGAATAAATGAAACGGTGCGTAGCACCTTGGACTTTCCCTCTGTAATTCCTTTTAAACCACAGCCGTTGGATTGGTCTTATAGTCAAAGTCAGAGTCAGGATCGTGTGGCACCCAGATCATCTTCAACCTCAGAAACCCTAGGGTTTCTGAAACTTCATCACCATGTGCGAATTTCCAGCTCTCTGTTCTCCCTCCATGCACCACGAAATCACACGATTCCAAAAGCAAAATTGCTCTACTTTCTTCCTTCTACGCAACCATAACAATAATTCTTTCTAGAACTCAACAGATAATTGAACCCGATGAATGTAACAGTCTGAATCCACCATGATCACCTGATATCACTTCTTCCAATTCTCTCTAATTCTTGCCCTAAACTTATCCACATCTTATGCTGATCATTACAAGCTATTCATTCAAGATTATCGTGCATTGAACCATGAATTACAAGCCTTAACAGTTTGTGCACACCATTCACAACCTCCATAAAACTTCTCCAAACTCACCAAAATCAGTCATCTAACCTATCCTAACCTTCTTATACTAACAAATCTCCATAATTCTAACCAAATCATGCAATTCGAATGAAGATACCAACCTGGTGTGATGATGAAAACAGGTGTTGAATCCTCTTGATCCAATGCTTGAAATGAGTGGAAATTGATCAGGGAACTTGTTCTTGAATTCTGTATGCAACAAATCTTGCTCCAATGCTTTGAATCTTACAATTCCAAATCTCTTGCTTCTTGGATGATGGAAGTGTATGGCACGAATTCTCCTCAAATCAACCAAATGCTTGTATGAAATGTGATCTATGGATGATGGTGATGAATATCAGATCAAGAAAAATGGAGATTGATAGGGATTTGAGAGAGTTTGAATTGATTTTGCAAAATGGAAGAATTGTATGAAACTTGTGTTTTGATCAATATGATTCACCAACCATGGCATGAAGCTCTTCATATCAATATATACATGAGCTTAGAAAGTCCTAGAAGTTTGGAGAAGCTTCCCATGCACTCTTTCCTTACATTTTGGATTATGTGACTTTCATTGTAAGTAACCATGCATAACTTTCAAAACTTGAACCAAACTCAAAATTCCACTTTTGCCAATGTTCTCAAAATGATTTTTCCAATCAAAATGACCTATAATTTCACCTCATTTGGCCAAACTATGAAAAATCTCAAATTTAGGTCATTTTTTATTCATTAAATCCACCAATTTTGAAACCTTGTGCTATGAGTCTTTGCAATCTTTCATGGTCACTTTTCTAGACTCAAAATTTCATTTGGAACAAGTTTGATGTTGTGAAGTTTTTCATTTGAAGCTTCCTTGTATGAGTTTTGGGCATAGGCTTGAAATGACCTGTAATTCTCAGATGACCAAAATACCCTTTGCTTGCCAAGACCATAAGTAGAGTTCCACAAATCATATGAAGGCATACTATACCATTCTAGAAATCTAAGACAATGAGGAACAATTCTTATGTTGACCAGAAATTCATTTTAAATCTCCTTGAGGGGTAAATATTGCTTTGAAGTCAAGTCACTTTCACAGACAAAATTTTAGATACCTCAGATGACCTGTAACTTGCAAGGACCATAACTTGAGTTCTATAAATCTCCTTAATGTCTTCCACCACTCAAATTAAAGGTCTTGAGATCCTATACAAGTTTCATGTTGACCAAGGATCCATTTGAAGCTTGCATTTTGACTTATCTTGCTTGGAAGTTTGACCTAAACTAGGGGATTTTTCACAGAAACCCTAATTTAGAAACTCCTCTTCTCCTTGATTTCTCTTGATTTCTTCTTAACACATCACCATATCCTTATCCACATGCCAAATGATGAACCCCACATCTCTCCAATAGCCCTTAATGCCCTTCAATCAGTCATTTGACCTAGAGTTGACCTAGAGTTGACCCCAGATGAAACCCTAGTTGACTGTCTTCAATTACAATTCTTGTGATCACATCAATGACTTGTATCCTTCTCCAAATGACTTTCTAAGTCTTTCATGATGTCCACATAATCTCCATCCTCAATTTACAGCTCACAACTCTTTGATGATCCTCAGATACCCTCATATAGGAGATGGATGCACTGCTTGATCCATTGACTTCCCAGCTTTCAAATTCTTTCTGATGGCTTGAATGAGATTGACTTTGAATAATAACCTCTTGATAGGCTCATAGAGATGAGAATAATGCTTGGTCCCTGTTGGATGATTTGCTATGCTATGTTATGCAGATGATTAGACTATGTACATGACTCTATATGCAAATGCTAATGATATTGAAACATAAACCAAGTGAATAAAGGTTGAGCAAATTTTAGGGTGCAACAGCGGCCACCTGCATAAGTTCCATAAAGCGATCCATCCGCTCCCGGAGCTCCTGAACATCTGTCTGCACTTGATCCATGATCCTGGTCTGATTAGCTCGAGTTGGATAATGGTGAATTAGTCTCTGATCAATCCTGGAGTCACCGGAAACAGCCTGGGACCTGTAAACCTGAAAAAACCTGTAAACACTAAAGGTTAGGAAAAACAACAAAATGTACGCCATGCAAATGCTTCATGCAGATGCATGCGTGTGTCTGTGTGCTTGGGAGATTTCCCCCGATCCTAGTGCCTGAGTGTCAGTGCTGATAATAATAAGAAGAAGGAGTCCGGAGTCCAATCATGGAAACATCAATCTCATATATAAAGGAAAGCCTATCAAGGCAGTACATAGCATCAGCAAGTACAAGACGAATCAACAGCGTGACCTCAGCCAACATGCCTGGTGATGGTCAGCATACAACAAAGATCAAAACAAAAGGAATACAACTAGTCAAGTACGGCCACGGGCGTGATACTCTGCTAATAACTCCTTCGTCTCCGGATGATCTGGCAAAGTGAGCAACCCCTCGACGAGTAGTTCCCTCTGCACAATGGTATACTGAAGTCCTTCGATCGAACCTTCCCATGCTCCTTCGCCGAAGCAATCCCCTAATTTCCGCTTTTTGGACTCAAACGTCAACTTGCGCTCCTTCAGGTTAGCGAGAGCTTTGTTGAGTTGGCCTTCAGCGGCGTATCTGCGGGCGGTTTCTTCATCAAACCTTTGTTCACTGTCCTTCACCCCGGCTTCCAGCTTGGAGATCTGCAGCATCAGCTTATCCTCCAGCTCTTTCCTGGTGGCCAGGGAAGCCTTCCAGTGTTGGTCGAACTTGGATATCCTCCGATATGCCTCGTCCAAATGCTGCTTCTTCGTAGCCAATACGTCGTTGACAGCCCTGAAGTCTTGACCCATGCGTTCACGCTCGGCTATTTGCTTCGTCAGGTCTGTACCTAGTTGGTTCACCAACTCTGTTTGCTTTTTGAAAGCATGCACAACCTCGTTCCTCTCACTCCGGAGCTGAGCTAACTCCTTCTCCAGTTCTGCGTTCGCCCGCTTCAATTCATCCCGCTCAGCTAATACCTGGTTATGCTGATGAATGGGCACAGTAGTAGGCTCTTCGATTGTTGGAGGACTTTCTGACTTGGCATGGGGAAACGACATCCCTATAGCATTGGCCCTGGCTCTGATCCAAGCTGAATACGGAGGGTAGGCTTGATTGTTGCTTTTTCCCAGCAAAGGCTTTCCTCGCTTACTGATACTATTCCATGCACGCTGAAGCTTGGACAACAGATCCCCTTCTAGAATACCCGTGAGGTACAGAGATTCCTGTACCTCTTCCTCCTTCGGCGGAGTTCTCAAAGCATACGCGAACTGTCGAACCAGCAACGACGGATTGTAATTTATGCAGCCCTTCCTACCTATCAAAGGTACATTAGGAAACCCGCTGCAACTGAAGATCACCTCAGTACCCAACCTGTCTCTGTCGAACCAATCAATATCCTCTGCAGATAAACTCATCAGACGCTCAGGCCACTCAGCTGTGGCAGCAGACAAGACAAAAGGACCCCTCTTGGGCAGATGGCTATCAAGCCATTTATACAGCAACAGTACGCAGCATGAGACGTTCTTCCCTCTCCGGTTCTCATTCTTGTAGTGAACTGAGTGATAGACATCTCCGATCAAAGTAGGGACTGGATTCCCTGAAGCAAAGATGTGAAACGCATCAAAGTCTACAAAATCCGGCATGTTGGGGAACAGGATGATGCCATATATGCATAAAGCAAGGATGGCATTGAACGCATCCCAACATCTGTCCTTGGCACACTGCTGAGCCTTAACCACCAGAAACTGCAAGGAGAACCCAGGAACCTTGTTCCAACTAGTCAATACTAACTCTGAGGCGTCCAAATGAAGTGAATGAGCTAAACCAGCCAGATCAGGCTCAGCATCCATGTGGACAAAAGGCATCTGCCTTTTGATAGGCACGCCTAGCAAATCAGCATACTCTTCCAGCGTCGGCGCGAGAACGAAGTCCTGAAAAGTGAAACATCTCAGTGGAGGGTCATAGAACTGCAGCAGAGCATGCAACCCATTCAACTCGAACGCGGAAGGCTTGCAAACCAAACTGAGCAACCTGCCATAAGATTTTCTGAACTCATCCTTCACAGAATCACCTGCTAGAGCTATCAAACCAGTAAACTTAGCCACATCAGGGGTAGGGAACTTATATGCAACGGTCTTCCTGAGAGAGGCCATAACAATACAATAGGAGGCGAGAAACCCTGGATCGGGGAAACGGTACCTGCAACACAGACACACGTTAATGAAATGCAAATGACATGCAAACTAATGCAAAATGAAATCATGCAATAATATATCCGGGTAGCTGGTGCTGCGGGGATTCTGTATCAACGATCACTGATAAGAAGGAAACCCCGGTGTAGGACCACAGATCTGATCTGCCAAGAACAACCCTCTGACAGGACCATATACACAGGATCATAATTCTGCTCTGTCAAGAACAAATGTCTGATAATAAGGACCTCGGATGTATGATCAAGAAATATCTGCTGATGATGTCTTCAGACCCCAAATCAAAAATCTGCCCTATCAAGAACAAACATACAGCTGCTGATGAGATCTTCAGACCCCACTCAAAATCTGCTCTATCAAGAACAAACAACATCTGCTGATGAGATCTTCAGACCCCACTCAAAATCTGCTCTATCAAGAATAAACAACATATGCTAATGAGATCTTCAGACCCCAAAATCTGCTCTATCAAGAACAAACAACTGATGACAATACTCTGCTCTATCAAGAACAGCCATACACCTGATGATAAGATCCTCTGATCAAAACCTGCTTTATCAAGAACAGACAAACACCTGATGATAAGATCCTCTGATCAAGACCCGCTCTATCAAGAACAGACAAATATGCAACTGAGAAACCTGGTACCAACAAAACTGATTCACTGTCAAGAAAACGAGGTAGTCCGAAGGTCAAAGTTTCCTGCAATAAACCCAATCCCACTCACAGGTATGGACCTAAACTGACTCAAGGTACGGCATCCTATGCGTTCATCAGCGTCACAGACTTTCAAGAGGGGTGATACGATACCCAGAAGGTGTGGCATCACCAGCTCATGAAGCGGCCTCACTTAGCTGAATCACAAATGATCGGTCCCCAGAGTCGACAATCCACCAAACCAGCAATCGTCTCAACCCAAAGGGTTGAAAGTGAAGCCAACCGGATGAACCTCGTCTGAGCGTGGATTTCATGAGACACTAGTGCCTGCAAAGCAAGCACGCGCCCACTAATTTCCACTCTAAGTCTATGGTGCACTCAAGCCTGGGTCTGGCTTCTCACTCATCAGAACTCCCATCCCACAACAGCACAAATAATCATATTATACTGAAAATAAAATGCGGGAAATAAAATACGAGAAGTAAAATGCGATAAATAAACGCAACCCAGCAGGTAAACATACAAGCGTTAGAATTGACTCTCAGGGAACTGCAGTGCAGTCCCCAGCAGAGTCGCCAGCTATCGCTTTCGCGAAAATGAGGTGCCGGCACAACAGAAGAGTCGCCACCTTTTGTTATTTATCCCTCAGAGCGGGAAAGGAAACGATCGGAAAAACCTGACGAAAAAAGGGGTAAGACAAGGTCGTCGCAACCATTGTCTGGATTCGGGAGTCGGTTACGCAAGGGGAAGGTATTAGCACCCCTCACGTCTGTCGTACTCGACGGGATCCTCGCTTGTTGGTTTACTTGGACGGGTTGGTTTTATTCTATCTACCTATCAAGGCTGGCTGAAAAAGAAGAGAAAAATGACTCGGCAAAGCGTCGCGCTTTATGCCTACGTATCCTCATCAGAGAATGAGAAATCAGAGTCAACGTAGTTCGGCCTACGAAGGGTTATGGGGAAGGTAGCTCGCCAAGACATCGCCATCTTGTGCCTACGTACTCTCAACAGGCATGAGAGATCAGAGCTCACGTAGTTCGGGAAACTACGGTTTATTTCCTGTCTTTTACGAAAGAAGTGTTTTTTATTGTGTTTGCAATTTCAACCGCACTAGAGACTATGACCTGAGAGTGAATGCGTCGCATGTCACCCAAAGGGTACCATACTAAACATCCAGACTGTGGAAAAGAAACTCTCCCACAATCCTTTCTCAGATAGCTTAAGGCTCGTAACGTACGAAAGAAATCATTCATGATTACTGTATCTTAAACTGTTTTGAGATGAGAAGAGAACAGGCCCAACTAGGAGGGAGACTAGCAAGTCCTACTGTTATTATGTCATGGATTCATCCTATGGTTGAGGTTTGAACAGGGGACTCCTAGAAGTTGTCATGCATAGGTTTCAACCTAAAGTTCTATCATCAAATCCTTATCAAAGGAAATGAGAGTCCTAAGGGATCATGTCAATGATACACCAAAACAGACAAAGCATCAGCTTAACAGTAAACAGTAAACGACTGTAAAATGCATGCAATGCAAGTGAGGGAGGAAATGTGTGTGGGGGCTTCAGCCTCCACAAGCTCATCTCAACCTCAAGCCAGAATGGATAACAGTAATCATACTGAAATATAAAACAACATGCTATCAAGCAATAAACAGTAAACTGCAATCATACAAATAAAATGAAATGAAATGCCATCAGGCAAACAAACCACATGGGCAAGGGAGCTGAGCTCTACCGAATACCCGCAAGCAAAGCCACACAATAACAATACAAACAGAGGGAGCAACTCAACCTCTAGTGCAATCATGCTCCTAGATTCTACTTATTCTAGTTATGAACTTATTCTAATGCATCACACAAGTCAAACAAAACACAGCAATACAGAAAAAAAGAAGAAGAAAACAGATCAACTCCTATCTCAACTCCAAGCCTCAGCTCTTCCAACAGCAACTCAGTCTTCGGACTTCAATCACTCTTGACAGACATCAATTGCTTTTCCAGGTTTCAACTCTACAACATAAGTTTCAACTTATCTTTTCCTTTAAGCTTCAGCTTCTTTGATCAGCTCCACCTTCAGGCTTCACCTAATCTTCAGGGATCTTCAAGTATCAACTTCCTTTGCTCTTTAAGCTTCAGCTGGAATGGCAATACTCAGGGATTCATCCTCTTCTACACTCTTCAATGAAGTCTTCATCTTCAAGCTCAAGCTCAACATCTCTCAAGACAATCAAACCAGAGAAAATCACTTACTGGATAAGCTGGGGGATATTGAACTGCTTATTTGACCACCAAAGGTGACTTATAAGGGTTCAACATCAAAGGAATGGTTCCCTCAAAAGTTTTACCTCCTAGGTACATCACTTATCCCTCCAAAGGAGAGAGGTGTATACCATGGAAGTACTTTGAATCATAGGGAGGAATGGAGGTGAATGATACCATCCATGTTTGAGAAAGAAGTTATCTACATCTAAACTCTTCCTAATCCCTAACCCTAAAACAACAAAAAAGAAAATAAGATCAAGCTCTCAAGCTCCTCAATGCATCTTCAAGTCTTCTACTATGCTCTTCAATGCTCCACAATGAGATACCAAGCTTTCCAAGCTCACAAATCAAAGCAAACTAAAGCAAACATGCCCTAAAGGCAACACAAACAATCAACCAATACAAAAATCGACTAAAAATAGCATACTACTATATTAAATCCTAATATAATTTCTAAGGGATCCTACATACCTACCCTTAATACCCATATATGCCTCATAGTCTAATTTGTCCTAAAAACCCAAAATCTAAAGTTATTATGGACCTATGTTGAAGTTTTAACCTAATTCTACACAACCTAATAGACTCTAATCAAAACTATCCTAAAAATCATCACAAAAATATGGAATTAATCCAGGGGGAACCTAAAACATATATCTAACTATCATAAAAAGATTGAACTAAAATTACTAAGGGAGCTACCTAAACTAAAATCTACAAATTCATATATCAATATAAAAGAATTAAAAAGCAATAAAAGAAGAAAAATATGCAAAAAATATTAAAATGCATGAAATGAGAAATTTTTTTATTTGATATTTTTCTAGACAAAAATATGAAAAGGGAGAAAAAACTCCCATTAAAAAATATTGATTTTTCAATTTAATATGGATTTTCTAATATTGAAATAAAATGGAGAAAAATCAAATGCAAACATGAAGCATGGGGTGTAACAAGAAATGATATGCAGTTTATTCTATTGATGGGCCCAGAATGGGGGTGTAAACAGAAAAGCGCTTAAGCCCAATTATTAAATCAGAAAAAACAATAAAATGAAAAGAAAAAGAAAAACGAGCGGTGCAAAAAGAAACAAATTATAGTGTAAATCAGGATTGGGCCTCATACGGGGGTGGGTATAACAAGGATCATCTAAGCCCAGGATTCTTCTATTAATGAAACGCGGCGTTTCAAGCTTTCAGCCTCCCTCCAAAATTGAAATTAAATCTGGACCATTGGATCCCTTTCCCAGTCAACAGTCAGCGCGCTCATCCAACGGACGTGGCTCATCTTCTTCCTTGGGTTAGCTAGGGTTTCTGAAACTCCATGGAAATTCAGAATTCATGCACCAATTTCCATCAACTCGTGTTCCTTCATATCATCATCAATTCTCAAAATGTAAAGCCCTAAGTTGCTCAGAATTTCACCCTGAACATGATCCTAATCTTGGATTGGACTGAAGTGGCCTCTATCATAGAACCCGAAGGTGAAACTCCATTAACCTCAAAATATCATCAATCTTCGACCTCAACCAAACTCATATTTCTCTATATCAAAATGATCCTTGCATTACCCTAATCAAAATCAGCCATCAATCTTGCATTGTAACTCATTATATCACTAGTTCTTACTCCATCAAGAAATGGCATCCATGGCTGAAACTTCACCAATCACTCCTAAACTCATCATACATGATCACCTAATTGTCTCTAACCAATCTAAACTAATAACTCATCCTAACCATGCATCTGAGCAAGTCACAATGGTTATATAGAATGGTTTAGAACAGTCTAGAACCATCTAGGATCATCTAATGAGAATTTGAAGTTTTCATGTCATGGTATTTTGAATTCAATTCTCACCATATGGTATCTCATGCAAAAACCCTTGTAATCTTTGTAACCAACTTGAATTTATCCCCACATGAGATTTAGGGTTAGTTACAATGCATATCTTCCTTGTTTATTGAATTTTTCCTTGTTTTGGTTTGGTACCTTAAGATGCAAGTAATCAAATTCCAAAGCATCCCTATGATGAAAGCCTCAAATCAAAATTGTGGTTGAACCATTGTTCTTAGAATGTCATTTGGAGTCAAAATGACCTTTACATGACATGGTTTGGATTTATAACTTGGGATTTATGATTTTCAGCTTCACTTGAATTAACTTATGCCTCATTTTTAGGCCATTTTTGTCACTTTTTGATATGAGCCTTTTCAACATCTCATGACCTCCCTACTACCCTTAAAACATCATTCTAAGCAAGTTTGATGTTGAAGATTTTTCCATTTGAAGCTTGGAAGTAGGAGATATGGCCTTGTGCTTGAAATGACCTATAACTTCCAAATGACCAAAATGCCCTTGGCTTGTCAAAGCCATAAGTTGAGTTCTACAAATCCTATCAAGGACTTATAGTACTCTCTAGAAAGCTAAGAAGATTCTCTTAAACATTCATGTTGACCAAGAGTCCATAGGAATCATCCTACTAGGGCAAAAGTTGTCTGCACGTTGGGTGACTTTCAAGGACCCAGATTCACATACCTCAGATGACCTGTAATTTGTCAAAACCATAACTTGAGCTCCACAAATCCTATCAAGGACTTATACTACTCAAATTAAAGCTAAGAACAAGCTATACAATATTCATGTTGTGGGGAAGATGAGATGACAATCACATCTTGAGCTAAACTGCCTTGAAATAGGGATCAAACTAGGGGATTTTACACTGTCAATCCTTAGAAACCCTAGCTTGAAACTTCTCAAACTCCTCAATCATGATGAGTTGGTCTAGGAATCATCCTTATAGTATCTCAATACATCATTCCATGATCACATGGCTCTTGGATTAGGTCTCAACCCTCTCCAAGTCATCAGTTGACCTAGGGTTGACCCAGTCAAACCCTAATTCCACCACTCATGGAGGAATCTTCTGAATTCTTGCACAATGACCTCTCTGGGCTTCATGATGGCTTTAAATACATCTCATAAGCTTTCTCAAATCTTCAAGTTCATCCTCATAGTCTCATAATCATCTGAGGAGCTCCCACAACTCTCAAGTTATGAGACACACAACCTTGGTTTCAACCAATTCCTCTGAGGATCTCTTGAGTTCTCTGATAAAGGTATCAACCTTTGAACATTGAAATAACTTTCTTGGCTAGCTTCATAGCCTCATACAACTCTTGATAGGTAAATAAATGTTGGTCAAATTTTGGGGTGCAACATTAGTCTACTGATCTCGTGGCTATAGCTTTTTTTGCATTTCTTTATTTCCTTTAATTATTTTTTATTTCTTCTTTAATTGCTTTGTTCATTTTAATTCATAAAAAATAGTAAAAATGCTTAGAAAATTATGAAAAATTCGTGGATGATCCTCATCGTGTCTATGATTTTTGTGTGCAATTAGATTTTATTTTCGTTTAACTTTCAATTTAATTTCGTTTTTCTCCTTTAATTGGATAATAAAAATGCCAAAAATTGCATAGTTTCTTGCTAATTTTTGTTCTGGAGTTTGGTATAGAATTAAGACTTAAAATTTTGTGTGCTGGTTATATACATGTTGATGATGTTATGTGATTTTTGTTAGGGTTTTTAGATGATTCTAAATAGGATTTTAGGGTAGTTGTTTAGGAGTGTTCATGGATGGATCCCTCTAGTGTACCCTTGAGGTTTTTGATTTAGGTTAAGCCTTTTGATTTAGGTTTACCATAGCATGTTGATACATGTAGGATAGTGTAGTACTTTCCTTGGAATTTTTAGGAATGATTTTCTATTAAGTTCCCATTTTACAAATTGGCCTTAGTATAGGTGATCCTAACTAGGTTAAGTGTATAGATTAGGCTTGTAAATGGCCTTTAGATGATCCTAGGTCCCATTTCCTTTCTTGATAGATTGGTATTTAGATAGATGCCTCTCTTAGAACCCTTGAACCCTTAGGATAGATATCCTTAGAAGGTAACATTTGAGGTTCTTTAGAAGCTTAAATAGGTGGATGATTCTTCCTATAGGGGTAGTTTCCTCTTCAATTTTCATTGCTTGATTGGAATCCTCCTTGTGAGCATGTTTCCTCCTGTGGAGGAATACATTACACTATCATAAAGGGGTTGAGTCCATGAAAGCTCCCTCTCTCTCTAGGGAAGTGGAGTTGGTTGAGTGTCTCTGGTAAGTTCCTGTGGAACTTACCTTGCTTCTCATCTCCATTCTCCTAATATTCTCTCATTCAATTCTTTTTAGGAACCTTCTTGGGGTAGCATAGTCCCTCCTGTGGGGGGAATGTTGCACATCTATTGAAGGAGCCAAACCCTTAGGATTCCCCCAAATCTCTTTTAGTTGGTTGAGTGCCTGGGATAAGTTCCTGTGGACCTTACCCTTGCCTCTCAACACCCAATTTCTTTCCTTAGGATAGAAGCCTTATATGACTACTTGTGGATTGAATCCATTATTTGCCATAAGTCCTTCTCCTCATTCATGATTGAGTGGTGTGTTGCATTAGGATAGTGCATATTTAGGATAGTTTAAGCATAGCTGCATGACTGCATAAAGAGGTTGAGTGAGTCTCCCTCTGCTTGTTTGCATTAAGGGTTGAGGTGATCCTCCCCTTGCTTGTGTGTTGTTTTTCTTTTCCTAATTGACGTATTTGCATAATAGAGGTTGAGTGAGCTCCCTCTGCTTGTCTGCTTTGACTGTTTTTCTTTGCTTGATTGCTAAGAGGTTGAGTGAGTCTCCCTCTGCTTGTATTGCTTCATTGCATGTGCATCTTTACTGTTTACTGTTTACTGTTTAGCTGATGCTTTATCTGTTTCTGTATACCATTGATATGATCCCCTAGGAGTCTCACTTCCTTTGATAAGGAAGTGATGATTGGAACTTTAGGTTGAAACCTATGCATGATAACTTCTAGGAGTTCCCTGTTTCAAGCCTCAACCATAGGATGAATCCTTGGCATGACAACATTAGGACTTGACAGTCTCCCCATAAAGTTCGTTCTCTTCTCATCTCAAAACAACAGTAAAAAACATAATAAAGGCAAGTTAGTATAAGCGCATTACGAGCCTTAAGCTACTTGGGAAATGATAATTGAGCGGTCTCCTCTCAATCATCTAGGATGTTTAGTATATGTCCTTTGGACGCTATACGACGCATTCGCTCCTAAGTCATAGTCTTTAGTGTTGTACAAACTACAGACAAACATAAAAAACAGTTATTCCGTAAATTGCAGAAAACAAACTTCAAACCTTTTTGCCCCGTGGGCCCATAAGTCAAAGGAAGCTTTTCTGAAGAAAAGAGTGTCGTTAACTCCCAGTTCTATCGCAAACGGTAACGCCTAAGTCTCCAAGGGTCGAGCTGCATACACCAAACTGCTGAAACTGTTTGTTAACCCTACTCGAAAAAACAGATGAATCTGAATTTCCATAATCCGTATTATCTCGAACTACGTAAGCTCTGATCTCTCATGCCTGTTGAGAGTACATAGGCACAATACTGAAGTATTGGCGAGCCACCTTCCCCCATCCTTGTCCATAACTCGTAGTTAGGCAAACTACGTTGACTCTGATTTCTCATTCTTTGATGAGAATACGTAGGCATAAAGTGCGACGCTTTGCCGAGTCATTTTTTATTTTCTTTTCAGACCAACCTTTTAGCGTAGATAGATTAAATAAACCTGTCAGATAGACACAACAAGTGTGGATCCCATCGAGTATGATGGACGTGACGGGTGTTAATACCTTCCCCTTGTGTAACCGACTCCCGAATCCAGACATTGGTTGCGATGACCTTGTCTGATACCTTTTCGCCAGGTTTTTCCGATTGTTTCCTTTCCCGTTCTGAGGGATAAATAACGAAAGGTGGCGACTCTTCTGTTTTTCCGGCACCTTATTTTCGCGGTAGCGACAGCTAGCGACTCTATTAGGGAGTCGAACAGTTCCCTCTGTGAGTCAATCCTAGCGCTTGCGTGTTTACCTGTTGGGTTATGTTTATTTATCGCTTTTTACTTCCCGCATTTTATTTTCAGTATGATATGATTATCTATGTTGTTGTGGGAGGGGCTCTGATGAGTGATAAGCCAGACCCAGGCTTGAGTATGTACATAGTTTGAGAAGCACATAATTGGTGAACCTGCATGTTAGGCATGCACTAGTTCCCACGCAATCTGCACTCAGACGAGATTCTCTGAGATGATTTCCATTTCCAGCCCAGTGGGCCGTCGAAAGGATTTCAGATCTAAGGATTGTCGACTCTAGGAACCGATCATTTGTGATTCAGCCGAGTGAGACCGCTTCAAGAGATGATGATGCCACACCTTCTAGGTCCATACCTGTGAGCAGGGTCGGGTTATTGCAGGAAACTGTAACCTTTAGACAACCTAGTTTTCTTGACAGTGAATCAATATTGTAGGTTTCAGTAGGCCTTTATTGTGGTATATTCTTGCTGAAGAAAAATTATGGCCTGCTACTTCACAGCACAACACCGCACCATACAACACTCTTGATCTCCTGCTGCATTTTGCATTCGCATTTACATTTTCATACTGCATGGCATTTAACCCGTATCTGTGTTGTAGGTGTGCAGCTCTCTCTCGATTCTAGCAATCTGGTCCGTTCTTTGTCCATCATGGAGCCCAGTTGTCGCTTGCGCGAAAATAAGGTGCCGGCATGACAGAAGAGTCACCACCTTTCGTTATTTATCCCTCAGAGCGGGAAAGGAAACGATCGGAAAAACCTGACGAAAAAGGGGTAAGACAAGGTCGTCGCAACCATTGTCTGGGTTCGGGAGTCGGTTACGCAAGGGGAAGGTATTAGCACCCCTCACGTCCGTCGTACTCGACGGGATCCTCGCTTGCTTGTTTACTTGGATGGGTTGGTTATAATCTATCTACCTATCAAGGCTGGCTGAAAAAGAAAAGAAAAATGACTCGGCAAAGCATCGCACTTTATGCCTACGTATTCTCATCTGAGAATGAGAAATCAGAGTCAACGTAGTTCGGCCTACGAAGGGTTATGGGGGAAAGGTTGCTCGCTAGGACGTCGCATCCTATGCCTACGTACTTTCATCTGGTATGAAATATCAGAGCTCACGTAGTTCGAGAAACTACGGGTTATCTCCTAAAAGAAGTGTTTTTTTATTGTGTTTGCAATTTCAACCGCACTAGAGACTATGACCTGAGAGTGAATGCGTCGCATGTCACCCAAAGGGTACCATACTAAACATCCAGACTGTGGAAAGGAAGCTCTCCCACAATCCTTTCTCAGATAGCTTAAGGCTCGTAACGTACGAAAGAAATCATTCATGATTACTATATCTTAAACTGCTTTGAGATGAGAAGAGAACAGGCCCAACTAGGAGGGAGACTATCAAGTCCTACTAATGTCATGCCACGGATTCATCCTATAGTCGAGGTTTGAACAGGGAACTCCTAGATGTTGTCATGCATAGGTTTCAACCTAACAGTCTATCATCAAATCCTCATCAGAGGAAATGAGAGTTCTTGGGATAATGTCAATGATACACCAAAACAGACAAAAGCATCAGCTTTAACGGTAAAATGCATGCAATGCAAGTGAGGGAGGAAATATGTGTGGGGCTTCAGCCTCCACAAGCTCGTCTCGACCTCAAGCCAGTCATGAAATAACAGTAATCATACCGAAAAATAAACAACATGCTATCAAGCAAAACACAGTAAACTGCAATCATACAGATAAAAGAAATGAAATCATGCTATCAAGCAAAATAAACACATGGGCAAGGGAGCTGGGCTCTACCGAATACCCGCAAGCAAAGCCAAGCAATAACAATACAAGCAGAGGGAGAAACTCAACCTCTAATGCAATCATGCTCCTGGACTGAACTTATTCTAGATGGACTTAGTCTAATGCAACAGACAAATCAAACAAAACAAACAATACAGAAAAGAAAAATAGAAGAAAGCCTCAGCTCCTCCAACAGCTACTCAGTCTTCAGACTCCAGAGATCACTTGCTTTCCAGGTATCAACCCTTACAACATGAGTATCAACTCATCTTCTCCCTTAAGCTTCAGCTTCTTTGATCAGCTCCACCTTCAGGCTTCACTATCTTCAGGGATCTTTAGGCATCAACTTGGTCTTCACAAAGTCATCAGACTTCAACAATCTTCAAGGAATCATCCTCTTCAAAGCTTCAGCTTCTATCTTCAATGGCTCAAATGCTCCAGCAAACAAGATTCAGTCAACAAGATGAGGTGAGGATGTTACAGTGCTCACTGACTTCCAAAGGATGCCATTGAGGACTTAACATCAATGGGAAAGGCTCTCTCAAAGTTCTACCTCAGAGGGCAAGGTCACTAATCCCTCCAAAGGAGAGAGGTGAATACCCTTAAGGGACTTTATGTCACAGAGAGGGAAGGAGGTGAACAAAACACTCCTTGTTTATTGAATGGAAGTATCCTATCTAGGGCTCTGCCTATGCACCTATAAACCTATAAACAAAACAAACAAAAGCTATGCAAAACTCCTCTGCAAGGTCTTCAAGGCTTCAATGAGGATCCACAAGGTCTTCAACTCAATCTTCAAGGCTCACACACTCACAGGAGAAGAAAAACAAGCACAACAATACAAACTATGCCTTTAAGCAACACACATGCTAGCCATACATTCAAAAATCAATTAAAAAATACTAAAACACCATACAATATTCTAGCAAAATTCTAGGGGACTCTATACATACTTACCCTTAACCCATATATTCCCCATACCCTAATTTGGCCTATAAACCCCAAAACAAAATGGTTCAAGTCTACTTATACAACCTAAAACCCTAATTTGAGCACCTAAATGTCAAACAATCAAACTACATCAAATTTTAATCTACAAATTGATAATTAAATCCTACATGACCTATGATTCAATGTCTAAATATGCCAAAAAGAATGGCTCAAAAATCCTAAGGGAAAGTCCTAAAACAAATTGTACAAAATCAAGTGTCAACTAAAACCATTAAAAATACCATTTACAAGAATAATATGCTAAAAAATATTAAAAGAAAACTAAAATGGAATTTTATTTTTTTTACATTTTTCTAGACAAAATCATGAATATGTGAAAAAAAGAAGAAATGAAAAATATTGATTTTTCTATTTTCTATGAATTTTTGAATATGCAAGAAAATATTAAAATGAGAAAATAAAAGGAAAATGAAATAAAGGGGAGGGGGTATCAAAAGTAACACGCCTCAGTTGTTTTCATGATGGGCCAAATCAGGGGGGTGGGGATAGAAACAATTTGCTGAAGCCCAGTTCTAACCATTAATCAAAACGGTGTGTTTGGATTAGTAGAACGCTGCGTTTTGTACGTTTCAGACTCCCTCCACTTACCAGTTTGAATCGTGGCCGCTGGATCAACTGAATTAGTTAAGCATTAGGGACAATCCAACGGTGGGACTTCATCGTCCCCAAATGAACCCTAGGGTTTGCAGAAACCCTAACTCCATGCAAGGATTTCAACTCCTTCGTTCTCCTCCATTACCCAATGAATTCACGAACTTCCAAAAGCAAACTTGCCCTACTAATCACCCAGAACACAATGATACCAATAGTATTCCCTGAAACCTCTTGTATTGTCCTAACAGAATGCACGAGTGTTAGGGTTCCACCATGGTCCTCTGCTATCAACCTTAACCAAACTCAAATCCAATGATCTAAATCTGTTCCTTAGGTTACCATCATCAATCTAAACCATAACACATCAATTAATGCTCAACACACGATCCATTCTTGAAAGTGAAAGAAACTATTATGGTCTGCCATGGAACTTCATAAAACTTCCTCAAATTCTCAGAATACAATCCTCTACCTTAACCTAACCAGTCTAAACCTAGAACTATGGTGAAATGCATATAAATTAGGTGATACGATTAAAATCACCAACCTGTCAAGTTGCAATGGTAGATGTGGTTTCACTCCAATTCAATGCCTGCAAGCTTCCCTGATTGATCCTTAATGGCAGATATGAATTCTGTATGCAAAAAGATGAATGAACACTGCTTGAATCTTGTGTTTGATCTCAATATGCTTTTCTTGCAAATTCTTCAAAACAGCTTCAAGCTTCCATGGATCTTCCTCTATCTCAGCATGCAAGTAATCACCAGGACCAGAAGAATATGTTTGTAGAGAAGAAAAGAATGGAAATGGCAGAGAATGAAGGTTTGTTATGAAAATGCAAATGGAAGAATCTCACTTTTTCACACTCTAATCTCACCACTCACCACCAATTATCACCAACCCTGGCCAAATTGTGATTCACCCTTCTTATAACAATCAAAAGAATAATCTAGATCCATCTAGAAACTTGTGGAATCACTTGGAAAGTTTTAGAACTTCTCTTGAAGTGATACATTGGATATCCATTATCTCATGCCTTAAGCTTGTCAAATTGACTTTAAAATCTCCTTACAAGAGATATTGAGAAAGAATGAGTGAAAAACATGCACTTCCTTGCCTTTGGTGAAGCTTTGTCAAGTTGCCTTATGATTCAAGTAACAATTTTCCAAAGTAACCTTCATTTTTGAGCTTCAAATCAAAATTCTGTTTAAACCAAAGTTCTTAGAATGTCATTTACATTCAAAATGGTATATTGGATGACCTATTTTGGACTCATAGATCTCCCAAACCAAATTTCAACTTGACTTGAATTAACTTATAAGCCATTTTTTAGGTCATTTTTACCCAATCTTGTAAATCCTTGCTACAAGCTTTTTAAATAACTCATGACCTCTTTTCTAGACTTAAAATCCCATTTTGAACAACTTTCATGGTTTGAGTTTTTTCATTTGAGGCTTGGAAATAGGAGATATGGCCTTTGCTTAAAATGACCTATAATCACCAAATGACCAAAATACCCCTGTCTTGTTCAAACCATAAGTTGAGTTCTACAAATCCTATCAAGGATTTCTAGTACTCTCTAGAAATATAAGAAGATGCTATTCAACATTAATGTTGACCAAGAAATCATAGGAATCATCCTACTAGGGCAAAAGTTGTCTGCAAGTTGGGTGACTTTCAAGGACCCAGATTCACACACCTCAGCTGACCTGTAATTTGTCAAAACCATAACTTGAGCTCTACAACTCCTATCAAGGACTTCCACCACTCAAATTAAAGCTAAGAACAAGCTCTACAACATTCATGTTTTGGGGAGGATGAGATATCAATCACATCTTGAGCTAAAACTACTTGGAAGATAGGGATCCAACTAGGGTTTTTTCACTGACAATCCTCAGAAACCCTAACTTGAAACTTCTCAAACTCTTCAATCATGATGAGTTGGTTTAGGAATCCTCTTTACAACATCTCCATACATCATTCCATGATCTCATGGCCCTTGGATTAGGTCTCAACCTTCTCAAAATCTTCAGTTATCCTAGGGTTGACCCAGTCAAAACCCTAATTCTACCATTCATGGTTGAATCTCCTGAATTCTTGCACAATGACTTCTCTGGGCTTCATGATGGCTATCAAGACATCTCATACACTTGCTCGAAGCATCAAATTTATTCTCAAAGTCTCAGAATCATCTGAGGATCACCCACAACTCTCAAGCTATGAAGCACACAACCCTGGTTTTAACCAATTCCTCTGAGGATCTCTTGAATTTTCTGGTGAAGGTATCAACCTTCAAACACTTGATGGATGAATAATTGTTGGTCAAATTTTGGGGTGCAACAGCTGCCCCTATTCAAACGGCTTGAACCTGACTGGGTGAGAAGCGAACGACTCTCAGCCAATCAAGGTGCGAGACGATTGAATACCGGTAAACCCGAAAATTTGCCAACTGCACGAGCACACGATACTCTGCGGGGAACAAATCTTCGAATACTGCAACACTAGCTGCTCAACAACTAGCTGGAGGAATATCGATCTAACATCGCCGTCAGAAACAAACAATATATCCAACATCGCCGCTGGAGAACCATCCAATATCACCGCTGAATTAACTGACACCCCCAACATCGCCGTCGGGAGACTGTGTCTGACATCGCCGTCGGAAACAAACATCCTCTGAGCTGGGGATTTAAAGAGCCTGACCTCGCCGTCAAGACAAACATCCGACCTCGCTGTCGAACAAACATCCAACCTCGCCGCTGGACAAAACATAATCTGACCTCGCCGTCAAATCCAAACGTTCAACCTCGCCGTCGAACAAACATCCAACCTCGCCGCTGGACAAAACATAATCTGACCTCGCCGTCAAATCCAAACGTTCAACCTCGCCGTCGAACAAACATCCAACCTCGCCGCCGGACAAAACACAATCTGACCTCGCCGTCAAATCCGGGCATTCAACCTCGCCGTCGAACAAACATCCAACCTCGCCGCTGGACAAAACATAATCTGACCTCGCCGTCAAATCCAAACGTTCAACCTCGCCGTCGAACAAACATCCAACCTCGCCGCTGGACAAAACATAATCTGACCTGGGGTTCACCCCTGGTAAATGGAACAAAAGGTACACTTGCGTATTTGGAACCACTCCGCTGGGAATGAGAGACTTAACCGAGCACACTCTGATCTGGGGTTCACCCTCAGAACCATAACGAATATCGGAATACTGCTGCACAACTGACCCACCGTAGAACTTCAACATTAAAGATATATGAAACCCTGGCCCCTGGCCATTTCCAGCTTCAGCTAGAAAAATCTTCAAGTACTTCTGAAGATAAACATCCTTGACCTTCAAGGATAGATGAAACCCTGGCCCCTGGCCACTCCAGATCCGCTGGAGAATCTTCCAGTTCTTCTAAAGATAGATGAAACCCTGCCCGTCGGCAATTCCAGCTTCAGCTAGAAAAGATCTTCACGTACTTCTGAAGATAAACATCCTTGACCTTCAAGGCTATAAACTTTTCCCGTCGGCAACTCTGCAGGAGGTATCTTCGACTTCAGTCTGAAGAAATGGTCCTTGGCCTCCAAGGATGCATGGATCTGCCCTCAAGCAACTCCACCTCTGCTATAGAGTATCCGTGACTTCAGTCAGGGATGTACTTCGGCCTTCAGTCCGGAAAAAAATGAATCCTAGGTCATTCATGACCTTGGGGGATAACCTTGCCCTTAGGCACCTTCGCTTCAGCTTGGGAAATCTATGACTTCAGTCAGAGAAATGGTATCCTGAGCCATTCATGACTCTACGGGGATTCAAACACTTTGCCTTCAGGCAAAACTCCGCTTCAGCTGGAGAAACATCTTCGACTTCAGTCGGAAGAAACACTATTCACTTGATCGCGATCAATCATCACCTCAGGGCAACTGACTTGGCCTTCAGGCCGACACGGATCATCTTGAATACAAAAGCTGCATCTACCACCTTTTGAACTCTGTCTTCAGATAGACGTTGATTCATCAACAAGGAAATCCGAACTCACAGGAACCTTCTAATATCGCCTTCAGGCGCTCACGAAGTCAATCTTCAGATTAGACATCACTGTTGGGGCAAACATATCACGCTGCTAAGGACTCCAAGAATCATCTTGAACAAACAGCTCCGTCGGGCACCTTCAAGAACCATCCTGAACCGATAACCATTCTGGATACTTTATTCTGCTGGGTACTCCAGGAATCCTCCTGGGCAACTCTTGCTGGGGACGCTACTGGGGAGCTCAAGAAACATCCTGAGCAAACCATTCGGGAACCTGCGTTGAGGTCTTAAGAATCATCTTAAGCAAACGGCCCTGCTGAGGAATTCAAGAGTCGTCTTGAACTGAAGACTTTGCTGGGGATCTCAAAAATCATCTAGAGCGGGCGACTGTGGGAATTACACCGGGGTCCTAAGAATCATCTTAAGAAAACGACCTCGTTGAGGAGAATGTCAGGAATCATCTTGAGCAACTGGTCTTTTGGTGGAACACCTGTAAAACAAGAATGATAGTAACCTAGATCATGCTTATGATGCGTATGCTTCTGCGCCATGCCCCACACGGTGGGAATGCTATGCGTTTATGCTAAATGCTGTGCAATCGTGTGCAATGCTATGCAATGTTAAATGCTATGCAGTGTTAAATGCTATGCAGTCATGCACAATGATGCGATTCCGTCAGCAAAATAAATGCCGAGGGGAGATTCTCCTGTCAAGGAGAAGGAACTACTCAGATAGAGGAATCATCCTGCTGAGGAGAACGTGGACATGCCAATATCAATTGGCTCCGTCTGGGGAATTGATCTTCCGCGGACCGCTGCAGGGAAAACAACTTCAGTTGATCTGCTGCGGGGGAACGAAGCTCTACGAGAACCTGGACCTGCTGATATCAATCGCGAGAATGAACTGCGCGACCGTCTAGGCTAACTCTTTTGGGGATGATGACCCTGTGGGGAAACAACTTCAGCTGCTCAACGCCCCACTGGGGAAAACATGGTCTGATCAACTTTCAAGGACTCGGCTCTCCTGGACATCTGCAAACTCGGCTGAGGAAGGAAAAGTCATTTTGCTTCGCTGGCGAGAGTACGACTCTGGGGAAATATAGCATCAGCTGTTTGATATTCTGCTAGGGAAAATCCACTCATGGTCCCAACTGCTTCACGGATTCGGCTCTCCTGGGGTTTGCGGACTCAGCCGGGGAGAGAGAAATCATTCTACTTCACTGGAGAGTACGACTCTGATGCGGAATTTCAATTCCACTGGGGAAGAAAGAATCATCTGACTTCGGGGGAGAGTACGATTCTGCAGGGGAGCACAACATCAGTTGTTCCAACACTCTACTGGGGAAGAGGGAATCATCCAACTTCAGGAGAGAATACGGCTCTGGTGAGGAATCTCAATTCCGCTGGAGACTTCGGTCTGGCACCACCAGTTAATGCATACTTCGGCATACGAACGACTTCCTACAAGACTCGCACTTGCGACCCGGTGCTGGGAAAGACACCTGCTTCGGCGACTTTACTGGGGAAAACACGAGCTTCGGCACCCGAACACTTTTATGAAACCTGCACTCGTGACCCGGTGCTGGGGGAGATACGAGCTTCGGTACGTGACTCAGCTGAGAAGATGACGTTCCTTCAGGATGCGTCTGCTTGGGGAAGAGAATCATCTCTGCGTGGGGAGACATATCAATGCTCACCATTCTTGCGTTCAGATTCTCCGGAGGGGAGACTCCTGAACACTGCTGGAGAAGGAGGACTCGCCCTGCTTCGGGGATGCGCACGGTACATCTTCTGGAAGGCGCTACACCTGCAACAACACAAACAAACGGACAAGATACCCTCCTCAAAAGGGGCCTATCCAGGTTATTACCTCGTGACAATATTCAGTTAATTAATTGTTTCAACAATCAATGGGCCTAGGCCCGTAAGTTTATGTATGCGCATTTTATCAAAAACATCGGCGTTTTCATTCGCAAACAAAACAGATAAATGCTAAACAGACACGCAGAATTGCTGAATAACATGCATTTTATTGATGGTGAACCCCTGAATGGGCAAAAATGTTTTACAACAGAGGCAAGCTCCTGGAATGAGGAAGCCGCACAAAAGGAAAACATAAATATACAAATGTCGGCAACGAGGCGTAGACGATCACCATGAGTTGATCCCTCTAAGACCCACTCGACTTCGATACTTCTCCGATGCTTCAGCTTCGGAAGAGATTGATTCAGATAAACGGCCCTCAGGTCCTCCGAACCACTAAACAATGAGAGTCCGCGCGGAACGCAGTCATTTGCTTATTCAGATCCCTAACTTTTGCGTGAACCGCCCTTTACGGGTTTTCAGTTCACCGGGATACCCTTTTTTGCCGAAGCCGCCCAGTGTAGGTTTTCGACTTCGCGGGTGTACATTTTTCAATATATCCCTAATTTTTGCCCGAACCTTTTATTCTGTTTTTGGTTCGCCGGGATGCCCCTTTTTTACCTGGACTCTTTCTTTTTTGTCCAGCGGGTCTCTTTCAAGCAAAGTATTTTTTAACTGCGTCCGCGTTCACCGGGGATGCAAAATCTTCACCATCCATCGTGGATAACAACAAAGCTCCTCCTGAGAAGACCTTGCTGACGACATACGGCCCTTCGTAATTCGGAGTCCACTTGCCCCGGTGATCGGAGTGTGGCGGAAGAATCTTCTTCAGGACGAGATCACCCGTCTGAAAGCTTCTAGGACGCACCTTCTTATCATAAGCTTTCTTCATTCGGCTCTGGTACAGGAGACCAAATGCAATCGATGCTAACCTCTTCTCGTCCATCAGGCTGAGTTGGTTCAAGCGATTCGTAATCCATTCTGCCTCGTCGAGTTTCACATCAACCAAAACCCGCAAAGAAGGAATCTCCACTTCTAACGGTAGGACAGCTTCCATACCGTACACCAAGGAGAAAGGAGTTGCCCCGGTCGACGTACGCACTGTCGTACGATAACCGTGCAAGGCAAACGGCAGCATCTCGTGCCAATCTTTGTACGTCACAACCATCTTCTGAACAATCTTCTTGATGTTCTTGTTGGCGGCTTCAACGGCGCCATTCATCTTCGGCCGGTAAGGAGATGAGTTGTGGTGTTCAATCTTGAAGCTCTGGCACAACTCCTTCATCATCTTGTTATTCAAATTCGAACCATTATCAGTAATGATCCGCTCGGGAATTCCATAGCGACAGATGATGTCCCTCTTTATGAATCTAGCTACCACCTGCTTGGTCACATTAGCGTACGAGGCTGCCTCCACCCATTTGGTGAAGTAGTCGATAGCTACCAGAATGAAACGATGACCATTGGATGCAGTGGGCTCGATCTTGCCTATCATGTCGATGCCCCACATGGAGAACGGCCAAGGGGAGGACATGACATTCAATGGGCACGGCGGCACATGAACTTTATCAGCATAAATCTGGCATTTGTGACATCTCTTCGCGAATCTGAAGCAATCCGACTCCATCGTCAGCCAGTAATATCCTGCTCTCAGGATCTTTCTCGTCATGGCATGCCCGCCGGCGTGCGTACCAAATGTGCCCTCATGGACTTCTTCCATGAGCATACTTGCCTCTTTCTCATCTACACATCTGAGTAACACGAGATCGTGGTTTCTCTTATACAACACTCCATCAGGATTGAGATAAAAGTTTCCAGATAGCCTCCTCAGAGTCTTCTTATCCTGGGTTGACGCACCTGCAGGATACTCCTTAGTCATAAGGAAGGTCTGGATATCGTGGAACCATGGCTTGCCGTCGGCGGCATCCTCGATTGCAAAGACAAATGCCGGTCTGTCAAGACGCGAAAGTACAATTCTTGGAGCCTCATTCCAATAATTGACTTTATACATCGAAGCCAACGTGGCTAAGGCATCAGCCATCTGATTTTCAGCCCTGGGTACATGATGAAGTTCCACTCGATCGAAGAACGGAAGCAGCCTCCTGGAATAATTCATGTACGGCACTAAATTCGCTTGACGAGTTTCCCACTCCCCTTTAATCTGATTGATTACAAGCGCTGAGTCACCATATATGTCTAGATTCTTGATTCTCAAATCAATTGCCTCTTCCAGACCCATAATACATGCTTCATACTCTGCTTCATTGTTGGTAACTGGAAACGTCAGTCTCGCAGTAAACGGGATGTGGGATCCGTGAGGAGTCGTGATGATAGCCCCGATACCACTTCCATAGGAATTAACCGCTCCGTCGAATATCAACTTCCACTGAGACTTCCTATCTGGCCCCTCATCGGGCAATGGCTCATCGCAATCCTTCGCTTTGAGAAACATAATATCCTCGTCAGGGAATTCGAACTTCATCGGCTGGTAGTCTTCGATCGGCTGTTCGGCAAGGTAATCAGACAATACGCTTCCCTTAATGGCTTTCTGAGAGACGTACTGAATATCATATTCCGTTAACACCATCTGCCATCTGGCAATCCTGCCCGAAAGAGCCTGCTTCTCGAAGACGTACTTGATCGGATCCATCTTCGAAATTAGCATAGTGGTGTGGTTGAGCATATACTGTCGTAGACGTTTGGCAGCCCAAGCTAGTGCACAACACGTCTTCTTCAGCATCGAGTATCGAGATTCACACTCAGTGAACTTTTTACTCAAATAATAAATGGCATGCTCTTTTCGGCCCATCTCGTCTTGCTGACCGAGAACACACCCCATACTATTCTCCAGAACCGTCAGGTACATGATTAATGGCCGTCCAGCCACTGGGGGTATCAAGATTGGAGGTTCTTGAAGATACTGCTTTATTTTGTCGAATGCCTTCTGGCAATCCTCATTCCAAGTAATCGCCCGATCTTTCTTTAAAAGCTTGAACATCGGTTCACAAGTGGCCGTGAGCTGAGAGATAAACCTTGCAATGTAGTTTATTCGGCCCAAGAAACCACGAACTTCTTTTTCTGTTTTCGGCGCTGGCATTTCCTGGATAGCTTTTATTTTCGCAGGATCAACTTCAATCCCTCGTTCACTAACGATAAACCCCAATAACTTTCCGGACCGCACTCCGAAAGTGCACTTGTTAGGATTCAGCCTCAGCCTGAATTTCCTAAGCCTCTCAAACAGCTTCAATAAGTTGACCAGATGCTCTTCCTCCGTTTGGGAATTTGCAATCATGTCATCAACATAGACCTCGATCTCATGATGAATCATATCATGAAACAAAGTTACCATTGCTCGCTGGTAAGTGGCCCCTGCGTTCTTCAGACCGAAGGGCATTACCTTATAGCAGAATGTTCCCCAAGGGGTGATGAACGTCGTTTTCTCCATGTCATCCGGTGCCATCTTAATCTGATTGTAACCGGAGAAGCCATCCATGAACGAAAGCACGGAAAACTGGGCTGTATTGTCGACCAACACATCGATATGAGGCAACGGGAAATCATCCTTAGGGCTCGCCCTGTTCAAATCCCGATAATCGACGCACATGCGTACCTTACCATCCTTCTTCGGTACAGGCACTATGTTGGCGACCCACGGAGGGTAAGTGGTAACGGCTAGAAATCCTGCGTCCAACTGCTTCTGGACCTCTTCTTTGATTTTTACAGCCATGTCTGGTCTCGTTCTCCTAAGCTTCTGCTTGACTGGAGGGCAATCTTCTCGCAACGGCAAGCGATGAACCACAATGTCTGTGTCAAGTCCGGGCATATCTTCGTATGACCAAGCAAAGACGTCACTATACTCTCGAAGCATCTCGACCAGTCTATGCTTGACATCATTCTGCAGCGCAGCCCCTACTCTGACATTTCTGACGAGCTCCTCAGAACCCAGATTTACGATCTCAATATCCTCCTCATGAGGTAGAATAACCTTTTCTTCTTGTCTCAACAAGCGGGCCAACTCTTCCGCAAGGTCTTCGTCTTCATCAATCTCATCCTCGGCTTGATAGATCGGGCAATCAAAGTCGTAGTGAGCCGTAGAGGGTCCAGAGTCGATGTCATCTGTCATGTGGATCCTGCAATAACAAGGGTTAAGTTTAAAGCAAGAATATGCAGGTTAGCACAAATCTCGTTGCCATTTTACTGTTTTTCGAAATAAACATAAAACAGGAATAACAGAGAACACAATATTTGAGTACGAAGAAAACGCCTTTTATTTATTAAGAAAATGCATGTACATAATCCAACAAGGCCCTGACAATAGAACCACTATGCCCCGGGTAGGACATAGGGTTGTATAAAGATTGTAAAAAGCAAGTCATTACTCTTCACTTGTCAGCTGGATAATCTCCTTGATGGTCCAATTGTGGAGGCGCTCGCCCGGCTTGCTCGGTTGAAACCAGGCGTCAAGATCACAATCACTATCCCCGCTGTCCTCAGACGCTGCGTTGATGCTCTCGAAAGTTACTCCTCCCTTGGTGAATAGGATCGGCCCCTTCCCACGAGACGAACTGCTAGAAGAAGAAGATGAAGCTTCAGCTTCAGGAGAATATCCCAATCCAAACTTATCCTGCTTGATTGGTATATCCAAAACATGCCCCCAGCCTGGGGTGGAACCGGCTTCGACAACAGCCCGAGCTTCTTTAAACGAGGAGAGATTCATCTCTTGCTTCTCTGCGACGATAGGAGCTACCTCTTTCACCTTGACGGTTTCAAATGCTTGGCAGAGCGTTTCATGGATTTCGCCATCCATTTCAACATATTTAAAGGATGACAAGTGGCTCACCATAATGTCCTCCTCACCACAGACGGTTACTATGCTGCCCCCGATAGCATATTTGAGCTTCTGATGCAGCGTGGACGTCACGGCACCAGCATCATGGATCCATGGCCGACCTAAGAGGAAACTTTAGGCAGGCATGATGTCCATGATATAGAAAACCGTATTGAACGTCTCTGGACCAACTTGAATCGGCAGGGTCAACTCTCCGAAGACGTGGCGTTTGGTTGCGTCGAAGGCTTTCACTACCAGATCACTGGGCGTGCAAAGCAATCCACGGGTATCCAACTTCATCAGTGCCTTCTTCGGAAGCACATTAAGGGACGAACCCGTATCCACCAGGACATGCGACATAATAGTGCCTCTGCACTCGTGCAAGGCGCTATTGTGATCTCTTCCCTTAGGAGTCAGCTCTAGATCTGTAAATCCCAACCCATTACCAGCATTAACATGGGCCACCACCTCTTCCAGGTGATTTACTGATATCTCCTGCGGCACGTATGCAGCGTTTAATACCTTTAGCAAGGCGTTGTGGTGCGCTTCAGAACACAGCAACAAGTTAAGAATAGAGATCTTTGACGGAGTCTGATGAAGATGATCTACAATCTTGTAGTCACTCTTCTTGATTAACCGCATGAATTCTTCAGCATCTTTAACTAGTAAATCTTTTTCTGCCCCAGAAGGGACTTCCTCAACAGCCTTACCTTTACCCTTATCCACAGCGTCAGCTCGGACCACTTTCTCTGCTGCAACCTCTGCTGGCGTGAACACTCTACCGCTTCGAGTAACGCCACTGACTCCGGCAAGATTCTGCACAGTCGATCCGTATGGCTCAAGCTCTATCCTCTGGCCATTGCAATAAACTTCGGCGCCGTAATGCCATGGGACGGCGTTAGTACTCTCGAATGGGATTGGCCCGGCCCTGGTGATAGTAATAGTGGGCGGTCGGGGCGCAGAAATAGTAATAGGGTGACGAGGAATAGTGATGGTAGCAACTTCATCCACCTGCTTCAGCACGACTTCCCCTGATGCACTTTCAACGCTCCGGCTGAACTGCAAAATACCCTCAGACATCAGACTTTGGATACCCTCGACCAGCTGCTCACACCCATCAGGAAGTGTAGCGCAGGCCATACATAACTCTCCACATCCAGGAAAGAAGCCCTTCTTCAGCAACTTAGCCTTGACAAAACTAAGCGGCGTTTTCAAATCTTTGACATCAGTCAGCAAGTCCGCACTCTCCTCAGTGATAACGGCGTTCACTCCGCCCCCCTTATGATGAGGCATAGGGTTTTTGGTAACGTTGGGCACACTATCAGAAAAGTTGATGACCTTGGCGTCCACCAAGTCCTGCACTTTATGCTTAAAAGCTTTACAATTCTCAATCGTATGGCCTGGTGCCCCAGTATGGAAATCACAAGTAGCACTGGCGTCATACCCCGGTGGTGGTGCCCCTGTTAAGGGAGCCAACGTCCTCTTTTGAACTAGCTGAAGCTGCAGCAAAGTTTGCAAAAGCTGTGCATATGACATAGGCGGGGTTTCAAACTGACGATTTGTCAGAGGAGCCCGGTTCTGATATTTCCTGTACCCCTTGTTATTCTGCTGCTGAGGCTGCTGCTGCTGCGGCTGCGGTGGAGCAGCTGGGATATTTATGCTAACAATCTGCTGTTGAGGGCCCTTGCCCTTTCTCCGAGCATTAGTGACAGCACTTGCATCCCCCTCTCGACGCTTGCCAGCGTAGGGTTTCTTACTACCTCCTCCAGCTGAGGATGATTCGCCCTGAATTTTTCCAATCTTTATACCGTTCTCAACATGCTCGCCCATAGTGATGAGAGCCGAGAATGTTCCAGACATGCCACTGACCAGCTTTTCATAGTAGATTCCAGGAAGGGTAGCCACGAACATTTGCACTAGCTCACGCTCAACCATCGGCGGTTGAACTCGAGCAGCCAATTCACGCCACCGCTGGGCGTACTCTTTAAAGCTTTCATTGTTCCGCTGCGATAGATTCTGAAGCTGAACTCGGTTGGGGGCCAAGTCGCTATTGTATTGATAGTGGAGGACGAACGCTTCAGCGAGGTCTTTCCAGGTGCGCACAGTAGCAGGCTCCAAACCCATATACCATTCGAGTGACGGACCAGAAAGACTGTCCTAGAAGAAGTGCATCAGCAACTTCTCATTGTCAGAATAAGCGGGGGCAAGTAGTGCCCTTATACTTCTCAAAGGTAGGCACCTTGAACTTATGAGGTACCTTGAAGTCAGCAATCAACCCGAGCTTGGACATATCAACACCCAATGTGTTCTGGTTTTCAATGTCTCTCATCTTGTCTTCCAGCGCCTTGAACCTGAGTCGGGCCTCAGCATTCAACTCTGCTTCTACACCTCTCTGAGAGAATATGTCATCCTGATGGTCCTCCAGCCACGATTGAGGCACCAACAGATTTCCTGCACCAGCATTGCCGTTGACCGGCCCTATGTTAACATTGGCTCCCAAACTACCATTGCCGACGCCTGCCGCATTGAGTCCGAGATTAGTCATCAGATTGCCGTTAGCACTGCCGTTGCCCCCGGCAACAGGAACAACGTTCTGTGGAGCATCCACTGGAGGAGGAGTAGGCACGGCCCCGCCGTGCAGTATGCCATTACTGTCAACCCTGGAGATCAGAGGTTGAACCAAAGTACGAAGCTGGTCTTGACCATTAGCGACTACCTGCATCAGCTCCATAAAACGATCCATCCGTTCACGGAGCTCTTGAACATTCGACTGCACCTGGTCCATTATCCTTGTCTGATTAGCACGAGTTGAGTAGCGGTGGATGAGTCTTTGATCAATCCTGGAGATCGAAAATAGCTCGGAACCTGAAAAACCTGTCAACAATAAAGGTTAGGAAAAGCAATAAGATATACACCATGCAAATATGCTTCATGAAGATGCATGCGTGTGTCTGTGTGCGTGGGAGATTTTCCCCGATCCTAGTGCCTTAGTGCCGGTGCTGATAATAATAGGAGGAAGAAGAAATCCGAGCCCAATCATGGAAACATCAATCTCATATATATATTGAAAGGCCTGTCAAGGCAGTACACAGTATCAGCGAGTACAAACAAATCGACAGCATGACCTCAACCAACAAGTCTGGTGATGGTCAGCATACATCAAAGATCAAAACAACAGGAATACAACTAGTCAAGTACGGCCACGGGCGCGATACTCCGCTAATAACTCCTTCGTCTCTGGATGATCTGGCAAAGTGAGCAACCCCTCGACGAGTAGTTCCCTCTGCCTGATGGTATGCTGAAGCCCCTGAACTGAACTCTCCCAAGCTCCTTCGCCAAAGCAATCCTCCAGTTTCCGCTTCTTAGACTCAAACATCAGCTTATGCTCCTTCAGGTTAGCAATAGCTTTGTTGAGACGGGCTTCAGCGGAGTATCGGCGGGCGGTCTCTTCATCAAACCTCCGCTCACTGTCCTTTACTTTGGCTTCTAGCTTAGAAATCTGCAGCATCAGCTTGTCCTCCTGCTCCTTCCGGGTGGCCATGGAAGTCTTCCAATGCTGGTCGAACTTAGATATCCTCCGATATGCTTCCTCTAAATGCTGCTTCTTCGTAGCTAGTACATCATTGGCAGCCCTGAAGTCTTGACCTAAGCGTTCCCGATCAGCAATCTGCTTTGCCAAGTCTGCACCCAGTTGGTTCACCGACTCTGTTTGCTTTTTGAGAGCATGCACGGCTTCGTTCCTCTCACTCCGAAGCTGAGCTAACTCCTTCTCTAATTCTGCATTCACTCGCTTCAGCTCATCACGCTCGGCTAGCATCTGATTGTGCTGATGAATGGACACAGTGGTAGGCTCTTCGACTGGTGGAGGACTCTCTGGTCTGACATGAGGGAATGGCATCCCTATAGCGCTGGCTCTGACTCTGATCCAAGCTGAATAAGGAGGGTAGGCTTGGCTGTTGGTCTTTCCCAACAAAGGCTTTCCTCTCGTGCTGATGTTGTTCCACGCATACTGAAGCTTGGATAACAAATCCCCCTCTAGAGAACCCGTGAGGTACAGAGATTCCTGTACCTCTTCCTCCTTCGGTGGAGTCCTCAAGGCGTATGCGAACTGACGAACTAGCAGCGATGGATTGTAGTTGATGCAACCCTTCCTACCTATCAGAGGTACATTAGGAAACCCACTACAACTGAAGATCAACTCGGTGCCTAGCCTGTCTCTGTCAACGAACCAATCAATGTCTTCTGCCGACAAACTCATCAGACGCTCAGGCCACTCAGCTGTGGCTGCAGACAAGACAGAAGAACCCCTCTTGGGCAAATGACTATCAAACCACCTGTACAACAACGGTACGCAGCATGAGACATTTTTCCCTCTCCGGTTCTCATTCTTGTAATGCACTGAGTGATAGAAGTCTCCGATCAGAGTAGGGACTGGATTCCCTGAGGCGAAGATGTGGAATGCATCAAAGTCCACGAAATCAGGCATGTTGGGGAATAGGATAATGCCATATATGCATAAAGCAAGGATGGCGTTGAATGCGTCCCAACATTTGTCCTTAGCACACTGCTGAGCCTTAGCTATCAAAACCTACAGAGAGAACCCTGGAACCTTGTTCCAACTCGTCACCACTAACTCAGAAGCGCTCAAATGGAGTGAGGAAGCTAAACCAGCCAGATCAGGCTCAGCATCCATGTGGACAAAAGGCATCTGCCTTTTGATAGGCACACCCAGCATATCAGCATACTCTTCCAAAGTCGGCGCGAGGACGAAGTCATGAAAAGTAAAACACCTCAAGGGAGGGTCATAAAACTGCAGGAGAGCATGTAACCCATTCAACTCGGACGTAGAAGGTTTGCAAACCAGACTAAGCAACCTGCCATAAGATTTCCTGAACCTATCCTTCACAGAATCCCCTGCCAGGGCTATCAGACCAGTCAGCTTCGACACATCGGGGGTCGGGAACTTGTACGCAACGGTCTTCCTGAGAGAGGCCATAATAACAGCAGAAGGCGAGAAATCCGGGATCGGGGAAACGGTACCTGCAACACAGACACACGTCAATGGAATGCAAGTGAATGCGCAAACTAATGCAAAATGCAGGCATGCAATAATATATCCGGATAACTGCTGTAGAGATTCGGTATCAACAGTCGCTGATGAGAAGGAAACCCCGGTGTAAGACCACTAATCTGATCTGCTGAGAATAACCATCTGGTAGGACCGAGATCAAAATTCCGTTCTGACAAGAATAAGTGCCTGATAATAAGGACCCCGGGTGCAAGATCAAGGAACATCTGTTGATGAAGTCTTCAGACCCCAAATCAAGATCTGCCCTATCAAGAACAAACACACAGCTGCTAACGAGATCTTCAGACCCCACTCAAAATCTGCCCCATCAAGGACAAATAACATCTGCTGATGAGACCTTCAGACCCCACTCAAAATCTGCCCTATCAAGAACAAACCACTGGTGATAATACACTGATCAAAGCCTGCTCTATCAAACACCCGACGATAAGATCCTCTGATCAAAAACTTGCTCTATCAAGAACAGTCGAGTCTGCAACTGAGAAACCCTGGTACCAACATAACCGATTCACTGTCAAGAAAACCAGGTAGTCTGAAGGTCTAAGTTTCCTACAATAAACCCAGTCCTGCTCACAGGTATGGACCTAGACTGACTCAAGGTACGGCATCCTATGCGTTCATCAGCGTCACAGACTTTCAAAACTGATGATACGATTCCCAGAAGGAGTGGCATCATCAAGTCCTGAAGAGGCCTCACTTAGCTGAATCACAAATGACCGGTCCCCAGAGTCGACAGTCCACCAAACCAGCAACCGTCTCAACCCAAAGGGTTGAAAGTAAAGCCAACCGGATGAACCTCGTCTGAGCGTGGATTTCATGAGACACTAGTGCCTGCAAAGCAAGCACGCGCCCACTAATTTCCACTCTAAGTCTATGGTGCACTCAAGCCTGGGTCTGGCTTCTCACTCATCAGAACTCCCATCCCACAGCAGCACAAATAATCATATTTTACTGAATATAAAATGCGGGAAAATAAAGTGCGAGAAGTAAAAATGCGATAAATAAACGCAACCCAACAAGCAAACACACAAACGATAGGATTGACTCGCACAGGGAACCGTTGGAGTCCCCAGCAGAGTCGCCAGCTGCTGGGGACGGTCCCAGACAGCTAGGAAGGAAATCCAAGGCGAGACTCGCATAGGGAAACACCTGACGCAGTCTCCAGCAGAGTCGCCAGCTGTCGCTTGCGCGAAAATAAGGTGTCGGCATGACAGAAGAGTCGCCACCTTTCGTTATTTATCCCTCAGAGCGGGAAAGGAAACGATCGAAAAAACCTGACGAAAAAGGGGTAAGACAAGGTCGTCGCAACCATTGTCTGGGTTCAGGAGTCAGTTACGCAAGGGGAAGGTATTAGCACCCCTCACGTCCGTCGTACTCGACGGGATCCTCGCTTGCTTGTTTACTTGGATGGGTTGGTTATAATCTATCTACCTATCAAGGCTGGCTGAAAAAGAAAAGAAAAATGACTCGGCAAAGCGTCGCACTTTATGCCTACGTATTCTCATCAGAGAATGAGAAATCAGAGTCAACGTAGTTCGGCCTACGAAGGGTTATGGGGGAAAGGTTGCTCGCTAGGACGTTGCATCCTATGCCTACGTACTTTCATCTGGTATGAAAGATCAGAGCTCACGTAGTTCGGGAAACTACGGGTTATCTCCTAAAAGAAGTGTTTTTTTATTGTGTTTGCAATTTCAACCGCACTAGAGACTATGACCTGAGAGTGAATGCGTCGCATGTCACCCAAAGGGTACCATACTAAACATCCAGACTGTGGAAAGGAAGCTCTCCCACAATCCTTTCTCAGATAGCTTAAGGCTCGTAACGTATGAATAAAATCATTCATGATTACTGTATCTTAAACTGCTTTGAGATGAGAAGAGAACAGGCCCAACTAGGAGGGAGACTATCAAGTCCTACTGTTGTCATGCCACAGATTCATCCTATGGTCGAGGTTTGAACAGGGAACTCCTAGATGTTGTCATGCATAGGTTTCAACCTAACAGTCTATCATCAAATCCTCATCAGAGGAAATGAGAGTCCTATGGGATCATGTCAATGATACACCAAAACAGACAAAAGCATCAGCTTTAACGGTAAAATGCATGCAATGCAAGTGAGGGAGGAAATATGTGTGGGGCTTCAGCCTCCACAAGCTCGTCTCGACCTCAAACCAGTCATGAAATAACAGTAATCATACCGAAAAATAAACAACATGCTATCAAGCAAAACACAGTAAACTGCAATCATACAGATAAAAGAAATGAAATCATGCTATCAAGCAAAATAAACACATGGGCAAGGGAGCTGGGCTCTACCGAATACCCGCAAGCAAAGCCAAGCAATAACAATACAAGCAGAGGGAGCAACTCAACCTCTAATGCAATCATGCTCCTGGACTGAACTTATTCTAGATGGACTTAGTCTAATGCAACAGACAAATCAAACAAAACAAACAATACAGAAAAGAAAAACAGAAGAAAGCCTCAGCTCCTCCAGCAGCTACTCAGTCTTCAGACTCCAGAGATCACTTGCTTTCCAGGTATCAACCCTTACAACATGAGTATCAACTCATCTTCTCCCTTAAGCTTCAGCTTCTTTGATCAGCTCCACCTTCAGGCTTCACTATCTTCAGGGATCTTTAGGCATCAACTTGGTCTTCACAAAGTCATCAGACTTCAACAATCTTCAAGGAATCATCCTCTTTAAAGCTTCAGCTTCTATCTTCAATGGCTCAAATGCTCCAGCAAACAAGATTCAGTCAACAAGATGAGGTGAGGATGTTACAGTGCTCACTGACTTCCAAAGGATGCCATTGAGGACTTAACATCAAAGGGAAAGGCTCTCTCAAAGTTCTACCTCAGAGGGCAAGGTCACTAATCCCTCCAAAGGAGAGAGGTGAATACCCTTAAGGAACTTTATGTCACAGAGAGTAAAGGAGGTGAACAAAACACTCCTTGTTTATTGAATGGAAGTATCCTATCTAGGGCTCTGCCTATGCACCTATAAACCTATAAACAAAACAAACAAAAGCTATGCAAAACTCCTCTGCAAGGTCTTCAAGGCTTCAATGATGATCCACAAGGTCTTCAACTCAATCTTCAAGGCTCACACACTCACAGGAGAAGAAAAACAAGCACAACAATACAAACTATGCCTTTAAGCAACACACATGCTAGCCATACATTCAAAAATCAATTAAAAAAATACTAAAACACCATACAATATTCTAGCAAAATTCTAGGGGACTCTATACATACTTACCCTTAACCCATATATTCCCCATACCCTAATTTGGCCAATAAACCCCAAAACAAAATGGTTCAAGTCTACTTATACAACCTAAAACCCTAATTTGAGCACCTATATGTCAAACAATAAAACTACATCAAATTTTAATCTACAAATTGAGAATTAAATCCTACATGACCTATGATTCAATGTCTAAATATGCCAAAAAGAATGGCTCAAAAATCCTAAGGGAAAGTCCTAAAACAAATTGTACAAAATCAAGTGTCAACTAAAACCATTAAAAATACCATTTACAAGAATAATATGCTAAAAAATATTAAAAGAAAAATAAAATGGAATTTTATTTTTTTACATTTTTTCTAGACAAAATCATGAATATGTGAAAAAAAGAAGAAATGAAAAATATTGATTTTTCTATTTTCTATAAATTTTTGAATATGCAAGAAAATATTAAAATGAGAAAATAAAAGGAAAATGAAATAAAGGGGAGGGGGGTATCAAAAGTAACACGCCTCAGTTGTTTTCATGATGGGTCAAATCAGGGGGGTGGGGATAGAAACAATTTGCTGAAGCCCAGTTCTAACAATTAATCAAAACGGTGCGTTTGGATTAGTAGAACGCTGCGTTTTGTACGTTTCAGACTCCCTCCACTTACCAGTTTAAATCGTGGCCGCTGGATCAACTGAATTAGTCAAGCATTAGGGACAATCCAACGGTGGGACTTCATCGTCCCCAAATGAACCCTAGGGTTTGCAGAAACCCTAACTCCATGCAAGGATTTCAACTCCTTCGTTTTCCTCCATTACCCAATGAATTCACGAACTTCCAAAAGCAAACTTGCCCTACTAATCACCCAGAACACAATGATACCAATAGTATTCCCTGAAACCTCTTGTATTGTCCTAACAGAATGCACGAGTGTTAGGGTTCCACCATGGTCCTCTGCTATCAACCTTAACCAAACTCAAATCCAATGATCTAAATCTGTTCCTTAGGTTACCATCATCAATCTAAACCATAACACATCAATTAATGCTCAACACACGATCCATTCTTGAAAGTGAAAGAAACTATGGTCTGCCATGGAACTTCATAAAACTTCCTCAAATTCTCAGAATACAGTCCTCTACCTTAACCTAACCAGTCTAAACCTAGAACTATGGTGAAATTCATATAAATAAGGTGATACGATTAAAATTACCAACCTGTCAAGTTGCAATGGTAGATGTGGTTTCACTCCAATTCAATGCCTGCAAGCTTCCCTGATTGATCCTTAATGGCAGATATGAATTCTGTATGCAAAAAGATGAATGAACACTGCTTGAATCTTGTGTTTGATCTCAATATGCTTTTCTTGCAAATTCTTCAAAACAGCTTCAAGCTTCCATGGATCTTCCTCTATCTCAGCATGCAAGTAATCACCAGGACCAGAAGAATATGTTTGTAGAGAAGAAAAGAATGGAAATGGCAGAGAATGAAGGTTTGTTATGAAAATGCAAATGGAAGAATCTCACTTTTTCACACTCTAATCTCACCACTCACCACCAATTATCACCAACCCTGGCCAAATTGTGATTCACCTTTCTTATAACAATCAAAAGAATAATCTAGATCCATCTAGAAACTTGTGGAATCACTTGGAAAGTTTTAGAACTTCTCTTGAAGTGATACATTGGATATCCCTTATCTCATGCCTTAAGCTTGTCAAATTGACTTTAAAATCTCCTTACAAGAGATATTGAGAAAGAATGAGTGAAAAACATGCACTTCCTTGCCTTTGGTGAAGCTTTGTCAAGTTGCCTTATGATTCAAGTAACAATTTTCCAAAGTAACCTTCATTTTTGAGCTTCAAATAAAAATTATGTTTAAACCAAAGTTCTTAGAATGTCATTTACATTCAAAATGGTATATTGGATGACCTATTTTGGACTCATAGATCTCCCAAACCAAATTTCAACTTGACTGGAATTAACTTATAAGCCATTTTTTAGGTCATTTTTACCCAATCTTGTAAATCCTTGCTAAAAGCTTTTTCAATAACTCATGACCTCTTTTCTAGACTTAAAATCCCATTTTGAACAACTTTCATGTTTTGAGTTTTTTCATTTGAGGCTTGGAAATAGGAGATATGGCCTTTGCTTAAAATGACCTATAATCACCAAATGACCAAAATACCCCTTTCTTGTTCAAACCATAAGTTGAGTTCTACAAATCCTATCAAGGACTTATAGTACTCTCTAGAAAGCTAAGAAGATTCTCTTCAACATTCATGTTGACCAAGAAATCATAGGAATCATCCTACTAGGGAAAAAGTTGTCTGCAAGTTGGGTGACTTTCAAGGACCCAGATTCACACACCTCAGCTGACCTGTAATTTGTCAAAACCATAAATTGAGCTCTGCAACTCCTATCAAGGACTTCCACCACTCAAATTAAAGCTAAGAACAATCTCTACAACATTCATGTTGTGGGGAGGATGAGATATCAATCACATATTGAGCTAAAACTGCCTAGAAGATAGGGATCCAACTAGGGTTTTTTCACTGACAATCCTCAGAAACCCTAACTTTAAACTTCTCAAACTCTTCAATCATGATGAGTTGGTTTAGGAATCCTCTTTACAAAATCTCCATACATCATTCCATGATCTCATGGCCCTTGGATTAGGTCTCAACCTTCTCAAAATCTTCAGTTATCCTAGGGTTGACCCAGTCAAAACCCTAATTCTACCATTCATGGTTGAATCTCCTGAATTCTTGCACAATGACTTCTCTGGGCTTCATGATGGCTATCAAGACATCTCATACACTTGCTCGAAGCATCAAATTCATTCTCAAAGTCTCAAAATCATCTGAGGAGCACCCACAACTCTCAAGCTATGAAGCACACAACCCTGGTTTCAACCAATTCCTCTGAGGATCTCTTGAATTTTCTGGTGAAGGTATCAAACTTCAAACACTTGATGGATGAATAATTGTTGGTCAAATTTTGGGGTGCAACACCAGTGTGAGAAGAACTTTGGCCTATAAATTTCCTACTCCAGACATCACTACTCTGAGGGTTTTGATTTCTTTTCCTGGTAAGGAAGCAATGAGATATTTCAGAGGAACCTATGGGAAGCTGCTCAGTGTTATGTGCAAGCCATCTGTGTATGAATTGAACGGACTCCAGACTCTGCTTCAGTTTTATGATCCACTGTTGCGTTGCTTCACATTTCCTAGATATGTTCTGGCCCCCACTTTGGAAGAGTTTTCTGTCATATTGGAAATACCCATTCTTGCTCAGGTACCCTTTTGGCCTATTGATCAGGAGCCAGATCTGGCTAGTGTTGCTACAGCTCTACATATTGAGGTTTCTGAGTTGAAAGGAAAGACAGTCAGGAGAAATGGAGCCTGGGGGTTCCCATTACGTTTTCTAGCTGAGAAAGCTCGACACTTCGCCAAGAAGGAATGATGGGTGGCATTCAAAGCTATTTTGGCGCTGTGCATATATGGTATCATATTGTTCCCCAATATTCCGGATTTTGTGGATGTGGATGCTCTTCGTATCTTCATTTCAAAGAACCTCATCCCTAACTTGCTCGGACATGTGTATCATTCGGTGCACTATAAGAACGAGAATAGAAGAGGCCAAAGTGTGTCCTGCTGTGCTTCACTATTTTATAGATGGTTTGTCACTCATTTACCTAAGGATGGTCCTTTTGTAAAGACTGCAGAGACGAAGGAGTGATCTGAGCGACTGATGAGCTTGTCTGCCGAAGAAATTGATTGGTTTGATAGAGATCGCCTGGGGAGTGAAATCATTTACAGTTGTGGGAACTTTCCTAATGTCCCTCTGGTGGGTAGGAAAGGCTGCATTAACTACAATTTGTCTATCGCTATCAGACAGTTCGGGTATGCCTTGAGGGGCCCTCCTAAGGACGAAGAGGTACGGGAATCTCTGTACCTCACTGGCGCATTGGAAGGAGATTATCTGGTTAGATTTGAACATGCCTGGAATAACATTCACCGAAAAGGAAAGACTTTATTGGGGAAAAGCAATAATCAGGCTTATTCTCCTTATGTGGACTAGATTCATAGCAGAAGAGAAAAAGTGCTGATGCCTTTTCCTCCTGTCAAGCAGGACTGTCCTCCAGAGCCTACCATGATTGAAATCCAAGAGTATGAGTAGCTTCAAGCTAAGAATGAAGGGCTAGTCAAAGCCAATGAAGAGCTGGAAAACGAGATCGCTCAACTCTGAAGAAAAAAAAACGAAGCCGTACACACCTGCAAGAAGCAGACAGTGTTGATCAACCACCTAGGCGCTAATCTGACCAAAGAAACTGATCTAGGGAGCGTCTTGGGTTGGACCTGAAGGCAGTGCACGGGGTATTGACCACCAAAAAGCAGGAGCTGGATAAGGCATACCGGAAGTTGACCGAGTATGAGAAGTTGTGGAAAAACACTTTGACTAGCCACAAGGAGCGGGAAGAAAAACTGAAGCAGCAGATAGCCCAGTTAGAAGCTCAGATTGAGGCCAAAGACAAAAAGATAGAGGCTGAAGCCTCACTGCAACGAGATGTCCAGTATAAGTTGGTTGAGACTAAGGCAAACCTAATGGATTGTCAACTCCGAGCTGATGCTAAAAGGAGTAGGGTGGAGAACCGTTCTGAAGAAGGTGTTTCTAGGAGCCTTGCCGAGAACCTCCCAGAGTCCATTAGGCAGAGGGACCTGCTGATCCAAGGTCTGCTCACCCAGCCTGATCATCCCGCTACGAAGAAGTTACTAGAGGATTTTCGTGCCCGTAGCCGCACCTGATTTCTTTGTATTTCTTTGTACATTTTATGCATTGATATGCTGATCACCACCAGGCCTATTGGTTGGGGTCATGCCTAGTTGCTTCAGTTGTATTCAGTTCCTGTTGTATGCTACCCTCGTGGATTTTCTCTAACATATATGAGGGTTTTCTTTCCATGATTGGACGATAGACTTTATTTGTCTCAGAAGCTAGAATCGAGGGGGACTTCCTCCTAATGCATGTATACGTGTTCTGCATTTGCATGACAGGTACCTTGCCGTTTTTCTAACCCTCTGTTGATACAGGTTGTTTCAAGTTTGTCTCAGGTTGATCCGAGCAATGGAACAAGTTCAAGCAGAGCTGAGAGAGGTCCGAGGCTAGGTGAGGCAGGTTATGAGGGACCAGCAGGCGCTCAAAGAGGAGAACTGTAACACCCCACTTCCTAAAATCAATTAAATTAATAAACATCGTAAATAAACATCAAAGTATTTCTCCCCAGTGGGATATCACATAAAATCAACATTTCCTTTATAAAAGGTTTTCCTCCAAAATACAGCGGAATATTAAAAATATTAAAATCCAATAAAAGTTTGATACGTTCACAGGAAAATAAAATATAAGTTCTTCAGAAAACAAATAAAAACGCCCAAGTCCCGTGCTACGTATCAGAGCATCCTAGACTCGACTGTCACACCATAATCCCAGCTAGCTAAGTACCTGGATTATCTGTACTTCCGGAGAAGCACAGACACAACAACAGCAAAGGGGTGAGAAATCATGATCAAAAATATAATGGTAATGTAATACATGTAAATAAGGCAGTAAAACACACCAACACATCAATTATTCACCCCAACAACACCATATAACGGACTTATTGTTCAAATTACAATATAACATATTATAATGCAAAAATACAACTCAACACCATGCATGCGGTACCGACTCATTGGTTCATTCAATCGAACTTGGATAGATCACTTACGCTCCTCCTGAGACATGATCTATCCCCCACCATTCTCCACAAAGGAGTACGGATGAATCAGTTACGCTCCTCCTGAGACATGATTCATCCCACCAAAACACCATGATATGCAAGACACCAATGCATAACTATTATATTCTGGCACACTAAGTGCACACGATCCTCCTGATCATATCATCATGCATCAATGCAAATGTATAGATATATTACACCAACACCATATAAATCAATCAGATGGTAAAAAAATTCATACTATAACACCAGATATAACTACATCCCACCACTCGGGGATACTCGATCCTACTGATCACTACACACATATACCTCAACTAATTTCTCACCAACAATATTAAGGGAAACGCGTGCCATCACCAAGTACACAAGTTAAATCCCACACTCATCATTTTCACACTGCAACAAGGCTAAAAAGGATCACGCGAGACCAACGCTCGAATCTAAAACATCACAAATATTCATTTGGTTCTGCTACGTTTGCTGGCATTCGCCAGGCGAACCCTTCTAGCGAACCTTCGCTGGCATTCGCCAGGCAAAGTTCTTGTGTTTTTAGTCTGGGACTTAATTTTTTAATTATTCGCTGCCCCTTCGCCTCAGCTCGCCAGGCGAACTCTCGCCTCCCTTCGCCAGGCGAAGCTTCGCCAACATTCGCCAGGCGAAGCCCAGCGAATGCTGCAATTCGTCAGTTTCCTCACAATTCTGCAGTGCTATTCTAGGCCAAATTATGCCTATCATCTCAACTCAGATTCCCAGCCTATTCTAGTACCAATCTTGCCTATTACCGTAAACAATCGGTTTCTAATTCCTATTCCCAAAATCATCACCTAAACACTATCGATACCTCAAAAGCCATACGGAACTTTCCCTAAAAACCGTAAAACACCCTATATGCCCTATATGCTAACTCAACCAAAAACAACAATTCATTAACGATTACTATACAATTAACAACAATCATCCTCAATCATAACATATCAATATATATTATCATATATCGATCAATTTCCTACGGGGTTAAGGAATCCCCAACTACCCTATACATGTATAAACCATTCCCAATCAAGTTTCTCCCCCCTTACCTTATCAATTGGTTGATCGATAGAAATCCTCCTAGAATTGGTCTCTTGGCCTTCCCATTTTCTCTTCCGTTCTTCGTTCCCTTTTTCCTTCGCTCTTTTTCCTTTCTTTCGTTCTTTTCTCTTCTCTCTTTTCTATCGCCCTTTTTCTCAATTTCTAAAATGCATCGTACCATTCTCCCCACCCCTTCACATTCTATTTTCTTTATTAAATCTAATCCCAATTAATAAAATAACTTAATAAAATAATACAATATTATTATTAATACTAATAATATTATAATACTATTAATAATAATAATAATAATCATAATAATAATAATAATACTCATTAATAATAATAATAATAATAATAATAATAATATCATTATTTCACCAAAATAATAATAATATTAATAATATTAACAAATATAATAAATATAATAAATATAATAATAATAATAATAATAATAATAATAATAACACTCCCACCAATGTTACTATTATTTTTATATTATTATATTTCACACCAAAATACCACCAATAGTCCTCCCACATTAGGGACACCCACCCAACATCGTCAAATACCCTCCCACCAAAGGGCACACCAACGTATAATTTTTAAAATAATAATAAAATGACTAAATAATTAAAATGGGTGTTACAACTCTCCCCACTTTAATTATTTTCGTCCTCGAAAATTACCCATTGGAAATAGCTCCGGATACGCTTCTCGCATCCTGCTTTCCAACTCCCAGGTCACACTGCCTCCTGCAGCATCTCCCCACACTACCTTCACCAAAGGTATTTCCTTCCCTCGGAGCTGTTTCATCTTACGGTCCTCGATCCTCAACGGCATCGTATCAACAGTAAGATTCTCCCGAATCTGAACATCATCTCTATGAATCACATGAGATGGATCAGAAACATACTTTCGCAATTGCGACACATGAAACACATCATGTAAAGTTTGACAACTCAGGCGGCAACGCCACCCTATAAGCCACAACACCAATTCTCTGCAAAATATCATAAGGTCCAATGAACTTAGGATCCAGCTTCTTGGACTTCAATGCACGACCCACACTAGTCATCGGAATAACTCTTAGGAATACGTGATCACCTACACAGAATTCCAACTCTTTCCTCCGAGTATCATGATAACTTTTCTGCCTACTCTGAGACACTTTCATTTTCTCACGAATCATTTGAATTGTCTCAGTAGTCTGCTGTATAATTTCTGGTCCAAGCACCATATTCTCACCAGTTTCATACCAACACAGAGGAGTCCTACACCTCCTCCCATACAAAGCTTCAAACGGTGCCATTCCGAAACTAGAATGGTAACTGTTATTGTACGTGAACTCAATCAATGGTAAATGAGTATCCCACGCACCACCCTTTTCTAACACACAAGCTCTCAACAAATCTTCAAGCGACTAAATAGTCCTCTCCGACTGACCAACAGTTTGCGGATGATAAGCTGAACTCAATTTCAACTTAGTTCCCAAAGCTTCCTGCAAGCTCTTCCAAAATTCCGAAGTAAACCGCGGATCTCTATCCGACACAATACTGGACGGAACACCATGCAACTTCACAATTACCCGAATGTAAATATCTGCCAGCTTCGTTAACGGAAATGTAATATTGAGCGGCACAAAGTGTGCAGACTTCGTCAATCGATCCACAATCACCCATATAGCATCAAAACCTCTCGCCGTATTCGGCAAACCTGTCACAAAATCCATAGTAATGCAATCCCATTTCCAAGCCGGAATCTCTAATGGTTGCATAAATCCAGAAGGTCTCTGGTGTTCCACCTTCGACTTCTAACATGTCAAACAGGCATACACAAATTGAGCTATGTCTCTTTTCATACCAGACCACCAAAATAATTTCTTCAAATCATGATACATTTTCATAGCTCCCAGATGAATACTCAGGCTACTACGATGTCCTTTGCTCAAAATTGACTTTTTCAATTCTTCATCATCTGGTACACAAATCCTGCCTCTAAATCTCAACACACCTGTACTATCCAATTTAAAGTCACTATCGGAGTCACTCCCTACTCCAGGCATCAAATCTACCAATTTCACATCCAACTTCTGATTTTCTTTAATCATATTCAAGAAGTCATTATTTACCTGCAACATACCCAACATTACACTATCTGCAGTAGTCTCACAAACCATGCTCAAATCTCTAAACTGTTCAATTAACTCAATTTCTTTCACCATCAGAGCTGCCATATGAATTGCTTTCCTACTCAAAGCATCTGCCACTACATTGGCCTTTCCTGGATGATAACTCAAATTGAAGTCATAATCCTTCAAAAATTCCAACCATCTTCTCTGCCTCATATTCAGCTCTTTCTGATCAAACAGGTATCTCAGACTCTTATGATCACTAAACACTTCAAATCTTGAACCATATAAATAGTGTCTCCAGATTTTCAACACAAAAACAACCGCAGCTAATTCAAGATCATGAGTCGGATAATTTCGCTCATGCACTCTCAATTGCCGCGATGCATATGCTACTACTTTACCATTCTGCATCAGAACTCCGCCTAATCCCATCTTAGACGCATCACAGTACACCACAAACGGTTCACTCAGAGTCGGTAACACTAACACCGGTGCCGTAGTCAATCTCTTTTTCAACTCTTCAAAACTTTCTTCACAAGCAGCATCCCATACAAAAACTTGGTTCTTTCTCGTCAACTGAGTTAATGGCAATGCCAAATTAGAGAACCCTTCAATAAACCTGCGGTAATAACTAGCTAACCCCAAAAAGCTTCTAATCTCTGTCGCTGTCTTTGGCGGTTCCCACTGCAATACTGCACTTACTTTTGATGGATCCACCGCTATTTCATCTTCAGATATTACATGCCCCAAGAAACTTACTTTCTTCAACCAAAAGTCACACTTTGACAGTTTAGCAAATAATTTATTTTCCTTCAACACTTGCAAGGCAATTCTCAGATGTCCTGCATGTTTTTCATCAGATTTAGAATAAATTAATATATCATCAATAAACACTACAATGAACTGATCCAAGTAAGAATGTAAAATTATATTCATATACTCCATAAATACTCTCGGCGCATTAGTCACTCCAAACGGAATTACAGCATATTCGTAATGTCCATATCGAGTCCTAAAGGCAGTCTTCTGAATATCACCTTCTTTTACTCTCATCTGATGATAACTCGAGCTTAAGTCGATCTTACTAAATACACGAGCTCCCACCAGTTGGTCCATCAAATCATAAATCCTAGGTAGAGGATACTTATTCTTAATAGTCACTTTATTCAATTGACGGTAATCGATGCACAGACGCATACTACCATCCTTCTTCTTCACCAACAACACTGGAGCTCCCCACGGCGATACACTTGGTCTAATAAACTTTCTATCCAACAATTCTCCAATCTGAGACTTTAACTCAGCCAATTCCACTGCAGACATCCTGTACGGCGCCATAGAAATAGGTCTCGTACCAGGAACAAGATCAATACCAAATTCTACTTCTCGCGTCGGAGGCAATTCCGTAATGTCGTCAGGAAACACTTCCAGAAATTCATTCACCACTGCTAATTCCTCCATTGGCACTTTGTTATCCACCGATAAAGTTGCAAATAAAGAAAACACTCTAGTTTCATCTTCCAACAAGGCCCTCAATTCTTTATTAGACAAAGAACTTGCCACAACATCCTCTTCAGGGGTCAGGAACAACAATTCCTTCCGAAAACAATCGATGTAGACTCGGTTGAACTCTAACCAGTTCATACCCAGAATAACATCCAACTTACCAAGTGGTAGACAAATCAGATCCACTCCAAATTCTCTACCGAAAATAGTCAGCGGACACTTCAGGCATACCAAAGAAGTAGTCATTGAACCTATAGAGGGTGTCTCAATAGTCATCCGTCTCTCCAGAGTGGACGACACCAAACCTATCCTCTCCACACAATCTATAGAAATAAACGAGTGCGTTGCACCCGTATCAATAATAGCAATCAAAGGAATATTATTGATAATACAAGTACCTCTGATCACACGCTCATCACTGGCAGCTTGAGTTCCTGCCAAGGCAAACACTTTTCCACCAGCCGGAGACGTTTGAGGCTTCTTCGGCTTCTCACAATGTGTACTGATATGACCCTTCTCACCACAGTTATAACAGGTCGGCATAGTTGCTCTGCAGTCAGCTATCACATGACCTGGTTTCCCACACTTAAAACATATCTTGGCTTCATTAGGACAACCATTAGCACGGTGTCCCATACCACTGCACCGAAAACATTTCCCTTCAGCAGATGCTCTCCCATCTCTAGGCTTCTTATCAACAACAGCTTTACGTTTTCCCTTATCAACAACAACACTATAAGGAGTACCACTAAACCTCTGCTTACCCTTACGGTCATTAACAGCTTTGTAGTGCGCAATTCTTGCTCGGTTATCGTTATCATAGATTCTGCTCCTGCTTACCAGCTCAGGATAGCTCCTGATCTTCTGACAAGCAATCCCCAACTTAATCTCTGGACGCAGTCCATTCTCAAACTTTAAGCACTTAGAGGTCATTGCCCCTTCCATATTATGGTGGGGACAATACTGCACCAGCTCCTCAAACTTGGTAGCATATTCTGCTACAGTCATACTACCCTGTTTCAGCTCTAAGAATTCAATTTCCTTAGCGCTTCGGATATCTTCCGGGAAATACTTCTCCAGAAAACCTTTCCGAACCACCTCCCAAGTAATGGCAGTTCCGGCAGCTTCCAACCTTTGGCGACTTTTGTCCCACCAGGCTTCAGCCTCACCCTCCAGCATGTGAGTACCAAACCTCACCTTTTGTTCATCGCTACATTCCATAGTCCTGAAGATCTTTTCAATTGCCTTCAGCCACTTCTGAGCAGCTTCAGGGTCCAGAATTCCTCCTTCAAATGTTGGCGGCTTGTTGCTCCGAAACTGCGCCAAACTCCTGAATTGGGCATCTGCAGTTTGATTCTGATTAGCAACTGCCTGCGCCATTGCTTGCATAGCAGCATCCAATGCAGCATCTTTCCTTCCTGCAATACTTCTCAAAAAGAACAACACCAGGTTAAAAGATATTCAACTACATCATAAAGGACAGACTCAACTCGACTCAACAACACTGGTCGGACGGACCGACCTGCTCTGATACCAATTGTAACACCCCACTTCCCAAAATCAATTAAATTAATAAACATCGTAAATAAACATCAAAGTATTTCTCCCCAGTGGGATATCACATAAAATCAACATTTCCTTTATAAAAGGTTTTCCTCCAAAATACAGCGGAATATTAAAAATATTAAAATCCAATAAAAGTTTGATACGTTCACAGGAAAATAAAATATAAGTTCTTCAGAAAACAAATAAAAACGCCCAAGTCCCGTGCTACGTATCAGAGCATCCTAGACTCGACTGTCACACCATAATCCAAGCTAGCTAAGTACCTGGATTATCTGTACTTCTGGAGAAGCACAGACACAACAACAGCAAAGGGGTGAGAAATCATGATCAAAAATATAATGGTAATGTAATACATGTAAATAAGGCAGTAAAACACACCAATACATCAATTATTCACCCCAACAACGCCATATAACGGACTTACTGTTCAAATTACAATATAACATATTATAATGCAAAAATGCAACTCAACACCATGCATGCGGTACCGACTCATTGGTTCATTCAATCGAACCTGGATAGATCACTTACGCTCCTCCTGAAACATGATCTATCCCCCACCATTCTCCACAAAGGAGTACGGATGAATCACTTACGCTCCTCCTGAGACACGATTCATCCCACCAAAACACCATGATATGCAAGACACCAATGCATAACTATTATATTCTGGGACACTAAGTGCACACGATCCTCCTGATCATATCATCATACATCAATGCAAATGTATAGATATATTACACCAACACCATATAAATCAATCAGATGGTAAACAAATTCATACTATAACACCAGATATAACTACATCCCACCACTCGGGGATACTCGATCCTACTGATCACTACACACATATACCTCAACTAATTGCTCACCAACAATATTAAGGGAAACGCGTGCCATCACCAAGTACACAAGTTAAATCCCACACTCATCATTTTCACACTGCAACAAGGCTAAAAAGGATCACACGAGACCAACGCTCGAATCCAAAACATCACAAAAATTCAATTGGTTCTGCTACGTTCGCTGGCATTCGCCAGGCGAACCCTTCTGGCGAACCTTCGCTGGCATTCGCCAGGCAAAGTTCTTGTGTTTTTAGTCTGGGACTTAATTTCTGAATTATTCGCTGCCCCTTCGCCTCAGCTCGCCAGGAGAACTCTCGCCTCCCTTCGCCAGGCGAAGCTTCGCCAACATTCGCCAGGCGAAGCCCATCGAAAGCTGCAATTCGTCAGTTTCCTCACAATTCTGCAGTGCTATTCTAGGCCAAATTATGCCTATCATCTCAACTCAGATTCCCAGCCTATTCTAGTACCAATCTTGCCTATTACCGTAAACAATCGGTTTCTAATTCCTATTCCCAAAATCATCACCTAAACACTATCGATACCTCAAAAGCCATACGGAACTTTCCCTAAAAACCGTAAAACACCCTATATGCCCTATATGCCAACTCAACCAAAAACAACAATTCATTAACGATTAATATACAATTAACAACAATCATCATCAATCATAACATATCAATATATATTATCATATATCGATCAATTTCCTACGGGGTTAAGGAATCCCCAACTACCCTATACATGTATAAACCATTCCCAATCAAGTTTCTCCCCCCTTACCTTATCAATTGGTTGATCGATAGAAATCCTCCTAGAATTGGTCTCTTGGCCTTCCCTTTTTCTCTTCCGTTCTTCGTTCCCTTTTTCCTTCGCTCTTTTTCCTTTCTTTCGTTCTTTTCTCTTCTCTCTTTTCTATCGCCCTTTTTCTCAATTTCTAAAATGTATCGTACCACTCTCCCCACCCCTTCACATTCTATTTTCTTTATTAAATCTAATCCCAATTAATAAAATAACTTAATAAAATAATACAATATAATTATTATTACTAATAATATTATAATACTATTAATAATAATAATAATAATCATAATAATAATAATACTCATTATTAATAATAATAATACTCATTATTAATAATAATAATAATAATAATAATAATAATAATAATAATAATAATAATATCATTATTTCACCAAAATAATAATAATATTAATAATATTAACAAATATAATAAATATAATAATAATAATAATAACACTCCCACCAATGTTACTATTATTTTTATATTATTATATTTCGCACCAAAATACCACCAATAGTCCTCCCACATTAGGGACACCCACCAAACATCGTCAAAGACCCTCCCACCAAAGGGAACACCAACGTATAATTTTTAAAATAATAATAAAATGACTAAATAATTAAAATGGGTGTTACAAGAACGACCAGCTGAAGAATTAGGTGGGCCTGATGGCAGAGGTACTAAAGAGCATACTCCGAAGAGAATGTGAGAAGAAGCCCGAGGCTACGGTCGGCATACTTGATCCACGGGTATATGAAGAACCCGCACCTAGGCATGATAAGCCTAAAAAACCCTCTGCCCAACTTGAAGCTCAGAACGTTTCCCGTCAGCGGCCACGTTCGGTTCCGCAAGACAACCCAAGAAGGCAGGGTCAAAAGAGGAGACTATCTGACAGAACCCTCGATCCAATCCCGATAGATTATGACCAGTTGTTGCAACTCCTACTCCAGCTTCAGTTGGTTAAACATCGAACGCTGGCTCCAATGATTGGACAGCCACCACCCGACTGGGACGTGAACGCCCGATGCGAATTCCACTCTAAAGCACCGGGGCGCGATATATTAAATTGTAGTGCTTTTAAGCATAAGGTTCATTACATGATTGAGTCAAGAACAATTGAATTCGTGCTGGGCGGCATGAAAGCATCAGGAATATTCATCCCTTATCATGCAAAAGAAATGGGTGTTCCCATGATCTCATCTGAAGATGAGAAAGATCAGGAGTATATCCCGCGGTCTTTGAGGTCTAAATCGCCTTGCCCATAACTTTGCCATGTTCCTGGGTCGAGCTTAAGGATGAAAGCCCCTTAATAGAGAGGATCCTCACTAGGTCAAACCACGTCACCGGATTGTTTCTACCATAGATAATCGGCAACCTCTCGCTCCGTTGCAGCGAAACTATCGGAGCCCGAATCAGAGTCGACCTCACAGCAGTCGTTCTCCTGATTGAGTCTGAAGACTTCAAAGGGTCGCTCCCCTCAGTAGCAAATAAGTGTGAAAGCCCAGTTCCCCGAAAGCTGGCAATTTGCACGTTACCATGTCATTTCTTCACATTTGTAGTTTCTTTCTTGTTAGAATTGCAAATTTCGTTTGTAAAGTATGATTGTTTTTCAATTGATATTTATAATGAAATAAATATGCATGTTTTGAACTAATCCATTCGTGTTCACTCTATTGCTTTCTTTTATTTTCAAACGCTTGTTTAAGTGGAATCCCGGGAGGATGACGAAATACAATGATGCGTAAGCTTCTAATGCTATGCTTTTGAATAAAAAACCTGTTGATGATGTACAGACATTGTTTCAATTCCCAAGCACCGGAGATATAAGGAAGAGAATCCCTTGTTAACCCCTTTGAGCCTAGTTGTAGGAGTTTCTTTCTGAAGATAGACAAACCCTCAATCTTAACCCGGGGCAGGGTAGGTGTCAGCTAATTTGACCAGGCGTTCAAATTAAAACGAGGAGTGTCCGTTCGAGGATCAATCACACCGCTATAGGTCGTACCTAAAAAACCATGATGGTTAAACCTGGCCGATCAGGAGTGAAACAGTCACATTCCCTTTAACAAGTCATACGAGCCGATGCCATACGATTTGTTCAAAAGAAAAAAGAAAAGAATCGAAAAGAAAAGCCCGCTAAGTCGAATCTTGAAAGCAAGCGACTTAGGCAAAAATTAGGGTACCCCGTTGGACTTCAAAATCCAAGAAACTCAAAAGAGTTAGTCAAGGCAAAATTTAGGGGGAAACAAAAACCGAAAAATGAGAAAAAACGAAAAACCGAAAAATGAAAAAGGATTACGAAAGAAAATCCTCGAGAAAGAACGAAATTGTATGGTTGTCGGTGCCCAAACAAAGACGAAAAGCGAATGACTGTCACTCCAAAAAACTTGTGGTTTCCTGAACCGTCAATCCTGTCATATAACCTTTGAAAGGTGAACGCTAAGGTCGAATTAGATAAACGTAGGATCGGGGAACATCAAGGAGAATGGGTGGGTTAAAATGAATTTTGAGCCTTTATCCTTTCTTTCTTAAACCGTGAGCCTGACCACGTTACAACCTTTAAAAGTCCTAATTGAAATAGGTTCGTTTTGAAAGCATACTTCGGTAAAGATCGCATCGGAACTGACTCCTAGAAAGGATTCTCATTACAGCGTTGTATTAATGTTGACATGTTAATGAATGATTTCATATATTTTATGTCATAAATTTTTTTTCCAGTGAACAGGAATGGATTTCGAATACTGCCATATGTGTTGCATTTGATATGTCTTTTATGCAGAACAACTTGTTTTACTAGCAAGTAAGCACTTGACAGCAGGAAAGTTCCCACAATGAAAAGTCTAATCAGGATAGAATGCAGAATGCCTGAGTATTCCGGTGAACCGGGGCAAGCTATGTCAAATGATCACAGTATGGGAGTCAGCTATCCAGAAATCGTTAATCTGGGGCAATCAGGTCGAGATTTGATGAATCTCTCGCAGTCAAGGGTACTACTCCCCACGGATCAGCCCATGAGGGGCAAAGTCATGACAAGACTGGGGCAGGTCACCCCGAGAGCGTCGAAGCCATCCTTACCCTGAAGGTTATTAACTTGAAGCACCTTGGTGAGGTTCAAGATGTTGACGCATATCTGGGTGCAGAGATTGCAGATTTCCTTTCAAGGAACATCCCCACAGAGATCCCACAGGCTGGGGCGAAAGCTGAAAGCGAAAGAATCGTTCCTCCCTGTGTTGGCATAGATTGTCAGAGTTTGTTAGAAGTTGTCGGAAGATTCTGGGGTAAGCCATCTCAAGTTCGTTTCGTGGCATGTTTTCCAAGCAGGATGATTCCTCCTTCCCCAGCGAGTTCAGTAGTGTTTTCCCACGGAGTCAGAACATAGGATTGTAAGCATTGATACGTCTCCCCAAGCAGAGATAGATTCTCCCAGATGAGATGTATCCTAGGTAGGATCATCATCTCCCTAGTTGAGTCATGCGCTGAAGCGTATACCCATTCCCAGCATTGGGTCAATGTGTAGCTTTCTCGTAGAAGACTATTCACAGGTGTTCAATTTTCGATAGTTCAGACTGAAGTCTCCGACAGATTTGAAAATCCCCACAGTGTTGTATTCTCCCCGGCAGGTAGGATTTATTCCAGCATCTGGTTGCCTATCCTAAGCCGAGTTTGCAGTTCCCTAAGAGAGTTGAGTCCTTGGAAGCCGTCCAGGCCATGATTGGTTTTCCCCAGTAGAGAGTACTGAATAGCTGATGCTGTATTTCCCCATCTGAGTCGTTATCTCCAGGAAAGTTTTAGCCGCGAAGGCCGTGCAGTTTATTTCTGCGAATGACATCATGTGTCCTCAGTAGTTTGTGGTTCATATACCTAATCGAGCTGGTTTAGGTTCTTGAAGAACCTTACTCCCCTTTAGCAGTCGTCTGGAGTTCGTATCCCCAAGTTTAGTCTGATTGAGATTGGCGTGACTTCTTCTCCTCGGCAGGATGATTCCTTCTTCCATCAGAGTGGTTCTTTCTCCTTGACAGGAGGATTTTCCCTTCAGCATTTATTTTGCTGATGGGGTCGTAGAATTTTGCATGATTGCATAGCATTTACCCTAAACACGTAGCATTTCCACCGTGTGGAGCATTGCACCATTGTCAAAGCATACGCATATGAAACATGAGATAGGTCGTTACTGTTCTTGTTTTGTAGGTGTTCCTCCGCAGAATGGTTTGCTCAAGATGATTCTTGAATTCCCCAGCAAAGTTATTTGCTTAAGATGATTCTTAAAACTCCCCAGGGAAGTCGCCAGAGTGTTTGCTCAGAATGATTCTTGAGTTCCTCAGAAGAGTTATTGATTCAGGATGACTCTTGAAAAAAAAAAGTATTTGTTTAGGATGACTCTTGAATTCCCCAATGAAGTTGTTTGCTTAAGATGATTCTTAAAATCTCCACAGAAGTCAGCAGAGTGTTGGTTCAGGGTGATTTCTGAAATCTCCAGCAGAGTTAATGGTTCAGGATGATTCGTGAAGTCCCTGGCGGAGTTATTTGTCCCAGATGATTCTTTAAGTCCTCAGCAGAGTTGATTCATCCAGAATGATATCTGAATCCCTGAAGCAGAGTTACTTGGTACTGCTCTAGAATCCCCAGCGGAGATGTGTCATCCCTAACACGTTTTAAACAGAGAAGTTGAAATTTCCTTGAAGACTTGATGATTGAAGTCCGGCAGTGGTGCCAAAACCCCTGACTTACTGATGAAGTCTAACTGCAATGTCAAAGCAGTTCTCCCAGCTGACGCAGAGTGCCTACGGTAAAAGATTGTGTATCTTTATTGGTCTGTGATTGATTAAGGATTCCATTTGAAGTCTTATTGATGAAGTATAACTGTGATGTCAAAGCAGTTCTCCCAACTCACGCGGAGTGCCTGACGGTAAAAGATTGTATATCCTTATTGGTCTGTGATTGATTAAGGATTCCATTTGAAGACTTACTGATGAAGTCTAACTGCGATGTCAAAGCAGTTCTCCCAGCTGACGCGGGGTGCCTGACGGTAAAAGGTTGTATATCCTTATTTGGTCCGGGATTGGTTAAGGATTCCACGTCAAGACTTAATGACGAAGTCCAACTGCGATGTCAAAGTACTTATCTCAGCTGACGCGGAGTGCCTGATAGAAATAGTTTAGATATCCCTATTGGTTCATGATTGATTGATGAGTCTGTTTCCAAATTTCTGATGAAGTCAGGCTGACGCCCGAGAATTTCTTTGAATGCCCGACGACATAATTATAGAGATTGTCAAAAGTTCCTAAATAACCTGATGAGTCCCGAGGAATCCTTCTGCCGCAGTGTCGCAGAATGCCTGACGGCAATATCAGCTATGTATCGCCAATTACCGAGTGACCAGTGATCCCTTGATGACTTGAGGAAGAAGCTGCAGCGAAATCTGATAATCATCCCAACGGAGATTTGAGAGTAGCCCTTCACCAGTTACCCAATAACTTGTGATCCCTTATTGACATACTGATGAAGTCCGACAAAGATGTTATCGACGTGCCTAGCGACACGATGACTCCATAGGTGACGATAAGAAATTCTTCTGCGGTGGCGCAGAATGCTCTACGGCATAATCAACCATCATTCACCAGTTACCGAGTAACCAGAGATCCCTTATTGACTTACTGATGAAGTCCGACAAAGATGTTGTCGACGTGCCTAGCGACACGATGAGTCCATAGGTGATGATAAGGAATTCTTCTGCAGTGGTGCAGAATGCCCGACAACATAATCAACTATCATTCACCAGTTACCGAGTAACCGGTGATCCCTTATTGACTTACTGATGAGTTCAGACAAAGATGTTGTCAATGTGCCTAGCGACACGATGAGTCCATAGGTGGCGATAAGGAATTCTTCTGCGGTGGCGCAGAATGCCCGACGACATAATCAGCCATCATTCACTAGTTACCGGGTAACTGGTGATCCCTTATTGACTTACTGATGAAGTCCGACAAAGATATTGTCGACGTTCCTAGCGACATGATGAGTCCATAGGCGACGATAAGGAATCCAGCTATCCTTCACCAATTATCGTGTGACCAATTCCCCAGCAGAGTTGACCGTGCAACTGTCATGCTCAGTTTCAAAGTTTGTCCTACCAACGGGAGTATCACTTACTTGTAAGGTTGGCGAATTCCCGGTTACCGTGTAACCGATTCCCCAGTAGGTTGCCGCGCAACTGTCATTTTCAGTTTCGAAGATGTTCCTACCAATCGGAGTACCGTTTACCCGTACGGTCGGCAAATCACCAGTTACCGTGCAACCGATGATCCCTCGATGATTTGAGTGTTGCACCCCAAACTTTGACCCCTTAGATCCTCATCATCATTGTAGGATCATATTTGCTTGAATAACTAACCTTAACCCCTTTTCAGTTTATCTTTGTTAAAATACAGATGAATTAGGTTTTCCGTACCGTCAAACTCGTGATTTCGGTGGTCTGATCAATCAATGTTTTGGATTGATCCAACTTCAAACAAGATCAACGATAATGCATTTGGATCAAATATGAATTCAATTTGAGGTGGTCACCCGGGGATTGAGAACAGTGCAATTTGAGATACCCGATTAGGGTTTCCGATCAGGAAACGTCAACCGTAGTTTCACTTTTGTTTTAAAGAGTATTTCAATGGTGGGATCAAGGTCCATTAAGTTCCTATGGCTTAGTAAAGTCCATCCAAAGAGTTTCAAGTTCTCAGGATGTCCGGATCATCAACGGGCGACTCAGTAGGCACCGATCGATCGAATGGTTGACCGAATAGTCAACTCTTCAACAATAAGGAATTTGACTTCAAGGTGTGAATCAAAAATGTTCCTTATGTCATATTACACCTCCCCATAAAATTTCATGACCATTGGATCAAGGTTTAAGAAGTAATTGCAAAAATCGGGAATTAGGGTTTTGAAAGGGGCAAGATCATAACTCCTCAACCATACATTCAATTGAAGTGGTTCAAAGCTCATTGGAAAGCTCTTGGCAAATCCTACAAAAGCCTCAAAGTTGTCCATGATCAAAAAATGCATAGAATTGGAGTTATAACAAAATTCATTTTTGAAGGGGAAATAACTTAGAAAAATGGTTTTTTGGCACTTTTAAGTGGTTTTTTCAGAAACTTTGAAGGGTTTTTCAACCTAGTTCCATCAAGAATTTGGAAATTATAAGTTGCTCACTATTAGGATAGGTGGATGACTTATATGTTGCTCATAGATTCCCCCTTGCCCTTGATCATGTGTGAATTAATGTGGCTTTTTATGTTCATTATGATATTTTCATGCTTGGTTTTGCTGTCCAATTTGATTCAATATGTCATTCTTTGATTTAATGAGTTTTATCTTAACATGAAGTTGTGAACTCATTTGCTTATCCATTTCAAGAGTGTGTATTTTTTTGTTATGCTTAAATTTTGCCTAAGGTTCAATTTGACATATCATGCCTCAAACTGTTGCATTTATTCAAAATACCATGAGGTCAATATGTCATTTTCTGTTTCAAGCTTTGTTTACATGATTTGTGTGCATTAAATCTTTAGCATATCCATTCAAAACTTGTGCATAATCTCATTTTCTCCAACTGTCATGGTTTTGGCTTATTGGATGTTCAAATTGGTGTTCTTGTATGACATAAGCTTCAAAATGCTAAGTTCTGTTTTGGAAAAGATCTCACTCATTTTCTTATTTGCACCTCATCTGTTAGCATCATCATCATGTGTATATGATCTCTTTTTCATGAAATACATCTTTGCCTTAAAGTTGCCCTGTTGAGGTGAATATCTTGCCTAGGCAGATTTTCCAATTTTTGCACCAACACATCAATTTTTACACCACTTGACACAAGCTCTTCCATGAACTTAAAACACTTACATAATGACATTTGTGGTGTGTGTAAATTGTTTACTTGTGCTATTTTGGTTTATTCTCACATTTCACACTTCAATCACACTCACACCTCAAAACTGCCACATCATGATCAATTTGTCTCTTCTATTTGTGTATACATGATTGTAGAGTTGTAACTCATTCACATGCTTGATTATAAGATGTACACATGTTTGGTTTGGTCTGAGCTTGCCTATATTTGCATTCCACCACTTAATTTCCTTTTGAGCCAAAATTGTCAAGAACATATACCAAATTATGATTACTTGCATATTGGTCAATCTTAGAATGGTAACTCATTTTGCTCTATATTTGTGATGTGTGTATGAGTTTGTTTATCCATGAGAGCCCATTTTCTTGCATTTGAATGTTACTTGCATACCATTGACTGTCAAACTATTTTGAAAACATTTGTGCCCCTTATGTTGCCTACTACCCTAAGTTAGTAAACTTGGATTGGAATTGATTTTTGAGTAATTGATGTAGGCATTATCATGCTAAGCTACATTTGTGTCATTTGGCTTGTTTAGGATTAGTTTCAAGTTTGTCAGCCCTCATTCAAGTGGCAGGTTTTAGTTTGATTTTGGTGTGGTACTGCTATCAAGACCAGTTGTGAGTTTGATTAGGGAGTCTTTTGATATTCAATTTATGTTATTCAAGTCATAAGTGATTTTTTGGTGAGCATCTTCTCAAACTGTTTTGAAACTGTTCTTTTTGCAATTTATGTCATGAATTTCAAAGCATAAGTCATTTTGCATTCAAGTTGGAATTTGAGCTTCATCTGTTTTGAAACTTCATATATGTTGTATTTGGAGTGTGTGAGGACTTTCATTTTATTCTAAGCATGAGTAATTTGAACTGAGGCTTTCAAAATGCAATTCACTCCCCAACATTGCAGCTGTCATGGGTTTTTAAAATCCATGTTGTTTGTAAACTTCTTTATGGTTTAGACACATCCTATATGTGGTTTTGAGTGTGTATGTGTGGTTTCTTCACTCTAATTTGGCTTGTTTTTATATCTCACTTGCAATATTTTGATTTTCATCTCATTTGCATATGACAGTTGGACTTGCACCTCATAAGTAGTTTGTTTGAGTGCATGAACTTGATATATAGGATATTTGAATTGTGTTTAAGCCCTTTCTCTGACCATAGCATGATTGTTTTGTTCATTTGCTTCATAAATGCATTTTTCATCCAAATAGCAACTACCATTCGTGTTTTTATTTCCAGGCATCTTTTCAAAATTCTACCTGGACCATTCTTTTCCTTGTTTAAAAACACCCAAAATTGATCTAAGGTTTGCTTAATTTGGTTGAGAAATGAGTGAGTTTGATATCAAAATGTATTTGTGAAATTGCTTTGTTTTGCTTCATTTTGTGCCCAGAAGTTTACCACACCAAGCCATATATATTTATGGGGGTGGCTATATCAACAGATGTATAGCCACCCCAGTGGTAGAAGCCTTGCCCATAACACGCCTATCATTGCCTGAACCTGGGTTCGATCCCTGAGGAGGATCAACCCTTTCATTCTTTTTTCCTTTTTTCTGCGCGCGTATGTGCAAGCTAGAGGGCGTGGGTTCAACTCCCACCCCTTGCATTTTCTTCTAATTTTCACTTATCAATTTTTTGTTTTGATCATTAAAACTTATGAATTTCAAATAATCACAACTCTCTCATTTTTCATCCTTTTTTGCTCATTCTTTTTGCATTGTGTTTGTTATAATGTCTAGTTTTATATGATGTGAAAATATTACTTGTTGTCAGAAATTGTGATATATTTTTCCCATATGGAAATTTGTTCATTTATTGTGATTAGTGATCCTACTTACAGTTGATTTCCTTTGAGCACGTTTGAATTTCTTGTGATATGTTTATTCCCCTTGTTAGCTAACATACTAGGATATCCCCCTTTGGTTGTCACCATAATCTTGTCTTACATTCCTCCTAAATTATGAGGTTTAAACTGATTTACCTGTGTTCAATTATCATCTATGCATTTTGTTGTTACATTTGCTATGTTTTGAACTTATGACATGCTTACTTTCAAATTATGATTTGTTCATATGGTTGTTACCTTTATCATGCTTCAATCTTTGTTAAGATATGCCCCAAATCTTTGTTAAGATGTTTAACTATTGGTTGTAACCATTGGTATTATTTGAAGTATTTGCTTATTATAATATGCATGCTTACTTGTCTTAATCTTATTTTGTCTTGCTCATTTGTTTATTGCTTTGTTAAATGCTTATTCCCCAAGTGATGGAAATTTTTAGTTCTCATCCAAGTTGTCTCTCTCTCTCTCTCTCTCCTTCCAAAGGAAAAAGTCTCTCCCTTGACCCTTGTGTCATTGGATAGCTCATTACCCTTCCTTGACTTTGTGAAGTCATCTTGAACATTAGTATAAGCCTTAGACTTTGCCTTAAGTCTAGAAGACCCACCTTCACTAGGAGTGTTCTTCAACATAGAACTTTAGGATAGAGTTTGGTTAACTCTATGTAAGAATCATGGAAATAGTTACTTCCCATTCTTGAGAGTTCAACATAGATGTAGAGAGTTTTGTGAAACTCTACACAAGCATGGATATGTTTGTTCCCCTTTGAACCTTGATCATAATCAAGTGTTCTTCAACCATAGTAAGGTGAACTACGATTGCTCTGATTCTATCCTAGTTAGCATACGTAGGCAGAGGATGCAACGTCTTTGCGAGCAAATTTAGAAACTTTCTTTCGGTTTTAATCTTCACCCTTTTACCCAATCCTAAACCTTAGCAAACATTTTACAAACTTAGCATGCAAATAAACAAAAGGTTCCTGTAGAGTACTACAGATGTTTAGGATGTGAAATACCTACCTTATGCATAACCAACCCCCGATCCCCGAATCTCTTAGCGTTGTTGTTACATCGCGAAAAGGATTTTTCTTTCTTTAGACCTTTCCTTTGGATAAATTAAAGTCTGGTTGTAAAATAAGAATTAAAGATTCAAGTTAATCAATAGCTTGGTATCACGATTCTCACTGCAACAAAAATGGCGACTTCACTAGGGAACAGGATGTTTACTTATTTTGAGGGTTTAGCCTATTTTGTTTAATTGCATGCCATATTTGTAAATATGTGCTTAACATGTATATTTGTCAATATATTTGTTTGTATGTTGGGTATTGGGTGCTTCGAGTGGTGAGATGGTCCTATACCCGGACTCAAGTGCACTTATGATAGGATGGTGGTATATTCAAGAAGGCTTATAGGGAGTTGATTCCCAACCAAGCTAACTTGAGAAACCACCGCTCAGTGTAGGCCCTCTTGAAAGTTTAGTATTGTTGATCGAGTATTCGTGAAAACAATGCTACTTTCGACAAAGGAGCCCATGACACTGTGGACTTTTAGAATACATTCTACCCCACTTTGGCCTTATTAGGACATAGTGCGATGACTATAAGGAAGTATTTCCGAAATAGTTGATACACGATACTACACTCAGACGAGATTCTCTTGAGAATATTATCGATTACCAAGTAATTTGGGAAGTTGATAATATTTGAAAGATGGGTTAATGACTCTGGGAACTTTGTAGAACCCGTTCGGCAGGTACAATCAATCCATAGTACAAATCTTTGGGGATGGGTAGACCCTTGGACTCATGCTTGTCCTCAAACCTAAGCTTGTGTTGTGTGCATATGCATTTGCTTGTGTTTGTGCATCTTGCATTCATATCATCATATCATCATATCATCATGTGGTTTCATGGAACTCAGACTTTGTTGTTTATAAAACATCAGAGGTCGTCATGAACAGTGAAAGAAAGAAAACTTTGAAGTACACTTACAAGGGTTTCAACCTAGATGACTTGAAAAGGTTGAGCACCTTAGTGACATATCTAGAGGGATTTCAAAGTCGGTATGGGAAGTTGTTGCTACTCTTAAAGATAAAGATGGATAGTGGACTCCTTTCTACTCTTCTCCAGTTTTATGATCTGCTCTACCATTGTTTCACATTCCCTGATTATCAGCTAGTGCCCACACTAGAAGAATATTCTCGGTTGATTGGACTGCCCATTCTCGAAGATTCTCCTTTTCCAATTGTGGAGAAGGACCCTAAAGAACAGGATATCGCCAAGGCTACACGTTTGGGAGTGGTTGATATTAAAAAGAATCTGATCACAAAAGGAGGAGTTTTTGGTTTAAAAGCAGAATTCTTGGTTGAGAAAGCTCAGTATTATGCGAATCATTTAAGCATGGATGCATTCGAGGCTATCCTTGCCTTACTCATCTATGGTATCTTCTTGTTTCCCAGTTTTGAGAATTTTGTGGACCTCAATTCCATTTAAATTTTCTTGAAAAAGAATCATGTGCCTATCTTGTTAGCAGACACATACCATTCTGTTCATCTGAGGAACTTCCGCAATGGAGGAATGATCACTTGTTGCGCTCCTTTGTTATACAAATGGTTCACTTCACACTTGCCCAAAGCCAACGCCTTTTGGGATCCAAAGAAAGGATGGTGGTCACAAAAGATCATGGCTCTTACCCACTCCGATATCGATTGGTATAGTCGTGACTATGATGGGACAATGATTATTGACAATTGTGGGGATTTCGGCAATGTACCTCTTCTCAGCACTAATGGGATACCCGTTAAAAGACAAACCCAATAGTGTTCAAGTGGAAAATATTATCTTCAAAGAGGGAGAAGATAGTCAAGGACTAAAAGGGAAGATTCTAGAGGCTTGGAAGCATCTACACAGGAAAAGGAAGAAGGATCTTGGAAGACTCAACTGTGTCTCTTGGGAACCTTACCTCCATTGGGTTTGAAAGAGAGCCATCACACCAAGGATGCCTTATCTTAAGCAAGAGCCTATGGCTTTGAAGGAAGAACTCCCTTTAGTATTCATGTCTGAAGAAGAAAAGTTGAAGATTGCTTTGGTCAAAGCACAACAAACTGAAGAAGCTTGGAAGCACAAGTATCAAATAGTCGTCGAAGAAAATGCGGAGCTCCAGAAACAACTCCAGTTGAAAGACGAAGAAATCCTCTCTTGTAAGAAGAGGAAAGCACTAGAAGAACCTTATGAGCCTTAGTCTAATCCATGGAAGATAATTATGGACAGACTCATCTTTGAGAAGACTCAGATGGAAAGAAAGATCGAGAAGCTCAATTTAAGGCTGCTAGGGGAACCTTGATAGGATTCATTTAGCTGTTGTTTAAAACTCTTGTAAGGGGAAATAATGTTTTTGTAATCCGTTTTGTTAATCAATGAAATGGCGACTTCTGATGTTCGTAAATATCTGAGTTCCATGACACCATTTGCATTTGCATTTGAACTTCTACTAACCATTCAAGGAAATTCATTTTTTCTTTTTGCAGACAACAACATGGTAAGAAGAGACATGCTTCGGGTTCCGGATCTGAGGTTGAGCCGTCTAAGGATGTTAACAAGACTTGTCTGAAATCCCGCTGCTTTCATAGTCAAATATGGGGACCTATTGCCGTTGATAAGTGCTCCGATCAACGAGCCCATGTTGCAAGCTCTGGTTGAATTCTATGATACAACCTACCACTGCTTCGTATTTCCAGACTTTCAGTTACTCCCAACCATCGAGGAATATACTAATTATTTAAAGATTCCATGGACTTTTACGCTCCCTTATGGAAAACCAAAAAAGAGGGACTTGGCTAAAGCCTTACATATCAAGCTGGAAGACATACCACCGATGAGAGCGAAAGGAGGGTGGTACGGAATGGATGTCAGGCCTCTAATGGAGATGGCTGAGTATCATTATGAAAGCAGAAACCTCAACATTTTTGAGGCGATTCTGGAATTACTGATATATGGGCTGTATCTTTTTCCAAGCAGTTACGACTTCATCAGCGAAAAGGCGATCCGCCTCTTCATCATCAAAAATCCGGTCAACACGATACTGGATGACACTTATGTGGTCATCTACCGATTCATCTTGTATGATCGTGGGCAATTCTCATGCTGCCTTGCACTACTCGACCGTTGGTTTACTTCTCATTTTCCAAGGACTCATATCCTTTAGAGGCTTCCTACCAAAAGTGCATGAGTTTCTAAACTCGTCACCCTCAGACACCATGACATCACATGGTATGCCACCAGCCTCGGTGACCAAGTCATGATTCCTAGTTACGGAGATTTCCCCAATGTGCCTCTCATTGGGATAGAAGGGGTGATCACCTATAATCATGTTCTCGCCCAGCGTCAACATGGATATCCTACCGGACCAGAGCCCGAACCAGAACTGTTGAGGCCTTGCTTCTGCGAGACGGGTCGCAACCAAGAACTAGAAGCTAATGCTCAATAAGCTCAAAGAGATCCACACCTCTTGGGCCTAACTCCAATGGAGAATGCAAGTTGTTTAACTACCAGGGGATACCTGCTATGGTTAAAAGAAATTGCCTTAACCATGTTCTACACTCATGACTATGAGATAACCATGGAGCCTGAGGTCCCCGCAACTAGGGAGGAGCTAAAATACGCTTTGATCAAACTGCAAAGAGAGAACGAAGACCTGTGGGAGATTATCCGCTAGGACCAAGTTCATGTCAGAGTCCAAGAAGGAGAAGGATCATCTTGTTAGATTGATCTTTGTTTCACCATTTCCCTGCTTTCCCTAAAAAGGACTGAAATCCTGATTGTTGCATTTACTTTCATTTTCTTGTAAGAAAGGTCTTGCTTTTTAGCAAGGGCCGCCCTATCGTAATAGATTTTCAGCTATAAAATGAAAAACGCTTTTTAAGCATGTCGTTACAAGTTGTTCTAACCTTTTGTTTGTAAACAAAAAAATTGGGTTTCCTTGAGTGGTTTATGCATCTGCATTTGCATTTGCATTTGCATTCACATTTCATCCTGCATCGGTGTTGCATTTGGGTTCCGCAGCTCATTCTTTGTTCTTGTTCAGAGAAAAGAGAGAAGGAGTCATGCTGAGTACTCACATATACAACACACACTCCCAAGCTCAAAAGAAGATGACAGATAACGACCAGAGGTTCGATCAAATGGATAATGACATTGAAGGGATCAAAGGGGACGTCATCCAGATCATGGAAGTACTCAACATAATCAAAGCAAAGATGGCGCGGAACTGCAGCACAAGTAGAGCCTCCCCTTACTGAAAAGGAGTTGGCAGACTAGTTTGTGGATATAGTTCGGCCAAAATTCTATGAACGTTTAATCAGCAGTGTTACAACAAATTTCTCTGATATTGTGGCAGTGGGAGTCAAGGTGGAAGCAGGTTTAAAGAGTGGAAAAGTGACCACTCAAAATATTACCTCAAGCGCCGGCACAACGAAGAAGCTAGTCAGCAATTTCCACAAAAAGAAAGAGGGAGAGGTAAGTGCAATTACATATGGGAAGAAAGCACAAAACTCCCGAAGCCATCGCCAACAGTACCAACCATCATATGTGGTAGCGATGAACCCAGTTTTTCAACCTTCATCACAGCATGGTCCCCAGCCTGGGGCATCCAGCAATCAACACCAGTATCATCCTGGCAATTAGCAACATTAAGACTCCAATAATCAGCAACAATACCAGCAGCCGCAGGGTCAATAACCTCAGAACAGGGCTCCGAGGGAAAATTATCAAGCAAATAGGCCAAAAATACAGCATATTCCAATGAGTTACACCGACCTATTTCCCATGCTAATAGAAAGAGGGCTGGTCAAAACAAGGAAATTAGGTGCTCCACCTAATCCACTCCCTTTCTATTACAATGCAAATGCTCGTTGCCCATTTCACGAGAATGCTCTAGGCCACGATCTCGAAGACTGCTTTGCCCTTCAGCATCTAGTTCACGAACTAATTGAAAAGAGAATTCTATCCTTCGAAGATAACCATCCCAACATAAAGAGCAACCCTCGGCCAAATCATGGTGGAGTCAATGCCATTACTGAAGAAGGAGAGGGGTCAGAAGACAAGAAAGTTACCACTGTTGGTGAGATCAAAGTGCCATTAGCAGACCTACACAAACGCCTTGCTCAGGCGTGATCGCTTAAGACATCTCACGAAGATTGCAAAGAATGCATGCTGAATCCTGAGGGTTGTGACGCTGTGAAAAAAGACCTTAGGGCAATGATTGAACAGGGAATGATAGAAATCGCTCACCGAAAGAAGGAAGAAGATGTGGAAGTCATCGAACCTGTGCTTAACCTACCAGGAGAGCCCAACAAAAGAGCCGTATTCAGAGATGATAACAGCAGCAAAAACTAAAAGAACGTCCGGCCAGTATTCCGCGACGATGCACCCCCGAAATTCGGGAGGGGACAAACCAAGTTTGAGCCGAGGGGAGGATCCAAGCCTCACCCAAGAGTCGTGACACCAAAACAAGACTACTCATGGTGCGAGGGGATTTTCAAAGAAAAGAAACCAGTAAATGTGGCCAACATTGCCGGTGGAAGCAAAATGACCTGGAGTGGTCGCATCTACCAACCTCGAACATATAATGTGGCTCCCTCACCAACAATTTCTGTTCAAAAAGTTCCTGTTCCTCAGAAGCCCGTGCCCGAGGCAGTTGCCACTAAAGAACCTTTAGTTAAAGGGAAAGAAAGTCTCAAGAACGACGAAGAAGAATTCTTAAGAATCATCAGACGAAGTGATTATAGGGTGGTGGACCAACTAAATCAAACACCCTCTAAGATCTTGGTCGTGGCTTTGCTTTTAAGCTCTCCGGTGCACTGCCAGGCTTTGCTCAAAATCCTGACGCAATCCCACGTTACTAAAGATATTATAGTGGGTCAGTTTGACTCCATTGTAGCAAATATCACTGCCTGCAACACATTGAGCTTTGACGATAACGATCTGACAGTTGAGAAGCGTAAGCACAATCGTGCTCTACATGTGTCAGTCAAATGTGAAGAGGATACAATGTCCCGAGTCCTTGTTGACACAGGATCAGCACTCAACGTAATCCCTAAAAGGACTTTGGCCAAGTTGGCGTATCAAGACGCTACCATGAGGCCAACTTCTCTCATAGTCAAGGCATTTGACGGATCCAGGAGAACCGTGATAGGAGAAGTTGATCTTCCTATTCTAATTGGACCACAAATCTTCGAAGTCACCTTCCAGGTGATGGACATAAATCCGGTCTACAGTTGTCTATTGGGAAGACCGTGGATTCACATAGCTGGCGCTGTCACTTCCACGCTCCACCAAAAAATGAAGTTAGTTGTGGAAGATCAGTTGGTCATTATCCATGGAGAAGAAGACTTAATGGTGAGCAACTTATCATCATTCCGGTATATTGAGGCTGATGAAGATTCCCTCGAGACGGCCTTCCAAGCACTAGAAATAGCTCACGCTGTTCTAGTTGATGAATCGGACATAACCCGTGGGCCATCATTTACCTCTACTCAAAGTATTAAGACGGCACTAAGAGCCGGAACCCCATTGGGGTGGGGAGAGGTCATCGAAGTCAACGCTCGAGCCAAAAATGATCGATAAGGGTTGGGTTACAAACCAACTCTAGAAGGCGAGCCAGAAGAAAGCAACACGAAGAAGAAGTATTTGAATGAGATATTCACCAGTGGCGGCATGCAAGTCAACGCCATTATTGCTGAAGATGAAGATGGTAATATGGATCATCTAATAACTAAGGGAGAAGTAGCGTTGTGCAACTGGGAGGCTGTGGAAGTTCCCATCTTTTTACCTTTAGAGTAATTCACTCTGCTTGTTAGCTTTGTGTTTTTCTTTAAAAAAATTCCTGGTCTTGCCCAAGGCCTGCGAATTATTTTGTATTGGGCCACTTTGCAAATTTGAAAATCATTAATGAAAAAAGTGTTTTTGTTAAAACTCTTGCTATTTGTTTTGCGCATCATTTTCACTCTTTTTGTTAAAAGAAAAATGGCAATCTTTTTGAAAAAATAAAAACAACCCTTCATCTGCATGTCTGTGTGTGTGCGCCTAATTGTTCCAAAATAAAACATGCAGAATACCTCCATCAACCATAAAATCCTATGATCCTTCAGCTCCTTCTACTAGCCTTTCATCTGTCTTTCAAGCTGAAGAAGAGAATGATGAAGAGTTAGAAGTCCCGGAAGAGTTAAAGAGAATGGCTGAATACGAAGATGTTTATCTCCAACCCCACAAAGAGCAGACTGAAGTCATCAATTTGGGGTCAGAAGAAGAAAAAAGAGAAGTCAAGATCAGGGCATCATTAAGGCTAGAAATGAAACACAAGCTGATAACAATCCTCAGAGATTTTGTTGACATATTCGCTTGGTCATACCAAGATATGCCAGGGTTGGATACTGACATTGTCATGCACAAGCTCCCCCTGAAGCCAGAATATCCTCCAGTCAAGCAAAAGCTTCGCAGGTCAAGACCAGACATGGCGCTTAAAATTCGAGATGAGGTCAAAAAGCAAATTGATGCCGGCTTTTTAGCAGTATCCAAGTATCCAGAATGGGTGGCAAACATTGTACCAGTCTCGAAGAAGGATAGCAAGGTCAGGATGTGCGTCGATTACAGGGACTTAAACAAAGCAAATCCAAAGGACGACTTCCCTCTACCACACTTTGACACTCTGGTGGATAACACAGCAAGCTTCGCAGTATTCTCATTTATGGACGGATTTTCTGGTTATAACCAGATGAAAATGGATCCAGATGACATGGAGAAAACAACCTTCATGACACCCTGGGGAACCTATTGTTATAAGGTCATGCCTTTTGATTTGAAGAACGCAGGGGCGACATATCAGAGAGCTATGGTCACATTTTTCATGATAAGATGCACAAAGAAATCAAAGTATACATGGATGATATGATCGCAAAATCCCAAAGTGAAGAAGACCACTTGGATCATCTGCTGAAGCTATTCGAGAGACTCCGAAAGTATCAACTGAGATTAAATCCAGCGAAATGCACCTTCGGAGTTTGCTCAGGAAAGTTACTTGGTTTCATCATTAGTCAGCGAGGAATTGAAGTAGACCCCGACAAGGTTAAAGTAATCCAGGAGATGCCTGATCCCAAAATAGAGAAACAAGTCAGAGGCTTCCTCGGACGTCTGAATTACATCTCCAGATTCATCTCCAATCTGACCCCTACTTGCTCGCCGATCTTCAAGTTGTTACGAAAAGGTCAAACGGTGGTATGGAACGAAAACTGCTAGGCCGCATTTGAGAAAATCAAGCAGTACTTGCAAGAACCTCCAGTGTTGATTCCTTCGGTACCCGAAGGCCTCTGTTCATGTATATGAAGGTGCTAGAGGATTCAATGGGCTGTGTCTTAGGTTAGACTGATGAGTCAGGAAAGAAAGAACACGCAATCTATTATCTAAGCAAGAAGTTCACCGATTGCGAGAGTCGTTACTCTCCCCTGGAAAAAGCCTGTTGTGCGTTAGCATGACTTGTCACACCACAATGCTGATTTCTAAGATGGACCCCATCAAGTACATCTTTGAAAAGCCAGCTCAAACAGGAAGATTAGCCAGATGGCATATGCTCTTATCAGAGTACGATATCCAATATGTGGCTCAAAAATATATCAAAGGAAGTGTCTTGTCAGAACACCTCGCAGAGCATCCTATGGAGGGTTATCAACCACTCAAATTTGATTTTCCTGATGAAGATGTGATGTATATTCAGCGCATAAAACCATAGCCTGGTCCAGAAGAAGGTCCCGAGCCTGGATCCCGCTGGGAATTGATGTTCGACGGAGCGTCGAACAAGAATGGACATGGTGTCGGAGCTGTTCTGAAAAATCCAACTGGAGGGTACAATGCCGTCACGGCCCGACTTTGTTTCTCATGTACAAACAACATAGTCGCGTATGAAGCCTTCATCTTAGGATTGGAAGCTTCCATCGATCTTCGCATCCAAATCTTGGAAGTAATTGGTGATTCTGCTCTAGTGATCTACCAACTCAAAGGAGAATGGGAAACCAGGGATGAAAAGTTGATCCCTTACAAGACTCATGTTGGAGATGGCTGAATATTTTAATGAAATTACCTTCAAGCATGTACCAAGAGAAAAAAATCACATTGCCGATGCACTAGCCATGATGGCATCAATGTGGAAGGTCCAGTTTGTCAACGAGGCACCTCTGATCCGCATCGAAAGAAGGACAGTACCCGCATACGTCATGTCCATGGATGAAGAATCTGACGAGAAGCCGTGGTTTCACGATATCAAGAATTTTCTCCAAAATCAAGAGTATCCCGCTGACGCGTCCACAATTGACAAAAGAGCAATACGAAGATTGTCATCTAAATTCTTCATTAGCAATGGTACCTTGTACAAAAGAAATCATGACATGGTTTTACTCCGATGTGTCGATGAAAATGAGGCGAACCTCATAATGACTGAAGTACACGAAGGAACCTTCGGCACCCAAGCCAATGGCCATGCCATGGCTAAGAAAATATTAAGAGCAGGCTACTTCTGGTTAACTTTGGAGACAGACTGCATACTCTTCACTCGAAGGTGTCATAAATGTCAAGTCTATGCTGATAAAGTGCATGTCCCTCCACATCCTCTCAATGTGATGACATCACCATGGCCTTTTGCAATGTGGGGCATAGATATGATTGGGGCAATAGAGCCAAATGCTTCCAACGGCCATCGCTTCATCCTTGTCGCAATTGATTACTTCACCAAATAGGTAGAAGTAGCGTCGTATGCAAACATGATAAAGCAAGTGGTTGCTCGCTTCATCAAAAAGGAGATCATCTGCCGATATGGTATCCCTAACCAAATCATCACTGACAATGGGTCGAATCTGAACAACAAAACGATGAAGGAACTTTGTGACGATTTCAAGATCAAACATCACAATTCGTCTCCTTACAGACCTAAGATGAATGGTGCAGTTGAAGCTGCAAACAAAAACATCAAAAAGATAATACAAAAGATGGTCGTAACTTACAAAGATTGGCACGAGATGCTACCATTCGCTTTGCACGGATACCGAACATCAGTGCGCACTTCAACAGGGGAAACTCCCTTCTCTTTAGTATATGGGATGGACGTTGTGCTACCCATCGAGGTCAAAATACCTTCCTTAAAGATCTTGACAGAAGCAAAGCTTGATGAAGACGAATGGATAAAAGAAAGATTCGACTTGTTGAACCTCATTGACGAAAAAAGAATGACGGCCATGTTTCATAGTCAAATCTATCAACAAAGGATGATCAGAGCGTTCAACAAAAAGGTTCGTCCCAAAGAATACAGGGAAGGAGAGCTTGTGCTTAGAAAAATCCTGCCAACTCAAAAGGATATGTGCGGCAGCTGGATGCCTAACTATGACGGCCCTTTCATTGTAAAGACTGTTTTCTCCAGAGGATCTCTAATTCTTGATAACGTGGATGGCGAACAACTCAAGTATCCCATCAACTCAGACGCAGTAAGAAAATACTACGCCTGAAGCTGAAGACCTAGAAAGGAGACTTCAGCACTTCAACAAGATGAAAGCCCAATACTTAAAAGCTGGCGAACACCGGGGCAGAGTCTTGTGCAAGATATCAGAAGAAAGATCAATGCCTGTCATTCTCGTCAGAAGCAGCAAAGCAAGTGAACTGACAGTTAAAAGGACCGGATTATTATGGGATTCTGTAACCTTTTCAGTTTGCCATTTTTCAAACTTATAAAGTTCCTAAGGCTTTGCCCTTTGTAAAGTTCTTGTCTATCAATAAGATCATTTTTTGGCCAAATCATTGTTATGATCCTCTGTTTTTGTTATGCAATTTCACTTATTTGTTAATAAGAATTTTCTTGAAAGCAAATTGTTTTGAAAAACTTAAGTCTTGTTTTAAAAAAGAAAACACAATTCGACAAAAAAATTGAAGAGTTCTAGAGGTAATCTGATAATGTTACACAGTTCTCAAAGTTGTGAAAGTTTGCTGTCACCCTTGACCAAACTAGATGTGCCCGACAGCAATTCTGGCTCTTAAGCCAAAACTTCTTCTCTGCAGAATTACGAGGATATTATTGAAAAAGATCGTTATCTACACCAAAGAAGAAAGTGTCGCCCGACTTGAGGCGTTTTGAAACTCAGCGTGACGAGTTCTCTCTATGTTTTGCTTTCCTTTGTTCCTGCGGGTCGGTTTGCATTTTACATACATCATTATGCCAGCATACGTATTTGTTTGCATTTCTGGTTCTGGTTTTTGTTTTTTGGCTATCGCCTTTGAGATTCTTCGGTTGTTACCTTTATCTTTGATCTGTTGTAACAAGTTCGCTTCAAAGTTGACATCTTGGGGTTTCCTTATCTTCTCTGGGAAGCTAGTGGTGACTAGCAGTATCCAATTCACACCAACAGGGGTTTGTTACCAATTTTCATCTTCGATTTGGTCGTCACCAAAAAACTTTGAAAGACTAGTGGTCACTAACACACGTTCAGAACTAATTACGTTCGGTACCGTGATTCGGTCGTCACCAACCATTTTCCAAACCCAGTTGTTACTGATTCTGTTATAAAGTGAACCAATTGTTATTGGAGTCCCTTTGATTCGGTTTTCACCAATCTGGCTAAAAATCTAGTGGTTACTAGTATTGCCCTCTAAAAACCAATGGTCGTTGACATTGGAGTTGGTCGTCACCAAAATTCCCTAAAAGTCCAATGGTTATTGGCATCACCTTCAAATGCAATTGTTATTGGTACCCGTTTGATTCGGTTACCAGTCTTTTTGAACCTAGTCGTTATTAGTACTACCTTCAGACCCAATTGTTATTGGTACCCCTTGATTCGATTATTACCACTCTCATTAAGTCTAGTGGTCACTAGCCTCGTTTGGAAGAACTGGTGGTTACTAGCATTATCCAGAACCAATTGTTATTGGTTGTTGCACCCCAAAATTTGCCCAACTTTTCTTTACCTAGCTTATGTTTCATTTCATTCACATTAGCATTATCATTTGCATTTCATTGACATGTATGTAGGAGATCAAGAGGTATGATTACCAATCAAGAGCTATACAAGACTGTGAGGCTAGCTAAGAAGGTTATTCAAGTGTTCAAGGGTTGATATCCTTGTCAGAGAAGTTAAAAGATCCTCAGAGAGAGTGATTGAAACCAAGAGTGTGTGTCTCCTAACTTGAGAGTTGTGGAAAGCCATCAGATGATTCTGAAGCCATGAAGTTGGACTTGATGTCTTGAGAGAGCTCATGATAAGTGTTGAAGATCACTTTGAGGCCTAGACAGGTCATTGTGCAAGATTAAGAAGGCTCAGCCATGAGTGGTGCAGCTAGGGTTTGATTAGGTCAACCCTAAGTCGACTGAGAATTTGAAGAAGGTTGAGACTTAATTAGAGATCCATGTGATCATGGATTGATACATTGAGATGTTATAAGGATGATTCCAATGTTAAATCATCATGATTGAGGAGTTGGAGAAGTTTCAGGCTAGGGTCTCTAAGACTTGACAGTGTAAAATCCCTTAGTTTGACCCCTATCTTCAAGGCAATTTAACTCAAGATAGGATCTTCATCTCATCTTCACCCCAACATGATTGTTGTAGAGCATGATCTTAGATTTAATTTGAGTACTAGAAGTCCTTGATAGGGTTTATAGAACTCAAGTTATGAGCTAGACAAGTTACAAGTCATCTGAGGTATGTGAATTTGGAGCTTGAAAGTTACCCAACTTGCATGAAACTTTTTCCCAAGAAGGATGATTCCTATGAACTTTTGGTCAACATGAATGTTGTTCCTTATTCTCTTATATTTCTAGAGAGTACTAGAAGTCCTTGATAGGATTTGTAGAACTCAAGTTATGGCTTTGACAAGTCAAGGGTATTTTGGGAAGTTATGATTATAGGTCATTTTTGGTTATAGGTCATTTTCACCAACTTAGACACCTCAAATGAAATTCTTTTCAACTTGAAAGATGCTCAAAATGGGGTTTTAACCTTGACCATATATCAAGGAGACATTGAAATGGCTCAAGGAAAGACTTGGTTCAAGAAGTGGTGAAAAAGGAAGGATTAAAATGGATTAAATGACCAAAAATTCAAATAAATCATTTTGTGTGCAAATGGAGCAAAGTAATATCATTTTTGAATGGAAAAAAGCATTTTAGAAACTTTGGAAATGTTAGAATTTTGGTTTGAGTCCCATATCATGCCCTTTTTCTTTGTTTCTTCATGATGAAGTAACATGACATACACAAGCCATTGGATGAAAACAAGGAGGGAAACATCACCATTCATGTTCAAAATCTCATGAGAAGTTGAATGCAAGCTTGCTAAGGCCAAAACAGAGTGAGAATCGTGACTGGTGTAAGTGAGATTTTGGAGAGAATTTGAAAATTGAAAATCTCATTCTGAAGCTTGGAGAGAGTTCTAGATGATTCTAATGAGTTCTATATAAGTGGCTGAGTGTGTTCAGCCATTTTTTTGGAAGAGATTGAAGCCTGAAGCAGAGAGTGAAGTTGAAATTTCATAGCTGCAAGTTGAAATCGTATTCTGAGTTCAAGGCCAATTCAAGAGAAATTGAAGATTGCATTAGCTTTGGAAGGAGTTTTGGAGTGTATCTGCATCATCTTGGAGGCTGAAGTGATCAATAACCTCTTCTGTTACACCTCTGAACACAGGTTGGTACATTTTGTTTTTGTGCATAATCTAGGAGGAGATAAATAGAAATCTATAGGTGGTTAGGATCTAGATGATGCATAGATGGATTTGAGCTGATCAATTTGAGCATTAGAGACAACTTAGGATGTGGATTATTTTCTGTTGAAGCTGAATTCTTGCAATTCTTGGATTGATAATCAAGATTAGATAGGGGAAATTGATCACCATGAGATAAGGATCATTTTTGTGCATTTAATTGAAGTGCTGAGGAGATTCAAGATTTTGACAAGTTTTGGAATGGCTATCGGGTTTGAAAATCCATGGAGATTTAGATGATTCTAAGGATGGATTCATGATCAGCATGAAAAACTGGACAAGATGATGTATCATTTTGTAATTTTTGATGAACTGTGTGTTGGTCTTCACCGGAGAAGACGGTGGCGCCACTGTTCAGGCCACCATCTGTAATTTCCCTCCACCTGAACATTTGAATGAAGAAGATGAGTTGTGAGCGTTGGATCATTACTGAAGCTTGACCAAGTCCATGGAATGAATGGCCATGATTGAGTTTGAAAGTCAGCCTTGGACTCCATCATCAATACGCACCGTTTCACTTAACTGAAGCAAATGGGCCTAGTGTTTGAATTGATATCCACACCCCTATCTAGCCCAATCCACATATTAAACTGATGTTATTTGCTATTTGCAACGCAAGTTTATTAATTTCTTTTGTTTTACTTTTAATTTCATCATTTCATGTTAGTTTGAAAATAATTCATGAAAAATAGAAAAATAGGTCAATTAATTCCAGATTTTTTCCCCCTGATTCATTATTGGATCTAGAATTTTATTGAATAAAAATGTTAGGAAAACCATGCATTTTTATTTTTTATGAATTTTTTACATTTTATTTGATAATAAAATTGCCATGGTTGATACCTCTGTTTTACGATTTTAGTTTGATCATTTGGTGATGATTTTTGGCTTGATTTTGTGTGTGTAATTAGCTTAGACATGTATGCTCCCATAATATTTTTCTCACATTTTTGTGATGAAATTAGGTGTTGTTTTATGGTTGAAACTTTAGGTGCTTCCTTTTAGGGTTTAAGTTTAGTACCTTGTAGTGTAGAATTTATTTCTAGGTCTTATTTGAGGATTTGGTCTCTGGAATTAATATGGTAGTGTCATGATTGACATAGGTTCCCATAGTTATTTTTGTAGGATTTTATAATCGATTTTAGTATTTTAGTTAGAATTAACTTTAATACTAGGTTTTAGGTGATCCTAACTTGCTAACTCAACTAGAATGATTTCATTAGTTCCCTTCGAATAGGGTTTTGCTTCTCTTGCTCTTGGATGATGGTGAAGACTTGTGGGAGCTTCTGTGGAATGCATGGTGGAGCTTGGACATGAATATTTCTCTCCTTTTGGTGTAGTTTGTTTAGGGTTATGGATTAGGGTTTTAGGGAGATCTCTTAGAATAGATTTTCTTCCTTCATGAAACATGGAAGGTGTTGATCACTTCCATTCCTCCCTATGATGTAAGGTCCCATTGTGAAGTCCCCATACCTCCTTTGGTAGGATGTGTGGTTCCTCACAAATTGGTAGAACCTTTGAGGGTTCCCTTCCTTGATGGTGGAGTGCTTAGAGGTGACCTTTGGTCTTTACTTTGCTTCTCCCTATCCCCACCTTGCTCTTGTTAGATGAATCTTTCTCCCTTGCTAGAGGATGGAGTTCCTTGCTAGAAGATTGAAGATGCTATAGGTTGCACTTCCCCTTTGTTTGAAGACTGCCCTGGGAGCTGAAGCTTGAAGATCCAGAAGAACAAGTTGACACTTGTGTGAAGGAGATCAAATTGAGAGCTGAAGCCTGAATAAGATGAAGAACAAGTTGATACTTGTGTCTGATGCATTGAAAGCTTGAAGAAGAAAGTTGACACTTGCTATTGAAGATGAAAGCCTTGAAGAACAGTTACAGACTGAAGACTGAGCTGCTGTCAGAGGATTACTTTGCTGTGAAGCTGTGGAAGCTGTTGATCTGCTTTCTTTCCTGTCTGTTTGCTTTCTGTGCAACTCTATTGATGTGACTTGTGTGATTTGCTTGATGCATTAGAATAAGTTCATGTTTAGATTGTGTTAAGCTAGGAGCATGATTGCACTAGAGGTTGAGTTGCTCCCTCTGCTTGTATTTTTACTGTATGGCTTTGCTTGGTGGTATTCGGTAGAGCCCTGCTCCCTTGCCTATGTGGTTTGTGATTTGCTTGACGGAATTTTATTTCTTCTGTATGATTACAGTTATTCATATCTGGCTTGAGGTCGAGACGAGCTTGTGGAGGCTGATTCCCCACACACATTTCCTCCCTCACTTGCATTGCATGCATTTTACAGTTGTTTCCTGTACTGCTTACTGTTTACTGTTAAGCTGATGCTTTATCTGTTTCTGTTTATCATTGACATGATCCCCTAGGAATCTCCCCGTAGTTATCCCTCTCTCTTCTCATCTCAAACAACAGTAAAAAAAGTAATAAAGGCAAGTTAGTATAAGCGCGTTACGAGCCTCAAGCTACTTGGGTAATGATAATTGAGCGGCCTCCTCTCAATCGTCTAGAATGTTTAGCATACGTCCTTTGGACGATATGCGACGCATTCGTTCCCAGGTCATAGTCTCTAGTGCTGTACGAACTACAGACATCCATAAAAAACAGTTCTTTCGTAAAAGACAGAAAACAAACTTCAAACCTTTTTGCCCCGTGGGCCCATAATTCAAAGGAAGCTTTTCTGAAGAAAAGAGTGTCGTTAGCTCCCAGTTCTACCGTAAACGGTAACGCCTAAGTCTCCAAGGGTCGAGTTGCGTACATCCAACTGCTGGAACTGTTTGTTAACCCTACTCGATAAAACAAATGAATCTGAATCCCCGTAATCCGTAATATCCCAAACTACATAAGCTATGGTCTCTCATATCTATTGAGAGTACGTAGGCACAATACTGATGTATTGGCGAGCCACCTTCCCCCATCACCCGTAGTTAGCCGAACTACGTTGACTCTGATATCTCATTCTCTGATGAGAATACGTAGGCATAAAGTGTGACACTTTGCCAAGTCATTTTCTTTTCTTTTCAGACCATCCTTGATGGGTAGATAGTAAAACCAACCCGTCAGATAAACACAGCAAGTGTGGATCCCATCGAGTACGATGGACGTGAGGGGTGCTAATACCTTCCCCTTGCGTAACCGACTCCCGAACCCAGACAATGGTTGCGATGACCTTGTCTTATACCCTTTCGTCAGGTTTTTCTGATTGTTTCCTTTCCCGCTCTGAGGGATAAATAACGAAAGGTGGCGACTCTTCTGTTTTGCCGGCACCTGATTTTCGTGGTAGCGACATTGGTATACCTGATTTGTTCATCACCAATCGGTCAAAGTCCAATGATTATTGGCATCTCTTAAAGCAGATTGTTATCACCGCATTGGTCTGGTTGTTACCAAACTCCTTGAAAATCCAATGGTCATTGGTCTCCTTGGATTCGGTCGTCACCAAATTCTCCAGTTAAGTCTAGTGGTTACTAGCATCATCCAGAACCAATTGTTATTGGTATATCCTGATTTGGTTATCACCAGTCCCCTCTAAGTCCAGTAGTTACTGGCATTGCTTGAAAACTAATCTTTATTAGTGATGAAAGTTGATTGTTACCAACTTCCCCAGCCAAAGTCCTGTTGTTTTAACAACATTGTTTGGAATCCTCAATTGTGATTGAAACTTTGATTTGGTCGTCACCATATCCCCTGGAAGTCTGATAATGTTTAGCACTTCTTGGAAACTGTTATTGATTTGGTCGTCACCATATCCCCAGTAAGTCTAGTGGAAATTAGCACCGTTTGAAGCTATTTATTATTCTGGTTATCACCAGTCTCCCCAGTTGAAGCTTTTGCTTTGCCAGTCAAGTCTCGGAGAATTGGTGGATACTAACCTCCCCGGCACGCCCGGTCTTGTTTCTAACCATTTTCCTGAGGATCCCATTTGAACTCTTCGTTATAGGAAATTTCTCATCTGGTTATCCCCAGTGAGATTCATGTCTCTGTTCCGTCTTTTCCCCGGTGAAGTTTTGCTTCCCCAGTGGGACTATTCCCCAGCAAAGTTCTCCCTAGTGGGTCCCTTCTCCAAGGTGGTTTGCGCTTCTTTTCTTTCATTTCCCCAGTGAGGAATTGTCATCTTCCCCTATGGGCTTCCTCATCTGGTTATCCCCAGTGAGGTTCATATCTCCTTTCCCTATTGAAGAGGTGTCTTCCCTGGTGGAATTTGTGTCCCGTGTGTGAAAGATTTCCTTGAACAACATCTTTAGTCATGTTTGAACTATTTTGCTTACTCTGTCTTGAATCTTTCCCCGTTGTGTCGGGTCCCTCGTGAGTGGTTACTCATCGTATTGCCGTTCTTTTATATTTGCTCGTGTGTCTGCATCTGTCTTGCATTCAAGTATCATACAACATCGTTTAGATTCATGGCATATTCGCATTTGTCCTTTTGTATACCATCAGATCTAAGGGACAAAATTTCTGGTTTGCTATATTTAAATATCTTTCACTATGATTCTATGAGGATTGTCATCTCTCATTACCATCTAGTGAAGATATTTAAATAGGGGCATATGTTGCACCCCAAATTTTGACCCCTTAGATCCTCATCATCATTGTAGGATCATATTTGCTTGATTAACTAACCTTAACCCATTTTCAGTTTATCTTTGTTAAGATACAGATGAATTAGGTTTTCCGTACCGTCAAACTCGAGATTTCGGTGGTCTGATCAATCAATGTTTTGGATTGATCCAACTTCAAACAAGATCAAGGATAATGCATTTGGATCAAATATGAATTCAATTTGAGGTGGTCACTCGGGGATTGAGAACAGTGCAATTTGAGATACACGATTAGGGTTTCCGATCATGAAAAGTCAACTGTAGTTTGACTTTTGTTTTAAAGATTATTTCAATGGTGGGATCAAGGTCCATTAAGTTTCTATGACTTAGTAAAGTCCATCCAAAGAGTTTCAAGTCCTCAGGATGTCCGGATCATCAACGGGCGACTCGGTAGGCACCGATCGATCGAAGGTTGACCGAAAGGTCAACTCTTCAACAATAAGGAATTTGACTTCAAGATGTGAATCAAAAATGTTCCTTATGTCATATTACACCTCCCCATAAAATTTCAAGACCATTGGATCAAGGGTTAAGAAGTAATTGCAAAAATAGGGAATTAGGGTTTCGAAAGGGGCAAGACCATAACTCCTCAACCATACATTCAATTGAAGTGGTTCAAAGCTCATTGGAAAGCTCTTGACAAATCCTACAAAAGCCTCAAAGTGGTCCATCATCAAAAAATGCATAGAATTGGAGTTATAGCAAAATTCATTTTTGAAGGGGAAATAACTTAGAAAAATGGTTATTTGGCACTTTTAAGTGGTTTTTTCAGAAACTTTGAAGGGTTTTTCAACCTAGTTCCGTAAAAGATTTGGAAATTCCCAAAACATGAAAGTTGTAGAGCTACTTAAGGGCTTTCCAAATTGTGGTAGAACTCCTCAATATCATGTTTGAACAGGAAGTTATGCACCATAGAAGTTGGGCCTGTCACACTTGAAATCACTTTGTCAAGAATTCTCAAACTTGGATTTTCACAACTTAAGCTACTCTCAACCCTTGGATCTTGATCCAAACTGACAATGTGAGGCATGGATAGAGACAAAACCAGAAAAAGGGAGGGATGTGGTGAACATAGCAAGTTGTTGCAACTTGACAATTAAATAATCAATTAAATGAAGAAGAAAGAGAAACTTTTTGAGATGATTTGAGCAGCTGCAATCCCCTACACCCTAAGCTCGCCTCAGTCACTTCATGTCCACCTCTCCACTTGATTTTCTGATCTTCTTTGGTCCATGGAACTGATGTATAGAGATCTTGGCAAGATTTTTCAAAAACTTCACAAATCTCCCTCCAAAATTGGAAAATGACCAAGGCTGCCCTCACTCTTGTTTGGCTATAAATAGAGGACTCTTCAATGAGTCTAGACACACCAGAGCAATCTCAAAAAACCAGAGAAAACATAGCTCTCACTCTCCTCTCATTCCTCAAGAATTTCAAAAACACCAAAATCTCCATTTTCACCAAAAAGCTGTCTTGAGCAAAACTCTGCTCAAGACCAGTTCCATCACTTCCAAACCTCTAAAAAGCATCCACACAATCCCTAAATATAATATAGAAGGTGTCTATACCTTTAAACCTCTCAAAAATACCATTTTGCAAAAAGTCAACTTTCACACTAAGAATGTTTGACCACCACACTCAAAACTTGCCAAATCCTTACATAAGTTGTTTCTTGTTGTTCTAACCATCCACACACCTCACATATGTCATATTACAACTATCTAAAGCATTGAAAACCAACTGGAAATCCCCTAACTCCAACTGTCTTGAAGTTTGGTCTTGTTGCTTCAAGAGGAAGTAAGCTTCATATCATTGCAAAGGAAGGAGCATCTCTGGGTTTCTAAGCTTTTTAGCTTGTCCAAGGCTGGTCAACAAGAGGTATGTGATGTTTTAACTGTCTAGAAATCATACATTATCATGTATTGCCTTTTTGTGAGGATTTGTGTGAAAACATACCATGGCTGCCCTATTATGATTCTTTGTCAAGAGTCCTAGTTTTATGTTCATAATGCTTGTTTTGTCAAATATTTTTATCATTTGTAAATGATATGTGGATGTTAGATTGCAAGTTTGTGCCTTGATATCATGTTTAGGCTTGTTAGTGATATTTTGGTCATTTGGTAGTTTTAGGATCCAAACTTGAAAAAGTAGTGTGCTTGCCCTAGAACTATAAATCTGGCTCACTATTATGATAGGTGGATGACTTATAAGTTGCTCATAGATTCCCCCTTTCCCTTGATCATGTGTGAATCAATGTGGCTTTTTATGTTCATTATGATATTTTCATGCTTGGTTTTGCTGTCCAATTTGATTCAATATGTCATTCTTTGATTTAATGAGTTTTTGCTTAACTTGAAGTTGTGAACTCATTTGCTTATCCATTTCAAGAGTGTGTATGTTTTTGTTATGCTTAAAATCTGCCTAAGGTTCAATTTGACATATCATGCTTCAAACTGTTGCATTTATTCAAAATACCATGAGGTCAATATGTCATTTTCTGTTTCAAGCTTTGTTTACATGATTTGTGTGCATTAAATCTTTAGCATATCCATTCAAAACATGTGCATAATCTCATTTTCTCCAACTGTCATGGTTTTGGCTTATTGTATGTTCAAATTGGTGTTCTTGTATGACATAAGCTTCAAAATGCTAAGTTCTGTTTTGGAAAAGATCTCAGTCATTTTCCGATTTGCACCTCATCTGTTAGCATTATCATCATGTGTATATGATCTCTTTTTCATGAAATACATCTTTGTCTTAAAGTTGCCCTGTTGAGGTGAATATCTTGCCTAGGCAGATTTTCCAATTTTTGCACCAACACATCAATTTTTACACCACTTGACACAAGCTCTTACATGAACTTAAAACACTTACATAATGACATTTGTGGTGTGTGTACATTGTTTACTTGTGCTGTTTTGGTTTATTCTCACATTTCACACTTCAATCACACTCACACCTCAAAACTGCCATAACATGATCAATTTGTCTCTTCTGTTTGTGTATAGATGATTGTAGAGTTGTAACTCATTCACATGCTTGATTATAAGATGTACACATGTTTGGTTTGGTCTGAGCTTGCCTATATTTGCATTCCACCACTTAATTTCCTTTTGAGCCAAAATTGTCAAGAACATATACCAAATTATGATTACTTGCATATTGGTCAATCTTAGAATGGTAACTCATTTTTCTCTATATTTGTGATGTGTGTATGAGTTTGTTTGTCCATGAGAGCTCATTTTCTTGCATTTGAATTTTGCTTGCATACCATTGACTGTCAAACTATTTTCAAAACATTTGTGCCCTTATGTTGCCTACTGCCCTAAGTTAGTAAACTTGGATTAGAATTTATTTTTGAGTAATTGATGTAGGCATTATCATGCTAAGCTTCATTTGTGTCATTTGGCCTTTTTAGGATTAGTTGCAAGTTTGTCAGCCCTCATTCAAGTGGCATGTTTTAGTTTGATTTTGGTGTGGTACTGCTATCAAGACTAGTTGTGAGTTTGATTAAGGAGTCTTTTGATATTCAATTCATGTTGTTCAAGTCATAAGTGATTGTTTGGTGTGCATCTGCTCAAACTGGTTTGAAACTTTTCTTTTTGCAATTTATGTCATGAATTTCAAAGCATAAGTCATTTTGCATTCAAGTTGGAATTTGAGCTTCATCTGTTTTGAAACTTCATGTATGTTGTATTTGGAGTGTGTGAGGACTTTCATTTTGTTCTAAGCATGAGTAATTTGAACTGAGGCTTTAAAAATGCAATTCACTCCCCAACATTGCAGATGTCATAGGTTTTTGAAATCCATGTTGTTTGTAAACTTCTTTATGGTTTAGACACATCCTATATGTGGTTTTGAGTGTGTATGTGTGGTTTCTTCACTCTAATTTGGCCTGTTTTCATATCTCACTATCTCACTTGCAATATTTTGATTTTCATCTCATTTGCATATGACAGTTGGACTTGCACCTCATAAGTAGTTTGTTTGAGTGCATGAACTTGATATATAGGATATTTGAATTGTGTTTAAGCCCTTTCTCTGACCATAGCATGATTGTTTTGTTCATTTGCTTCATAAATGCATTTTTCATCCAAATAGCAACTACCATTCATGTTTTTATTTCCAGGCATCTTTTCAAAATTCTACCTGGACCATTCTTTTCCTTGTTTAAAAATACCCAAAATTGATCTAAGGTTTGCTTGATTTGGTTGAGAAATGAGTGAGTTTGATATCAAAACGTATTTGTGAAATTGCTTTGTTTTGCTTGATTTTGTGCCCAGAAATTTACCACACCAAGCCATATATATTTATGGGGGTGGCTATATCAACGGATGTATAGCCACCCCAGTGGTAGAAGCCTTGCCCATAACACGCCTATCATTGCCTGAACCTGGGTTCGATCCCTGAGGAGGATCAACCCTTTTATTCTTTTTTCCTTTTTTCTGCGCGCGCATGTGCAAGCTGGAGGGCGTGGGTTCAACTCCCACCCCTTGCATTTTCTTCTAATTTTCACTTATCAATTTTTTCTTTTAATCATTAAAACTTATGAATTTCAAATAATCACAACTCTCTCATTTTTCATCCTTTTTTGCTCATTCTTTTTGCATTGTGTTTGTTATAATGTCTATTTTTAAATGATGTGAAAATATTACTTGTTGTTATAAATTGTGATATATTTTGCCCATATGGAAATTTGTTCATTTATTGTGATTAGTGATCCTACTTACAGTTGATTTCCTTTGAGCACGTTTGAATTTCTTGTGATATGTTTATTCCCCTTGTTAGCTAACATACTAGGATATCCCCCTATGGTTGTCACCATAATCTTGTCTTACATTCCTCCTAAATTATGAGGTTTAAACTGATTTACCTGTGTTCAATTATCAACTATGCATTTTGTTGTTACATTTGCTATGTTTTGAACTTATGACATGCTTACTTTCAAATTATGATTTGTTCATATGGTTGTTACCTTTATCATGCTTCAATCTTTGTTAAGATATGCCCCAAATCTTTGTTAAGATGTTTGACTATTGGTTGTAACCATCGGTATTATTTGAAGTATCTTCTTATTGTAATATGCATGCTTACTTGTCTTAATCTTATTTCATCTTGCTCATTTGTTTATTACTTTGTTAAATGCTTATTCCCCAAGTGATTGAACTTTTTAGTTCTTATCCAAGTTGTCTCTCTCTCTCTCTCTCCTTCCAAAGGAAAAAGTCTCTCCCTTGACCCTTGTGTCATTGGATAGCTCATTACCCTCCCTTGACTTTGTGAAGTCATCTTGAACATTAGTATAAGCCTTAGACTTTGCCTTAAGTCTAAAAGACCCACCTTCACTAGGAGTGTTCTTCAACATAGAACTTTAGGATAGAGTTTGGTTAACTCTATGTAAGAATCATGGAAATGGTTACTTACTTCCCATTCTTGAGAGTTCAACACAGATCTAGAGAGTTTTGTGAAACTCTACACAAGCATGGATATGTTTGTTCCCCTTTGAACCTTGATCATAATCAAGTGTTCTTCAACCTTAGTAAGGTGAACTACGATTGCTCTGATTCTATCCTAGTTAGGATACGTAGGCAGAGGACGCAACGTCTTTGCGAGCAAATTTAGAAAATATCTTTCGGTTTTAATCTTCACCCTTTTACCCAATCCCAAACCTTAGCAAACATTTTACAAACTTAGCATGCAAATAAAAAAAAGGTTCCTGTAGAGTACTACAGATGTTTAGTATGTGAAATACCTACCCTATGCATAACCAACCCCCGATTCCCGAATCCCTTAGCATTGTTGTTACATTGCGAAAAGGGTTTTTCTTTCTTTAGACCTTTCCTTTGGATAAATTAAAGTCCGGTTGTAATATAAGAATTAAAGATTTAAGTTAATCAATAGCTTGGTATCATGACTCTCACCGCAACAGAAATGGCGACTTCATTGGGGAACATGATCTTTACTTATTTTGAGGGTTTAGCCTATTTTGTTTAATTGCATGCCATATTTGTAAATATGTGCTTAACGTGTATATTTGTCAATATATTTGTTTGTATGTTGGGTATTGGGTGCTTCGAGTGGTGAGATGCTCCTATACCCGGACTCGAGTGCACTTATGATAGGATGGTGGTATATTCAAGAAGGCTTATAGGGAGTTTATTCCCGACCAAGCTAACTTGAGAAACCACCACTCAGTGTAGGCCCTCTTGAAAGTTTAGTATTGTTGATTGAGTATTCGTGAAAACAATGCTACTTTCGACAAAGAAGCCCATGACACTGTGGACTTTTAGAATACATTCTACCCCACTTTGGCCTTATTAGGACGTAGTGCGATGACTATAAGGAAGTATTTTCGAAATAGTTGATACGCGATACTACACTCAGACGAGATTCTCTTGAGAATATTATTGATTACCAAGTAGTTTGGGAAGTTGATAATATCCGAAAGATGGGTTAATGACTCTGGGAACTTTGTAGAACCCGTTCGGCAGGTACAATTAATCCATAGTACAAATCTTTGGGGATGGTATACCCTTGGAATCATGCTTGTCCTTAAACCTAAGCTTGTGTTGTATGCATATGCATTTGCTTGTGTTTGTGCATCTTGCATTCATATCATCATATCATCATATCATCATGTGGTTTCATGGAACTCAGACTTTGTTGTTTGTAAACATCAGAGGTCGTCATGAACAGTGAAAGAAAGAAAACTTTGAAGTACACTTACAAGGGTTTCAAACTAGATGACTTGAAAAGGTTTAGCACCTTAGTGACAAATCCAGAGGGATTTCAAAGCCGGTATGGGAAGTTGTTGCTTCTCTTGAAGATAAAGATGGATAGTGGACTCCTTTCTACTCTTCTCCAACTTTATGATCCGCTCTACCATTGTTTCACATTCCCTGATTATCAGCTAGTGCCCACACTAGAAGAATATTCTCGGTTGATTGGACTGCCCATTCTCGAAGATTCTCCTTTTCCAATTGTGGAGAAGGACCCTAAAGAACAGGATATCGCCAAGGCTACACGTTTGGAAGTGGTTGATATTAAAAAGAATCTGATCACAAAAGGAGGAGTTTTTTGTTTAAAAGCAAAATTCTTGGTTTAGAAAGCTCAGTATTATGCGGATCATTTAAGCATGGATGCATTCGAGGATATCCTTGCCTTACTCATCTATGGTATCTTCTTGTTTCCAAGTTTTGAGAATTTTGTGGACCTCAATGCCATTAAAATTTTCTTGAAAAAGAATCTGGTGCCTACCTTGTTAGCAGACACATACCATTCTGTTCATCTGAGGAACTTCCACAATGGAGGAATGATCACTTGTTGCGCTCCTTTGCTATACAAATGGTTCAATTCACACTTACCCAAAGCCAACACCTTTTGGGATCTAAAGAAAGGATGGTGGTCACAAAAGATCATGGCTCTTACCCACTCCGATATTGATTGGTATAGTCGTGACTATGATGGGACAATGATTATTGACAATTGTGGGGATTTCGGCAATGTACCTCTTCTCAGCACTAATGGAGGAATCAGTTATAATCCAATATTCGCCCGCCGACAATTGGGATACCCGTTAAAAGACAAACCCAATAGTGTTCAAGTGGAAAATATTTTCTTCAAAGAGGGAGAAGATAGTCAAGGACTAAAAGGGAAGATTCTAGAGGCTTGGAAGCATCTACACAGGAAAGGGAAGAAGGATCTTGGAAGACTCAACTGTGTCTCTTAGGAACCTTACCTCCAATGAGTTCGAAAGAGAGCCATCACACTAAGGATGCCTTATCCTAAGCAAGAGCCTATGGCTTTGAAGGAAGAACTCCCTTTAGTCTTCATGTCTGAAGAAGAAAAGTTGAAGATTGCTTTGGTCAAAGCACAGCAAACTGAAGAAGCTTGGAAGCACAAGTATCAGATAGTCGTCGAAGAAAATGCGGAGCTCCAGAAACAACTCCAGTTGAAAGACGAAGAAATCCTCTCTTGTAAGAAAAGGAAAGCACTAGAAGAACCTTTTGAGCCTCAGTCTAATCCATGGAAGATAATTGTGGACAGACTCATCTTTGAGAAGACTCAGATGGAAAGAAAGATCGAGAAGCTCAATTTAAGGCTGCTAGGGGAACCTTGATAGGATTCATTTAGCTGTTGTTTAAAACTCTTGTAAGGGGAAAAATGTTTTTGTAATCCGTTTTGTTTATCAATAAAATGGTGACTTCTGATGTTCGTAAATATCTGAGTTCCATGACACCATTTGCATTTGCATTTGCACTTCTTCTAACCATTCAAGGAAATTCATTTTTTCTTTTTGCAGACAACAACATGGTAAGAAGAGACATGCTTCGGGTTCCGGATCTGAGGTTTGGCCGTCTAAGGATGTTAACAAGACATGTTCGAAATCCCGCTGCTTTCATAGTCAAATATGGGGACCTATTGCCGTTGATAAGTGCTCCGATCAACGAGCCCATGCTGCAAGCTCTGGTTGAATTCTATGATACAACCTACCACTGCTTCGTATTTCCATACTTTCAGTTACTCCCAACCATTGAGGAATATACTGATTATTTAAAGATTCCATGGACTTTTACGCTCCCTTCTGGAAAACCAAAGAAGATGGACTTGGCTAAAGCCTTAGATATCAAGCTGGAAGACTTACCACCGATGAGAGCGAAAGGAGGGTGGTACGGAATGGATGTCAGGCCTCTAGTGGAGATGGCTGAGTATCATTATGAAAGCAGAAACCTGGGAATTTTTGAGGCGATTCTGGCATTACTGATATATGGGCTGTATCTTTTTCCAAGCAGTTACGACTTCATCATAATTGAAGAGGCGATCCGCCTCTTCATCATCAAAAATTCGGTCAACGCGATACTGGTTGACACTTATGTGGTCATCCACTGATTCATCTTGTATGATCATGGGCAATTCTCATGCTGCCTTGTTCTACTCGACCGTTGGTTTACTTCTCATCTGCCAAGGACTCATATCCTTTGGAGGCTTCCTACCAAAAGCGCATGGGTTTCTAAACTCGTCACCCTAAGACACCATGACATCACATGGTATGACACCAGCCTCGCTGACCAAGTCATGATTCCTAGTTACGGATATTTCCCCAATGTGCCTCTCATTGGGATAGAAGGGGTGATCACCTATAATCTTGTTCTCGCCCGGCGTCAACATGGATATCCTACCGGACCAGAGCCTGAACCATAACTTTTGAGGCCTTGCTTCCGTGAGACGGGTCGTAACCAAGAACTAGAAGCTAATTCTCAATACGCTCAAAGAGATCCACACCTCTTGGGCCTAACTCCAATGGAGAATGCAATTTGTTTAACTACCAGGGGATACCTGCTATGGTCAAAAGAAATTGCCTTAACCATGTTCTACACTCATGACTATGAGATAACCATGGAGCCTGAGGTCCCCGCAACTAACGAGGAGCTAAAATACGCTTTGATCAAAGCGCAAAGAGAGAACGAAGACCTGTGGGAGATTATCCGCCAGGACCAAGTTCATGTCAGAGTCCAAGAAGGAGAAGGATCATCTTGTTAGATTGATCTTTGTTTCACCATTTCCCTGCTTTCCCTAAAAAGGACTGAAATCCTGATTGTTGCATTTACTTTCACTTTCTTGTAAGAAAGGTCTTGCTTTTTAGCAAGGGCCACCCTATCGTAATAGATTTCCAGCTATCAAATGAAAAATGCTTTTTAAGCATGTCGTTACATGTTGTTCTAAACTTTTGTTTGTAAACAAAAAAATTGGGTTTCCTTGAGTGGTTTATGCATCCGCATTTGAATTTGCATTCACATTTCATCCTGCATCGGTCTTGCATCTGGGTTCCGCAGCTCATCCTTTGTTCTTGTTCAGAGAGAAGGAGTCACGCTGAGTACTCACAGATACAACACACGGTCCCAAGCTCAAAAGAAGATGGCAGATAACGACCAGAGGTTCGATCAAATGGATAATGACATTGAAGGGATCAAAGGGGACGTCAGCCAGATCATGGAAGTCCTCAACATAATCAAAGCAAAGATGGCGCGGAACTGCAGCACAAGTAGAGCCTCCCCTTACTGAAAAGGAGTTGGCAGACTAGTTTGTGGATACAGTTCGGCCAGAATTCTATGAACGTTTGATCAGTAGTGTTACAACAAATTTCTCTGATATTGTGGCAGTGGGAGTCAAGGTGGAAGCAGGTTTAAGGAGTGGAAAAGTGACCACTCCAAATATTACCTCAAGCGCCGGCACGACGAAGAAGCCAGTCAGCAATTTCCACAAAAAAAAAAAAAGAGGGACTCTACATGAAAATTAAAATAAGTGGTAGATTTGGACTCTACACGAAAAAACACGCGATTTTGGTTAAAGAAACGTAAGAAACAATGAAAAAAATGAGAGAGCCGTGTTGTTGGGGGATCCGCGCGGCCGCCGGCGGTAGGGGGGCGGTGGCCGGAACGTTCATCGGTGAGTTGGAGAAGATGAAGTGAGGAAGACGACTCTGTGGTCGTCCGATGCGTTTACTAATCCGTGTGCGGCTGTGATTAGTCTCCACCATGGAAATTCTTTGACTAATCTCATACAATTACTTGGACCTTCATTAATGTGTTGTCACTCTTCTACCCCTTGGATTGCTTGACTTAGTCTATTGATCTCGTGGCTATAGCTTTTTCTGCATTTCTTTATTTCCTTTAATTGTTTTTTATTTCTTCTTTAATTGCTTTGTTCATTTTAATTCATAAAAAATAGTAAAAATGCTTAGAAAATTATGAAAAAATTCGTGGATGATACTTATCATGTCTATGATTTTTGTGTGTAATTAGATTTTATTTTCGTTTAATTTTCAATTTAATTTTGTTTTTCTCCTTTAATTGGATAATAAAAATGCCAAAAACTGCATACTTTCTTGCTAATTTTTGTTCTGGAGTTTGGTATAGAATAAAGACTTGAAATTTCGTGTGCTGGTTATATACATGTTGATGATGTTATGTGATTTTTTTAGGTTTTTTAGATGATTCTAAATAGGATTTTAGGGTAGTTGTTTAGGAGTGTTCATGGATGGATCCCTCTAGTGTACCCTTGAGGTTTTAGATTTAGTTTGAGCCTTTTGATTTAGGTTTAGTCCCTGATTTTTGGACCATAGCATGTTGATACATGTAGGATAGTGTAGTACTTTCCTTGGAATTTTTAGGAATGATTTTCTATTAAGTTCCCATTTTACAAATTGGCCTTAGTATAGGTGATCCTAACTAGGTTAAGTGTATAGATTAGGCTTGTAAAAGACCTTTAGATGATCCTAGGTCCCATTTCCTTTCTTGATAGATTGGTATTTAGATAGATGCCTCTCTTAGAACCCTTGAACCCTTAGGATAGATATCCTTAGAAGGTAACATTTGAGGTTCTTTAGAAGCTTAAATAGGTGGATGATTCTTCCAATAGGGGTAGTTTCCTCTTCAATTTTCCTTGCTTGATTGGAATCCTCCTTGTGAGCATGTTTCCTCCTGTGGAGGAATACATTGCACTATCATAAAGGGGTTGAGTACATGAAATCTTCCTCTCTCTCTAGGGAAGTGGAGTTGGTTGAGTGTCTGTGGTAAGTTCCTGTGGAACTTACCTTGCTTCTCATCTCCATTCTCCTAATATTCTCTCATTCAATTCTTTTTAGGAACCTTCTTGGGGTAGCATAGTCCCTCCTGTGGGGGGAATGTTGCACATATCTTGAAGGATCCAAACCCTTAGGATTCCCCCAAATATATTTTAGTTGGTTTAGTGAATGGGATAAGTTCCTGTGGACCTTACCCTTGCCTCCCAACACCCAATTTCTTTCCTTAGGATAGAAGCCTTGTATGACTACTTGTGGATTGAATCCATTATTTGCCATAAGTCCTTCTCCTCATTCATGATTGAGTGGTGTGTTGCATTAGGATAGTGCATGTTTAGGATAGTTTAAGCATAGGTGCATGACTGGATTAAGACGTTGAGTGAGTCTCCCTCTGCTTGTTTGCATTAAGGGTTGAGGTGATCCTCCCCTTGCTTGTGTGTTGTTTTTCTTTTCCTAATTGACGTATTTGCATAATAGAGGTTGAGTGAGCTCCCTCTGCTTGTTTGTTTTGACTGTTTTTCTTTGCTTGATTGCTAAGAGGTTGAGTGAGTCTCCCTCTGCTTGTATTGCTGCATTGCATGTGCATCTTTACTGTTTACTATTTATTGTTTACTGTTTACTGTTTAGCTGAGGCTTTATCTGTTTCTGTATACCATTGATATGATCCCCTAGGAGTCTCACTTCCTTTGATAAGGAAGTGATGATTGGAACTTTAGGTTGAAACCTATGCATGATAACTTCTAGGAGTTCCCTGTTTCAAACCTCAACCATAGGATGAATCCTTGGCATGACAACATTAGGACTTGACAGTCTCCCCATAAAGTTCGTTCTCTTCTCATCTCAAAACAACAGTAAAAAACATAATAAAGTCAAGTTATTATAAGCTCATTACGAGCCTTAAGCTACTTGGGAAATGATAATTGAGAGGTCTCCTCTCAATCATCTAGGATGTTTAGTATATGTCCTTTGGATGCTATACGATGCATTCGCTCCTAAGTTATAGTCTCTAGTGCTGTACAAACTACAGACAAACATAAAAAGACAGTTCTTCCGTAAAAGACAGAAAACAAACTTCAAACCTTTTTGCCCCGTGGCCCCATAAGTCAAAGGAAGCTTTTCTGAAGAAAAGAGTGTCGTTAACTCCCAGTTCTATCGGAAACGGTAACGCCTAAGTCTCCAAGGGTCGAGCTGCGTACACTAAACTGCTGGAACTGTTTGTTAACCCTACTCGAAAAAATAGATGAATCTGAATTTCCGTAATCCGTATTATCCCGAACTACGTAAGCTCTGATCTCTCATGCCTGTTGAGAGTATGTAGGCACAATACTGATGTATTGGCGAGCCACTTTCCCCCATCCTTCTCCATAACCCGTAGTTAGGCGAACTACATTGACTCTGATTTCTCATTCTCTGATGAGAATACGTAGGCATAAAGTGCGACGCTTTGCCGAGTCATTTTTTCTTTTCTTTTCAGACCAACCTTTTAGCGTAGATAGATTAAATAAACCCATCAGATAAACACAACAAGCATGGATCCCATCGAGTACGATGGACGTGAGCGGTGCTAATACCTTCCCCTTGCGTAACCGACTCCCGAATCCAGACATTGGTTGCGATGACCTTGTCTTATACCTTTTCGTCAGGTTTTTCCGATCGTTTCCTTTCCCGTTCTGAGGGATAAATAACGAAAGGTGGTGACTCTTCTGTTTTGCCGACACCTTATTTTCGCGGTAGCGACACCTGGCTGAACAGCCTATCAAAGACTATCAACCAATGAAATTTGAATTTCCTAACGAGGACATCAAGTTCCTTAAGATGAAGGACTGTGAAGAGCCATTACCCGATGAAGGGCCGGAGAGGAGTTCTCAGTGGCAATTGATATTTGACGGTGCTGTTAATTCATACAAAAGTGGAATCGGGGCAATCATTACGACTCCCCATGGGTCTCATATCCCATTCACTACCAGGTTAACATTCACGTGCACCAACAACGAAGCGGAATATGAAGCGTGCATCATGGGTTTAGAAGAAGCCATTGATCTGAAGATCAAGAATCTCGATGTGCACAGTGATTCAACGCTTGTTGTTAATCAAATCAAAGGAGAGTGGGAGACCCGACATCCCAATCTAAACCCCTACATGAACTATGCGAGAAGGCTGTTGCCTTTCTTCGATCGGGTAGAGTTCCATCACGTGCCTCGAGCGGAAAACCAGATGGCAGATGCTCTGGCTATGTTGGCTTCGATGTACAAAGTGAACTTCTGGAATGATGCTCCCAGAATTGTCATTTCTTGCCTCGACAGGCTGACTTTCGTATACACCATTGAAGAAGCTGCTGATGGCAAGCCGTGGTTTTATGACATACAAAACTTCCTCAAGAAGCCGGAGTATCCGCCAGGGGCTTCGGCTTAGGATAAGAAGACTCTAAGGAGGTTGTCTGGTAACTTTTATTTGAACCTAGATGGTGTGCTTTACAGAAGGAACCATGACCTGGTGTTATTGAGATGCGTGGCCGAAAAGGAAGCAACGTTGCTTATGGAAGAGGTCCACGAGGGCTCTTTCGGTACACATGCCAGTAGGCATGCAATGTGTTAGAAACTACTATGAGCAGGGTATTATTGGCTAACCATGGAGTCAGATTGTTTCAAATTTGCGAAGAAATGCCATAAATTCCAGATTTATGCAGACAAAATTCATGTACCGCCGAGCCCGTTAAACGTTATGGCATCCCCGTGGCCTTTCTCTATGTGGGGCATTGACATGATTTGCAAGATTGAGCCAACCGCCTCCAACGACCATCGTTTCATCCTGGTCGCCATCGACTACTTCACCAAATGGGTCAAAGCAGCCTCATATGCCAATGTAACCAGGCAAGTCGTAGCCCGATTCATAAAGAGGGACATCATCTGTAGATACGGAGTGCCCGAGCGGATCATTACTAATAATGGTTCGAACTTTGACAATAAGATGATGAAGGAGTTATGCCAGAACTTAAAAATGGAGCATCACAAATCGTTGCCCTATCGTCCAAAGATGAATGGCGCTGTCGAATTGGCGAACAAGAATATTAAGCGGATAGTGCAAAAGATGGTTGTCACGTACAAGGATTGGCACGAGATGTTGCCCTTTGCTCTTCACGGTTATCGTACGAAGGTACGCACATCAATCGGGGAAACTCCTTTCTCGCTGGTATATGGTATGGAGGCTGTCCTACCATTGGAGGTCGAGATTCCCTCTTTAAGAGTTCTGGTCGATGTCATGCTCGATGAGGTAGAATGGATACGAAACAGATTAAACCATCTCAGCTTGCTGGATGAGAAGAGGTTGGCATCTATTGCATACGGCCGGCTGTATCAGAGTCGGATGAAGAAAGCTTTCGATAAGAAGTTGCGCCCTTGAAGCTTTCAGACGGGCGATCTTGTGCTGAAAAAGATTCTCCGACCACAATCCGATCACAGGGGCAAATGGACTCCGAATTACGAAGGTCCGTATGTCATACGAAAAAGTTTTCTATGGAGGATCCTTGTTGTTATCCACCATGGATGGCGAGGATTTTTCATCCCCTATGAACACAGACGCGTTTAAAAAATACTTTGCTTAAAATGACCCGCGGGAAAGAAAAAAGAATATCCAGGCAAAAAAGGGGCATCCCGGCGAACCATGAAAAAGAAGGGGTTCGGGAAAAAGTTAGGGATATAAATGAAAATATGTAAACTCGCAAAGTCGAAAACCCGAGAGGGCGTCTTTGGAAAAAATAGGTATCCCGGTGAATTGAAAACCCGCAAGGGCGGTTCACGCAAAAGTTAGGGATTGAAAAGCAAATGACTGCAATCTGCGTGTGGTACTTCATTGCTTGGTGGTTTGGGAGACCTGTGGGCCGTTTATCCAAATCAATCTCTTTTAAGATGGAGCATCGAAAAGTCATCGAAGTCAGGCGAGTCATAGAGGGATCAGCTCATGGTGTTCGTCTGTACCACATTGCCAACATGTCTGTACACTTTTGTATATCTCTGTACATATCTGTTGTTTTTGCGCAGCTTCCACTTTTCAGAGGTTGCATCTGTTGTAAAACTTTACCTATTCACAGGCCATTTATCAATGAACATATATTATTCAGTAATTTGTTCACTTTGTTTTAACTTTTACTGTTTTGTTTGTGAAAAACTCCCAATGTTTTTGATAAACTTGCGCATGTATAAACTTGCAGGCCTTGGCCTATAATCATTAAAACTTTGATTTAACTGAACAACATCGCGAATGACGACTGAGATAGTGCCTTTTGTGTAGGAGGTCTTGTCTGTTTGTTCACTTTTTGCAGGGGCGTTACCCTTGGGGCAAAGAGGTAGTGATGAGAGTAGCTTTCTCCCCAACCGGAGTCCATTCCCCAGCAATTGGAGTTTGCGTCTCTATTCCCAGTGGAGTTGTATGCTTGGTTAAAGGAGCAGTTAGGAGTGTATCCTTGTCCCCAATAGTGGGTTGATATACATTTGAGCCCCACAGAGTTGGGGCATGTGATTTTGTACCCCGTTAAAGGTAAAGTTGCCATTGGTAAGTCCATTCCTCATCTCCCCAAGCAGAGGTTGACGTTGATTACCTCATTGCGTTATCCCTAGTGGATTCGGAGGGGAAACGTCTCATCCCCAGCCGAGCACTCCCGATATTAGAGTTAGGTCTTCGTAGTTTGCGTCGTTTTCTCCGACGAAGATGCCTGTTTCCTAGGACGTTATATTCTGGCAGGCTATTCAGGGCTGATTTCCCTAGTAGAACGTGGTTAATCTCGGGAGGCGTATTGTTATTCCTCGCAGAGTTGTTGATTCCCTAGCAGGCGGAGGGGTTCCCGCGTGTGGTTCTTTTTTCCTTAGTAGGGTTGCCTATTTTCCAGAAGGTTTGTACTCTGGAAGGTCATTCATGGCATTTTCCTCAGCAGGATTTGATATAATCCCCAACAGGGTCTTTCTCCTTTCCCAGCAGGATTGTTTCGGTATCTCCAGCCTTTATTTTGCTGATTCGGTTCCGTTTCATTTGCATGCATGCATAACATTTACCCCAAATGTGTAGCATTTCCATTTCGCATGGAGCATTACGCCATTTCCAAACATATGCATTATGAAACATAAGTCAGGTTGTCATCTCTTTGCTTTCAGGTGTATCTCCCGCAGGTGATCGGTATCCCTGCCCGCGTGGTTTTTAGTCCCGAAAAACTTGATGCATTTATTTCGCCCTCGGTTTATGTTATTCCCCAACGGAGTCGCCAGACTTTTGTTGGTGAAATACTATTCTCCAAGTTCGTACAAAGGTTCAGACTTTGGCAGAAGATTCATGATAGTTTCGCTACTGCGAAAATCGGCGCCGGCTGACTGAAGAGTCGCCACCGTGCGTTATTTATCCCAACGGAGGGAAAGGAAACGCTCGAAGTAAACCTCGCAAAAAACGGGAAAGGTATGGTCGTCGCAACCAAAACCTGGGTTCGGGAGTCGGTTACGCAAGGGGAAGGTATTAGCACCCCTCACGTTCGTCGTACTCGACAGGATCCACGCTTGCTTGGGTTGTCTAAAGGATGCAAAAACAATCTATCTACAGCTGCTAAATCTAAACGGAAAGGAATTGACTCGATAGAGCGTCGCACTCTACGCCTACGTATTCTCAAGAGAGAAAGTCAGAGTCAACGTAGTTCGGGACTACGGGGAAATTGGCTCGCCAAGACCTCGCTTCTTGTGCCTACGTACTTCCACACTGCATGGAAGATCAGAGCTTACGTAGTTCAGGCTAACTACGGCTAAACAGGGTGTTCTCACACAGCAGTGAGAAATCAAACTGGTTTTAAAGGTACGGGAACCTATGGGAAAAACTACGGTCTAGTCTCAAATGCACTTGGGCAAGAGAAAAGGGATAATAATTAGTCGTCAGCGGGAAAGTCTCGATCGCACAGCAGCGAGAGAACAAAAGATTAATTGTTAGTGTGCTCGCTAGGATATCGCATCCTATGCCTACATATTCTCGTCTGGCACGAGAAATCAGAGCAGCTGTAGTTCGGCTACTTCGGGACCACAACTCAAATCTCGTTTTATTAATATTCTGAAAAATGGTTACAATGGTTGAGAATTGAAAAAATAAACCCCTAGGAAATACTATCCTATCCTATGAAGAATCAAATGGAAAATAGTCCCCTAACAAGTGGACTTCAAGAAAACTACCTCTAAAAAGTAAACTCCATGTAGAAAATATACTCTAAAAAATATTAAATCTACAAACTAATATTTTTTCCTCTTTTTCATACTTCTATTTTCTTCTATTTTTTCAGTATCCTTTTCTCAATATTTTCTTTTCTTTTACTATTTTTCTCTTTTTCTTTTTCTCATCTCAAATATATTCTTTTTTCAATATTTCTTTTTTTCATATTCTTTTTTCAATATTTCTTTTTTTCATATTTTTTTTCAATATTTCTTTTTTCAAATATTCTCTTTTTCCAACTATTTTCTCTATTTCTATTTCTAACAAAAAAATAAGACACTGAAAACAACAAAAAAATAATAAAGAAGAATACAGGGGGGGTGAAATACAGTACAGGGGTACAAGCAGCAAAAATAATAAACAAACTGGGCCCAGCCCAGTATACAACAAAAACGGGGGGGGGGGGGGGGTGCAGCAAGTGAAACGGGGATATGCAGTAAGGAACTTCGTTGGGCCCAAGGCCCAACATGCCAAAAAACCAACAGATGGTGACAACCAAAAAAAACGGATTGGGCCCTCTGGCCCACCCGCTTGGACCTCTCCTCCTTCCTCTCTTTCCTTTCTCTCATTCTGAAACCCTAATGCTTCTCCTTCTTTCTCCCTACTGTTCATGCCTCCACCCTAGCACCGTCATCACTCTTTCTCCCTCCTCTGCTCAATCTAGTCACCCTCATCAAAACGGACAGTAGATCAAAGCAAACAACACCACAACCTTCGTATGGCCACTCGAACGCAAGAACATCCATGACTTTGAGGATGAGCTCTCGAAGATGCGAAGATCTGGACGACCGGTTGATGATTTGATGTCCTCTGGATCTGAAAGTGAAGCTCCTGGTAAAATCTTTGAAGACGAGCTGAAGATTGTTGATGCAGTTCTTGAGTCGTTGAAGAAGATTCGAAGTCTCCAGAAGGGGTTGAAGATCTGGACGAAACTCATGACGGAGTTGAAGATCTTGGTGTCGACGAAGCGATGAAGAATGATACAAAATCTGGAAAAACTTCAACGGCTAACCTTGCATGTGAATCTGGGAGGAAGGAAAGTGTTCGTTGTTTATCTGCGTGTTTGGTGATTCCTGGAGAATCTTCATGAAGGTTGACGAATACTGAGAAATTATATGATGAAGAAGATGGCGATTCTTGAACGGTTCTGATGATCGGACAAAAGGTTTCATCAAGAATATGATGAAGATCACCGATGATTTTTGGGATGATCTCTGGAAACGATCGATGGAGATCTTGATGAGCACACGAACAGGATTAAGATTGAGGGAGATCTTGATGATCCTGAAAACGTTCTGATGAAGATCTTCAAAGATCTTTGAAGATCTTGAAGATGATGGATGCACTGTGATGATCTTCTGGCGATTGTTTGAAGAACGGCGAAGGAGGTGAAGAACGCGTGATGAAGATTCAGTCAAAGTCTGGAAAAATCATGGTGTTTGTTGATTGTGGACGATCGGAGGAAATCCAGTGATAGACGGGGAAAGATCAAAGGAAAGCGATGAAACCGATGGACTTGGGAGTTTCCGGTGGGTTTGGATTTTTTTGGGAAACAGATGAAGAATACTTCATTGGGGATGAAGGTTCTTGAGGTCTTCACTAAGAAGATGAAGATCCTGAAGGCCTTATTGAAGATTTCTGGAAAAAAATCACGGTGATGATGAACATCGATAGAAGATTGTTGGAGATTGCTGATTATTGATGAAGATGGATCGGAGGAGAAAAATTGGAGAAGATGAAGTCTGGGCAAAAATTGGGTTTCCGGTGGCTTGGACGGTGGTCGGAAGTAGTTGTGGGATTTGTTACGGTGGCCGGAGTTGGGTTGGGCGGTGGTTGCATGGCCGGCGGCCATGCAACCGGTGAGGCTAGGTGGTTGCCAAGTGGCAGGGTTGGAGGGCCTGCATGATGGCCACTTGGTGTGGAGAGAGGGAGTGGTTTTGTGAGTTGGCGTGATTCTGGTGATAGTGGAGTTATGAGGTGGCCAGCCACTGATGACACGCGTGGCCATGCTTATATAAGGACAAGTGGCGCTGGACAAAAAAAGCTGAGATGAAATGGGCCTCCCAAAAACAGACTTTGGCCCAACGAAAATGAGATCAAAAAACCCAAAAATTCTGAATAATAATGAAAAATGATTAAAAACCTGATTAAGAACTAATCCTAATTAACTAATTAACTGATGATTAAGACCTAATAATTCCAATTAATTTCTAACCTAATAAGACTAAACTAAAAACTCTAATAATTCTCTATTTAAAAAATTGTTAAATTTCTATTAAATCTCTAATAAACCTATATTACTTATATCTAAACTATTATATCCTATAAAAAAAATCTACTATTAATAAAAGAAAAATCTATATTCTTCTATATTATTCTAAAAACATTTAAAAGCTATCAAAAATATCTATTTAAATCCTAAAAATGATTTTAAAGCTATTAAAAATATTTAAAAAAACTATTAATATTCTATATTATTCTAAAATGATAAAAAAAACTATTAAAACCCTAATAATAGCCAATAAAATCCAGAAAAATCACAATAATTCCCGAAGGAACAAAAATAGCATCGAACGACAAAAAGCACCGCGAAAGCGCAACAAAATAGTCGGTAAAAATGAACGGACACCGAAATATCCCCAAAAACAACAGCGCGAGCTGAAAACACCGGGAATAGCATGACTTCCAAAAATACGATTCTACCTATCTGAACTGATTAAAAAAACACCTGAGACGCGAGACGAGGGCTGTGATCCCGATAAAATCAAAACAACTGAAAAATGCACTGTATGCGATATGCGGATGCGGATGCAAGAATGCGTCGAAACATCGAGCCAGATACGGGACCCGGTTGGTCAAATTTTAGGGTGCAACAGCTGCCCCTATTCAAGCGGCTTCGACCTGAATGGTTGAAGAGCGCTCAGCCTTCAAACATTCAAAGGTAGATGACGGTTGAATACCAATGAAACCCTGAAATTTTCCAACCGTGGGAATATACTGCAAAACTGCTTGAGGAATAGCCTCCAATGAACTGAAGTTTGGTTGTCACGGCAACATCTGGTCAATTTTCTGATAAATTTTTCTCCTTTTCAACATCAATCACCTGTGCGACGCCACAAGTATTGGAATAACGCTTCGGAAAGCAAACAACTTGATCCCCATCTCTCTTATGGGATCAAATTTTGTCATCTCACAGTTCACTGCGAACTTGAGGACAATTCTCCTGGGGAACTTCTGAATCGACTGCTCGGCACCCATTCTGTCAACAGGCCGCAGCTTCAAAAACCTGATACATGCCAATCTTTTTTTTCCAGTGCCGACGTAACAACCAAATGAAGAATCACTCCGCTGGGGGAGAAGAGAAGCTTAACCGAACAACTCTGCAAGGGAACATACTCGAAATCCAATAGGTAACCAACCTGGTCCATGTTTCGAAATGCGTATGCTTGAAATGATGCAATGTCCTATATGACATGTAAATGTTATATGCGTTCTGTTTGAAAATGCGAGGCCCAGACGGCATGGAAATGCTATATGTTTGTATAAATGCCATGACGATATATGCAAATGTAAATGCAGGCTCGAGCTGCCAGAGAACACCAGGTCTGCAACCACTTGGCAAAATAAATGCCGAAGGTAGACGTCAACTCCACTGAAGGTAACCTGATATCACAGAATCATCTCAGCAACTTAAATGCTGGAAAAGGAAACCAAATCCGCTGGGGATAACCGTCCTGCTGGAGAAATGGAAAGACAACCGTGCTTGGGGAGAAGGAAAAAAACAACTCTGCTCAGGGATGCTCTCCTCAAACCATTGGCAACTGATTTTGCTCTGTGGGGATTGACCCGAAGCTGGGGTTGATTGCGCGCAGCACGCTGCTGGAAATGCCCCTACTATCAAGGATATCAATCTTAATCTGCTGAGGATACTCCTGATCCTACTCTGATGGGGATAAAATGCAATCTCAACTCTTGCGGGGATAATACATAACTTTCATCTGCTGAAGAGTAGCAATTCTGATTTAACAACATCCACAAGGAATTCAAACATTACTCGGAGCACTGGTATCCGTCGAGCTTCGTATCGGGGAACATGACAACATGCGAGTCATTGGGAATTACTGTGTCAGATACCTTTAGGTTTTTTGCTTTTCTGGTTTAGGATAAACATGGATTATGTACACAGTGGAAGATATGGAAAATACTAGACGAGAACTAGCATTCAAAGGTAGGCTACCAGACGAGAACTGATAGGAAAATAGGTTATCGGACGAGAATTGATTTAGCAACGACATGTACCAGACGAGAACTGGTACAACACTTGAAGAAACGGTGACCAGACGAGAACTGGTTACAATAAACTACACCAGACGGGAACTGATGCTTACAATAAACTACACCAGAAGGGAACTGATGCTTACGGAGGGGTGGGCCAGACGAGAACTGGTTACCGGTTTGCCAGGCGAGAACTGGACTTTGGAAATAACTGGTTACTGACACGCAACAGGTTTAAACTGTAGAATAACGATCCAATGACAGCAAGGCCTTCTTATTTGAAAGGTTCAGGTTTTTGATAAGGGTATTGACACGATTCCCCGATACTCAACTCTGGCTGGGGAGAAACAGACTGGCTTGGATAACTTGCCCCAGTACACTCAACTTGCCCCAATCTAACTCTTGGGAGTATTGCTCTGAACAGCTCGCTACGAGATGACCTCGAAATTACCTGCCCCGGTATCTACACGACAAAAGAATTCAATCTCCATTAAACCCCTATCAACCCAGTTGGTTTCGACACTCTCTGCAGTGACTTGCCCCTGAATGAGCGTTCTAGCGACTTAACCCGATCTAATTTTCCACCTGAAGTATCTGCTTTCAAATCTCCACGTTCTGGATAATTGCCCCTGATTGGCTCTCGAGAAGACTCACTTCTGATCAACTGATTCTCAAGCATACTGCCCCTGATCAGCTGAAGCTTCGGGACTTGTCCTCAGACTGACTGATTCCGAACTCACTGGAAGTCAATGCCCCGGATTCACTTGTCTTCACAACATACACCATTCTGGTTCAGACTGCTGAATTACTCAGTCCTGCTTGACGATTCCCTGTTGGAATTTCTTTCATGCCAACTACTAACCTGCAATTAAAATTGTCTATTCACGAATGGTAATCTTAATGCAGTGTTTATGCAGATTTTGAAAAAATTTGAGCTGTCACTCATTTACATGTCATGATTGTGAGTGACGAATGAACCAAAGTTCAAACGTAGTGCTTACGTGGTCAGTGAAAAATACAACAAGGATGTGACTAGCAAATCAAGGAGGAGTCAGGTTACTCAACCTTATTGTAATGCGCTTTCAGAATATCCCTACCTCAATTAGGTCTTTTAAGGGTTGTATCGTGGTCGGGTTCACGGTTCGTGAAACAAAGGATATTTGGCTCAAATTTTGATTTGTACCCGCCCCTTCTACGTGATGATCTCCGATCCTAAGGTTCAGTTAACTTAGCCCGAGCGCTCGCCTCTTCGAGAGGTATGTTGAATGGTAAGAACCACAACTAAGGAACTCACAGGGTTTCAGAGTGACAGTTACTCCTTCTTCGCTTTCGGTGTCTGTATACACGACTTTGTGACTTGCTGGGGAAAAATTTCTATCCCTTCTTTTTCATTCTTTTGATTCCCTAACTTTTTCCTGGACTGACTCCTTTCGAGTTCTTTTCGATTTTTTTTCTTTTGAAGTCCAGCGGGATGCCCTGATTTTTGCCTAAGTATTAGCTTTCTATCTTTTTCTTTCTCTTTACTCAGCGGGCTTTCTTCCTTCTTTCTTTTGGAACAAAGTCGTGCGACACTGGTTGTCTTGATTGCTCCGAAAGGATTGTAACTGTCTCACTCCTGATTGGTGAGGTTTAACCCATTGAAAGGTGTAAACTGATTGGTCCTCGAAAGACAACACTCCTCTGTAAGACTTGAATGCTCGGTCAAGCTAACTGACAACTACCCTGCCCCGGGTTAAGATGTGAGGGTTTGAAAGTCCGAAAAAACTTCTACTTCCTGGCTCGAACTGGTTAACAAGGGACTAACTCCTTATATCTCCAGTGTTTAGGGGATTTGAAACAATGCCTTGTACGTCATCGGTAAGGTCTTATCTGAAAGCATACGATCATCGGTCATGAGTTTAGTTTCGTCATCCTCCCTCCAATCTTTGCTAGTCACAGTGATAAAGTGGAGTGAATAAAATGCGAGTGTCAGTGCAATGCAATAAATGAGCGACAGCGACATGATTAATTCAGAAAAATGCATAGTCACTTTATTAATATCACCATTCGAAACATACAATGTTTAAAAGCAAGTAGTAACTAACAGAAAAGAAACTACAAATGCAGATGATATACAAGTCTGAGGACTGCCAATGCTGAGGGCGCCTGCCTGTCTGGACCACTGGCTTTTGCTGGGGAATGCTTTCTGAATCTACGAGCTTAGACAGCTGAGCAGTTGGGATGAACAAACAGAAATCCTTCTAGAAAGGAAATGCAATCCTGGTCGATCAACTGTTGTACCTTCGCCTGAAATGCTTTACAATCTTCAGTTGAATGCCCCGGTGAGCCACCATGATAACCACACTGAACATGGGGATTGTACCCAGGAGGGTAAGGTTCTGGCACGGGCTTGAGAGCTTTAGGTTTCACCAAAGAACTCTGGACCAACTGTGGCAAAATCTGACTGTACGGCACAGGAACTGGGTGGGAAGGACCATTCCTTCGTTCCAAATTGCTACGAGGTCTGTTCTGATTCTGACGCTGAGTCTGATAACCTCGGCCACGAGTTCGCTGATTTGAAAAGGAAGCGACATAAGATTCCTGATATGGTGCCCTAGGCACGGCTGTCTGTCCAGCATAACAAGGCACAGGAGATACTGATCCAACAGATTTCACTGATTCATCTCGAGGATACCCAACATCTGGCATGACTGCACTGATCACAACCCCTTCTTCATTCTGATAGTCGCAAAGAGATTCAATTTCACTAGCCTGACCGCTTGAGACAACCTGGATTTTCCCGATCTTTATAGCATTCTCAATACGTTCTCCAACTCCCACTAATTCGGAGAAGTTCAGCGAAACTCCGAGCAGTCTCTCAAAGTACGGGCTTTGCAATGAGTCTACGAACATGCCTGCTAACTCTCGGTCAGGGATCGGTGGTTCCACTCTGGAAGCAAAATCTCTCCATCTCCGAGCATACTTTTTGAAAGGTTCATTGATCCCCATAGACAAAGACTGCAACTTCATGCGAATGGGAGCTGTGTCTAAGTTGTAATCATACCGCTTCAGGAAAGCTCTGGCTAAATCCACCCATGATCGAATCTGATCCTTCTCTAACTGCATATACCAACGTAGAGATGCCCCAATCAAACTATCCTGAAAACAATAAATCATCAACTTGTCGTTTTGCACAAACGAAGTCATCTTTCTGCAGAACATCACCAAATGTAGCCTCGGACAGCTATCTCCTTTATACTTTTCAAACTTCGGCGCTCTGAATTTAGGAGGTAACACTAGGTCAGAAACCAAGCACATATCTGAAGCATTGAGACCAACATCGTTCTTCACTTCCAGAGCTTTGACTTGTTCCTCCAATGCGTGCCACTTTCTAGTTTGCACAAGAGCTAATGGATTATTAGTCCTCACTATCGGAACTTCTCTTCGGGAGATCAAACCAGCAGGAATAACATTCTGATAATTCGCGGCATCAGTAGAAGAACATTCACTTGGGATGACAAACTGTTGGTGCAGATTTTGGCCTCTAACAGAAGTCTGCACAAGCTGAGCTGCAGTAAGATTATTCACTTGCGGAAAGTCTTCGTCAGACGTGGAATCATACAAAGGATTGGACGTCACAGTAAAGCCTGGCAAGGCATCAGCAATCTGGAAGTCGTCTCTTGACATGACTATTAGCAACTTCCAACTGACGGCACTGCTTGATTCTGCTTGATCTGTTTCAACCCCTTGGTCGTCTTCTAACAATCCACAGTTGCTCAGACCAATCCCTCGAGAATCACCTTCTGAAATCAAACAACGGCTGGATAAGAGCTCTGGCCAGCTGGAGAAATGCTATGCAATATGATGCAAAGATGCTTATGCAAATGCAATGCAATGCAACAAACAGGGGATCACAGCCCCCACACAACAAGCTGAGTGCCACCGCACTGCTGACGGAGTACGTTCTCTCTAAAAGAGAACGCCAGGATAGCTGGTAGTCTGGAAGTCAAGGTTTTGCAAAAAAGAAAAACCCCCCCACTCACGGGTATGGACCTAAGATGTGGCATCCTATGCGGATATCAGTGTCACAGACTTTCATGAGGAATGATACGATTCCCAGAAGGAGTGGCATCGTCATCTCATGAAGAGGCCTCACTTAGCTGACTTCCAATTGATCGGTCCCCAGAGTCGACAATCCTCACGTCTGGACTCCCCTATGATCCTCAGGACCTTAGAGAAGCACCTCGGAGAGAACCTCGTCTGAGCGTAGATTTTCGTAGGGAACTGTGCCTGCTCAGCAGACAGGTTCGTCTACTACTTCTCCGCAACTATGTCTAAATGCATACTCAAGCAGCCCAGGTCCGGCTATCACTCAAAATATCACCCTCCCCAGCACAACGGCAACAGATAAAAGCAATGAAAAAATAAACACCCAAAAGACAAGCAAACAAGCGCTAGGATTGACTCTCTTAGGGGATGTTGGATCCCACATGCATAGGGCCTATCGCAGTCCTTAGCAGCCAGGGGACGTTGTATCCCCAGCAGGGTCGCCAGGTGTCGCTACTGCGAAAATCGGCGCCGGCTGACAGAAGAGTCGCCACCGTGCGTTATTTATCCCAACGGAGGGAAAGGAAACGCTCGAAGTAAACCTCGCAAAAAACGGGAAAGGTATGGTCGTCGCAACCAAAACCTGGGTTCGGGAGTCGGTTACGCAAGGGGAAGGTATTAGCACCCCTCACGTCCGTCGTACTCGACGGGATCCACGCTTGCTTGGGTTGTCTAAAGGATGCAAAAACAATCTATCTACAGCTGCTAAATCTAAACGGAAAGGAATTGACTCGATAGAGCGTCGCACTCTACGCCTACGTATTCTCAAGAGAGAAAGTCAGAGTCAACGTAGTTCGGGACTACGGGGAAATTGGCTCGCCAAGACCTCGCGTCTTGTGCCTACATACTTCCACACTGCATGGAAGATCAGAGCTTACGTAGTTCAGGCTAACTACGGCTAAACAGGGTGTTCTCACACAGCAGTGAGAAATCAAACTGGTTTTAAAGGTACGGGAACCTATGGGAAAAACTACGGTCTGGTCTCAAATGCACTCGGGCAAGAGAAAAGGGATAACAATTAGTCGTCAGCGGGAAAGTCTCGATCGCACAGCAGCGAGAGAACAAAAGATTAATTGTTAGTGTGCTCGCTAGGATATCGCATCCTATGCCTACATATTCTCGTCTGGCACGAGAAATCAGAGCAGCTGTAGTTCGGCTACTTCGGGACCACATCTCAAATCTCGTTTTATTAATATTCTGAAAAATGGTTACAATGGTTGAGAATTGAAAAAATAAACCCCTAGGAAATACTATCCTATCCTATGAAGAATCAAATGGAAAATAGTCCCCTAACAAGTGGACTTCAAGAAAACTACCTCTAAAAAGTAAACTCCATGAAGAAAATATACTCTAAAAAATATTAAATCTACAAACTAATATTTTTTCCTCTTTTTCATACTTCTATTTTCTTCTATTTTTTCAGTATCCTTTTCTCAATATTTTCTTTTCTTTTACTATTTTTCTCTTTTTCTTTTTCTCATCTCAAATATATTCTTTTTTCAATATTTCTTTTTTTCATATTCTTTTTTCAATATTTCTTTTTTTCAATATTTCTTTTTTCAAATATTCTCTTTTTCCAACTATTTTCTCTATTTCTATTTCTAACAAAAAAATAAGAGACTGAAAACAACAAAAAAATAATAAAGAAGAATACAGGGGGGGGTGAAATACAGTACAGGGGTACAAGCAGCAAAAATAATAAACAAACTGGGCCCAGCCCAGTATACAACAAAAACGGGGGGGGGGGGGGGGGGGGGGGGGGGTGCAGCAAGTGAAACGGGGATATGCAGTAAGGAACTTCGTTGGGCCCAAGGCCCAACATGCCAAAAAACCAACAGATGGTGACAACCAAAAAAAACGGATTGGGCCCTCTGGCCCACCCGCTTGGACCTCTCCTCCTTCCTCTCTTTCCTTTCTCTCATTCTGAAACCCTAATGCTTATCCTTCTTTCTCCCTACTGTTCATGCCTCCACCCTAGCGCCGTCATCACTCTTTCTCCCTCCTCTGCTCAATCTAGTCACCCTCATCAAAACGGATAGTAGATCAAAGCAAACAACACCACAACCTTCGTATGGCCACTCGAACGCAAGAACATCCATGACTTTGAGGATAAGCTCTCGAAGATGCGAAGATCTGGACGACCGGTTGATGATTTGATGTCCTCTGGATCTGAAAGTGAAGCTCCTGGTAAAATCTTTGAAGACGAGCTAAAGATCGTTGATGCAGTTCTTGAGTCGTTGAAGAAGATTCGAAGTCTCCAGAAGAGGTTGAAGATCTGGACGAAACTCATGACGGAGTTGAAGATCTTGGTGTAGACGAAGCGATGAAGAATGATACAAAATCTGGAAAAACTTCAACGACTAACCTTGCATGTGAATCTGGGAGGAAGGAGAGTGTTCGTTGTTTATCTGCGTGTTTGGTGATTCCTGGAGAATCTTCATGAAGGTTGATGAATACTGAGAAATTATATGATGAAGAAGATGGCGATTCTTGAACGGTTTCTGATGATCGGACGAAAGGTTTCATCAAGAACATGATGAAGATCACCGATGATTTTTGGGATGAATCTCTGGAAACGATCGATGGAGATCTTGATGAGCACACGAACAGGATGAAGATTGAGGGAGATCTTGATGATCCTGAAAACGTTCTGATGAAGATCTTCAAAGATCTTTGAAGATCTTGAAGATGATGGATGCACTGTGATGATCTTCTGGCGATTGTTTGAAGAACGGCGAAGGAGGTGAAGAACGCGTGATGAAGATTCAGTCAAAGTCTGGAAAAATCATGGTGTTTGTTGATTGTGGATGATCGGAGGAAATCCAGTGATAGACGGGGAAAGATCAAAGGAAAGCGATGAAACCGATGGACTTGGGAGTTTATGGTGGGTTTGGATTTTTCTGGGAAACAAATGAAGAATACTTCATTGGGGATGAAGGTTCTTGAGGTCTTCACTAAGAAGATGAAGATCCTGAAGGCCTTATTGAAGATTTCTGGAAAAAAATCACGGTGATGATGAACATCGATAGAAGATTGTTGGAGATTGCTGATTATTGATGAAGATGGATCGGAGGAGAAAAATTGGAGAAGATGAAGTCTGGGCAAAAATTGGGTTTCCGGTGGCTTGGACGGTGGCCGGAAGTAGTTGTGGGATTTGTTACGGTGGCCGGAGTTGGGTTGGGCGGTGGTTGCATGGCCGGCGGCCATGCAACCGGTGAGGCTAGGTGGTTGCCAAGTGGCAGGGTTGGAGGGCCTGCATGATGGCCACTTGGTGTGGAGAGAGGGAGTGGATTTGTGAGTTGGCGTGATTCTGGTGATAGTGGAGTTATGAGGTGGCCAGCCACTGATGACACGCGTGGCCATGCTTATATAAGGACAATTGGCGCTGGACAAAAAAAGCTGAGATGAAATGGGTCTCCCAAAAACAGACTTTGGCCCAACGAAAATGAGATCAAAAAACCCAAAAATTCTGAATAATAATGAAAAATGATTAAAAACCTGATTAAGAACTAATCCTAATTAACTAATTAACTGATGATTAAGACCTAATAATTCCAATTAATTTCTAACCTAATAAGACTAAACTAAAAACTCTAATAATTCTCTATTTAAAAAATTGTTAAATTTCTATTAAATCTCTAATAAACCTATATTACTTATATCTAAACTATTATATCCTATAAAAAAATCTACTATTAATAAAAGAAAAATCTATATTCTTCTATATTATTCTAAAAACATTTAAAAGCTATCAAAAATATCTATTTAAATCCTAAAAATGATTTTAAAGCTATTAAAAATATTTAAAAAAACTATTAATATTCTATATTATTGTAAAATGATAAAAAAACTATTAAAACCCTAATAATAGCCAATAAAATCCAGAAAAATCACAATAATTCTCGAAGGAACAAAAATAGCACCGAACGACAAAAAACACCGCGAGAGCGCAACAAAATAGCCGGTAAAAATGAACGGACACCGAAATATCCCTAAAAACAACAGCGCGAGCTGAAAACACCGGGAATAGCATGACTTCCAAAAATACGATTCTACCTATCTGAACTGATTAAAAAAACACCTGAGATGCGAGACGAGGGCTGTGATCCCGATAAAATCAAAACAACTGAAAAATGCACTGTATGCGATATGCGGATGCGGATGCAAGAATGCGTCGAAACATCGAGCCAGATACGGGACCCGGTTGGTCAAATTTTAGGGTGCAACAGATAGATATGTTTGTCTATTCATATGCCTCCCTAATAGAGTTGCTTGGTTAAGTTTCTCTTTGTTCCTCAGCCGGGTGACCTGGGTAGATTTCTTTGCACTCCTGAAGCAGAGCTACTGGTTCAGGTTTTCTCTTTCCCCAGCGGAGTTTCCTCATGGTTGTTATCATTGGATGATCTTAAATTCGTATGGATCTGGTCTTCATGGTTTTCCGGTGGCAATGTCGGATGATTTGGTTTTCCGGCGGCGATGTCGGGTGTTTTGATTTTCTGACGGCGAGGTCAGATGTTTGCAGGTTTCATGGTTGTTTGGCGATGATGCCAACATTTATCAAGTTCAGTGGATGCCTGGCGGCGATGTCAGATGGTTATCAACTTTACGGATACCTGACGACGTTGTCAGATGGTTATCGATTCTGTGAGTGCCTGACGACGATGTTAGGTGATTATCAGCTTCTTGCCTATCCAACCTCTGGATTTGGTGATCGCCTATATTTAGCGAAGGTCTGACGGAGATGTCAGAAGTCTCTGTCTTCGGATTTGATGTTGTGTTTTATCAATCGAGATATCTGGCGGCGAGGTCAGGTGTTATTCCCTGCAGTGTTCTGGCGGCGATGTCAGATAGTTTATCTTCTGCAGAGTTCTGGCGGCGATATCAGATGATCATGTGGTTTCTCGGCGACGATGTCAGATGTTTTGGTTGTCTGGCGGCGATGTCAGAGGTTCATCGACTTCATGGTTATCTGGCGGCGATGTTAGATGTTAACCGACTTTGTGGTTACTTGGCGGAGATGCCAAGAAATGTATCTACTTTATGGAAGCTTGGCAGCGATGCCAAGTGATGTTTACCAAATGGTTGTATCTTCTGGCGACGATTTCAGATCCTAATCAATCTTCTGGTTGCTTGGCAGCGACGTCAGGTATTTTATAAATATTGGGTTTGTTTGGCGGCGATGTCAAATGTTTTTCAACCTAAGGTTTTCTGTCGGCGATGTCAGACGTTTATCTACTGTGTGGTTATCTGGCGGCGATGTCAGATGTTTATCGATTATGTGGTTACCCGGCGGCGATGTCATGTATTTTCTCTACTTTTTCGAAGATTGGCGGCGATGCCAAATGATGTCAGTTACCTTGTGGTTATCTGGAGGCGATGTCAGACGTTATCTACTTTATGGTTATCATGTGGCAATGCCGGATGTTCATTAGACCGTGTGGTGGTCTGACGGTGATGTCAGACATTCATCATGTTTGCGGATGCCTGGCGGCGATGTCAGAATGTGTTATCCCCTACAGAAGCTTGGCGGAGATGCCAAGTGATGTGTATCAATCTAGTGGTTACCTGACGGCGATGTTAGATGTTTATCGACTTTGTGTTGGTTTGGCGGCGAGGTCAGAAAATTTTATCCCCCACAGATGCCTGGAAGCGATGTCAGAGGGTTTATTGACTGGATATTGATAACTAGTGGCGATGTTAGAGGTTTACTGACTTAAGGTTGATGCTTGACGGCGAGGTCAGGTGCCTGACAGCGAGGTCAGTGATATCTTCTTTCAGAAGTGATGTTTTACTTTACAACGAGGTCAAGTGTTTCCTCCTAAATTGATGCAGAGGTCTGACGGTGAAGTCAGAGGGTTATTATCAGATATATGATTGTAGGTGACCTGACGATGATGTCAGGTGATCTTCCCGGCTTAGTGTCGTTGTCTGGCGGCGATGTCAGGTGCTAATTCCGTCGGCGTGTCGACGTCGCAACCCTTATTTAGATTTTTCCAGAGATTGCTATCCCCAAGCGGATTTTGCAGTTTATTTCTGCGGTTGGCAAATTTCCGGGTTCGTTGGTATTCAATTGTCTTTTACCCTGACTGTTCGAGATCCGTTCGCTTTTCACCGAGTCAGGTCCAAGTCGCTTGAATAGGGGCAGCTTTTGCACCCCAAAATTTTCCCAACCTTTTCTTTACTTGGTTTATGTTTCATTGCATTCATATAGTATTAGCATTTGCATACCATTTTCCATGTACAGGGGATTGAGAGAGGTGTGCCTAGAAGGAGGAGATTGCCAAAGTTTCCAAAGCCAAGCAAGAGGTTGTATTCAATCTATCAAGTGCTTATCATCATCATAAGAAAGTCAAAGCTCATTGAAGGAGTGGATGGTTAAGATTGGTGTATTTCCTATCTTGGGGATCAAATGAAAGTCATCAGATGATATTAAGTCCATGGTTATGGATGGGGAGTATTGTATAAGCTCATTGGATGTCTTGAGGGTCATTGAGGAGCTTGTGCAAGTCATTATATCAAGTATAAGGAGCCACAGTCAAAGGTTGTGCAGTTAGGGTTTTCATCTGGTCAACCCTAAGTCCACAGTGAATCTGAAGGAGATTAAGACTCAATTCCAAGGATTTATGATCATAGAATGTTGTGTTGAGATGTCTAGGGTGATATTCCAAGATCAAATCAAGAAGAATCAAGAGTGTGAGAAGTTGCTAAGCTAGGGTTTCTAAGCTTGTCAGTGTAAAATCCCCTATTTAGTGCCTAACTTCAAGACCACATATCTCAAGATACAAGTTTCATCTCATCTTGACCCCAACATGAAACTTGTAGAGCGTGTTCTTAGCTTTCGTTTGAGTACTAGAAGTCATTCATCAGATTTCTTGAACTCAAGTTATGAAGCTGGCTAGTTACAGGTCATCAGATGAATGTGATTTTGGTCAACAAAAGTCAACCAACTTCCAAGACAGATTTGACCTAGGAGGATGTTTCTCCTCACTTTGACCCAAACATGAAAGTTTTTCCATATGATCTTAGCTTTACAAAAAGTACTAGAAGTCATTCATCTGATTTGTAGATCTAAAGATATGAGGCTTGCAAGGCAGGGGTATTTTGGAAAACTTTGGTTATAGGTCATCTTTGTCATAGGTCAATTTCACAGTTTTGCACACCTCAAATGAAACTTTTGCCAAAACTTCAAAGTTTCTCTAAATGAGGTCAATTTCATCATCAAACATCAACCTATCATTGAATTGGCTTGGATTGAATGAATGGTGAAGGAAAATTCATGGAAAAAGCCTTAAAAGCCATAAAATCAAATAAATTCATTTCAAACCACTTTTTATCAAGTTGGTGCATTTTTTGAGTCCACAAAACATTCTAAACAAGATGACAATTTCAGAATTGGAGTTTGAGGTCAAAAACATGTCCAATTTCAAAGTTGTTTCACATTGAAGTAACATATTCAAATCTCACCATAGGATCAAAACAAGGGACAATCCTCATCCATTGGATCAGTTGACATTGCAAGCAAGTTAATTGAACAAATAACCAAGCCATTGCATCTCTGTTTCATGCGCATTTTGAAGCTTACAACACCAAAAAATTTGGATTTTAATTGGACTGAATTGGGCTTTGATTGGGCTTTCTTTTCATCTAGATCCATTCCATATAAACTCAGCATCATGTACAAACTCTCAGGCACAAGGATGATTCCAAGGTCAAGTCATCTAAAACTTGTTGAAAAGAAAGCTCTCCCTAGGTCTCTGTTTCATATAGACTCTGTTTCATCTAGTCCTAAGGCTCTCCCTAGGTCTCCTATCTCCTAAAACTTCATCAGACACCTTCAGGCACAAGCAAATCCAAGCTCCAAGCAACTTCAAGCATCCTCACCTTGTCTTCAACTTGTCTTCAATCTCAACCAAAGGCAAACAAAGCACCAACCCTAATCTAAGGGACCTAAAGAAGTTAAACTAGTTGAATTAGTGCCCTAGAATCATCTAAAACTAGCACCTAAACTAAAATCAATCAAAAATAGAAAACTATCTTATTAATTTCTACAAAAATTCCTAAGGGAACCTAGGTCAATCATGACTCTACCACATTAATTTCAGAGATCAAATCATCAAATTAGACCTAGGAATAAATTCTACATTATGAGGTACTAAACCTAATACCCTAAAAGGAGGCACCTAAATATCAATCTAGAAAGCACACCTATTTTCATCACAAAAATGTGATAAAAATGCTATCGGAGCATACATGTCTAACCTAATCACACACAAAAAATTAGCTCAAGAATCATCACCAATTAATCACACAAAATTCCACAAAATTATGTATCAAACATAACCATTTTAATATCAATTAAAATGTAAAATTCCCATTAAATCAGAAAATGCATGAAATGAAAATATTTTTTCTCTTAAAAAATACTAGACTCAATCATGAGTAAAATGCAAAACGAATGGGATTAATTGGATTAATTTTCAATTTATTATGAATTTTCAAAGAACCATGAATAAAATGAAAAATAATGGAAAATCAAATAAAAATAACCACACGCGCGGTGCAAATAGCAAACAGAATCAGTTCATTATGACAATTGGGCTCGTTGGGGGTGTGGATAGTGGTTAATTTATTAAGCCCAAAACCACTGATTAAATGAAATGCTGCGTTTCATTTCTTCAGATCCTTCACAAGTTAGAATTAAAACGTGGCCGTTGGATGAGCTTCAAAGTCCAAGTCAAAACAAGATTTGATGGTCCCAGAGTCATCTTCAACCTTTTCAAACCTCTGCAACTCGCGCCCAGCTCCGGCCACCACCGGTGGTGCTCCGGTCACCTTCCTCAACCCTAATTCTCTCTACAGGCCTCCATTGCAAATGGTCAATACATGAAACTTATCCCAAATCTTGTCACGAGTTCAACCATACCCTTTATTCAACCTAAATCCTCAAGATTCACCATATCCAAATCTTAACCGAAAATGGTAATGCACCTATTTTGTCACTAATTCTCAAATTAACTATCTGAAATCCATCCTACACCGTTCTACAATGCAACTAACACCTTAATTCATCTTGATTCTACCTAAATCATGCTAGAGGAAGGAAGTTACCAACCTGAAAATCTTAGATGAACAGATGCACTAGACCTCCAATTCAAGCTCTACAATCTTGCAGACACGATCAATGAACCCTCTCCTTGCTTCTGTATGCAAAAGAACCGGTTGAAAGCTCCTAAATCTTGAAACCCGATGGTAAGTTGCAGGTGGCAAAATTCACTTGCTCATACACTATTCAGCCACGAATTCTTCTTGATAATGATCTGGAATCACTCCTTGACATCCATGGAAGAAGTTTCAATCAAGAAAATGAATGGAAAGTGAGGAATTTGGTGAAACAGAATTCAATTGCAAGCTATGGAAATTCAATCTCAATTTATGCTCTCTTCTTCAATCATCACCAACCTTTGCATTGGATCAACTCTACTCAATATATATATGAGGTTTGGATGATCTAGAACCCTCTAGATCCTTCTAATGAGAGTTTCCAATTCTCATGTCATGAGATTTTCAATCACATATCATGATATGTACCATTCTGTTTGCAGCTTGGAATCAATCTCATTCTCTTTCAATTTCTCCCCTAGTGACATTTTGAAAGTGTTTAGCTTGCAAAGTTCCTTGCTCATGCCTTGATTCTATGTTTTGCACATGTTACTTAATATGCAAGTAATCCCTTTTCAAAGCAAGTCCACAAATTGAATCTCAACTCAAAAATGTGGCTAAACCAATGTTCTTAAAATGTTTTCTAGAGTCAAAATGATATATTACATGCCATGGTTTGGATGTGTAGGTTGAAAATATCAATTTCCAACTTTGATTTATTTAACTTATGCCCTTATTTTAGGTCATTTTTGCAACTTTGAGCTACAAGCATTTCCAACATCTCATGACCTCCTTAATAGCCTTAAAACATCATTTTGAACAAGTTTGATGTTGAACATTTTTCCATTTGAAGCTTAGAAATAGGAGTTATGGCCTTATGCTTGGAATGACCTGTAATCTCCAAATGACCAAAATGCCCTTGACTTGTCAAAGCCATAACTTGAGTTCTACAAATCCTATCAAGGACTTATAGTACTCTCTAGAAATATAAGAAGATAAGGAACAACATTCATGTTGACCAAAAGTTCATAGGAATCATCCTTCTTGGGCAAAAGTTTGATGCAAGTTGGGTAACTTTCAAGGCCCCAGATTCACATACCTCAGATGACCTGTAACTTGTCAAAGTCATAACTTGAGTTCTACAAATCCTATCAAGGACTTCTAGTACTCAAATTAAAGCTAAGAACAAGCTCTACAACATTTATGTTGGGGGAAAGATGAGATGACAATCACATCTTGAGCTAAACTGCCTTGAAGACAGGGGTCAAACTAGGGGATTTTACACTATCTTAGAAACCCTAGCTTGAAACTTCTCAAACTCTTCAATCATGATGAGTTAACCTTGGAATCATCCTAATAACATCTCAATGTGTCAATCCATGATCACATGGCTCTTGGATTAAGTCTCAACCTTCTCCAAATCATCAGTTGACCTAGGGTTGGCCCAGTCAAACCCTAATTATACCACTCATGGCTAGGTCTTCTTAATCTTGTACAATGACCTATCTAAGCCTCATGATGGCTTTCAAGACATCTAATAATCTCTCTCAAGGCTTCAAGTCCACATTCTTGGCTTCAGAATCATCTGAGGAGCTCCCACAACTCTCAAGTTAGGAGGCACACACTCTTGGTTTCAACCACTCTCTCTGAGGATTTTCACTTCTCTGACAAGGATATCAACCCTTGAACACTTGGATAACCTTCTTAGCTAGTTTCAAACTCTTGCATAGCCCTTGATTGGTAATCATACCTCTTGATCTCCTGCGTACATGTCAATGAAATGCAAATGATAATGCTAATGTGAATGAACTAAAACATAAGCTAGGTAAAGAAATGTTTGTCAAATTTTGGGGTGCAACAGCTGCCCCTATTCAAACGGCTTGAACCTGACTGGGTGAGAAGCGAACGGCTCTCAACCAATCAAGGTGCGAGACGGTTGAATACCGACAAACCCGGAAATTTGCCAACTACACAAGTACACGGTACTCTTATGGGAACAAATCTTCGAAAACTGAAATACTAGCTGCACGACAACTAGCTGGGGAATTGGTCACACGGTAACTGGCGATACGTGGTCGATCATGCCGTCAGGCATCGAGATTCCTCGGGACTCATCAGGTCGACAATCATGCCGTCGGGCATTCAAAGAAATTTTCGGGCGTCAGCCGGACTTCATCAGTAAGTCGGGAATGGAATTCTCAGTCAATCATGAACCGCTTGGGGATATTCAACTTCTGCCATCAGGCACTCCGCATCAACTGAGAGAACTGCTTCGCCAATACGGTTGGACTTCAATCATCAAGTCTTCAAGGGAAGTTTCAACTTCACTGTTCAGAAACCTGCCGGGGATGACACGTCTCCGCTGGGGATTCTGGAGAACTATCAAGTAACTCTGCTTCGGGGATCCATAAATCATTCTAGGTAGGTTAACTCTGCTGAGGGAATCAAGAATCATCTTGAACAAATAACTCCGTGGGGAGTTCAAGAATCATCCTGAACCCATAACTCTGCTTGAGATTTCGGGAATCATCCCAAGCAAACACTCTGCCGGGAATTTCAGGAATCATCCTGAGCGGCTTTCTCCGGCGACTTCATTGGAGATTTTAAGAATCATCTTAAACGAACGCCTTCACTGGAGAATTCAAGAAACATCTTGGGCAAACGACTTTGCTAGGGAATTCAAGAATCATCTTGATCAAGCGACTCTGCGGAGGAACACCTGCAAAACGGTAACGACCTAGCTCATGTTTCCTATGCATATGCTTTGACAATGGCACAATGCTCCACACGATGGAAATGCTACACGTTTATGATAGATGCTATGCAATCATGCACCATGCTACGGCCCCATCAGCAAAATAAATGCTGAAGGGAGAAGCATCCTATCAAGGAGAAAGAACCACTCTGGTGGAGGAAGGACTCCGCATGGGGAAGCAAACTTCAGTCGGCTGCTGCAGGGGAATAGAGCTCTACGAGAACCTGGACCTGCTGAGGGAAGCGATGTCAATCACGGAAATAACCTGCACGGCCTTCACGACTAACCTTCTTGGAGATAACGAATCCGGTGGGGAAATACGGCATCAGCTATTCAACACTCTACTGGGGAAAACCAATCGTGGCCCAAACTACTTTCCAAGGACTCGGCTCTCTTGGGGGTTTGCAAACTCGGCTGGGGAAGAAGGAATCATCCTGCTTACAGGGGAGAGTACAACTCTATGGGGAATCTCGATTCCGCTGGAGACTTCAGTCTTGAACGAACAATTGCTGCACGCTTCAGCGAATAGTCTTCTATGAGATCTGCACTTGTGACCCGGTGTTGGGGGATGAACACACGCTTCAGCGCTTGACTCAGCTGGGGAGATGTCGTTCCTTCAGGATACATCTGATTGGGGAGAAAATCTTCTCTGCCTGGGGAGACATATCAATGCTTAGGATCTCACGGTTCAGACTCTGCGGGGAGAGGCTGTTGAACTTTGCTGGAGAGGGACGAATCATCCTGCTTGGGGATGCGCCTGGCGCACTGTCTGGTATATGCTACACCTGCAACAACACAAACAAACAGACAAGATACCCTTCTCAAAGGGACCTATCAAGGTTATCATCTTGTGACCATGCTCCAGTAATTCATTGTTTCAACAATCAGTGGCCTAGGCCAGTAAGTTTATGTATGCGCATTTTAACAAAAACATCGGCGTTCTTTTTCGCAAACAAAACAGATAAATGCTAAACAGATAAACAGAATTGCTGAATAGTATACGTTTTATTGATAACGAACCCCTGAATGGGTAAAAATGTTTTACAACAGATGCAAGCTCCTGGAATGAGGAAGCCGCGCAAAAATAGAACATAAATATACATCAGTATATACACATGCCGGCAACGAGGCGTAGACGAACACCATGAGTTAATCCCTCTAGGACCCACTCGACTTCGATACTTCTCCGACGCTTCCGCTTCAGAAGAGATTGATTCAGATAAACGGCCCTCAGGTCTTCCAAACCACTAAACAAATACAGTCCACACGCGGAACGCAGTCATTTTCTTTTTCAAATCCCTAACTTTTGCCTGAATCGCCCTTCCGGGTTTTCGATTCACCGGGATACCCTTTTTTGCCAAAGTAGCCCATCCGGGTTTTCGACTTTGCGGGTGTACATTTTTTCAATTTATATCCCTAATTTTTGCCCGAACCTTTTTCCTTTTTTATGGTTCGCCGGGATGCCCCTTTTTTTCCTGGATGCTCTTTTTCTTTCCAACGGGTCGTTTTTTAAGCAAAGTATTTTTTAACTGCGTCCGCGTTCACCGAGGATGCAAAATCTTCGCCATCCATCGTGGATAACAACAAGGCTCCTCCCGAGAAGACCTTGCTGACGACGTACAGACCTTCGTAATTGGGAGTCCACTTGCCCTGGTGATCGGAGTGTGGAGGAAGAATCTTCTTCAGGACGAGATCACCCGTCTGAAAGCTTCTAGGACGCACCTTCTTATTGTTGCACCCCAAAATTTGACCAACTTTTCTTTACCTAGCTTGTGTTTCATTTCATTCACATTAGCATTATCATTTGCATTTCATTGACATGTATGCAGGAGATCAAGAGGTATTATTACCAATTAAGAGCTACACAAGAGTTTGAATCTATTCCAAGAAGGTTATTCAAGTGTTCAAGGGTTGATGTCCTTGTTAGAGAAGTTAAAAGATTCTCAGAAAGAGTGGTTGAAACCAAGGTTGTGTGCCTCCTAACTTGAGAGTTGTGGGGAGCTTCTCAGATGATTCTGAAGATATGAAGAAAGACTTGAAGCCTTGAGAGAGCTTATGAGATGTCTTGAAATCCATCATGAAGCCTAGATAAGTCATTGTACATGATTAAAGAGACCTAGCCATGAGTGGTATAATTAGGGTTTGACTGGGTCAACCCTAAGTCAACTGATGATTTGAACAAGGTTGAGACCTAATCCAAGAGCCATGTGATCATGGATTGATACATTGAGATGTTATAAGGATGATTCCAAGGTCAAATCATCAGTATTGAAGGGTTTGAGAAGTTTCAAGCTAGGGTTTCTAAGGCTTGACAGTGTAAAATCCCCTAGTTTGACCCCTATCTTCAAGGCAGTTTAGCTCAAGATGTGATTGTCATCTCATCTTTCTCCCAACATGAATGTTGTAGAGCTTGTTCTTAGATTTAATTTGAGTACTAGAAGTCCTTGATAGGATTTGTAGAACTCAAGTTGTGACTTTGACAAGTTACAGGTCATCTGAGGTATGTGAATCTGGGGCCTTGAAAGTCACCCCACTTGCATCAATCGTTTGCCCAATAAGGATAATTCCTATGAACTTTTGGTAAACATGAATGTTGTTCCTTATCTTCTTAGCTTTCTAGAGACTACTAGAAGTCCTTGATAGGATTTGTATAACTCAAGTTATGGCTTTGACAAGTCAAGGGCATTTTGGTCATTTGGAGATTATAGGTCATTTCAAGCATAAAGCCATAACTCCTATTTCCAAGCTTCAAATGGAAAAATCTTCAACATAAAACTTGTTCAAAATGATGTGTTAAGGCTAGTAAGGAGGTCATGAGATGTTGGAAAGGCTTGTAGCTCAAAGTTGCAAAAATGACCTAAAATAAAGGCATAAGTTAAATAAACCAAAGTTGGAAATTGATATTTTCAACCTACACATCGAAACCATGGCATGTAATATATCATTTTGACTCTAGAAAGCATTTTAAAAACAATGGTTTAGCCACATTGTTTAGTTGAGATTCAATTTATGGACTTGCTTTGAAAAGTAATGACTTGCATATTTAGCAACACTTGCAAAACTCAAAATCAAGGCATGAGCAAGGCTTTTTGCAAGCTAAACACCTCTAATATCTCACTTGGGGAGATTTTGGGATGAGAACAAGTGGCTGTACCAAGGGAAACAGAATTGAGCATGGCATGATACATGATTGGAAATCTCATGACATGAGAAGTGGAAAATCTCATTGGAAGGGTCTAGAGGATTCTAGATCATCCAAACTTCATCTATATAAGGAGTAGAGTGGATCCATTGAAGAGGTTGGTGATCATTGAAGGATTGAGCTTAGTTTGAGATTGAATTTTTATAGCTTGCAAGTGCAATCGGTTTCACCAAATTCCTCCATTTCCTTCCATTTTATTGATTGATACTTCTTCCATGAATATCAAGGAGTGATTCCAGATCATTTCCAAGAAGAATTGGTGTCTAGATCGTGTATGAGCAAGTGATTTTCAGCACCTGCAACTCACCATCGGGTTTCAATATTGAAGCACCTTCAATTGGTTCTTTTGCATACAGAAGCAAGGAGGAGGTTCATTGAAGGTGTCTGCAAGATTGTAGAGCTTGAAGTGGTGGTTTCGTGCATCTGTTCAACCAAGGTTTTCAGGTTGGTACATTTCTTCCTATAGCATGATTTAGGTAGAATTAGGTTGAATTAAGGTGTTAGATTGATTGTAGAATGGTGTAGGATGGATTCCAGATAATTAATTGATGAATTAGAGACAAATTAAGAGAATTGCCATTTTCGGTTAAGATTGGGAGATGACGAATCTTGAGGTTTCATAGGAAGTTAATGGTATGGTTGAACTCGTGGCAAGATTTGGAATAAGATTCATGTTTTGACCTCTTGGATTGGAGGCCTCTAGGCAGAACTAGGGTTGAAGGGGATGACCGGAGCTCCACCGGTGGTGGCCGAAGCTGGGCGCGAAGCTCAGAGGTTTGAAAGGTTGAAGACGACCTCAGGACCATTGGATGAGGGTTTGACCTTTGACTAGGAGCTGATCCAAGGGCCACGTTTTAAAGTTGGTTTGTGAAGGATTCTGATGAAGGAAACGCTGCGTTTCATTTATTTGTTGTTTTGGGCCTAGTGATCTGAGTGTTATTCGCACCCCCCAGCGAGCCCAACCCAAGATTTTTAACTGAAAATGATTACTATCCACAACGCGCGCTTATTCATTTTAATAGGATTTTCTTATTTTTTTTCATTTTGTTTATGGTTTTTGTAAAAATCATAATTAATTGAATATTAATCCAATCAAACCCATTTTTTTTGCATTCTACTCATGATTGAGTCTATTATTTTGTAGAGAAAAAATATTTTCATTTCATGTAATTTCTGATTTAATTGGAATTTTTCATTTTAATTGATATTAAAATGATTATGTTTGATGCATATTTTTGTAGAATTTTGTGTGATCTCATGGTGATGATTCTTGGCCTAATTTTTTGTGTGCGATTAGGTTAGACATGTATAATCCCATAGATGTTTTCTCACATTTTTGTGATGAAAATAGGTGTGCTTTATAGATTGATATTTAGATGCTTCCTTTTAGGGTTTAGGTTTGATGCCTTATAGTGTAGAATTTAGTTCTAGGTCCAATTTGATGGTTTGATCTTTGTAATTAATGGGGTAGAGTCATGATTGACCTAGGTTCCCATAGTAATTTTTGTAGGATTTTACAATTGATTTAGTATTTTAGTTAGGACTATCTTTAGTACTAGGTTTTAGGTGATCCTAATTTACTAATTCAATTAGTTTAACTTCCTTAGTCCCTTAGATTAGGGTTTGTGCTTGATTTGCCTTTGGTTGAGATTGAAGACAAGTTGAAGACAAGAAGAGGATGCATGGAGTTGCTTGAAGTTGCTTGGAGCTTTGGATTTGTCTGTGCCTGAAGGTGTCTGATGAAGATTAGGAGATAGGACATAGGGAGAGCCTTATAGTTAGAATGATTTCTTTCACAAACATGGAAAGCATCTTGTGCTTCCATTCCTCCCAATGACTAAAAGTCCTTCTCAGATAATCACATCTCTCCTTTGGAGGGATGAGTGGCTTTATCTGAGAAGTAGAACTTTGAGGGAACCAGTCTCCCATGATGATGAACCTTTACAGGCTTCCTTTGGTTGTCAATAAGTTGTTCATCATTTCCCCTCATCCTGTTAAATCAATTGTCTTTTGATTGGAGTATCTTGAGAGATGTCAGACTTGAGTTTGAAGATGAGGACTTCACTGAGGAGTGTGGAAGAGGATGATTCCTTGAGCATTGCCATTGCAGCTGAAGCTTGAAGAGCAAGAAGAACAAGTTGATACTTATGAAGAAGATCCAATGGAGATTGAGTGAAGAGCTGAGGCTTAAAGAATTGAAGGATGAAGTTGACACTTCCATGTGATTGAAGACTACTCTGAGAAGCTGAAGCTTGTAAAAGGAGAAGACCAGGTTGATACTGGTAAAGCAGAGAGAGCTGAGGCTTGAAGACTAAGTTGGTACTTATGCAGAGGATTCAATTGAGATTGAGTGTAGAGCTGAAGCTTGAGGAATAAAGGATAAGTTGATACTTACATTGACTCACTGAGGGCCTGAAAGAATCAAGTTGATACTTGTAGTTAAGAGTGAAGCCTGAAGGTGGGATTGACTGGAGAGCTGAAGCTTGGAGAAGAGAGAACAAGTTGAAACTTATGTTGAAGGGTTGAAACCTGGAGAAGCCAATTGACATTTGTCATGAAAGATAATAGCCTTGAAGGGTGAGTGAAGTCTGAAGACTGGATTGCTGTCAGAAGAGCTGAAGCTTGAGTTGAAAGCAGGAAGAGTTGTTGATCTGTTTCCTTCCTGTCTATTTTCTTTGCTGTATTGATATGCCTTGTTTGACTTGCTTGATGCATTAGAATAAGTCCATGATTAGACTGACTTTAATCTAGGAGCATGATTGTAATAGAGGTTGAGTTGCTCCCTCTGCTTGTATTGTTACTGTATGGCTTTGCTTGCGGGTATTCGGTAGAGCCATGCTCCCTTGCCCATGTGGTTTATCCTGCTTGACAACATTTCATTTTCTTCTGTATGATTGCAGTTTACTGTATTTTGCTTGACAGCACCTTATTTTATTTCTTCAGTATGATTACTGTTATTCATTCTGGCTTGAGGTTGAGAAGAGCTTGTGGAGGATGCTGCCACACACACATTTCCTCCCTCACTTGCATGGCATGCATTTTACAGTCGTTTACTGTATATTTGTTTACTGTTTAAGCTGACGCTTTATCTGTTTCTGCATCATTGATATGATCCCTTAGGACTCTCGTTTCCTTTGATAAGGAAGTGATGATAGAACCTTAGGTTGAAACCTATGCATGATAACTTCTAGGAGTTCCCTGTTTCAAACTTCAACTATAGGATGATTCCTTGGCATGACAACAGTAGGATTTGATAGTCTTCCCCGTAATTGAGCCTGTTCTCTTCTCATCTCAAAACAGCTTAAGATACAGTAATCATGAATGATTTCTTTCGTACGTTACGAGCCTTAAGCTATCTGAGAAAGGATTGTTGGAGAGTTTCTCTTCAATAGTCTGGATGTTTAGTATGGTACCCTTTGGGTGACATGCGACGCATTCACTCTCAGGTCATAGTCTTTAGTGCGATTGAAATTGCAAACACAATAAAAAACACTTCCGTAAAAGACAGAAAACAAACTTTAAACCTTTTTACCCCGTGGGCCCATAATTCAAAGGAAGCTTTTCTGAAGAAAAGAGTGTCGTTAAACTTCAGCGCCAACGCAAACAGGCTTTGTCCCTAACTGCTGGAACTGCTGTTTAACCCTACTCGATAAAACAGATGAATCTGAACCCCCGTAATCCGTAATATCCTGAAGTGCGTAAGCTCTGATCTCTCATACCTGCTGAGAGTACGTAGGCACAATACTGACGTATTGGCGAGCCACCTTCCCCGTAACCCGTAGTAGGTCGAACTACGTTGACTCTGGTTTCTCATTCTCTGATGAAAATACGTAGGCATAAAGCGCGACGCTTTGCCGAGTCATTTTCTTTTCTTTTTTAAGCCAGCCTTGATAGGTAGATAGATAAACCAATCCGTCCAGTAAACACAACAAGCGTGGATCCCGTCGAGTACGACGGACGTGAGGGGTGCTAATACCTTCCCCTTGTGTAACCGACTCCCGAACCCAGACAACGGTTGCGATGACCTTGTCTTATACCTATTCGTCAGGTTTTTCCGATCGTTTCCTTTCCCGCTCTGAGGGATAAATAACGAAAGGTGGCGACTCTTCTGTTTTGCCGGCACCTTATTTTCACGGAAGCGACAGTTGGCGACTCTGCTGGGGACTTGATAGTTTCCTGGGATCCAACGTCCCGAATGCGAGTCAGTTTGGGGATCCGACGTCCCCTGCGAGAGTCAATCCTAGCGCTTGTATGATTACTCGTTGGGTTGTGTCTATTTATCGCATTTTTATTTCCCGCATTTTATTTTCAGTCTGATATGATTATCTGTGCTGTGGTGGGAGGGACATTCTGATGAGTGAGAAGCCAGACCCAGGCTTGAGTGAACATAGCACTAGTTGTGGAAATTAGTGGGCGCGTGCTTGCTTGGCAGGCACTAGTGTCTCATGAAATCCACGCTCAGACGAGGTTCTCCTGGTTGACTTCTTTTTCAACCCTTTGGGTTGAGGGGGTTGTTGGTTTGGAGGATTGTCGACTCTGGGGACCGATCATTTGTGATTCAGCCTAGTGAGGCCGCTTCATGAGCTGGTGATGCCACACCTTCTGGGTATCGTATCACCCCTCTTGAATGTCTATGACGCTGATGAACGCATAGGATGCCGAACTTGAGTCAGTTTAGGTCCATACCTGTGAGCAGGGTTGGGTTTATTGCAGGAAACCTTGACCTTTAGACTACCTGGTTTTCTTGATAGTGAATCAGTTTTGTTGGTACCGGAGGTTCTCATCATCAGATATATGATTGTTCTTGACAGAGCAGAGCTTTGGTCCTGTATCAGAGGACCTTATATTCAGAGATGTGTATTTGTTCTTGACAGAGCAGGTTTTTGATCAGAGGATCTTGTCATCAGATGTGTATTTGTTCTTGACATAGCAGGTTTATGATTGGGATCAGAAGATCTCATCAGCAGATGTATGGTTGTTCTTGACAGAGCAGAGTTAGGGTCCTGTATCAGAGGTCCTTATCATCAGATGGTTGTTCTTGACAGAGCAGAGTTAGGGTCCTGTATCAGAGGTCCTTATCATCATATGTTTGTTCTTGACAGAGCAGAGTTTTGGTCCTGTATCAGAGGTCCTTATTATCAGATGTGTGTTCTTGACAGAGCAGAGTTTTGGTCGTCAGATGTTTGTTCTTGACAGAGCAGATTTATGATCCTATATGTGTGTGTTCTTGACAGAGCAGATTTGTGGTCCGATACCGGGGTTTTCTTCTTATCAGATATAGTGGTTGTTCTTGACAGAGCAGCGTCATGGTTTTGTTGATACAGAATCTCCACTGCACAGTTGCCTTGATCTCCTGCTGCATGAGTGCATTTTACATTGCTTTGCAGGTACCGTTTTGCCCTATCCAGGATTTCTTGCCTCCTATTGTATTGTTATGGGTTCTCTGAGGAAGACCGTGGCTTACAAGTTCCCTGCTCCTGATGTGGTTCAGCTGTCTGGTTTGATTGCTTTAGCAGATGATTCTATGAGAGATGAGTTCAGAAAATCTTACGGCAAATTGCTCAGTTTAGTTCGTAAACCTTCTGCGTTCGAGTTGAATGGGTTGCACGCTCTACTGCAGTTCTACGATCCTCCGTTGCGATGCTTTACTTTCCAGGATTTTGTTCTCGTACCCACGCTGGAGGAATATGCTGATTTGTTAGGTGTGCCTATCAAGAGGCAGATGCCTTTTGTTCATAAGGATGCTGAGCCTGATCTGGCTAGTCTAGCTCCTTCACTTCATTTGGATGCCTCCGAGTTGGTATTGTCTAGTTGGAACAAGGTTCCCGGTTTCTCCTTACGGTTCTTAGTGGGAAAGGCTCAGCAGTGCGCCAAAGACGGATGTTGGGTCGTGTTCAACGCCATTCTCGCTCTGTGCATATATGGCATCATTCTGTTCCCCAATATGCCTGACTTTGTAGACTGCGATGCCTCTCGCATCTTTGCTTCAGGGAATCCAGTCCCTACCTTGATAGGAGATGTCTACCATTCTATCCACTACAAAAACGAGAACAGAAGGGGGTAAGAGTGTCTCGTGTTGTGTGCCCCTGCTTTATAAATGGCTTGATAGTCATCTTCCTAAGAGGGGTCCCTTTGTTTCGTCTGCAGCCACAGCTGAGTGGTACGAGCGTTTGATGAGTCTATCAGCGGAGGACATTGACTGGTTTGACAGAGATAGGTTGGGTACCGAGATTATCTTCAGCTGCAGCGGGTTTCTGAACGTGCCTTTGATAGGCAGGAAGGGCTGTATAAACTATAATCCGTCTTTGCTGGTCCGACAGTTCGCGTATGCTTTGAGAGCTCCGCCGAAGGATGAAGAGGTGCAGGAATCTCTGTACCTCACTGGTCTTCTAGAAGGGGATATGTTATCTAAGCTTCAGCGCGCCTGGAATGGCATCAATAAGAGGGGAAAACCATTGCTGGGGAGAAGCAATAATCAAGCCTAACCTCCGTATGTGACTTGGATCAGAGCAAGAGCAGATGCTATAGGGATGCCGTTTCCTCCTGCCAAGCCAGAAAGCCCTCCAATGATTGAAGAGCCTACTACCGTTCCCATTCAGCAGCATAATCGGGTGTTAGCTGAGCGAGATGAATTAAAGAGGGCAAATGAAGAACTGGAGAAAGAATTGGCTCAACTCCGAAACGAGAGAAACGAAGTCGTTCATTCCTTCAAGAGGCAGACAGAGCTGGTGAACCAGCTGGGGACAGATTTGACTAAGCAGATAGCCGAGCGTGAACGCATGGGTCGAGACTTCAAAGCTGTCAACGATGTACTGGCCACGAAGAAGCAGCACTTGGACGAAGCGTATCGGAGGATATCCAAGTTCAACCAGCACTGGAAGGCTTCCTTAGCCAACAGGAAAGAGCGGGAGGATAAGCTGATGCTACAGATCTCCAAGCTGAAAGCCCAGGTGAAGGCTAGTGAGAAGAGGTTTGATGAAGAAACCGCTCGCAGATATGCCGCCGAAGGCCAGCTCAACAGGGCTCTTGCTAACCTGAAGGAGTGCAAACTGACGTTTGAGGCCAAGAAGCGGAAGTTAGAAGATTGTTTCGGTGAAGGAGCATGGGAAGATTTGGTCGAAGGTCTTCAGTATACCATTATGCAGAGGGAGCTACTCGTCGAAGGGTTACTCACTCGTCCTGATAACCCAGAAACGAAGGGGTTGTTAGAAGAGTTTCGCGCCCGTGGTCGTGCTTGACTATTTGTATTCCTTTTGTTTGGTTATTATTGTATGCTGACCATCACCAGGCTTGTTGGTCGAGGTCATGCTATTGATTCGTTTTGTACTCACTGATGTCGTGTACTGCCTTGATGGGTTTTCTTTATATATGAGATGTTATTTCCATGATTGGACTCGGACTTCTTATTATCATCACTGGCACTCAGGCACTAGGATCGGGGGAGATCTCCCTAACGCACAGACACACGTTTGCATTTGCATGAAGCATTTGCATAACGAGCACTTTGTCGTTTTTCCTAACCCTTTTGTGTTTTCAGGTTGTTTCAGGTTGTTCCAGGATTGATCAGAGGCCTATTCACCGCTATCTGACCAGAGCAAATCAAACCAGGATCATGGAGCAAGTGCAAACTGATGTTCAGGAACTCCGCGAAAGAATGGACCGTTTCATGGAGCTTATGCAAGCGGTCGCCAATGGCCAGGATCAGCTCAGAACCTTGGTCCAGCCTCTGATTTCAAGGGTCGATAGCAATGCCGTACTCCATGGTGGGACCGTGCCTACTCCTCCCCCAGTTGAAACTCCTCAGAATGGCGTCCCTGTGACCGGGGGGAATGGTAGTGCCAACGGCAATGTGATAGCTAACATGGGACTCAATGGTAATACGACGGGCGTCGGTAATGGGAGTCTTGAAGCTAATGTCAATGTCGGGCTGGGCAACGGCAATGCAGGTGTGGGGAATCTGTTTGGGCCTCAACCGTGGTTAGAAGATCGTCAAGACGATGTGTTCTCTCAGAGAGGTGCTGAAGGGGAGCTGACTGCTGAAGCACGGATTAGGTTCAAGGCACTCGAGGATAAGATGAGGAACATCGAGAACCAGAACACCCTGGGTGTTGATATGTCCAAGTTGGGACTGATTGCTGATTTCAAGGTGCCTCCCAAGTTTAAGGTACCTGACTTTGAAAAATATAAGGGCGCCACTTGCCCTCGCGTCCACCTGAGATCATACTACCGGAAAATGTCAGCTCATTCTGAGGACGAGAAGTTGCTGATGCACTTCTTTCAAGACAGTTTGTCCGGGCCCTCCCTCGAATGGTACATGAGTCTGGAGCCTACCAGTGTGCGCACGTGGAAAGACCTTGCTGAAGCATTTGTGCACCACTACCAATACAATAGCGACTTGGCTCCGAACCGAGTCCAACTGCAGAATCTGTCGCAAAGGAACAACGAAGGTTTCAAGGAATACGCCCAGCAATGGCGTCAATTGGCAGCCAGGGTTCAGCCGCCGATGGTTGAACGTGAGCTTGTGCAGATGTTCGTAGCCACCCTCCCAGGGGTTTACTATGAGAAATTGGTCAGCGGTATGTCTGGAACGTTCTCGGATCTCATTATCACGGGTGAACACATTGAAAATGGGATCAAACTCGGGAAAATTCAAGGTGAGTCATCCTCCGCTGGAGGAGGCAGAAAGAAACCTTATAGTGGCAAAAGACGGGAAGGAGAAACGAGCGATGTGACCAACGCTCGAAGGAAGGGCAAAGGCCCTCACCAGCAGGTGGCCAGTATAACTATCCCGGCAGTTCAACAGCCACTGCAGCAGCAACCGAATCAACAAGGGTACAGAAAGTATCAGAATTGGGCACCTCTGTCGAGTCGTCACCTCGAGACACCGCCCATGTCGTACGCGCAACTATTGCAGACTTTGCTTCAGCTACAGTTGATCCAGAAGAGAACCTTGGCTCCCTTGACAGGGGCACCTCCGCCAGGTTATGACGCGAGTGCAACTTGTGAGTTTCACTCAAGGGCACCGGGCCACACAATAGAGAACTGCAAAGCCTTCAAGCACAAGGTGCAGGACATGGTGGATGCCAAGATCATCAACTTCTCGGATAATGTGCCAAATGTCACGAAGAATCCTATGTCGAATCATAGGGGAGGCGGGGTGAACGCCATTATCGAGGACGAGAGTTTGGATTTGTTGACTAACGTCAGAGATCTGAAGACGCCGCTTAGCTTCGTTAAAGCTAAGTTGATGAAAAGAGGTTTCTTTCCAGGTTACGGAGAGCTATGTATGGGCTGTGCTACTAGTCCTGATGGATGTGAATAGTTGGTAGAAGGAATCCAAAGTCTGATGATTGAAGGAGTTTTACAGTTCAGCCGGAGGGCCGAAAGCGGATCAGGAGAGGTAGTGCTGAAGCAAGATGATGAGGTCGCCACCATCACCATCCCTCGCCAGACGATAACTATTTCTGCACCCAGGCCGCCCACGATTACCATCACCAAAGCTGGGCCAATACCGTTCGAAAGCACTAATGCTGTCCCATGGCATTATGGGGCTGAAGTCTACTGCAACGGACAGAAGTTGGAGGTAGAACCGTTTGGGTCGTCTGTGGAGAATCTTGCGGGAATCAGTGGTATTACTCGCAGCAGGAGAGTGTTTGCACCACCAGAGGTCGTGGCGGACAAGGCGGACAGGGCTGATGCAACTGATAAAGGTAAGAGTAAAGTCGTTGAAGAGATCCCGCGTGGGGCAGAAAAAGACTTACTCGTTAGAGACGTCGAGGAGTTTATGCGGTTGATTAAAAAGAGTGACTACAAGATTGTGGATCATCTCCATCAGACACCCTCGAAGATTTCCATCCTGAACTTGTTGTTGTGTTCTGAAGCACACCGCAACGTGCTACTGAAGGTGTTGAACGCCGCATATGTACCGCAGGAAATATTGGTAAACCAGCTGGAAGAGGTCGTAGCCCACGTGAATGTTGGAAATGGTTTAGGGTTCACTGACCTAGAGCTGACGCCGAAAGGGAGGAACCATAATAGCGCCCTGCACATCTCGATAGAGTGTAGGGGAACGATTATGTCGCACATGTTGGTGGACACGGGTTCGTCACTCAATGTTCTTCCGAAGAAGGCATTAATGAAATTGGATACTCGTGGAGTCATTTGCACACCCAGTGATCTGGTGGTGAAGGTGTTCGATGGAACCAAACGCCATGTTTTCAGGGAGGTGACCCTTGTTGCACCCTAAAATTTGCCCAACCTTTCCTAGCCTAGGTTTATGTTTCAATTGCATAATCATTAGCCTTTGCATATAGAGTCATGTATATAGCCTAATCATTGCATAGCATAGCAAGTCATCCAACAGGGGACCAATCATTATTCTCATCTCTATGAGCCTATCAAGAGGTTATTATTCAAATTCAATCCTATTCAGGTCATCAGAAAGAGTTTGAAAGGTATCAAGTCAATGGATCAAGCAAGTGCATCCATCTCCTATCTGAGGGTATCTGAGGATCAACAAAGAAATTGTGAGCTGTGGACTGAGAATGGAGAGTATCTAGGCATCTTGGGAGACTTAGAAAGTCATTGGGAGAAGGAGACAAGCCATTGATGTGATCACAAGAATTGCAGTTGAAGACAGTCAACTAGGGTTTCATCTGGGTCAACCCTGGGTCAACTCTAGGTCAATTGACTGATTGAAAGACATTAAGGGCTATTGGAAAGATGGGGGGTTCATCATTTGACATGTATAAGAGGATATGGTGATATGCCAAGAAGAAATCAAGAGAAATCAAGGAGAAGAGGAGTTTCTAAATTAGGGTTTCTGTGTAAAATCCCCTAGTTTAGGTCAAATTTCCAAGCAAGATAAGTCAAAATGCAAGCTTCAAATGGACCCTTGGCCAACATGAAACTTGTAGAGGATCTAAAGACCTTTAATTTGAGTGGTAGAAGACATCAAGGAGATTTATAGAACTCAAGTTATGGTCCTTGCAAGTTACAGGTCATCTGAGGTGTCTGAGATTTTGTCTGTGAAAGTGACTTGACTTCCAAGATATTTTTACTCCTCAAGGAGATTTCAAATGAATTTCTGGTCAACATAAGAATTGTTCCACATTGTCTTAGCTTTCTAGAATGGTATATTATGCCTTCATATGATTTGTGGAACTCTACTTATGGTCTTGGCAAGCAAAGGGTATTTTGGTCATCTAAGGATTACAGGTCATTCTTAGCCTATGCCTAAAACGCATACAAGGAAGCTTCAAATGAAAAACTTCACAACATCAAAGTTGCTCAAAATTCCATTTTAAGTCAAGAAAAGAAGTCATGAAAGTTTGGAAATGCATAGAATGAGACTTGACCAAAGTTGGTGAAAAATGACCTAAAAAAGGCATATAAGTTGAAAAAGTTGAAATAAAAAATTGGTTTGAGAGATCTACAAATCCAATGTGGGTCATCCAATATACCAAATTGATTCCAAACATCATTTTAGAGACATTGGTTCAGCCACGTTTTTGAGTTAAGGGTTGATTTTTGGACTTGCTTTGTTATTTTGTTACTTGCATAATAAGATACACATGAGAAGTTCAACATAAAGCAAAATTAAAGGAATGTAAGCTCTCTTATCATTCAAATTTGTCATGCAAGGAGATATTCACTCATGGTTAAGGGGTTGTTAAGAGATAAAGGAGAGATATCATGAGAATTCAAAGTATCATGGCATGAGAAATTCATGAAATTTCCACAAGTTTCTAGAATCCTCCAAGAGCCATCTAGAAACTTCTCAAGCTGTTAGTCATCATCTATATAATGAATTGAAACCAATTGTGAAAAAGGTTGGTGCATTGAAGGAGAGAAAAGAGAGAACTTCATAGTTGCTTCCATTGTAAGAAAGTGAAAGAATCACCATAATCTTCCATTTCTGATCACTTCTGTTCTTCATTCATCATCCATTGAAGTTTGTGAGTGGGAATGAGCATGGAGCAAGGTCCAACAATGGAGGATTGAGGAGTTAGGGTTCACATTGCAAGAAGGCATATCAGAACTGCAGCCAAGAATCCAAGTTGCTTCATCCATTTCTTTTGCATACAGTAGGACCAACATCTCCCAAGGATCATTAGTGAAGCTTGCCAGGCCTTGAAGTGCATGATTCCACCACTGTTTCATCAACATTGCAAGGTATGCATTTCAATCTATATCTCTTCATCTAGGTAGTATTAGATGGAATGGTTAGGATCAGAGTGTTTAGAGACCATAGGTGATTGAATTCTGAGAATTAGAGAGACTTCTGTGAGGTTCCATGGCAGAGTGCTGAAACTTGGATGATTGAGGATAGGTTGTATATTGAGTATTAATGAGCATGTATTGGCTTGATGAGATCAGGGTAAAATAATGAACAAGATAGGACAGTTGGATTGGAGAATTGTGAGGCTCCATTGGTGAGTGCAGTAGGTATGCTATGAAGTTCTACCTATCGGGTTTTATTATGGAGTTAGTTTTAGACAAAACTAAGAGCATAGTCTTGTAGAGGGGAAGAAATGGAGTGAATTTGGTCTTTACAAGTTTTGTTTTCATGGCATATTGAGGGAGAATGAGGAGCTCGAAGGTTGTGCATGGGAGCTGCTTTTTTTCTGCAAACCCTAGCTCATTTGGGACGATGACCAGGGGTCGTCCGATTGTCCTGATTTGTTGACCTTTTAATCTGATCATGTGGCCCTTATTCAAATTGAAAAACGGAGGGAGAGGCTCATGTGAAACGCCGCGTTTCATTTAAAATGAAACGTTGGGCTTTGGATCCAATCACTATCCCCACCCCCTTCTGGATAGGCCCATTGGAATGCACGTGATTGAGCTACTATTTGCACCGAGGTTTAATCATTTTATTTTGTTTTTTTAATTCATTTCTGAAGCACGTTGGGCCTAACATAATTGATATCTGCACCCCTGGTTCTTGGCCCAATGGAAAATATAACTGAGCGAGTTGGCTATTCAGACCCCCCCTCTCCTTTTATTTCCTATTTTGCTATTTTAATTCCTTTAATATTTTTGATATCTTTAAAAAATCATAAAAAATGGGAAAATTAATATTTTTAATTCCTTCTTTTTGCTATAGGTCCATTATTCTGTCTAGAAAAATACCAAGTAATAAAATTGACATTTTATTTTGTTTTGATATTTTTCATGTATTTTTCTTGTAAATAGCATTTTCTTAAGTTTAGTTTAGTACTCAAATTTGTTGATTTTAGTTCTCATAGGTTCCCTTAGATTTAGGGTTCATTCTTTTTAGAGTGATTAGTATGCAACTTCAACTTGTACATAAGATTTAATTCACAATTTTAAAAATTAATTTTAGGTGATTTGATTATAGGTGAATAGCATGACCAAGATTAGGGTTTAAGTGATGACATAGGAGAATTGAATCATTTCCCTTAGGACTTAGAGATTGAATATTTTAGATATGGGACTATAGGGACTATGGGTAGTTATTAGATCCCTTAGATATCATTAGGATTCCCCTATTGCTATTATTACTGTCTGTGTTTGATTGACTGGTGTAGTGTGCCCCCTGGGGATTATTGTTTGTTTGTGTGGGTATGGGGATTGCTTGGGGGATTGGGGGAGATGAAGGCCTGTGAAGATGAAACCCATTGAAATATCAGAGGATGAAGACCAACTTCCAGAGTTGATGAGGGGATTCTGTGCTGGCAGCTGTTGAATTTTGTAGGATCTAGGGGGTTAGGCAGAGCCCTAGAGTAGTCAACTTGGTTCTCAAACATGGAAGGTCTTGACTACCTCCATTCTTCTCTGTGATGCAGAGTCTCTCTGAGACACTCACCCCCTTCCTTTGGAAGGCTTGGTGCTACTGTCTAAGGGATAGAACTCTTGAGAGAAAATATATTATGTGTTAGTAGCAGTTTGTTTGCCACCCTTGGTAGTCAACTAATTGCTTAACACCCAGTTCACTCTTGTGATTGATCCCTCATCCTGGAGGTTTTGAGGCTTGAAGAAAGCCATTGCATACTGAAGATTGATGACAAAGACCTTGCCTGAAGGCTGTGGAGATGGAGATTGATGCTTGCCTGAAGCTTATAGCTGATTGATGACGACTTGAAGTCAGATGTTGATGCTGAGCTGCTGTAGCTGTTCATTTTTAGCTGTTTAATTTCTGATGTATTGTTTGGTTTTCCCTGACTGTATTGTTTGCTGTTTAACCTGTCGGGTTGAAAGTGAATTCTGTTCACTTTTGCCTATTGTTTTTTTAGGTTCGAGGTTGAGTGGGACTCCCTTGCCTCGCTTGTATTGCTGCATCCATGCATTTTACCGCTTTATCGTATATATCTGTTATTGTTTCTGTTTCCGTCTATTCCCTTAGGATCTCTGTTTCTCTCTGCGCAAGAGAGGAGTATGATAGACACTAGGTCTTAACCCATGCATGATAACATTAGGATAGTTTGACCCCCTTCGCAACCGTAGGTTAGAGTTCTGTCTCTTCTTTCTCAAAACAAACAGAAAAACACCATAAAGGATTTCAAACACAATAAAAGACACTTCTTCTGTAAAAGAATGTGAACTCATCAAGACGTCATTTTTGTCCGCTTGGACTGTAATCAGAAAAAACCCTTTTTCAGAAGGAGATAAAAGCAATCAAAACAGACTTGTGTCGTACGTGGCCCGAACTACGTTTGCTCTGATCTTTCATGCTGTATGAAAGTACGTAGGCATAGGATGTGATATCCTAGCGAGCAACCTTCCCCTCCTTTCCCGTAGGTAGGCGAACTACGTTGACTCTGATTTCTCGTTCCAGACGGGAATACGTAGGCATAAAGTGCGATACTTTGCCGAGTCATTTTCTTTTCTTTTAACCCTTAACCTTTAGTTTAGATAGAATAACAATCCATACCAGAAAACAAGCGTGGATCCCGTCGAGTACGACGGACGTGAGGGGTGCTGATACCTTCCCCTTGCGTAACCGACTCCCGAATCCAGGTTTTGGTTGCGACGGCCATACCTTTTCCCGTGTTGTGCGAGGTTTACTCTGAGCGTTTCCTTTCCCTCCGTTGGGATAAATAACGCACGGTGGCGAATCTTCTGTTCAGCCGGCGCCGATTTTCGTAGTAGCGACAACTGGCGACTCTGCTGGGGATCCAACGTCCCCTGGCTGCTAAGGACTACGATAGTTCTTATGCATTTGGGATCCAACGTCCCTTAAGAGAGTCAATCCTAACGCTTGTTTTCCCGTCGAGGATTTTGTATGGATTTATATTTCTGGCCTTTACTTTCAGCATATTATTATTGTCATTATTGCTGTATTTTGGGGTTGTGATGGGTGTTCTGATATTGAGTGAGAAGCCGGACCTGGGCTTGAGTGCACCTTAGACTTAGAGTAGATATTAGTGGGCGCCCGCTTGCTTTTCTTGTCTTGGTGTCCCGCGAAATCTACACTCAGACGAGGTTCCTCTGGTTGGCCTCCTGCCCCTTCCTTTGGTTGGCGTGGGTTGCTGGTTAGTTGAATTGTCGACTCTAGGGACCGATCATTTGGAAGTTGGCTAAGTGAGGCCTCTTCTGGATTTGATGATGCCACTCCTTCTGGGAATCGTATCATCAACCCTGAAAGTCTGTGACGCCGACGACCGCATAGGATGCCATACCTTGGTCAGTTACTAGGACATCCACCTGTGAGAGGGTTTGGGGTTATGCAGGTAACTAGACCTTCAGACACCTGTTATTTCTTGATCAGAGATCTTGAGTATTTATGGAGAGTTCTGAGGTCTGTCAGAGACCAGTTCGAGATATGATTTGAGGTCTACCAGAGACCAGTGGGAATTTTTGTTTGAGGTCTGTCAGAGACCAGTGTGGGAGCTTTGTGATAGGTCTATCTGAGACCAGGGTTTGAGGGCTTCTAGAGAGTCTATCTGAGACTTCTTGATATGGTTCAGGCTATTCAGCTACGACATTTGGTCCCTGTTGCATGTCACTTGCATTGCATTTGTTTGCATACCCATCATCATTGCATCCCACTAACGTGTGTCTGTGTTGCAGGTGCATTTGCATTTCCCTAGTTCTAGTGTCCGGATTTCTGAGTGATTGGTCATGGCCAGCTTAAGAAGGACAGTTGCTTACAAATTGCCTACTCCTGATGTTGTTCCCCTGCTTGGGTTGATCTCTCTGGCTGATGAGGATGTTCGTAGGAGCTTCAGAATGAGCTATGGAAGACTATTGAGATTGGTGCGCAAACCCACGGAGATGGAGCTAGATGGGCTGTACGCTTTGATGCAATTCTATGATCCCGCATTGAGATGTTTTATGTTTGCTGATTTCATTCTGGGGCCTACCATTGAGGAGTATGTGGAGTTTACTGAGTTACCCGTGCAGAACCAGGTTCCATTCATTCATTCTGGCGTTAAGCCCAAGCCGGAAGACTTGGCAAAAGCTTTGCATGTGGATGCTTCTGAACTGTTGACTACTGTTTCCCGTGGAGTTCCAGGCTTCTCGCTCCAGTTCTTGATTGGTAAAGCCCAGGAGTACGCTAAGAACGGGTGCTGGATTGCCTTCAATGTTGTGCTGGCTCTGTGCATTTACGGCATAGTATTGTTTCCCAATGTACCGGATTTCGTGGACTTCGATGCCTTCTACTTGTTTGCCGCTGGTAATCCTGTACCGACCTTGCTCGGAGATTTCTACCACTCACTGCATTACAAGAATGAGAAGGGAAGAGGAAATAATGTTCATTTCTGTGTACCATTGCTGGGTATGTGGTTTGAGAGCCACCTTCCTAATAGAAGATTTGTCATAAAGACTACAGTCCCAGTTGGCTGGCCGGAGCGCCTGATGAGGTTATCTTCCGAAGACGTCGAATGGTTTGATAGAGATCTGCTGGGATCTGAGCTTATCTCTAGTTGTTCTGGGTACCCTAATGTTCCGTTGATAGGGAGGAAAGGGTGTATCAATTACAACCCTTCTCTGTTCATTCGCCAATTCGGATATGCGCTGAAGAACCCACCCAAGGAGGAGGAAGTACAGGAATCTCTGTACTTCACCGGAGATTTGAAGGGGGAGTTATTAGCCAAGCTGCAACATGCCTGGATGTGTATTAACCGGAGAGGGAAGCCGTTGTTAGGGAAGAATGACTGTCAGGCCTATGCACCTTACAGAGTTTGGATCCAGGAGAGAGCAAGTCAGTTGCGGATGCCATTTCCAGATGCACCAATCCTTGTTCCCATTCCGGTAGCAGAGCCCACTACTGTTTCTAGGGAGGCCTATGAGCAAGTTGTGAAAGAAAAAGAAGCCTTGATGAAGATCAACGAAGGGTTAGAGCAGGAGCTAGCCCAGATACGCAGTGAGAAAAACAAGGTCGTGCATGCTTTCCAACAGCAGATCGAGCTAGTAAGCAGACTAAGGGCTGAGTTGACTGAAGAAAGGAAGAAGCGCGAACGTCTGGGGCAAGAGTTCAGAAGCTCCCATGACATGCTTGAATCCAAGAAGAAAGCACTTAACATCGCTCACCGAGAGATCTCTTCTTGCAATAAGACTTGGAATGCCACACTGACCAACAATAAGAAGAGGGAAGATAAGTTGAAGCAGCAAATTTCTGACCTCGAAGAGCAGTTGAAGTCCAGCATCAAGAAGTGTGAAGAAGAAGTGATGACCCGGTACAGTCTCCAGAATGCACTGAACAAAGCCGTCAAAGGCAGAGATGAAGTTGTGTCTCAGAAGCGTAAACTAGAGGATCGCTTCGGAGAAGGGGCATGGGAGGAAACTGTTGAAGACGTGCGGCGTGTTCTTAAGAAAAGAAACCAACTTGTTGAAGGGCTGCTTATCAGACCAAGCCATCCGGAGACCAAGAAGTTGCTAGAAGAGTACCAGACTTATGGGAGTGTTTGATCATTTCATGTAGTATGCTTTATTTGCATATTGCTGACCATCACCAGGATTATTGGTTGAGGTCATGCTTTCTTATTGTACTCACAGTGACATTGTATTCTTGGCTTATTGGTTTCTCCGCAATATATGAGGCTTTCTATGATTCAGCTCCGATCTTTGTATTACTAGCACCGTCACTGCACTGGCACCTTCACACTAGCATCGGGGAATGCTATCCCCTAACGCACAGACACACGCATTGCATCGCATTCATATTCATATTGAATTACAGGTAATCATTGGATGGTATCTTATTTCCTGCTCTGTACCAGGTATTTTCAGGATTGCAGACCAACGCCCGCACAGATACTCCACTCGCACCAATTGTCGAAGAATCATGGATCAAATGCAGAATGAGATGCAAGATGTGCGCGAGAAGCTAGCTCTCTTTATGCAGACCATGGAAGTTATTGCAAAAGGTCAGGAGAATTTGCAAGCCATGGTACAACCTCTGTTGGCCAGAAATGCTGGTCACGGTAATGAGGATCATCAGTCTGTGCGAGTCGACACTGTTCATGGGGATGGCACTCCCACGCCAGTGGCTCCACCTGTAGTCAATATACCGGCTGCTAATGTCAACAACGCTACCGCCGCTGGGAACGGTAACGTCGGAGTTGGGAACGAGACTGCTGTCCATAACGTTGGGCTTGGTGATGTCGACTTGGGTGATAATATGGGAGGCAACGGCTTCGGCAATGCTGGATTCGGGTTCAATGATCAGGGACTCGATAACGCTGGGAAATATGGTTTCAATGCTCAAGGCTTTGGGCAAGAGGGTTATGGTGTGGCCAATCAGGGTTACGGAGGTTTCGGAAATGGAAACGGCGCTGGGTTAATGGCTTTTGGACCTGTTGGAGTTGCTCAGGGATATGGCAACAGAGGACGAGGCCCAGTGATGAATCAGATCCGAGCTGGCTGCAATAATGGATATGATGAGTATGGAGCTGGGAATGGTATGTGGCAAGAAGATCGCCAGGAGGACGCCTTCTCCGGGGGAGGTTTTGAGGGACCGATGGATGACTCCCAGAAGATCAGAATGCTAGAAGAGCAGATGAGGGGGGTCCTGAACCAAAGTGTTGTGGGCTTAGACATGTCAGCAATGGGTCTGGTACCTGGCTTGAGGGTGCCAATCAAATTCAAAGCTCCTACATTTGATAAGTATAAAGGAGATACATGTCCGAAAGTGCACATGCGGGCTTATTACAGAAAGATGTCTGCGTACTCAACCGATGAGAGAATGCTAATGCATTTCTTTCAAGATAGTTTGTCAGGCCCTTCCCTAGAGTGGTATATGGGATTGGAGCCAACGCATATAAAGACATGGAAGCAACTGGCAGAGGCATTTGTAGCTCACTATAAGTATAACAGCGACTTGGCACCCAACCGGGTCCAATTGGCAGGGCTGTCTCAGAAAAAGGATGAGAGCTTTAAAGAGTACGCGCAAAGATGGCACGACATGGCTGCTAGGGTCCGTCCTCCTTTAGAAGACAAAGAAATGAATGACATGTTCGTCGGCACATTCACAGGCATGTTCCATGACAAGTTGTTTCATACATCTCTGGCCAGTTTCTCAGATTTGATTCTGATGGGAGAAAAGATTGAACGTAACATTAAGCAGGGAAAGTTCCAAACTGAGGAATCAACTGCATCTGGCAGTAATAGGAAGGCTTTTGGTGGCCGCCGTCAAGGCTAGGCAAGCGCAGTGTTTGGGGGCCGAGGCAGAGGTCGGAACCAATATCATCAGCCGCAGCAGGTGGCGAGTGTTACTATCCCATATCAGCAACAACCATTTCAACAACAACAACCGTTTCAGCAGCAGCCAATGCAGCAGCAGGAGCAGCCACATCAACAACAACAGCAGCAGCAGCCACAGCAGGGGGCACAGCCTGCTCAGCGAAGATTCCAGGGTGGTAAACCAAGAAGAGTGTTTGAGAAGCCTCCCTCAACGTATGCTGAGTTGTTACAAACGTTGTTGGGTTTGAACCTGGTAGAGATGAGAACTCTGGCACCGATAACGGGAACTCCTCCGTATGGTTATGATGCAAGCAGGCACTGTGAGTTTCATTCTGGGGCTCCGGGCCACGATATAGAGGGTTGCCATGCTTTTAAGCACGTTGTGCAGGATCTTTTGGACAATAAGACTATCAATTTCGGAACGGCAGGTCCGAATATAGTGCAGAAGCCCATGCCTAATCATGGGGCAAACGCCATTCTGACTGAGGAAGGGTTGAATCTGATTATGAATGTCGATGATTTAAAGACGCCGCTAAGAGAGATAAAAAGCAGATTGTTGCAAGGGGGTGTTTATCCAGGATGTGACGAGTATTGCTTAGAATGCTGGACCCTGGCTGGGGGGTGTGATGGTTTGAAGAAAGACATTCAGGCTTTAATTGATGACGGCACATTGCAGTTTGACCGAGCAGCAATCGAAGAGCCTGCAGGGGCAGTAGCAGATAATCAGAGTGATGTGGCCACCGTAACAATTCCTCGGAAGACAATCACTATAACAGCACCGGCTCAGCGACCACCGATCACCATAACTAAAGCCGAACCAATCCCGTACGAGAGCACAAAAGCGGTCCCATGGTCATATGGGCTGGAGGTGTATTATGACAGAATAAAGATTGAGGTTAATAAGCAACCAGCCGAGACTGTAGAGAATGTGGTCGGTTCAGGAGGCATGACAAGGAGTGGTAGGATCTTCATATCGCTTGGGGTGGAGGCTGAAAGACTGGCAAAAGGAAAGGGAAAGATGGTTGAGAATGTCCCAGTGCAAGCAAGCGGCAAAGAAGCGGCATCGAAAGAGGTAGAAGAGTTCATGCGCTTGATTCGGAAAAGTGATTATAAGATTGTGGAGCATCTGCAACAGACGCCGTCCAAAATATCCATCTCGTCGTTGCTCTTGTGTTCTGAAGCTCACAGAAATGCTTTGTTGAAAGTTCTGGATACTTCCTTCGTACCCCAGGACGTCTCCGTGAATCAGCTGGAAGGAGTATTGGCACATGTGAATGCAGGCCACGGCTTGGGCTTTACCGACTTCGATTTGACCCCGAAAGGGAGAGATCATAATATGGCGTTGCACGTATCTGTCGAGTGTAGAGGATCAGTAATGTCGCATGTATTGGTCGATACCGGCTCTTCCTTAAATGTGCTGCCCAAGAAAGCGATGATGAAGCTGGATGTCAGAGGAATCTTGTGCACGCCCAGTGACTTGGTAGTTAGAGCGTTTGATGGCACGCGAAGAACAGTCTTTGGATCGATAACATTGCCTCTATAGGTGGGGCCGGAGGTGTTTGCAACTGAGTTTTATATCATGGATATACAACCCGCATATAGTTGCCTGCTCGGAAGACCCTGGATTCATGGGGCTGGGGCAGTCACGTCTACCCTGCATCAGAAGTTGAAATATATGGTCGGAGACAACGTAGTCACCGTATGCAGAGAAGAAGACATCCTGGTCAGCCATCTGTCGTCATTTAAATATGTGGAGGTCGACGGAGAGATCCACGAAATGCCCTACCAGGCATTTGAAGGGTTGCGTAGCAAGGACAAAGGTCCCGGGCCGAGCAAAGTGTCGGAGATAGCCGTCTCGTCGTATAAAGAGGCTCAAGCTCTGGTGGAGGCAGGAGAAGCAAAGGGCTGGGGCAAAGTGCTGGATATTCCTGTGAAGATGGACCGATTCGGGCTGGGATACCAACCGTCGTCGTCAACACATGTTGTGGGGGCACCCCGTTTCAGAGGGCCAATAACCATCTCTGCCAGTGGAGTATGTCATGAAACCATCAATGCTGCTTCGGAGTCTGACGAAGGAGACAACGACTGCGATATGGATGCCTGGATTCAGCCAAGCATGCCAGGACAAGGACTGTGCAACTGGTCCATTCAGGAGCTTGTTCCTGTGACTCTTAAACAGTAATGCTTTGTTTTATTAATTGTTGAACAATCTGATGTCTTGCCCGGGGCATCGTGATTTGCTTAGGGCTGTGCTATTATGAACATTGCGTATTAATCATTAAATAAATGGCGTTTTTCATGTGCAAACATTTCGATCTCAGTCTTTCTTGTTTTGTATTTTTCAATAAAATGGCAACGGGGTTATTCACTTTATACGCTTTTTGAAGCATTTAACCATTCTTTTTGCAGGATAACATTTTCAGATGACATCCTTGAACCACCTATGACTCGTCCCGACTTTGAACATCCGGTATTTCAGGCCGAAGAAGAGGTTGTCGAAGATAGTGACGTTCCTGAAGAACTGTCTTGGTTGGTGAAGCAAGAGGAAAGAGTCATTCTGCCTCACGAAGAGGTCATCGAAATTATCAACTTGGGGTCGGAAGGGGTTGAGAAGAATACTCGTATCGGAGCCGCACTGCAAAGCGATATCAAGCGAAGACTGGTTGAAATGCTCCGAGAGTATAGTGATGTATTCACGTGGTCGTATGAAGATATGCCAGGACTCGATACAGATATGGTTGTGCACCGTCTGCCATTGAAAGAAGAATGCCCACCGGTCAAACAAAAGCTTCGCAGAACTAGACCAGACATGGCAGTAAAGATCAAAGAGGAAGTTCAAAAACAGTGGGATGCTGGTTTTCTGGCTGTGACAAAATATCCCTCATGGGTTGCTAACATCGTACCAGTGCCAAAGAAAGATGGCAAGGTCCGGATGTGCGTGGATTATAGGGACTTGAACAAGGCGAGCCCAAAGGACGATTTTCCACTTCCTCATATCGATGTGCTAGTTGATAATATTGCTCAATACTCCGTATTCTCCTTCATGGATGGCTTTTCAGGCTATAATCAGATTAAAATGGCGCCAGAGGACATGGAGAAGACTACTTTCATAACACTGTGGGGAACATTTTGTTACAAAGTGATGCCCTTTGGTTTGAAGAATGTTGGGGCAACGTATCAGCGTGCGATGACGACTCTTTTCCATGATATGATGCATAAAGAGATCGAAGTTTATGTTGACGATATGATTGCCAAATCCCAGACGGAGGAAGAGCATCTGGTGAATCTGCTGAAGTTATTTAAAAGGCTTAGGAAGTTCTGGCTGAGACTGAACCCTAATAAATGCACCTTCGGGGTGAGATCGGGTAAGCTGCTGGGGTTTATCGTAAGTGAAAGAGGAATAGAGGTCGATCCTGCTAAAATAAAAGCAATCCAAGAAATGTCGACGCCTAAAATAGAAAAAGAGGTGCGCGGGTTTTTAGGGAGGTTGAACTACATCGCTCGGTTCATATCTCACCTAACTGCCACGTGTGAACCATTGTTCAAGTTGCTGAAAAAAGATCAAGCTATAACGTGGAACGAAAATTGTCAAAAGGCGTTCGATAAGATAAAGCAGTATTTGCAGGAGCCTCCTATTTTGATACCCCCAGTGGCAGGTAGACCCTTGATTATGTATTTGACGGTTCTTGAGGGAAGCATGGGTTGTGTTCTCGGTCAACATGACGAGACAGGAAGAAAAGAGCATGCAATTTATTACTTGAGTAAGAAATTTACAGACTGTGAATCTCGATACTCAATGCTCGAGAAAACTTGTTGCGCGCTATCCTGGGCCGCCAAGCGTTTGAGGCAATACATGCTGAATCATACAACCATGCTCATCTCGAAGATGGATCCTATCAAATATGTATTCGAAAAGCAGGCGTTGTCAGGGAGAATTGCCCGTTGGCAGATGGTCTTGACTGAATATGACATCCAATACGTCTCGCAAAAGGCTATAAAGGGGAGTGTGCTGTCTAAATACTTGGCAGAGCAGCCTATTGAAGATTACCAATCTATGAGGTTTGATTTTCCTGACGAGGATATCATGTACCTAAAGATGAAAGATTGTGAAGAGCCGTTGCCAGACGAAGGACCAGAGTTGGGTTCCAAATGGAAGATGATATTTGATGGAGCTGTGAACGCTTACGGTAGCGGAATAGGGGCAATCATCACTACTCCCCACGGGTCGCACATCCCGTTTACTGCCCGATTGACCTTTGCAGTTACCAATAATGAGGCCGAATACGAAGCTTGTATAATGGGGCTTGAAGAAGCCATTGATTTGCGAATCAAACATCTGGACGTATACGGGGACTCAGCTCTGGTGGTGAATCAGATCAAAGGGGAATGGGAGACACGTCAGCCCGATTTGAGACATTACATGAATTATGCAAGGAGATTGTTGCCTTTCTTCGACAAGGTTGAATTGCATCATGTGCCGCGGGCCGAGAATCAAATGGTTGACGCCCTGGCCACTTTGTCTTCCATGTACAAAGTCAACTTCTGGAACGAGGCCCCCAGAATCGTTATCTCTCGGCTTGACAGACCAGCTTTCGTATTTGCTATTGACGAGGCATCCGATGATAAATCGTGGTATTTTGATATCCTTAATTTCCTGAAGAACAAAGAGTATCCGGCTGGGGCATCCAGTCAAGATCATAAGACTCTCAGGAGACTAGCGGGTAATTTCTATTTGAATCCAGACGGTGTCTTGTACAGAAGGAACCACGACTTGGTGCTATTGCGTTGCGTAGATGAAAGAGAGGCAAAGCTGCTCATGGAGGAAATACACGAAGGTACCTTTGGTACGCATGCTGGTGGGCATGCTATGACGAGAAAGCTGCTGCGGGCAGGTTATTTTTGGCTGACTATGGAAACTGATTGTTTCAAGTTTGCGAGGAAGTGCCACAAGTGCCAAATCTATGCTGATAAGATCCATGTGCCTCCGAGTCCTCTGAATGTGATGTCATCGCCATGGCCGTTCTCGATGTGGGGAATCGATATGATTGGAAAGATCGAGCCGACAACTTCTAACGGGCATCGGTTCATCCTAGTAGCAATCGATTATTTCACCAAGTGGGTAGAAGCGGCGTCTTACGCAAACGTAACTAAGCAAGTGGTGGCCAGATTCATCAAGAGAGATATCATTTGCCGATATGGGATCCCCGAGCGGATAATCACAGACAACGATTCGAACCTGAACAACAAAATGATGAAGGAGCTCTGTCAGAATTTCAAGATCGAACATCACAACTCCTCCCCTTACCGACCCAAGATGAATGGCGCTGTCGAAGCGGCCAATAAGAATATCAAGAAGATCGTTCAAAAGATGGTGGTGACCTATAAGGATTGGCATGAGATGCTGCCTTTTGCTTTGCACGGTTATCGTACGACGGTACGCACGTCAACCGGGGCAACCCCGTTCTCGTTAGTATACGGGATGGAAGCAGTGCTACCATTGGAAGTTGAGATCCCTTCTCTGAGGGTATTGCGAGATGTTCAACTAGACGAGGCAGAATAGGTGAAAGACAGGTTGAAACAATTGAGCTTGATGGATGAGAAAAGGCTAGCTTCTCTAGCATACGGTCGTTTGTACCAGAGCTGAATGAAGAAAGCATATGATAAGAAGATACATCCACGAAGCTTTCAGACGGGCGACCTTGTGCTGAAAAGGATTCTCCCGCCGCAAGCAGATCACAGGGGCAAGTGGACCCCCAATTACGAAGGGCCATACGTTGTCAGGAAAGTCTTTTCAGGAGGAGCTTTATTGTTGTCTACTATGGATGGTGAAGACTTTACGTCGCCTGTGAATTCGGACGCAGTTAAAAAATACTTTGCTTAAAATTGACCCGCTGGACAAAAAAAGAGAGTCCAGGCAAAAATGGGGCATCCTGGCGAACCAAAAACAGAATGAAAGGTTCGGGCAAAAGTTAGGGATAAAATTGAAAAAATGTACACCCGCGAAGTTGAAAACCTACACTGGGCGGCTTCGGCAAAAAAGGGTATCCCGGTGAACTGAAAACCCGTAAAGGGCGGTTCACGCAAAAGTTAGGGATTTGAAAAGCAAATGACTGCGGTCCGAATTTGATATTACAGTGAGCATCAGTGCGGGAGAATATACCTGAGGGGTCGATTATCAGATACAATCCCTTCGGAAGTGTGGATACCGGGAAAGCGTTAGAGTCTGGCGAGTCATGGGAGGATCAGTGCGTGGTGTTCATCTGCATCCCGTTGCCGACATGTGTACAAATTTAGTTTGTAAACATATTTATGCTTCTTGTGCATACTTGTATATCTGCTTTGTGTAGCTTCCTCTTTTCAGGAGTTGCATCCCATGTACAAAACTCCGCCCATTCAGGGGCCCAATCAATAAAATATGTTATTCAGTACTTGATGCTGGTTCTTTACTGTTTTGTGCATGATAAACGCCTAAGTTTACTGAAACTAGCATGTGTATAACATCACTGGCCCTTGCTGACAATTGCTAAAGCTTTGAATTAACTGAAAATAACGTCACTAACCTGAATCGATTTGGTTGCATAGGCTTGTCTTGTCTTGTTTGTGTTGTTGCAGGGTTCATAGTCGTACGAGGAAGATGATCAGAAGATTGTGGTAACGAAAGACTCGACCCCCACGCAGGTCATGCATGTGCTTCCTGAAGAAGGATCGAATTCCCCAGCTAGCCGGAGCTTATCCAAAGCACATGCTCCAGCAAAGTCATTCATCCTCAACAGAGTTTGGCGATCCCAAGATTATAAGGCTGCATTCAGACAGTGTATCTCAAGCCGAGTTGGTTTAGTCTCAGAAGATTAATATTGGTGAGCTGTATTCAGACAAGTTCACCTTTCCCCGCAGGGTCAGTTTACCTCTCCCCCAGCGGAGTCAGTTGATTTTCCCAAGAGAATCATCCCGCCCCAGCGGAATTCTCTTTCCAACCAATGTTTTCATTCCTCCCAGTGGAACTCGAAGATTAAGACTCTCCCCGGCAGAGTTGGTTGCGTGTCCTGGCGTTTATTTTGTTAGAATACCGTGTGATATCCGTTCACTTTCCAGCAGAAGTCCAATCATACCGAGCGCATCTGCTATTCCCCAGCGGAGTTGTATTCCCAGCAGGGTGTTACTTCAATGAGGTGTTTGGTTCAAGTTCCCAATTTCCCAGCTGAGTCGACTTCACTCTTCCAGCATTTATTTTGCTGGAATAATTTTGTAGCATCTGGCTATCCCCAGCGGAGTTAGTATTGTCTTCAGCATTTATTTTGCTGGAGCAGTTCCTGTATCCCAGTAGTTCAAGTCTGCATTGGCATTGGCATATAGGGTCATACTTGCATCCACCAAATAAAGGCGTGGCGTTCCCATGTCGAATGGAGCATTGCATCGTTGTCAGACATACGCATTTTTGAAACGTAAACTAGGTGGGCTAACAGTTTGTTTCAAGTATTGTTTCTCTTGCAGGTAGAGAGAGCTCTTGCTCGAATGAGGTATCAAGCATTCAAGATCTTGACGTGAGACATTCAATGGAGTGTCAACTCTGGCATTATTCCCCGCAGAGTTATCGTGATGAAGGTCTCTTATTCTCCGAGCAGAATTATTTGTGAATTTCTCGTGTTTTCCCCGCCAGAATTGGTAGACAAAATCTCTCCTCAGTTCCAAGCAGAGTTATTTGTCATCAGCAGGTTCATGAATCAGAATTTCAGAGGCTGCCGCCGGTTATCAGAATAGGCATCCAGTAGTTGGCTTCCAAATATCCCCAGTAGAGTCCGCCTCAAAGTCACTGTCACGTCAGTGTTAAGAAGTTTGGGGTTTGGGATCGATGGAGCAATAAGTCCTGACGTGGACAATTTATTCCGATGTTGACGGGTTTTCTTCGTGCTAGAGAAGTAGTGGTCCTAACATGGACAGTTTTATTTCCCTGGGCTGATAGGAGGTGCTAGTCCTAACGGGGACAGGTTCGATCTTTCAGAATTGGTGGAATGTGGAGTCCGCATGTGGACATTTCTTCCAGGTGGCGATATGTGTTAGTCCTGACGTGGACTGATTCGAGTTCTCGGTATTGATTGAGTCTGGAGTCCTGACGTGGACAAAGTTGGTTACTCTTCGTGTTGGTGGCCTGACATGGACAATGTATTGCCAGCAGATAGCTCTATTCGTAATGGTGAAATGTGAGTCCTGACGTGGACACAGTATTATTTCCCCAGCAAGTCGAAGACGCGCAAGTCCTGACGTGGACAAGTCTCACTTCCCAATGGGTCAGAGGTGCATGAGTCCTGACGAGGACAAGTTCTATCTCCTCAGCGAGTCAAGAGGCGAGTCCTGACGTGGACAAATCAAGACGAAACGTGAGTCCTGACGTGGACAGGTTTCTTCCTTACGTGGAATGATAAGTTTTAGTTCCTTACGTGGAAAAATTGAATTCCTTACATGGAAAGATTGTATTCCTTACGTGGAAAGAGTGGGGTCCTTACATGGACAGATTGACATAGTATTCCTTACGTGGTAAGGTACGGTTTCTTTATGTGGAAAAAAAAAACGAGTCCTTACGTGGACGAATCCTAGGTGTTTCCTTACGTGGAAAGAGATGGCATTCCTTACATGGAAAGATTGATTCCTGACGTGGAAGAACGATGTATTCCTTACGTGGAAAAGAGAGTCCTGACGTGGACAGATTTAGAAGAGAAGTTGGTTTCCTTACGCAGAAAGAGGTGATTCCTTACGTGGAAAAATTGAGTCCTTACGTGGACAGATTCAAATCGAGATTGTATTCCTTACGTGGAAAGATAGTTCCTGACGTGGAAAGAAAGAGTGTATTCCTGACGTGGACATATTCAAAAGAAGATGTATTCCTTACGTGGAAGAGTTTGACGAAGAAAACGGTCATTCCTTACGTGGAAAGGGGAGTCCTAACGTGGACAGTGTTATTCCTAACGTGGAACGGTTATTCTTTACGTGGAAGGGCGAGTCCTAACGTGGACAATGTTATTCCTAATGTGGACAAGAGTTTATTCCTAACGTGGACGATTTATTCTTGATGGAAAAGACGAGTCATCCCCAGCACGGTCGCACGAGATCAGTGGATTACCATAACAGTCAGATTCAGTTGGTGAATGTCGTTCCCCAAGCAGGAGCGCAGTTTATTTCTGCGGTTGGAAAATTTCGGGGTTCTTAGTATTCAACCGTCTTGTACCGCGAATGTCTGAAGGCTCCAGGCTCTTCACCCAATCGGGTCCAAGTCGCTTGAATAGGGGCAGCTGTTGCACCCTAAAATTTGCCCAACCTTTCCTAGCCTAGGTTTATGTTTCAATTGCATAATCATTAGCCTTTGCATATAGAGTCATGTATATAGCCTAATCATTGCATAGCATAGCAAGTCATCCAACAGGGGACCAATCATTATTCTCATCTCTATGAGCCTATCAAGAGGTTATTATTCAAATTCAATCCTATTCTGGTCATCAGAAAGAGTTTGAAAGGTATCAAGTCAATGGATCAAGCAAGTGCATCCATCTCCTATCTGAGGGTATCTGAGGATCAACAAAGAAATTGTGAGCTGTGGACTGAGAATGGAGAGTATCTAGGCGTCTTGGGAGACTTAGAAAGTCATTGGGAGAAGGAGACAAGCCATTGATGTGATCACAAGAATTGCAGTTGAAGACAGTCAACTAGGGTTTCATCTGGGTCAACCCTGGGTCAACTCTAGGTCAATTGACTGATTGAAAGACATTAAGGGCTATTGGAAAGATGGGGGGTTCATCATTTGACATGTATAAGAGGATATGGTGATATGCCAAGAAGAAATCAAGAGAAATCAAGGAGAAGAGGAGTTTCTAAATTAGGGTTTCTGTGTAAAATCCCCTAGTTTAGGTCAAATTTCCAAGCAAGATAAGTCAAAATTCAAGCTTCAAATGGACCCTTGGCAAACATGAAACTTGTAGAGGATCTCAAGACCTTTAATTTGAGTGGTAGAAGACATCAAGGAGATTTATAGAACTCAAGTTATGGTCCTTGCAAGTTACAGGTCATCTGAGGTGTCTGAGATTTTGTCTGTGAAAGTGACTTGACTTCCAAGATATTTTTACTCCTCAAGGAGATTTCAAATGAATTTCTGGTAAACATAAGAATTGTTTCTCATTGTCTTAGATTTCTATAATGGTATAGTATGCCTTCATATGATTTGTGGAACTCTACTTATGGTCTTGGCAAGCAAAGGGTATTTTGGTCATCTGAGGATTACAGGTCATTCTTAGCCTATGCCTAAAACTCATACAAGGAAGCTTCAAATGAAAAACTTCACAACATCAAAGTTGCTCAAAATGCCATTTTAAGTCAAGAAAAGAAGTCATGAAAGTTTGGAAATGCATAGAATGAGACTTGACCAAAGTTGGTGAAAAATGACCTAAAAAAGGCATATAAGTTGAAAAAGTTGAAATAAAAAATTGGTTTGAGAGATCTACAAATCCAATGTGGGTCATCCAATATACCAAATTGATTCCTCATAAAGCAATTTTTTGAGTTAAGGGTTGATTTTTGGACTTGCTTTGTTATTTTGTTACTTGCATAATAAGATACACATGAGAAGTTCAACATAAAGCAAAATTAAAGGCATGTAAGCTCTCTTATCATTCCAATTTGTCATGCAAGGATATATTCACTCATGGTTAAGGGGTTGTTAAGAGATAAAGGAGAGATATCATGAGAATTCAAAGTATCATGGCATGAGAAATTCATGAAATTTCCACAAGTTTCTAGAATCCTCCAAGAGCCATCTAGAAACTTCTCAAGCTGTTAGTCATCATCTATATAATGAATTGAAGCCAATTGTGCAAAAGGTTGGTGCATTGAAGGAGAGAAAAGAGAGAACTTCATAGTTGCTTCCTGTTGCACCCCAAAATTTGACCAACAATTATTTATCCATCTAGTGTTTGAAAGTTGATACCTTCATCAGACAGTTCAAGAGATCTTCAGAGGAATTGGTTGGAACCAGGGTTGTGTGCTTCATAGCTTGAGAGTTGTGGGTGCCCCTCAGATGATTCTGAGACTTTGAGAATGAACTTGATGATTGGAGAAAGCCTATGAGATGTCTTGATAGCCATCATGAAGCCCAGAGAGGTCATTATGCAAGGGTTCAGAAGATTCAACCATGAATGGTAGAATTAGGGTTTTGACTGGGCCAACCCTAGATCAGCTGAAGATTTGGAGAAGGTTGAGACCTAATCCAAGGGCCATGAGATCATGGAATGATGCATAGAGATGTTATAAAGATGATTCCTAGACCAACTCATCATGATTGAGGAGTTTGAGAAGTTTCAAGTCAGGGTTTCTGAGGATTGTCAGTGAAAAAACCCTAATTTGATCCCTATCTTCCAGGCCGTTTTAGCTCTAGATGTGATTGATATCTTATCTTCCCCACAACATGAATGTTGTAGAGCTTGTTCTTAGCTTTAATTTGAGTGGTGGAAGTCCTTGATAGGAGTTGCAGAGCTCAAGTTATGGTTTTGACAAATTACAGGTCAGCTGAGGTGTGTGAATCTGGGTCCTTGAAAGTCACCCAACTTGCAGACAACTTTTTCCCTAGCAGGATGATTCCTATGATTTCTTGGTCAACATGAATGTTGGAGGGCATATTCTTAGATTTAATTTGAGTGGTAGAAGTCCTTGATAGGATTTGTGGAACTCAACTTATGGTTTGAACAAGACAGGGGTATTTTGGTCATTTGTCAATTATAGGTCATTTTTAAGCAAAGGCCATATCTCCTATTTCCAAGCCTCAAATGGAAAAACTCAAAGCATGAAAGTTGTTCAAAATGTGATTTTAAGTCTAGAAAGAAGGTCATGAATTGTTGTAAAAGCTCATAGCATGGATTTGCATGATTGGTTAAAAATGAACTAAAAATGGCTTATAAGTTAATTCATGCCAAGTTGGAATATTGGTTTGGAGGATCTAGAAATCCAATATAGGTCATCCAATAGTCCATTTTGAGTGTAAGACACATTTTAAGAACTTTGGTTCAAGTGGATTTTTCATCTGAGGCTTAAAAAATGAGGTTCCTTTGGAAAAGTGTTACTTGCAAAAGAAGGCAACTTTGAAAAGGCTTGCACAAGGAAAAGTAAAGGGCTGATTTCATTCCTTATCACTCAATATCTCATATTAAGGCATTTTGGCATAGAATACAAGGCTTAATGCAAGGGATATGAGATTTTCAAAGTCTCATTTAAGGAGAAGTTCATGAACTTTCTAGAGGATTCTAGATGTTTCTAGTGACTTCCATCCACTACTATAAGAAGAGTGTATCACATAGTGTTCAAGGTTGGTGAGGGTTGGTGATAGCAAGAGAATTCAGAGGGGAGAGAGAGAGAGAAGCATCCATTGAAGAGGTTTCTTCAAGTTGAAGCAATTCTGGTTTCCTTCCATTGCAGACCTTCTCCTTCATCACAAGTGCAAACAGAAGGCCATTGATCATCCAAGGATCCTTTTGAAGAAGTTCCAAGGCTTGAAAGCATCCACACGAGTCTCTACCATAACCTCTTGACAGGTTCTTTTTCCATCACCATTCTCTTAAATTATATAGTCTTGATTAGTGTTATAGGTTTAGAATCAATGTACTAGGGTAGATGATGAAATCCTAGGAAGTATAGCTCATTCCATGACAATTCACAACAGAGCCAAGAATCTTAGATCTTCAAGAATTGATTGAATTTGGAGTTTTAGTTATCAAGATTTGGTTTAGAGTAGTTAGGTTAGCTTGTAGAATATCTGTAGACCATTAGATGTAAGGATGATGAAGGTTGATAACAGTTGATATCAGGTGAATTTCATTTGGACCACGATCTTGCAAGCTTCTGTTAGGATTACTTAGAAAGAATTAGGAGAATTGGTACGTATCATCTTGTTCTTCTTAATGAGTAGTGCATCTTTTGTTTTGGAATCGTGGAAAATCATGGCCTGTAGAGAGAGAACAAGATGCTAGAACATTAGTGCATGGAAGCATTTTTCTGAAACTTAGGGTTTGTGTTTGGGGACGAAAGCCCTGGACCCTTGGATCAGTTCCAATCCCTTGACTCTTTCCCTTGATCTAACGGTTGGCATTCAAATAAGATAACGGAGGGAAAAAATTCAAATCAAAACGCCGTCGTTTTGATTAGTGAGTCCGTGTGGGCTTTGAGCTCTCTTCTATTGGCACCCCCCTGATTCAGCCCATTCAGTATAAACCAACCAGCACGCCTTGCTTATCACACCCCCCTCCCCTCATTTTAATTCTTTTGAATTTTAATTTCTTTAATATTCTAGCAACTTTAAAAATTCATATAAAATTGATAAATAATGATTTTTTGTTCATTCTTTTTGCTATGTTTAGATAATCTCGTGTAGAAAAATATAAAAATAAAAATGGAATTTTATTTTTAATGTAGAATTTTTGGTGATATTTTCTTTAATATAGTGTATTTTCTTTTAGTTGATACCTTATTTTGTAAGAATTGTTTTAGGACTTTCCCTTAGGTTTTTTTGCCCATTCTTTTTGGCATAGTTAGATGATGAACCATAGTTCCCCATAGGATTTAATTCTTGATTTTTAGATTAAAATTTGATTAGTTTAATTAGGTTAGCATTAGGGTGCCTAATTAGGGTTTAGGTTGTGCATAGGTGAGGAAATTCATTTTCTTTAAATAGTTTTGTCTTGATTTTTGGGTAGAGGCCCATGTGGATGTTATGGATAGATATTGTAGACCCTTGTGAATAATTGTTAGATTCTTCCCCTTGGTTTAGCATTTTTAGGTATTTTCTGAAGTTGATTGATGATTTTGTCTGTTCTGTGGTTATCTGTTCATCTCTGGGGTTTGTTTTGGGGAATTTGTTGTGGGGCTTGTGTTGTCTTGAAGACCTTGTTGGAGAGCATCATGAAGTGAAGATTGTAGATCAAGACTCAGAGACCCAGAGCTTGGCTTGTTCCCTGTCTGTGAGGTTTGAGATCCTGATGTTTGGAGGAAGTTCATGGTACTTTCCTGAGGAAGGCACTATGAATAACTTTCATTCTTTCTTCTCACCTCTTTCTTAAGTATCCAATGATGTTGGAGCCAACTTGTGAGTTTAATTTCTCCTGAGGAGGAATGTAAACTGATCACATGTTGTTGAGCCACATGGGATACAACTCCTAAGTGGAAGCCTCCCAGTACTTTCCTGAGGAAGGTCCTATGGGTCTATTCACTTAGTTCCATTAGTTTATCTAGGATTTCTCAAGTATCCAATGATGTTGGAGCCAACTTGTGAGTTTAATTTCTCTTGAGGAGGAATATAAATTGATCACAGTTGTTGAGCCACATGGGATACAATTCCTAAGTGGAAGCCTCCCAGTACTTTCCTGAGGAAGGTCCTATGGGTCTATTCACTTAGTTCCACTAGTTCAGATAGGATTTCCTAAATATCCAGTGATGTTGGAGCCTGCTTGTGAGTTTAGTTTCTCCTGAGGAGGAATGTAAACTGATCACAGTGGTTGAGCCACATAGGATATAACTCCTGAGTATACACCTCCTAGTGCTTTCCTGGGGAAGACACTATGAGTCTGCTTGCTTAGCTCCCTTTCTTTGGTAAGCTTGTTCTGAAGCTTGAAGACTGGGATTGATTTCTTTTGGTTAGGTTTTGCTTTAGGGCTTTGCTTAGATTTGATCAGGATTCTGTGTTAGGGTTAGGATTAGAGAGTAGATTCATTCTTTCTTTAGCATGCATGTTTTGTTTGCCTGATGGCACTTCATTCCCCTTATCTGTTATTGCTTGACAGCATGTTGTTTGTTTTCCGTATGATTACTGTTATTTCATGACTGGCTTGAGGTCGAGACGAGCTTGTGGAGGCTGAAGCCCCACACACATTTCCTCCCTCACTTGCATTGCATGCATTTTACTGTTAAAGCTGATGCTTTTGTCTATTTTGGTGTATCATTGACATGATCCCTTAGGACTCTCATTTCTTCTGATGAGGATTTGATGATAGACTTTTAGGTTGAAACCTATGCATGACAACATCTAGGAGTTCCCTGTTCAAACCTCAACCATAGGATGAATCCATGGCATGATAACAGTAGGACTTGATAGTCTCCCTCCTAGTTGGGCCTGTTCTCTTCTCATCTCGAAGCAGTTTAAAATACAGTAATCAGGAATGATTTCTTTCGTACGTTACGAGCCTTAAGCTATCTGAGGATGGATGTTTAGTATGGTACCCTTTGGGTGACATGCAACGTCATAGTCTCTAGTGCGGTTGAGATCGCAAACAATAAAAAACACTTCTTTCAGGAGATAACCTGTAGTTTCCCGAACTACGTTTGCTCTGATCTTTCATACCAGATGAAAGTACGTAGGCATAGGATGCGATATCCTAGCGAGCAACCTTCCCCACCTTCACCCGTAGTTAGGCGAACTACGTTGACTCTGATTTCTCGTTCCAGACGGGAATACGTAGGCATAAAGCGCGATGCTTTGCCGAGTCATTTTTCTTTTCTTTTTTTCAGCCAGCCTAGATAGGTAGATAGATTATAACCAACCCGTCCAAGCAAACAAACAAGCGAGGATCCCGTCGAGTACGACGGACGTGAGGGGTGCTAATACCTTCCCCTTGCGTAACCGACTCCCGAACCCAGACAATGGTTGCGATGACCTTGTCTTACCCCTTTTTCGTCAGGTTTTTCCGATCGTTTCCTTTCCCGCTCTGAGGGATAAATAACGAAAGGTGGCGACTCTTCTGTCATGCCGGCACCTTATTTTCGCGCAAGCGACAGCTGGCGACTCTGCTGGGGACTGCGATGGTTCCCTATTCGAGTCTCGCCTCGGGTTTTTTCCTGGCTGTTTGGGGCAATCCCCAGCAGCTGGCGACTCTGCTGGGGACCGAACCCAGAATCTCTGGTTCTCCGGTTCCCTATGAGAGTCAATCCTATCGTTTGTGTGTTTGCTTGTTGGGTTGCATTTATTTATCGCATTTTTACTTCCCGCACTTTACTTCCCGCATTTTTATTTCCCGCATTTTATTTCCAGTTTGATATGATTATCTGTGCTGCTGTGGGAGAGGGATGTTACTATGAGTGAGAAGCCGGACCTGGGCTTGAGTACACACCTAGATATAGTTGCGGAGAAGTAGTAGACGAACCTGTCTGCTGAGCAGGCACAGTTCCCTACGAAAATCTGCGCTCAGACGAGATTCTTGGAGAGGTGCTCCTTTCCGGTCCTGAGGATCTGAGGGGAGTCCAGACGTGAGGATTGTCGACTCTGGGGACCGATCATTTAGAAGTCAGCTAAGAGAGGCCTCTTCATGACTTGATGATACCACTCCTTCTGGGAATCGTATTGTTACTCATGAAAGTCTGTGACGCTGACGACTGCATAGGATGCCGTACCTTTGTCCGTGGATTAGGTCCATACCTGTGAGTGGGGTCGGGATATTGCAGGAAACTTTGACCTCCAGATTACCTGGTTTTCTCGACAGTGAATCAGTTATGTTGGGTTCTCAGTTGCAGATATGTTCTTGATAGAGCAAGGGTTTGATCAGAGGATCTTATCATCGGGTGTTTGTCTGTTCTTGATAGAGCAGGCTTTGGTCAGAGTATTGTTATCAGAGGTTTGTCCTGGATGGAGCAGATTTTTGAGTGGGGTCTGAGGATCTCATCAGCGGTTGTTATTTGATCTTGATAGGGCAGATTTTGAGTGGGGTCTGAGGATCTCATCAGCAGCTGTGTGTTTGTTCTTGATAGGGCAGATTTCTGATTTGGGGTCTGAAGGCTTCATAAACAGATGTTCCTTGATCTTGCACCCGGGGTCCTTATTATCAGTCACTTATTCTTGTCAGAGCAGGATTTTGATCTCGATCTTATCAGATGGTTATTCTCGGCAGATCAGATCAGTGGGTTTACACCGGGGTTTCCTTCTCATCAGTGACTGTTGACACCGAATCTCCACAGCAGCCACCTGGATGTTGTTGCATGCCTGCATTTTGCATTAGTTCGCATTATCATTCGCATTCCATTGGCGTGTGTCTGTGACATGTACCGTTTCCCCGATCCAGGATCTCTCGCCTCTTATTGCATTACTACAGCCTCTCTCAGAGAGACTGTTGCGTACGAGTTCTCGGTCCTTGATGTGTCGAATCTGACTATTGCTGATACCATGTGTGAGATTGCTGTTTCCGTGATTGGGCCCAGATTCCCCTCCTTGTTATTGCCAGCACTGGCACTAAGGCGCCAGGATCGGGGAAAATCTCTCAGGCACACAGACACACGCATACATCTGCATAAAGCATTTTGCATGACATACATTCTGCTGCTTTTCCTAACCTTTGATGTTGACAGGTTTTTCAGGTACACAGGTTCCGAGCTGCTTTCGATCTCCAGGATTGATCAAAGACTCATCCACCGCTACTCAACTCGCGCTAATTAGACAAGGATAATGGACCAGGTACAGTCAGATGTTCAAGAGCTTCGTGAACGGATGGATCGTTTTATGGAGCTGATGCAAGTAGTTGCGAATGGGCAAGACCAACTTCGTACTTTGGTTCAACCTCTCATCTCCAGGGTTGACAGTAATGGAATACTTCACGGCGGGGCCGTGCCCACTCCTCCTCCAGGGGATACTCCACAGAACGTTGTTCCTGCTGCCGGGGGCAACGGCAGTGCTAACGGCAATCTTATGACTAATCTCAGACTCAATGCGGCAGGCGCCGACAATGGTAGTTTGGGAGCCAATGTTAACATAGGGCCGGTCAACGGCAATGCTGGTGCAGGAAATCTGGTGGTGCCTCAACCGTGGCTGGAGGACCATCAGGATGACATATTCTCTCAGAGGGGTGTAGAGGCAGAGTTGAATGGTGAGGCTCGACTCAGGTTCAAGGCGCTGGAAGACAAGATGAGAGACATAGAAAATCAGAACACATTGGGCGTTGACATGTCCAAGCTCGGGTTGATCGCTGATTTTAAAGTACCGCACAAGTTCAAGGTGCCTACCTTTGAGAAGTATAAGGGTACTACTTGCCCCCGGGTTCACCTCCGATCTTATTATAGAAAGATGTCCGCCTATTCTGACGATGAGAAGCTGCTGATGCACTTCTTTTAGGATAGTCTTTCTGGTCCATCGCTCGAATGGTATATGGGTTTGGAGCCCGCTACTGTGCGCACCTGGAAAGATCTTGCAGAAGCGTTTGTCCTCCACTATCAATACAATAGCGACTTGGCTCCCAACCGAGTTCAGCTTCAGAATCTCTCGCAGCGGAACAATGAAAGCTTCAAAGAGTACGCCCAGCGGTGGCGTAAATTGGCTGCTCGGGTTCAACCGCCTATGGTTGAGCGTGAGCTAGTGCAAATGTTCGTGGCTACCCTTCCTGGAGTCTATTATGAAAAGATGGTTAGTGGCATGACTGGAACATTCTCGGCTCTCATCACTCTGGGAGAGCATGTTGAGAACGGTATAAAGATTGGAAAAATTCAGGGCGAATCATCCTCAGCTGGAGGAGGTAGTAAGAAAACTTACACTGGCAAGCGTCGGGAGGGAGATGCCAGTGCTGTCACTAATGCCAGGAGAAAGGGCAAGGGCCCTCAGCCTCAGATTGCTAGCATAAATATCCCAGCTGCTCCCCCGCAGCCGCAGCAGCAGCCTCAGCAGCAGAACCAGCAGGGGTATAAAAGATATCAGAATCGGGGTCCTATGGCAAGCCGTCATTTTGATACTCCACCTATGTCGTATGCACAGCTTTTGCAAACGTTGCTTCAGCTCCAATTGGTTCAAAAGAGGACGTTGGCTCCCTTAACAGGGGCACCACCACCGGGGTATGATGCCAATGCTACTTGTGAGTTCCATACTGGGGCACCTGACCATACGATTGAGAATTGTAAAGCTTTTAAGCACAAAGTCCAGGACTTGGTGGACGCCAAGGTTATCAACTTTTCTGACAACGTGCCCAACGTCACTAAAAACCCGATGCCTCATCATAAGGGGGGCGGAGTGAATGCTGTTATCACTGAGGAGAGTTCAGACTTGCTGACTGATGTCAAAGATTTGAAGACGCCGTTGAGTTTTGTCAAGGCTAAGTTGCTGAAGAAGGGTTTCTTCCCTGGATGCGGAGAGTTATGTATGGCTTGTGCTACACTTCCTGATGGGTGTGAGCAGCTGATCGAAGGTATCCAAAGTCTGATGTCCGAGGGTATTTTGCAATTCAGCCGGAGCATTGAAAGTGCATCAGGGGAAGTCGTGCTAAAGCAGGCAGATGAAGTTGCTACCATTACTATTCCTCGTCACCCTATTACTATTTCTGCGCCTCATCCGCCTACTATCACCATCACCAGGGCCGGACCGATCCCATTCGAAAGCACCAATGCCGTTCCATGGCATTATGGCGCCGAAGTTTATTGTAATGGTCAGAAGATAGAGCTAGAGCCATTCGGATCGACTGTGCAGAATCTTACCGAAGTCAGTGGTATCACTAGAAGCGGTAGAGTGTTTGCGCCAGCGGAGGTTGCAGCAGAGAAAGTGGTCCGAGCTGACGCTGTGGATAAGGGTAAAGGTAAAGCTGTTGAGGAGGTCCCTGCAGGGGCAGAGAAAGATTTGCTGGTTAAAGATGCTGAAGAGTTCATGCGGCTAATCAAGAAGAGTGACTACAAAATTGTAGATCATCTTCATCAGACTCCGTCAAAGATCTCGATTCTTAACTTGTTGCTGTGCTCTGAGGCGCACCGCAATGCATTATTGAAGGTATTGAATGCTGCATACGTGCCGCAGGAGATATCAGTAAATCAACTGGAAGAAGTGGTGGCCCATGTCAATGCTGGTAATGGGCTGGGATTTACCGATCTGGAGCTGACTCCTAAAGGAAGAGATCACAACAACGCCTTGCACGTCTCAATAGAGTGCCGAGGCACGATTATGTCACATGTCCTGGTGGATACGGGTTCCTCGCTTAATGTGCTTCCGAAAAAAGCACTGATGAAGTTTGATACCCGTGGACTGCTGTGCACGCCCAGTGATTTGGTCGTGAAAGCCTTTGATGGGACCAAGCGCCACGTCTTCGGAGAATTGACCCTGCCAATTCAAGTTGGTCCAGAGACGTTCAATACGGTTTTCTATATCATGGATATCATGCCCGCCTATAGTTGCCTCTTAGGTCGGCCATGGATCCATTCTGCTGGTGTCGTGACGTCCACGCTGCATCAGAAGCTTAAGTATGCTGTCGGGGGCAGCATAGTGACAGTCTGTGGTGAGGAGGACATCATGGTAAGCCACATGTCGTCCTTTAAATACGTTGAAATGGATGGCGAGATCCATGAGACGCTCTGCCAAGCATTTGAAACCGTCAGGGTGAAGGAGGTAGCTCCTGTCGTCGCAGAGAAGCAGGAGATGAATCTCTCCTCGTTTAAGGAAGCACGGGCCGTTGTCGAAGTCGGTTCCACCCCAGGCTGGGGGCATGTCTTGGATATACCAATCAAACAGGATAAGTTTGGATTGGGATATTCTCCTGAAGCTAAAGCTTCATCTTCTTCTGGCAGTTCGTCTCGTGGGAAAGGGCCGATCTTATTCACCAAGGGGGGAGTAATTTTCGAGAGTATCAACGCTGCGTCGGAGGACAGCGGGGACAGTGATTGCGATCTTGACGCCTGGATTCAACCGAGCAAGCCGGGCGAGCGCCTCCACAACTGGACCATCAAGGAGATTATCAAGCTGACAAGTGAAGAGTAATGATTTGCTTTTTACAATCTTTGTACAACCGTATGTCCTGCCCGGGGCATAGTGGTTTTGCTGTCAGGGCCTTGTTGGATTATGTGTATGCATTTTGTTAATAAATAAAAGGCGTTTTCTTCGTAATCAAATATTGTGTTCTCTGTTATTCCTGTTTTATGTTTATTTCGAAAAACAGCAAAATGGCAACGAGGTTTGTGCTAACCTGCATATTCTTGCTTTAAACTTAACCCTTGTTATTGCAGGATCCACGTAACAGATGACATCGACTCTGGACCCTCTACGGCTCACTACGACTTTGATTGCCCGATCTATCAAGCCGAGGATGAGATTGATGAAGACGACGACCTTCCGGAAGAGTTGGCCCGCTTGTTGAGACAAGAGGAGAAGGTTATTCTGCCTCACGAAGAGGATATTGAGATCATAAATCTGGGTTCTGAGGAGCTCGTCAGAAATGTCAGAGTAGGGGCTGCGCTGCAGAATGATGTCAAGCATAGACTGGTCGAGATGCTTCGAGAGTATAGTGACGTCTTTGCTTGGTCATATGAGGATATGCCCGGACTTGACACAGATATCGTGGTTCATCGCTTGCCGTTGCGAGAAGATTGCCCTCCAGTCAAGCAGAAGCTCAGGAGGACGAGACCAGACATGGCTGTAAAAATCAAAGAAGAAGTCCAGAAGCAGTTGGACACAGGATTTCTAGCCGTTACCACTTACCCTCCGTGGGTCGCCAACATCGTACCTGTACCGAAGAAGGACGGTAAGGTACGCATGTGCGTCGATTATCGGGATCTGAATAGGGCGAGCCCTAAGGATGATTTCCCGTTGCCTCATATCGATGTGTTGGTCGACAATACAGCCCAGTTTTCCGTGTTTTCGTTCATGGATGGCTTCTCCGGTTACAATCAGATTAAGATGGCACCGGAGGACATGGAGAAAACGACGTTTATCACCCCCTGGGGAACATTCTGCTACAAGGTAATGCCCTTCGGTCTGAAGAACGCAGGGGCCACTTACCAGCGAGCAATGGTAACTTTGTTTCATGATATGATTCATCATGAGATCGAGGTCTATGTTGATGACATGATTGCAAAGTCCCAAACGGAGGAAGAGCATCTGGTCAACCTGTTGAAGCTGTTTGAGAGGCTTAGGAAGTTCAGGCTGAGGCTGAATCCTAACAAGTGCACTTTCGGAGTGCGGTCCGGAAAGTTATTGGGGTTTATCGTTAGTGAACGGGGTATTGAAGTTGATCCTGCGAAAATAAAAGCTATCCAAGAAATGCCAGCGCCGAAGACAGAAAAAGAAGTTCGTGGTTTCCTGGGCCGAATAAACTACATTGCAAGGTTTATCTCTCAGCTCACGGCCACCTGTGAACCGATGTTCAAGCTTTTAAAGAAAAATCGGGCGATTACTTGGAATGAGGATTGCCAGAAGGCATTCGATAAGATAAAGCAGTATCTTCAAGAACCTCCAATCTTGATACCCCCAGTGGCTGGACGACCATTAATCATGTACTTGACGGTTCTGGAGAATAGTATGGGGTGTGTTCTCGATCAGCACGACGAGACGGGCAGAAAAGAGCATGCCATTTATTACTTGAGTAAAAAGTTCACTGAGTGTGAATCTCGATACTCGATGCTGGAGAAGACGTGTTGTGCATTAGCTTGGGCCGCCAAACGTCTACGACAGTATATGCTCAACCACACCACTATGCTAATTTCGAAGATGGATCCGATCAAGTACGTCTTCGAGAAGCAGGCTCTTTCGGGCAGGATTGCCAGGTGGCAAATGGTGTTAACAGAGTATGATATTCAGTACGTCTCTCAGAAAGCCATTAAGGGAAGCGTATTGTCTGATTACCTTGCCGAGCAGCCAATCGAAGACTATCAGCCGATGAAATTTGAATTCCCTGACGAGGACATTATGTTTCTCAAAGCGAAGGATTGCGATGAGCCATTGCCCGATGAGGGGCCAGATAGGAAGTCTCAGTGGAAGTTGATATTCGACGGAGCGGTTAATTCCTATGGAAGTGGTATCGGGGCTATCATCACGACTCCTCACGGATCCCACATCCCGTTTACTGCGAGGCTGACGTTTCCAGTTACCAACAACGAAGCCGAGTATGAAGCATGTATTATGGGTCTAGAAGAGGCAATTGATTTGAGAATCAAGAATCTAGACATATATGGTGACTCAGCGCTTGTAATCAATCAGATTAAAGGGGAGTGGGAAACTCGTCAAGCGAATTTAGTGCCGTACATGAACTATGCCAGGAGGCTGCTTCCGTTCTTCGATCGAGTGGAACTTCATCATGTACCCAGGGCTGAAAATCAGATGGCTGATGCCTTAGCCACGTTGGCTTCAATGTATAAAGTCAATTATTGGAATGAGGCTCCAAGAATTGTACTTTCGCGTCTTGATAGACCGGCATTTGTCTTTGCAATCGAGGATGCCGCTGACGGCAAGCCATGGTTCCACGACATCCAGACCTTCCTTATGACTAAGGAGTATCCTGTGGGTGCGTCAACCCAGGATAAGAAAACTCTAAGGAGGCTATCTGGAAACTTTTATCCCAATCCTGATGGAGTGCTGTATAAGAGAAACCACGATCTTGTGCTGCTCAGATGTGTACATGAGAAAGAGGCGAATATGCTCATGGAGGAAGTCCATGAGGGCACATTTGGTACGCACGCCGGCGGGCATGCCATGACGAGAAAGATCCTGAGAGCAGGATATTACTGGCTGACTATGGAGTCGGATTGCTTCAGATTCGCGAAGAAATGTCACAAATGCCAGATTTATGCTGATAAAGTTCATGTGCCGCCGTGCCCATTGAATGTCATGTCCTCCCCTTGGCCGTTCTCCATGTGGGGCATCGATATGATAGGCAAGATCGAGCCCACTGCATCCAATGGTCATCGTTTTATTCTGGTAGCTATCGACTACTTCACCAAATGGGTGGAGGCAGCCTCGTACGCTAATGTGACCAAGCAGGTGGTACCTAAATTCATAAAGAGGGACATCATCTGTCGCTATGGAATTCCTGAGCGAATCATTACTGATAATGGTTCGAATTTGAATAACAAGATGATGAAGGAGCTGTGCCAGAGCTTCAAGATTGAACACCACAACTCATCTCCTTAACGGCCAAAGATGAATGGCGCTGTTGAAGCGGCCAACAAGAACATCAAGAAGATCGTTCAGAAGATGGTTGTGACGTACAAAGATTGGCACGAGATGCTGCCGTTTGCCTTGCACGGTTATCGTACTACGGTGCGTACGTCGACCGGGGCAACTCCTTTCTCCTTGGTGTACGGTATGGAAGTTGTCCTACCGTTAGAAGTGGAGATTCCTTCTTTACGAGTTTTGATGGATGTGAAACTCGATGAGGCAGAATGGATTACGAATCGCTTGAACCAACTCAGCCTGATGGACGAGAAGAGGTTAGCATCGATTGCATTTGGTCGCCTGTACCAAAGCCTAATGAAGAAAGCTTATGACAAGAAGGTGCGTCCTCGAAGCTTTCAGACGGGTGATCTCGTCCTGAAGAAAATTCTTCCGCCACACTCCGATCACCGGGGCAAATGGACTCCGAATTACGAAGGGCCGTATGTCGTCAGCAAGGTCTTCTCGGGAGGAGCTTTGTTGTTATCCACGATGGATGGTGAAGATTTTGCATCCCCGGTGAACGCGGACGCAGTTAAAAAATACTTTGCTTGAAAGAGACCCGCTGGACAAAAAAGAAAGAGTCCAGGCAAAAAAGGGGCATCCCGGCGAACCAAAAACAGAATAAAAGGTTCGGGCAAAACATTAGGGATATATGGAAAAAATGTACACCCGCGAAGTCGAAAACCTACACTGGGCGGCTTCGGCAAAAAAGGGTATCCCGGTGAACTGAAAACCCGTAAAGGGCGGTTCACGCAAAAGTTAGGGATTGGAATAAGCAAATGACTGCGTTCCACGTGTGGACTTTCATTGTTTAGTGGTTCGGAAGACCTGAGGGCCGTTTATCTGAATCAATCTCTTCCGAAGCTGGAGCGTCGGAGAAGTATCAAAGTCGAGTGGGTCTTAGAGGGATCAACTCATGGTGTTCGTCTACGCCTCGTTGCCAACATTTGTATATACTGATGTATATTTATGTTTTCTTTTTTGCGCGGCTTCCTCATTCCAGGAGCTTGCCTCTGTTGTAAAACATTTTTTGCCCATTCAGGGGTTCATCATCAATAAAATGCACATTATTCAGCAATTCTACTTGTCTGTTTAGCATTTATCTGTTTTGTTTGCGAATGAAAACGCCGATGTTTTTTGATAAAATGCGCATACATAAACTTGCGGGCCTAGGCCCATTGATTGTTGAAACAATTGATTAACTGAATATTGTCACGAGATAATAACCTGGATAGGACCCTTTGAGGAGGGAATCTTGTCTTTTTGTTTGCGTTGTTGCAGGTGTAGCACCTTCCAGAAGATGCGCCGTGCGCATCCCCGAAGCAGGATGAGTCCTCCTGCTCCAGCAGGGTTCAGTAGTCTCTCCTCCGCAGAATCTGAATGCAAATGGTGAGCAGTGATATGTCTTCCCCAGGCAGAGATGATTCTCTTCCCCAAGCAGACGCATCCTGAGGGAGCGTCACCTCATCAGCTGAGTAAAGTCACCGAGGCAGGTGTCTCCCCCAAGCACCGGGTCACAAGTGCAGATTTCGTAGAAATGTTCGGGTGCCGAAGCTCGTGTTTTCCCCAGTAAAGTCTCCAGCGGAATTGAGATTCCCCACCAGAGTCATGCTCTCTCCTGAAGTTGGATGATTCCCTCTTCCCCAGTAGAATGTTGGAACGGCTGATGTCGTATTCCCCTGCAGAGTTGTACTCTCTTCCCCGAAGTCAGATGATTCTTTCTTCCCCAACGGAATTGAAATCCCTCATCAGAGTCGTACTCTCCAGTGAAGTAGAATGATTTCTCTCCCCGGATGAGTCCGCAGAAAAGCAGAATCCTTGGAAGTTGATCAGATCATGATCGATTTTCCCCAGCAGAGCGTGGGGCAGCTAATGCTGTGTTTCCCCAGAGTCGCACTCTCTCCAGCGAAGCAGAATGACTTCTCATTCCTCAGCCGAGTTTGCAGATGTCCAGGAGGGCCGAGTCCTTGAAGGTTGATCAGATCATGATTGGTCTTTCCCCAGCGGAGTGTGGAGCAGCTGAAGTTGTTTCCCCACAGAGTGGTCATCCCCGGAAGAGTTAGCCAAGACGGCCGCGCAGTTTATTCTCGCGATTGATATCAGCAAGTCCAGGTTCTCGTAGGGCTTCGTCCCCTGCAGATCAACTGAAGTTGTTTTCCCTACAGCAGTCAACGGAAGATCAGTTCCCCAGACAGAGGCCGATTGATATTGGCATGTCCACGTTCTCCTCAGCAGGATGATTCCTCTACCTGAGTAGTTCTTGTCTCCTTGACGAGAGGATTTCCCCCTCGGCATCTATTTTTGCTGACGGGATTGCATCATTGTGCATAGCATTGCATAGCACTGTGCATGATTACATAGCAGTTAGTATAGTATCTAACGTTGTATAACATCGTGCATGATTGCACAACATTTAGCATATCATTCCCACCGTGTGGGGCATAGCGCAGAAGCATATGCATCATAAGCATGATTCAGGTTACTATCATTCTTGCCTTATAGGTGTTCCACCAAGAGACCAGTTGCTCAGGACGATTCCTGATATTCTCCCCAACAAGGTCGCTCTCTTGAGATGATTCCCAAGACCCCGGTGTGATCCCCACAGTCGCTCGCTCAGGATGATTTTTGAGATCCCCAGCGAATTCTTCAGTTCGAGACGATTCTTGAATTCCTCAGCAAAGCCGTTTGCTTAAGATGATTCTTAAGACCTCAGTACAGATGCCCGAGTTGTTCGCCTAGTATGATGCTTGAGTTCCCCAGTAGCGTCCCCAACAGGGTTTGCCCAGGAAGATCCCTGGAATACTCCGCAGAATAAGGTCTCCAGAATGGTTATCGGTTCAGGATGATTCTTGAAGGTGCCCGACGGAGCTGTTTGTTCAAGATCATTTGTCCGGCGGCGAGGTTGGATGTTTGTTCGACGGCGAGGTTGAACGTTTGGATTTGACGGCGAGGTTAGATCATCATTTGTCCGGCGGCGAGGTTGGATGTTTGTTCGACGGCGAGGTTGAACGTTTGGATTTGACGGCGAGGTTAGATCATCATTTGTCCGGCGGCGAGGTTGGATGTTTGTTCGACGGCGAGGTTGAACGTTTGGATTTGACGGCGAGGTTAGATCATCATTTGTCCGGCGGCGAGGTTGGATGTTTGTTCGACGGCGAGGTTGAACGTTTGGATTTGACGGCGAGGTTAGATCATCATTTGTCCGGCGGCGAGGTTGGATGTTTGTTCGACGGCGAGGTTGAACGTTTGGATTTGACGGCGAGGTTAGATCATCAGTTGTCCGGCGGCGAGGTTGGATGTTTTTTCGACGGCGAGGTTGAACGTTTGGATTTGACGGCGAGGTTAGATCATCATTTGTCCGGCGGCGAGGTTGGATGTTTGTTCGACGGCGAGGTTGAACGTTTGGATTCGACGGCGAGGTCAAATTATGTTTGTTTGACGGCGAGGTCAGACTCTTTAAATCCCCAGTAAAGATGATGTTTGTACGACAGCGATGTCGAGTGTCTCTAAGAGGATGTTTGTTTCCGACGGCGATGTCAGATTCAGTTTTCCAGCGGAGATGTTGGGCATGTCAGATTTAGTTCTCCAGCGGCGATGCGGGGTATTTTGACAGATTTAGTTCTCCAGCGGCGATGCAGGGCAATGTCAGATGCAGTTCTCCAGCGGCGATGCGGGGTACTTTGTTTAGAGATGTATTTTCTCCAGCGGCGATGCGGGGTACTTTGTTTAGAGATGTATTTTCTCCAGCGGCGATGCGGGGTATTTTGTTCATTGTTGTATTTTCTCCAGCGGCGATGTTGGATATTTTGGTGATTCAGGTTTAGGTCTCCGGCGGCGATGTTGGGCGCTTGTTTCCCCGAGTTATGGTTGTTCTTGACGGCGATGTCAGATGATTTGGTGTTCCAGCGGCGATGTTGGGCGTTCCTCAGAATCTTGTTTGACGATAATGTCAGGTGGTTTAGTCTTCCAGCGGCGATGTTGGGTGATGTGGTTGTCTGAAGGCAATATCAGAAGAAGTTAACGAGGATAACTGGCGGCGATGTCAGATCAGTATCTCTCCAGCTAGCGGCCGTGCAGCTAGCATTGCAATATTCAAAGATTTGTTCCCTGCAGAGTACCGTGTGCTCGTGCAGTTGGCAAATTTTCGGGTTTACCGGTATTCAATCGTCTCGCACCTTGATTGGGTGAGAGCCGTTCGCTTCTCACCCAGTCAGATTCAAGCCGTTTGAATAGGGGCAGCTGTTGCACCCCAAAATTTGACCAACAATTATTTATCCATCTAGTGTTTGAAAGTTGATACCTTCATCAGACAGTTCAAGAGATCTTCAGAGGAATTGGTTGGAACCAGGGTTGTGTGCTTCATAGCTTGAGAGTTGTGGGTGCCCCTCAGATGATTCTGAGACTTTGAGAATGAACTTGATGATTGGAGAAAGCCTATGAGATGTCTTGATAGCCATCATGAAGCCCAGAGAGGTCATTATGCAAGGGTTCAGAAGATTCAACCATGAATGGTAGAATTAGGGTTTTGACTGGGCCAACCCTAGATCAGCTGAAGATTTGGAGAAGGTTGAGACCTAATCCAAGGGCCATGAGATCATGGAATGATGCATAGAGATGTTATAAAGATGATTCCTAGACCAACTCATCATGATTGAGGAGTTTGAGAAGTTTCAAGTCAGGGTTTCTGAGGATTGTCAGTGAAAAAACCCTAATTTGATCCCTATCTTCCAGGCAGTTTTAGCTCTAGATTTGATTGATATCTCATCTTCCCCACAACATGAATGTTGTAGAGCTTGTTCTTAGCTTTAATTTGAGTGGTGGAAGTCCTTGATAGGAGTTGCAGAGCTCAAGTTATGGTTTTGACAAATTACAGGTCAGCTGAGGTGTGTGAATCTGGGTCCTTGAAAGTCACCCAACTTGCAGACAACTTTTGCCCTAGCAGGATGATTCCTATGACTTCTTGGTCAACATGAATGTTGGAGGGCATCTTATTAGCTTTAATTTGAGTGGTAGAAGTCCTTGATAGGATTTGTGGAACTCAACTTATGGTTTGAACAAGACAGGGGTATTTTGGTCATTTGTCAGTTATAGGTCATTTTTAAGCAAAGGCCATATCTCCTATTTCCAAGCCTCAAATGGAAAAACTCAAAGCATGAAAGTTGTTCAAAATGTGATTTTAAGTCTAGAAAGAAGGTCATGAATTGTTGGAAAAGCTCATAGCATGGATTTGCATGATTGGTTAAAAATGAACTAAAAATGGCTTATAAGTTAATTCATGCCAAGTTGGAATATTGGTTTGGAGGATCTAGAAATCCAATATAGGTCATCCAATAGTCCATTTTGAGTGTAAGACACATTTTAAGAACTTTGGTTCAAGTGGATTTTTCATATGAGGCTTAAAAAATGAGGTTCCTTTGGAAAAGTGTTACTTGCAAAAGAAGGCAACTTTGAAAAGGCTTGCACAAGGAAAAGTAAAGGGCTGATTTCATTCCTTATCACTCAATATCTCATATTAAGGCATTTTGGCATAGAATACAAGGCTTAATGCAAGGGATATGAGATTTTCAAAGTCTCATTTAAGGAGAAGTTCATGAACTTTCTAGAGGATTCTAGATGTTTCTAGTGACTTCCATCCACTACTATAAGAAGAGTGTATCACATAGTGTTCAAGGTTGGTGAGGGTTGGTGATAGCAAGAGAATTCAGAGGGGAGAGAGAGAGAGAAGCATCCATTGAAGAGGTTTCTTCAAGTTGAAGCAATTCTGGTTTCCTTCCATTGCAGACCTTCTCCTTCATCACAAGTGCAAACAGAAGGCCATTGATCATCCAAGGATCCTTTTGAAGAAGTTCCAAGGCTTGAAAGCATCCACACGAGTCTCTACCATAACCTCTTGACAGGTTCTTTTTCCATCACCATTCTCTTAAATTATATAGTCTTGATTAGTGTTATAGGTTTAGAATCAATGTACTAGGGTAGATGATGAAATCCTAGGAAGTATAGCTCATTCCATGACAATTCACAACAGAGCCAAGAATCTTAGATCTTCAAGAATTGATTGAATTTGGAGTTTTAGTTATCAAGATTTGGTTTAGAGTAGTTAGGTTAGCTTGTAGAATATCTGTAGACCATTAGATGTAAGGATGATGAAGGTTGATAACAGTTGATATCAGGTGAATTTCATTTGGACCACGATCTTGCAAGCTTCTGTTAGGATTACTTAGAAAGAATTAGGAGAATTGGTACGTATCATCTTGTTCTTCTTAATGAGTAGTGCATCTTTTGTTTTGGAATCGTGGAAAATCATGGCCTGTAGAGAGAGAACAAGATGCTAGAACATTAGTGCATGGAAGCATTTTTCTGAAACTTAGGGTTTGTGTTTGGGGACGAAAGCCCTGGACCCTTGGATCAGTTCCAATCCCTTGACTCTTTCCCTTGATCTAACGGTTGGCATTCAAATAAGATAACAGAGGGAAAAAATTCAAATCAAAACGCCGTCGTTTTGATTAGTGAGTCCGTGTGGGCTTTGAGCTCTCTTCTATTGGCACCCCCCTGATTCAGCCCATTCAGTATAAACCAACCAGCACGCCTTGCTTATCACACCCCCCTCCCCTCATTTTAATTCTTTTGAATTTTAATTTCTTTAATATTCTAGCAACTTTAAAAATTCATATAAAATTGATAAATAATGATTTTTTGTTCATTCTTTTTGCTATGTTTAGATAATCGTGTGTAGAAAAATATAAAAGTAAAAATGGAATTTTATTTTTAATGTAGAATTTTTGGTGATATTTTCTTTAATATAGTGTATTTTCTTTCTTTTAGTTGATACCTTATTTTGTAAGAATTGTTTTAGGACTTTCCCTTAGGTTTTTTTGCCCATTCTTTTTGGCATAGTTAGATGATGAACCATAGTTCCCCATAGGATTTAATTCTTGATTTTTAGATTAAAATTTGATTAGTTTAATTAGGTTAGCATTAGGGTGCCTAATTAGGGTTTAGGTTGTGCATAGGTGAGGAAATTCATTTTCTTTAAATAGTTTTGTCTTGATTTTTGGGTAGAGGCCCATGTGGATGTTATGGATAGATATTGTAGACCCTTGTGAATAATTGTTAGATTCTTCCCCTTGGTTTAGCATTTTTAGGTATTTTCTGAAGTTGATTGATGATTTTGTCTGTTCTGTGGTTATCTGTTCATCTCTGGGGTTTGTTTTGGGGAATTTGTTGTGGGGCTTGTGTTGTCTTGAAGACCTTGTTGGAGAGCATCATGAAGTGAAGATTGTAGATCAAGACTCAGAGACCCAGAGCTTGGCTTGTTCCCTGTCTGTGAGGTTTGAGATCCTGATGTTTGGAGGAAGTTCATGGTACTTTCCTGAGGAAGGCACTATGAATAACTTTCATTCTTTCTTCTCACCTCTTTCTTAAGTATCCAATGATGTTGGAGCCAACTTGTGAGTTTAATTTCTCCTGAGGAGGAATGTAAACTGATCACATGTTGTTGAGCCACATGGGATACAACTCCTAAGTGGAAGCCTCCCAGTACTTTCCTGAGGAAGGTCCTATGGGTCTATTCACTTAGTTCCATTAGTTTATCTAGGATTTCTCAAGTATCCAATGATGTTGGAGCCAACTTGTGAGTTTAATTTCTCCTGAGGAGGAATATAAACTGATCACAGTTGTTGAGCCACATGGGATACAATTCCTAAGTGGAAGCCTCCCAATACTTTCCTGAGGAAGGTCCTATGGGTCTATTCACTTAGTTCCACTAGTTCAGATAGGATTTCCTAAATATCCAGTGATGTTGGAGCCTGCTTGTGAGTTTAGTTTCTCCTGAGGAGGAATGTAAACTGATCACAGTGGTTAAGCCACATGGGATATAACTCCTGAGTATACACCTCCTAGTGCTTTCCTGGGGAAGACACTATGAGTCTGCTTGCTTAGCTCCCTTTCTTTGGTAAGCTTGTTCTGAAGCTTGAAGACTGGGATTGATTTCTTTTGGTTAGGTTTTGCTTTAGGGCTTTGCTTAGATTTGATCAGGATTCTGTGTTAGGGTTAGGATTAGAGAGTAGATTCTTTCTTTCTTTAGCATGCATGTTTTGTTTGCCTGATGGCACTTCATTCCCCTTATCTGTTATTGCTTGACAGCATGTTGTTTGTTTTCCGTATGATTATTGTTATTTCATGACTGGCTTGAGGTCGAGACGAGCTTATGGAGGATGAAGCCCCACACACATTTCCTCCCTCACTTGAATTGCATGCATTTTACTGTTAAAGCTGATGCTTTTGTCTGTTTTGGTGTATCATTGACATGATCCCTTAGGACTCTCATTTCTTCTGATGAGGATTTGATGATAGACTTTTAGGTTGAAACCTATGCATGACAACATCTAGGAGTTCCCTGTTCAAACCTCAACCATAGGATGAATCCATGGCATGATAACAGTAGGACTTGATAGTCTCCCTCCTAGTTGGGCCTGTTCTCTTCTCATCTCGAAGCAGTTGAAAATACAGTAATCAGGAATGATTTCTTTCGTACGTTACGAGCCTTAAGCTATCTGAGGATGGATGTTTAGTATGGTACCATTTGGGTGACATGCGACGCATTCACTCTCAGGTCATAGTCTCTAGTGCGGTTGAGATCGCAAACAATAAAAAACACTTCTTTCAGGAGATAACCTGTAGTTTCCCGAACTACGTTTGCTCTGATCTTTCATACCAGATGAAAGTACGTAGGCATAGGATGCGATATCCTAGCGAGCAACCTTCCCCACCTTCACCCGTAGTTAGGCGAACTACGTTGACTCTGATTTCTCGTTCCAGACGGGAATACGTAGGCATAAAGCGCGATGCTTTGCCGAGTCATTTTTCTTTTCTTTTTTTCAGCCAGCCTAGATAGGTAGATAGATTATAACCAACCCGTCCAAGCAAACAAACAAGCGAGGATCCCGTCGAGTACGACGGACGTGAGGGGTGCTAATACCTTCCCCTTGCGTAACCGACTCCCGAACCCAGACAATGGTTGCGATGACCTTGTCTTACCCCTTTTTCGTCAGGTTTTTCCGATCGTTTCCTTTCCCGCTCTGAGGGATAAATAACGAAAGGTGGCGACTCTTCTGTCATGCCGGCACCTTATTTTCGCGCAAGCGACACTTCCATTGTAAGAAAGTGCAAGAATCACCATAATCTTCCATTTCTGATCACTTCTGTTCTTCATTCATCATCCATTGAAGTTTGTGAGTGGGAATGAGCATGGAGCAAGGTCCAACAATGGAGGATTGAGGAGTTAGGGTTCACATTGCAAGAAGGCATATCAGAACTGCAGCCAAGAACCCAAGTTGCTTCATCCATTTCTTTTGCATACAGTAGGACCAACATCTCCCAAGGATCATTAGTGAAGCTTGCCAGGCCTTGAAGTGCATGATTCCACCACTGTTTCATCAACATTGCAAGGTATGCATTTCAATCTATATCTCTTCATCTAGGTAGTATTAGATGGAATGGTTAGGATCAGAGTGTTTAGAGACCATAGGTGATTGAATTCTGAGAATTAGAGAGACTTCTGTGAGGTTCCATGGCAGAGTGTTGAAACTTGGATGATCGAGGATTGGTTGTATATTGAGTATTAATGAGCATGTATTGGCTTGATGAGATCAGGGTAAAATAATGAGCAAGATAGGACAGTTGGATTGGAGAATTGTGAGGCTCCATTGGTGAGTGCAGTAGGTATGCTATGAAGTTCTACCTATCGGGTTTTATTATGGAGTTAGTTTTAGACAAAACTAAGAGCATAGTCTTGTAGAGGGGAAGAAATGGAGTGAATTTGGTCTTTACAAGTTTTGTTTTCATGGCATATTGAGGGAGAATGAGGAGCTCGAAGGTTGTGCATGGGAGCTGCTTTTTTTCTGCAAACCCTAGCTCATTTGGGACGATGACCAGGGGTCGTCCGATTGTCCTGATTTGTTGACCTTTTAATCTGATCGTGTGGCCCTTATTCAAATTGAAAAACGGAGGGAGAGGCTCATGTGAAACGCCGCGTTTCATTTAAAATGAAACGTTGGGCTTTGGATCCAATCACTATCCCCACCCCCTTCTGGATAGGCCCATTGGAATGCACGTGATTGAGCTACTATTTGCACCGAGGTTTAATCATTTTCTTTTGTTTTTTTTAATTCATTTCTGAAGCGCGCTGGGCCTAACATAATTGATATCTGCACCCCTGGTTCTTGGCCCAATGGAAAATATAACTGAGCGAGTTGGCTATTCAGACCCCCCTCTCCTTTTATTTCCTATTTTGCTATTTTAATTCCTTTAATATTTTTGATATCTTTAAAAAATCATAAAAAATGGGAAAATTAATATTTTTAATTCCTTCTTTTTGCTATAGGTCCATTATTCTGTCTAGAAAAATACCAAGTAATAAAATTGACATTTTATTTTGTTTTGATATTTTTCATGTATTTTTCTTGTAAATAGCATTTTCTTAAGTTTAGTTTAGTACTCAAATTTGTTGATTTTAGTTCTCATAGGTTCCCTTAGATTTAGGGTTCATTCTTTTTAGAGTGATTAGTATGCAACTTCAACTTTTACATAAGATTTAATTCACAATTTTAAAAATTAATTTTAGGTGATTTGATTATAGGTGAATAGCATGACCAAGATTAGGGTTTAAGTGATGACATAGGAGAATTGAATCATTTCCCTTAGGACTTAGAGATTGAATATTTTAGATATGGGACTATAGGGACTATGGGTAGTTATTAGATCCCTTAGATATCATTAGGATTCCCCTATTGCTATTATTACTGTCTGTGTTTGATTGACTGGTGTGGTGTGCCCCCTGGGGATTATTGTTTGTTTGTGTGGGTATGGGGATTGCTTGGGGGATTGGGGGAGATGAAGGCCTGTGAAGATGAAACCCATTGAAAGATCAGAGGATGAAGACCAACTTCCAGAGTTGATGAGGGGATTCTGTGCTGGCAGCTGTTGAATTTTGTAGGATCTAGGGGTTAGGCAGAGCCCTAGAGTAGTCAACTTGGTTCTCAAACATGGAAGGTCTTGACTGCCTCCATTCTTCTCTGTGATGCAGAGTCTCTCTGAGACACTCACCCCCTTCCTTTGGAAGGCTTGGTGCTACTGTCTAAGGGATAGAACTCTTGAGAGAAAATATCTTATGTGTTAGTAGCAGTTTGTTTGCCACCCTTGGTAGTCAACTAATTGCTTAACACCCAATTCACTCTTGTGATTGATCCCTCATCCTGGAGGTTTTGAGGCTTGAAGAAAGCCATTGCAGACTGAAGATTGATGACAAAGACCTTGCCTGAAGGCTGTGGAAATGGAGATTGATGCTTGCCTGAAGCTTATAGCTGATTGATGACGACTTGAACTCAGATGTTGATGCTGAGCTGCTGTAGCTGTTCATTTTTAGCTGTTTAATTTCTGATGTATTGTTTGTTTTTCCCTGAATGTATTGTTTGCTGTTTAACCTGTCGGGTTGAAAGTGAATTCTGTTCACTTTTGCCTATTGTTTTTTTAGGTTCGAGGTTGAGTGAGACTCCCTTGCCTCGCTTGTATTGCTGCATCCATGCATTTTACCGCTTTATCGTATATATATGCTATTGTTTCTGTTTCCGTCTATTCCCTTAGGATCTCTGTTTCTCTCTGCGCAAGAGAGGAGCATGATAGACACTAGGTCTTAACCCATGTATGATAACATTAGGATAGTTTGATCCCCTTCGCAACCGTAGGTTAGAGTTCTGTCTCTTCTTTCTCAAAACAAACAGAAAAACACCATAAAGGATTTGAAACACAATAAAAGACACTTCTTCCGTAAAAGAATGTGAACTCATCAAGACGTCATTTTTGTCCGCTTGGACTATAATCAGAAAAAACCCTTTTTCAGAAGGAGATAAAAGCAATCAAAACAGACTTGTGTCGTACGTGGCCCGAACTACATTTGCTCTGATCTTTCATGCTGTATGAAAGTACGTAGGCATAGGATGCGATATCCTAGCGAGCAACCTTCCCCTCCTTTCCCGTAGGTAGGCGAACTACGTTGACTCTGATTTCTCGTTCCAGACGGGAATACGTAGGCATAAAGTGCGATACTTTGCCGAGTCATTTTCTTTTCTTTTAACCCTTAACCTTTAGTTTAGATAGAATAACAATCCATACCAGAAAACAAGCGTGGATCCCGTCGAGTACGACGGACGTGAGGGGTGCTGATACCTTCCCCTTGCGTAACCGACTCCCGAATCCAGGTTTTGGTTGCGACGGCCATACCTTTTCCCGTGTTGTGCGAGGTTTACTCTGAGCGTTTCCTTTCCCTCCGTTGGGATAAATAACGCACGGTGGCGACTCTTCTGTTCAGCCGGCGCCGATTTTCGCAGTAGCGACAACCCTGCCAATCCATGTCGGGTCGGAGACGTTCGACGCAATCTTTTACATTATGGACATCATGCCTGCCTACAGCTGTCTTTTAGGCCGGCCGTGGATCCATGCTGCTGGAGCCGTGACCTCCACGTTGCACCAGAAACTCAAGTATGTTGTCGGAGGTAGCATCGTGACCGTATGTGGCGAGGAAGACATAATGGTGAGCCATTTGTTGTCCTTCAAGTATGTTGAGATGGACGGGGAAATCCACGAAACCCTATGCCAAGCGTTCGAAGCTGTTACAGTCAAGGACGTAGCTCCTGTAGTCACTGAGAAGCCAGAGATGACTCTCTCTTCGTTCAAGGAAGCCCGGGCAGTTGTCCAGGCCGGAGCTACCCTGGAGGCGAATTTTAGAGATACCTAACAAACAAGACAAGTTTGGGTTGGGATACTCTCCTGGAGCTGAAGCTTCCACTTCTAGCAGTGCGTCTCGAGGTAAAGGGCCGATCCAGTTTACCAGTGGCAGGGTGATATTTGAAAGCATCAACGCAGTGTCTGAAGACATCGGAGATAGCAACTGTGACCTCGACTCTTGGATCCAGCCAAGCAAGCCAGGCGAGGGCCTTACCAACTGGTCCGTTAAGGATATCATCCAAATGACAAGCGAAGAGTAATGATTTACTTTTTCCAATCATTGTACAACCCTATGTCCTACCCGGGGCATAGTGGTTTTATTGTCAGGGCCTTGTTGGATTATGTACATGCATTTTATCAATAAATCAAAAGGCGTTTTCCTTCGTATTCAAATATTGTGATCTTTGTTATTCCTGTTTTATATTCGTTTTGAAAAACAATAAAATGGCAATGAGGTTTGTGCTAACCTGCATATCCTTGTTTTAAGCTTAACCCTTGTTATTGCAGGATCCACATAACAGATGACATCGACTCTGGACCTTCTACGACTCACTTCGAATTCGATTGCCCGATCTATCAAGCCGAAGAAGAGATTGATGAAGACGAAGACATTCCTGAAGAGTTGGCCCGCTTGCTGAAACAAGAGGAGAAAGTTATTCTGCATCTTGAAGAGAAGATTGAGATCGTGAATCTGGGTTCTCAAGAACTCGTCAGGAACGTCAGGATAGGGGCTGCATTGCAGAGTGATGTCAAGCAGAGATTGGTCGAGATGCTAAGAGAGTATAGTGACGTCTTTGCTTGGTCATACGAGGATATGCCCGGACTTGACACTGACATCATGGTCCACCACTTGCCGTTGCGAGAAGATTGTCCTCCCGTTAAGCAGAAGCTTAGGAGGACGAGACCAGATATGGCCGTTAAGATCAAAGAAGAAGTGCAGAAACAGCTTGATGCTGGCTTCTTAGCGGTCACCACTTACCCTTCGTGGGTCGCCAACATAGTGGCTGTACCGAAGAAGGACGGTAAGGTACAAATGTGCGTCGATTATCGGGATTTGAATAGGGCGAGCCCTAAAGATGATTTCCCGCTGCCTCATATTGATGTGTTGGTCGACAATACAACCCAGTTCTCCGTGCTTTCATTCATGGATGGCTTCTCCGGATACAACCAGATCAAGATGGCGCCGGAGGACATGGAGAAAACTATGTTATCACTCCTTGGGGAACATTTTGCTACAAGGTAATGCCTTTCGGTCTGAAGAACGCAGGGGCCATTTACCAACGAGCAATGGTAACTTTGTTTCATGACATGATTCATCATGAGATTGAAGTCTATGTTGATGACATGATTGCGAAGTCCCAAACGGAGGAAGGACATCTGGTCAATTTGCTGAAGCTTTTTGAGAGGCTTAGGAAATTCAGGTTGAGACTGAATCCTAACAAGTGTACTTTCGGAGTACGGTCCGGAAAGTTACTGGGGTTTATCGTGAGTGAAAGAGGCATCGAGGTTGATCCTGCGAAGATTAAAGCGATACAAGAAATGCCAGTTCCAAAAACAGAAAAAGAAGTTCGTGGTTTCTTGGGCAGAATAAACTACAATGCAAGGTTTATCTCTCAGCTCACGGCCACGTGTGAACCGATGTTCAAACTGCTAAAGAAATATCAGACGATTATCTGGAACGAGGATTGCCAGAAGGAATTCGATAAGATAAAACAGTATCTACAGGAACCTCCGATCTTGATACCCCCAGTGGCTGGATGGCCATTAATCATGTACTTGACAGTTCTTGAGAATAGTATGGGGTGTGTTCTCGGTCAGCACGACGAGACGGGCAGAAAGGAGCATGCCATTTACTACTTGAGTAAAAAGTTCACAGACTGTGAATCTCGTTACTCGATGCTGGAGAAAACGTGTTGTGCACTAGCCTGGGCTGCCAAACGTTTGCGACAGTACATGCTCAATCACACCACCATGCTAATTTCGAAGATGGATCCGATCAAGTAAGTCTTCGAGAAGCAAGCGCTTTCGGGCAGGATTGCCAGATGGCAAATGGTGTTGACGGAATATGATATTCAGTACGTGTCCCAGAAGGCCATCAAGGGAAGCGTATTGTCTGAATACCTAGCCGAACAGCCGATCGAAGATTACCAGCCGATGAAATTTCAATTCCCTGATGAGGATATCATGTTTCTCAAATCGAAGGATTGCGACAAACCGTTGCCCGACGAGGGGCCAGATAGGAAATCCCAGTGGAAATTGATATTCGACGGGGCAGTTAATTCTTATGGAAGTGGCATTGGGGCGATCATCACGACTCCCCACGGATCCCACATCCCGTTTACTGCGAGACTGACATTTCCGGTCACCAACAATGAAGCGGAGTACGAAGCATGCATCATGGGTCTAGAAGAGGCAATTGATTTGAGAATCAAGAACCTAGACGTATATGGTGACTCGGCGCTTGTGATCAACCAAATTAAAGGGGAGTGGGAGAATCGTCAATCGAATTTGGTGCCGTACATGAATTATGCTAGAAGGCTGCTTCCGTTCTTTGATCGAGTGGAACTCCATCATGTACCCAGGGCTGAAAATCAGATGGCTGATGCCTTAGCCACGTTGGCTTCGATGTATAAAGGCAATTTTTGGAATGAAGCTCCAAGGATTGTCCTTTCTCGTCTTGATAGACCTGCATTCGTCTTTGCAATTGAGGAAGCCGCCGACGGCAAGCCATGGTTCCATGACATCCAAAATTTCCTTATGACTAAGGAGTATCCTGCGGGTGCGTCAACCCAGGATAAGAAGACTCTGAGGAGGCTGTCTGGAAATTTTTATCTCAATCCTGATGGAGTTTTGTATAAAAGAAACCATGATCTCGTGCTACTCAGATGTGTAAATGAGAAAGAAGCGAGTATGCTCATGGAAGAAGTCCATGAAGGCGCATTTGGTACGCACGTCGGCGGGCATGCTATGACGAGAAAGATCCTGAGAGCAGGATACTACTGGCTGACGATGGAATCAGATTGCTTTAAATTTGCGAAGAGATGTCATAAATGCCAGATTTATGCTGATAAAGTCCACGTGCCGCCGTGCCCGTTAAATGTTATGTCATCCCCGTGGCCGTTCTCCATGTGGGGCATCGACATGATAGGCAAGATCGAGCCCACTGCATCTAACGGTCATCGCTTCATTCTAGTAGCTATTGACTACTTCACCAAGTGGGTGGAGGCAGCCTCATATGCTAATGTGACCAAACAGGTGGTGGCTAAATTCATAAAGAGGGATATCATCTGTCGTTACAGAATTCCCGAGCGGATCATTACTGATAATGGTTCGAATTTGAATAACAAGATGATGAAGGAGCTGTGCCAGAGTTTTAAGATTGAACACCACAACTCATCTCCTTACCGGCCGAAGATGAATGGCGCCGTTGAAGCGGCCAATAAGAACATCAAGAAAATTGTTCAGAAGATGGTTGTGACCTACAAAGATTGGCACAAGATGCTACCATTTGCACTGCACGGTTATCGCACGACGGTACGTACGTCAACCGGGGCAACTCCTTTCTCCTTAGTGTACGGTATGGAAGTTGTCCTACCGTTAGAAGTGGAGATCCCTTCTTTGCGAGTTTTGGTTGATGTGAAACTCGATGAGGCAGAATAGGTTAAGAACCGACTAAACCAATTCAGCCTGATGGATGAGAAGAGGTTAGCATCGATTGCACATGGTCGTTTGTACCAAAGTCGAATGAAGAAAGCTTATGATAAGAAGGTGCGTCCTAGAAGCTTTCAGACGGGTGATCTCGTCCTGAAGAAGATTCTTCCTCCACACTCCGATCACCGGGGCAAGTGGACTCCCAATTATGAAGGTCCGTACATCGTCAACAAGGTCTTCTCGGGAGGAGCCTTGTTGTTAGCCACGATGGATGGTGAAGATTTTGCATCCCCGATGAACGCGGACACGGTTAAAAAATACTTTGCTTGAAAGCGACCCGCTGGACAATAAAAAGAGAGTCCAGGCAAAAATGGGGAATCCCGGCGAACCATAAAAAAGGAAAAAGGTTCGGACAAAAATTAGGGATATAAATTGAAAAAATGTACACCCGCAAGGTCGAAAACCCGGAAGGGCGACTTTGGTAAAAAAGGGTATCCCGGTGAACTGAAAACCCGCAAAGGGCGGTTCACGCAAAAGTTAGGGATTTGAAAAAGCAAATGACTGCGTTCCGCATGTGGACTTTCATTGCTTAGTGGTTTGGAAGACATGAGGGCCGTTTATCTGAATCAATCTCTTCGGAAGCTGAAGCGTCGGAGAAGTATCGAAGTCGAGTGGGCCCTAGAGGGATCAACTCATGGTGTTTGTCTACGCCTCGTTGCCGACATTTGTATATACTGATGTATATTTATGTTTTTACTTTTTTTTGCGGCTTCCTCATTCCAGGAGCTTGCATCTGTTGTAAAACATTTTTACCCATTCAGGGGTTCGTTATCAATAAAATGTATACTATTCAGCAATTCTGTTTGTTTGTTTAGCATTTATCTGTTTTGTTTGCGAAAAAGGACGCCGATGTTTTTGACAAAATGCGCATACCTAAACTTACGGGCCTAGGCCATTGATTGTTGAAACAATGAATTACTTGAACATTGTCGCAAGATGATAACCTTGATAGGTCCCTTTTGAGAAAGGTATCTTGTCTGTTTGTTTGTGTTGTTGAAGGTGTAACATGTGCCCGACAGTACGCCGTACGCGTCCCCAAGCAGGATGATTCCTTCTTCTCCAGCAAAGATCAACAGCCTCTCCCCGCAGAGTCTGAGCGTGAGATCATGAGTATTGATATGTTTTCCCCAGGAAGAGAAGATTCTCTCCCCAACCAAATGCATCCTGAAGGAACGACATCTCCCCAACTGAGTCATACACTGAAGTATGCGGCAATTGATAGTTCCAGACTGAAGTCTCCAGCGGAATTGAGAATCCCCACAGAGTCGTACTCTCCCCGGTAAGCAGGATGATTCCTTCTTCCCCAGCCGAGTTTGCAGTTTCCCCAGGAGAGTCGAGTCCTTGGAAAGCCGTTCAGACCATGATTGGTTTTTCCCCAGTAGAGTGTTGAATAGCTGATGCCGTATCTCCCCGCCGGAGTCGTTATCTCCAGGAAGGTTTAGCCGCGAAGGCCGTGCAGTTTATTTCCGCGATTGATATCACTTTCCTCAGCAAGTTCAGGTTCTCGTGGAGCTTTGTCCCCCTGCAGCAGTCAACTGAAGTTTGTTTCCCCAGGCGGAGTCCGATTGAGATTGGCACGACCTTTTCTCCGTGACAGGATGATTCCCCCCACTAGAGTGGTTCTTTCTCCTTGACAGGAAGATTCTCTCGTCAGCATTTATTTTGCTGACGGGGCCATAGCATTTTGCATGATTGCATAGCATTTATCATAAACGTGTAGCATTTCCACCGTGTGGAACATTGCGCCATTGCCGAAGCATATGCATACTAAACATGGGCTACGTCGTTACCGCTCTTGTTTTGCAGGTGTTCCTCCGCAGAGTCGCTTGCTCAAGATGATTCTTGAATCCCCCAGCAAAGTCGTTGCTCAAGATGATTCTTGAAATCCCCAGTGCAGTCGAAAGAGGTGGTTGCTCAAGTTGATGCTTAGAGTCCCCGGCAAAGTGTTTGTCCAGGATGATTCCTGAAATCTCCAGCAGAGTTATTAGTTCAGGATGATTCTTGAAGTCCCTGCGGAGTTATTTGTCCAAGATGATTCTTGATGTCCTCAGCAGAGATGATGCGCCCAGAATGATTTCCAGATCTCCGAAGCAGAGTTACTTTATAGTTCTCCAGAGTCCCCAGCGGAGATGCATCATCCATAGCAGGTTCCCGAACAGCGAAGTTGAAACTCCCCCCCTGAAGACTTAATGATTGAAGTCCAACCGTATTGACGAAGCAGTTCTCTCAGCTGAAGCGGAGTGCCTGACGGTAGAAGTAGATATCCCCAACTGGTTCATGATTGACCGAGAATTTTATTCCCGACTTACTGATGAAGTCCGGCTGATGCCCAAAAGTTTTCTTTGAATGCCCGACGGCATGATTAACCTGATTGTTGACCTGATGAGTCCCGAGGAATCCTGATGCTGGATGGCATGATCGACCATGTATCACCGGTTACCGTGTGACCAATTCTCCAGCTAGTTGTCGTGCAGCTAATATTTCAATTTTTGAAGATTTGTTCCCATCAGAGTACCGTGTACTTGTGCAGTTGGCAAATTTCCGGGTTTTTCGGTATTCAACCGTCTCGCACCTTGATTGGTTGAGAGCCGTTCGCTTCACACCGAGTCAAGTCCAAGCCATTTGAATAGGGGCAGCTGTTGCACCCCAAAATTTGACCAACTTTTCTTTACCTAGCTTGTGTTTCATTTCATTCACATTAGCATTATCATTTGCATTTCATTGACATGTATGTAGGAGATCAAGAGGTATGATTACCAATTAAGAGCTACACAAGAGTTTGAAGTTATGCCAAGAAGGTTATTCAAGTGTTCAAGGGTTGATGTCCTTGTCAGAGAAGTGAAAAGATTATCAGAAAGAGTGGTTGAAACCAAGGTTGTGTGCCTCCTAACTTGAGAGTTGTGGGGAGCTTCTCAGATGATTCTGAAGATATGAAGAAAGACTTGAAGCCTTGAGAGAGCTTATGAGATGTCGTGAAAGCCATCATGAAGCCTAGATAAGTCATTGTACAAGATTAAAGAGACCTAGCCATGAGTGGTATAATTAGGGTTTGACTGGGTCAACCCTAAGTCAACTGATGATTTGAACAAGGTTGAGACCTAATCCAAGAGCCATGTGATCATGGATTGATACATTGAGATGTTATAAGGATGATTCCAAGGTCAACTCATCAGGATTGAAGGGTTTGAGAAGTTTCAAGCTAGGGTTTTTAAGGCTTGACAGTGTAAAATCCCCTAGTTTGACCCCTATCTTCAAGGCAGTTTAGCTCAAGATGTGATTGTCATCTCATCTTTCCCCCAACATGAATGTTGTAGAGCTTGTTCTTAGCTTTAATTTTAGTACTAGAAGTCCTTGATAGGATTTGTAGAACTCAAGTTGTGACTTTGACAAGTTACAGGTCATCTGAGGTATGTGAATCTGGGGCCTTGAAAGTCACCCCCTTGCATCAAACGTTTGCCCAAGAAGGATGATTCCTATGAACTTTTATCAACATGAATGTTGTTCCTTATCTTCTTAGCTTTCTAGAGAGTACTAGAAGTCCTTGATAGGATTTTTATAGGTCATTTCAAGCATAAAGCCATAACTCCTATTTTCAAGCTTCAAATGGAAAAATCTTCAACATCAAACTTGTTCAAAATGAGGTTTTAAGGCTAGTAAGGAGGTCATGAGATGTTGGAAAGGCTTGTAGCTCAAAGTTGCAAAAATGACCTAAAATAAAGGCATAAGTTAAATAAACCAAAGTTGGAAATTGATATTTTCAACCTACACATCCAAACCATGGCATGTAATATATCATTTTGACTCTAGAAAGCATTTTAAAAACAATGGTTTAGCCATATTTTTGAGTTGAGATTCAATTTATGGACTTGCTTTGAAAAGTAATGACTTGCATATTAAGCAACACTTGCAAAACTCAAAATTAAGGCATGAGCAAGGCTTTTTGCAAGCTAAACACCTCTAATATCTCACTTGGGGAGATTTTGGGATGAGATCAAGTGGCTGTACCAAGGGAAACATAATTGAGCATGGCATGATACATGATTGGAAATCTCATGACATGAGAAGTGGAGAATCTCATTGGAAGGGTCTAGAGGATTCTAGATCATCCAAACTTCATCTATATAAGGAGTGGAGTGGATCAATTGAAGAGGTTGGTGATCATTGAAGGATTGAGCTTAGTTTGAGATTGAATTTTCATAACTTGCAAGTACAATCGGTTTCACCAAATTCCTCTGTTTCCTTCCATTTTCTTGATTGATACTTCTTCCATGAATATCAAGGAGTGATTCCATATCATTTCCAAGAAGAATTGGTGGCTAGATCGTGTATGAGCAAGTGATTTTCAGCACCTGCAACTCACCATCGGGTTTCAAGATTGAAGCACTTTCAATTGGTTCTTTTGCATACAGAAGCAAGGAGGAGGTTCATTGAAGGTGTCTGCAAGATTGTAGAGCTTGAAGTGGTGGTTTCGTGCATCTGTTCAACCAAGGTTTTCAGGTTGGTACATTTCTTCCTATAGCATGATTTAGGTAGAATTAGGTTGAATTAAGGTGTTAGATTGATTGTAGAATGGTGTAGGATGGATTCCAGATAATTAATTGAAGAATTAGAGACAAATTAAGAGAATTTCCATTTTCGGTTAAGATTGGGAGATGACGAATCTTGAGGTTTCATAGGAAGTTAATGGTATGGTTGAACTCGTGGCAATATTTGGAATAAGATTCATGTTTTGTCCTCTGGGATTGGAGGCCTCTAGGCAGAACTAGGGTTGAAGGGGATGACCGGAGCTCCACCGGTGGTGGCCGGAGCTGGGCGCGAAGCTCAGAGGTTTGAAAGGTTGAAGACGACCTCAGGACCATTGGATGAGGGTTTGACCTTTGACTAGGAGCTGATCCAAGGGCCACGTTTTAAAGTTGGTTTGTGAAGGATTCTGATGAAGGAAACGCTGCGTTTCATTTATTTGTTGTTTTGGGCCTAGTGATCTGAGTGTTATTCACACCCCTAGCGAGCCCAACCCAAGATTTTTAACTGAAAATGATTACTATCCACACCGCGCGCTTATTCATTTCAATAGGATTTTCTTATTTTTTTTTCATTTTGTTTATGGTTTTTGTAAAAATCATAATTAATTGAATATTAATCCAATCAAACCCATTTTTTTTGCATTCTACTCATGATTGAGTCTATTATTTTTTAGAGAAATTTTCATTTCATGTAATTTCTGATTTAATTTGAATTTAGCATTTTAATTGATATTAAAATGATTATGTTTGATGCATATTTTTGTAGAATTTTGTGTGATCTCATGGTGATGATTCTTGGCCTAATTTTTTGTGTGTGATTAGGTTAGACATTTATGATCCCATAGAATTTTTTCTAACATTTGTGATGAAAATAGGTGTGCTTTCTAGATTGATATTTAGATGCTTCCTTTTAGGGTTTAGGTTTGATGCCTTATAGTGTAGAATTTAGTTCTAGGTCCAATTTGATGGTTTGATCTTTGGAATTAATGGGGTAGAGTCATGATTGACCTAGGTTCCCATAGTAATTTTTGTAGGATTTTACAATTGATTTTAGTATTTTAGTTAGGACTAACTTTAGTACTAGGTTTTAGGTGATCCTAATTTACTAATTCAATTAGTTTAACTTCCTTAGTCCCTTAGATTAGGGTTTATGCTTGATTTGCCTTTGGTTGAGATTGAAGACAAGTTGAAGACAAGAAGAGGATGCTTGGAGTTGCTTGAAGTTGCTTGGAGCTTTGGATTTGTCTGTTCCTGAAGGTGTCTGATAAAGATTAGGAGATAGGACATAGGGAGAGCCTTATAGTTAGAATGATTTCTTTCACAAACATGAAAAGCATCTTATGCTTCCATTCCTCCCAATGACTAAAAGTCCTTCTCAGATAATCACATCTCTCCTTTGGAGGGATGGGTGGCTTTATCTGAGAAGTAGAACTTTGAGGGAACCAGTCTCTCATGATGATGAACCCTTACTGGCTTCCTTTGGTTGTCAATAAGCTGTTCATCATTTCCCCTCATCCTGTTAAATCAATTGTCTTTTGATTGGAGTATCTTGAGAGATATCAGACTTGAGTTTGAAGATGAGGACTTCAATGAAGAGTGTGGAAGAGGATGATTCCTTGAGCATTGCCATTGCAGCTGAAGCTTGAAGAGCAAGAAGAACAAGTTGATACTTATGAAGAAGATCCAATGGAGATTGAGTGAAGAGCTGAGGCTTAAAGAATTGAAGGATGAATTTGACACTTCCATGTGATTGAAGACTACTCTGAGAAGCTGGAGCTTGTAAAAGGAGAAGACCAGGTTGATACTGGTAAAGCAGAGAGAGCTGAGGCTTGAAGACTAAGTTGGTACTTATGCAGAGGATTCAATTGAGATTGAGTGTAGAGCTGAGGATTGAGGAATAAAGGATAAGTTGATACTTACATTGAAGCACTGAGGGCCTGAAGGAATCAAGTTGATACTTGTAGTTAAGAGTGAAGCCTGAAGGTGGGATTGACTGGAGAGCTGAAGCTTGGAGAAGAGAGAACAAGTTGAAACTTATGTTAAAGGGTTGAAACCTAGAGAAGCAAATTGACATTTGTCATGAAAGATAATAGCCTTGAAGGGTGAGTGAAGTCTGAAGACTGGATTGCTGTCAGAAGAGCTGAAGCTTGAGTTGAAAGCAGGAAGAGCTGTTGATCTGTTTCCTTCCTGTCTGTTTTCTTTGTTGTATTGATATGCCTTGTTTGACTTGCTTGATGCATTAGAATAAGTCCATGATTAGACTAACTTTAATCTAGGAGCATGATTGCATTAGAGGTTGAGTTGCTCCCTCTGCTTGTATTGTTACTGTATGGCTTTGCTTGCGGGTATTCGGTAGAGCTCTGCTCCCTTGCCCATGTGGTTTATCCTGCTTGACAATATTTCATTTTCTTCTGTATGATTGCAGTTTATTGTATTTTGCTTGACAGCACTTTATTTTATTTCTTCAGTATGATTACTGTTATTCATTCTGGCTTGAGGTTGAGAAGAGCTTGTGGAGGCTGCTACCCCACACACATTTCCTCCCTCACTTGCATGGCATGCATTTTACAGTCGTTTACTGTATATTTGTTTACTGTTTAAGCTGACGCTTTATCTGTTTCTGCATCATTGATATGATCCCTTAGGACTCTCATTTCCTTTGATAAGGAAGTGATGATAGAACCTTAGGTTGAAACCTATGCATGATAACTTCTAGGAGTTCCCTGTTTCAAACTTCAACTATAGGATGAATCATTGGCATGACAACAGTAGGACTTGATAATCTTCCCCGTAGTTGAGCCTGTTCTCTTCTCATCTCAAAACAGCTTAAGATACAGTAATCATGAATGATTTCTTTCGTACGTTACGAGCCTTAAGCTATCTGAGAAAGGATTGTTGGAGAGTTTCTCTTCAACAGTATGGATGTTTAGTATGGTACCCTTTGGGTGACATGCGACGCATTCACTCTCAGGTCATAGTCTTTAGTGCGATTGAAATTGCAAACACAATAAAAAACACTTCTTTCGTAAAAGACAGAAAACAAACTTCAAACCTTTTTACCCCGTGGGCCCATAATTCAAAGGAAGCTTTTCTGAAGAAAAGAGTGTCGTTAAACTTCAGCGCCAACGCAAACAGGCTTTGTCCCTAACTGCTGGAACTGCTGTTTAACCCTACTCGATAAAACAGATGAATCTGAACCCCTGTAATCCGTAATATCCCGAACTACGTAAGCTCTGATCTCTCATACCTGTTAAGAGTACGTAGGCACAATAATGACGTATTGGCGAGCCACCTTCCCCGTAACCCGTAGTAGGTCGAACTACGTTGACTCTGATTTCTCATTCTCTGATGAGAATACGTAGGCATAAAGCACGACGCTTTGCCAAGTCATTTTGTTTTCTTTTTTAAGCCAGCCTTGATAGGTAGATAGATAAACCAACCCGTCCAGTAAACACAACAAGCATGGATCCCGTCGAGTACGACGGACGTGAGGGGTGCTAATACCTTCCCCTTGCGTAACCGACTCCCGAACCCAGACAACGGTTGCGATGACCTTGTCTTATACCTATTTGTCAGGTTTTTCCGATCGTTTCCTTTCCCGCTCTGAGGGATAAATAACGAAAGGTGGCGACTCTTCTGTTTTGCCGGCACCTTATTTTCGCGGAAGCGACACTTATCATAAGCTTTCTTCATTCGGCTTTGGTATGAACGACCATGCGCAATCGATGCCAACCTCTTCTCGTCCATCAGGCTGAGTTGGTTTAGTCGGTTCTTAATCCATTCTGCCTCGTCGAGTTTCACATCAACCAAAACTCGCAAAGAAGGGATTTCCACTTCTAACGGTAGGACAGCTTCCATACCGTATGCCAAGGAGAAAGGGGTTGCCCCGGTTGACGTACGCACCGTGGTACGATAACCGTGCAATGCAAATGGCAGCATTTCGTGCCAATCTTTGTAGGTCACAACCATCTTCTGTACAATCTTCTTGATGTTCTTATTTGCCGCTTCAACGGCGCCATTCATCTTCGGCCGGTAAGAAGATGAGTTGTGGTGTTCAATCTTGAAACTCTGGCATAGCTCCTTCATCATCTTGTTATTCAGATTCAAACCATTATCAGTAATGATCCGCTCGGGAATTCCGTAACGACAGATGATATCCCTCTTTATGAATTTAGCCACCACCTGCTTGGTCACGTTAGCATATGAGGCTGCCTCCACCCACTTGGTGAAGTAATCGATAACTACTAGAATGAAGCGATGACCGTTAGATGCTGTGGGCTCGATCTTGCCTATCATGTCGATGCCCCACATGGAGAACGGCCACGGGGAGGACATGACATTTAACGGGCACGGCGGCACATGAACTTTATCGGCATAAATCTGGCATTTATGACACCTCTTCGCGAATTTGAAGCAATCAGACTCCATCGTCAGCCAGTAGTATCCTGCTCTCAGAATCTTTCTTGTCATAGCATGTCCGCCGGCGTGCGTACCAAATGTGCCTTCATGGACCTCTTCCATGAGCATACTCGCCTCTTTCTCATCTACACATCTGAGTAGCACGAGATCATTGTTTCTTTTATACAAAACTCCATCAAGATTGAGATAAAAATTTCCAGATAGCCTCCTCAGAGTCTTCTTATCCTGGGTTGACGCTCCCGCAGGATACTCCTTAGTCATAAGGAAGGTCTGGATATCATGGAACCATGGCTTGCCGTCGGAGGCTTCCTCGATCGCAAAGACGAATGCAGGTCTATCAAGACAAGAAAGGACAATTCTTGGAGCTTCCTTCCAAAAATTGACTTTATACATCTAAGCCAACGTGGCTAAGGCATTAGCCATCATATTTTCTGCTCTGGGCACATGATGGAGTTCTACTCGATCAAAGAACGGAAGCAGCCTTCTGGCATAATTCATGTACGGCACCAAATTCGATTGACGAGTCTCCCACTCCCCTTTAATCTGGTTCATCACAAGCGCTGAGTCACCATATACGTCTAGGTTCTTGATTCTCAAATCAATTGCCTCTTCTAGACCCATGATGCACGCTTCGTACTCCTCTTCATTATTGGTGACAAGAAACGTCAGTCTCGCAGTGAACAGGATATGGGAGCCTTAGGGAGTCGTGATGATTACCCCAATGCCACTTCCGTAAGAATTAACTGCCCCGTCAAATATCAATTTCCACTGGGATTTCCTATCTGGACCCTCGTCGGGCAATGGTTCATCGCAATCTTTCGCTTTTAGAAACATGATATCCTCATCAGGGAATTCAAATTTCATAGGCTGATAATCCTCGATCGGCTGTTCGGCAAGGTATTCAGATAATACACTTCCCTTAATGGCCTTCTGGGAAACGTACTAAATGTCATATTCTGTCAACACCATTTGCCATCTGGCAATCCTGCCCGAAAGCGCTTGCTTCTCGAAGACGTACTTTATCGGATCCATCTTCGAAATTAGCATGGTGGTGTGGTTAAGCATGTACTGTCGTAAACGTTTGGCAGCCCAGGCTAGTGCACAGCACGTTTTCTCCAGCATCGAGTAACGAGATTCACAGTCTGTGAACTTCTTACTCAAGTAGTAAATGGCATGCTCCTTTCTGCCCGTCTCATCATGCTGACCGAGAACACACCCCATACTATTCTCAAGAACTGTCAAGTACATGATTAGAGGTCGTCCAACCACTGGGGGTATCAAGATCGGAGGTTCCTGCAGATACTGTTTTATCTTATCAAATGCCTTCTGGCAATCCTTGTTCCAGATAATCGCCTGATCTTTCTTTAGCAGTTTGAACATCGGTTCACACGTGGCCGTGAGCTGAGAGATAAACCTTGCAATGTAGTTTATTCTGCCCAGGAAACCACGAACTTCTTTTTCTGTTTTTGGCACAGGCATTTCTTGTATCGCTTTTATCTTCGCAGGATCAACCTCGATGCCTCTTTCACTCACGATAAACCCCAGTAACTTTCCGGACCGTACTCCGAAAGTACACTTGTTAGGATTCAGCCTCAACCTGAACTTCCTAAGCCTCTCAAAAAGCTTCAGCAAATTGACCAGATGTCCTTCCTCCGTTTGGGACTTTGCAATCATGTCATCAACATAGACTTCAATCTCATGATGAATCATATCATGAAACAAAGTAACCATAGCTCATTGGTAAGTGGCCCCTGCGTTCTTCAGACCGAAAGGCATTACCTTGTAGCAAAATGTTCCCTAGGGAGTGATAAACGTCGTTTTCTCCATGTCCTCTGGCGCCATCTTGATCTGATTGTAACCGGAGAAGCCATCCATGAACGAAAACACGGAGAACTGAGCTGTATTGTCGACCAACACATCAATATGAGGCAACGGGAAATCATCTTTAGGGCTCGCCCTATTCAAATCCTGATAATCGACGCACATTCGCACCTTACCATCCTTCTTCGGTACAGGCACTATGTTGGCGACCCACGGAGGGTAAGTAGTGACCGCTAAGAAGCCAGCATCAAGCTGCTTCTGCACTTCTTCTTTGATCTTAACGGCCATATCTGGTCGTGTCCTTATAAGCTTCTGCTTAACGGGAGGACAATCTTCTCGCAGCGGCAAGTGGTGGACCACGATGTCAGTATCAAGTCCGGGCATGTCCTCGTATGACCAAGCAAAGACGTCACTATAGTCTCTTAGCATCTCGACCAATCTCTGCTTGACATCGCTCTGCAATGCAGCCCCTATCCTGACATTCCTAACAAGTTCTTCAGAACCCAGATTCACAATCTCGATATCCTCTTCATGAGGCAGAATAACTTTCTCTTCTTGTCTCAACAAGCGGGCCAACTCTTCGAGAAGGTCTTCCTCTTCATCAATCTCTTCTTCGGCTTGATAGATCGGGCAATCGAAGTCGAAGTGAGTCGTAGAAGGTCCAGAGTCGATGTCATATGTTGTGTGGATCCTGCAATAACAAGGGTTAAGCTTAAAACAAGGATATGCAGGTTAGCACAAACCTCATTGCCTTTTTATTGTTTTTCAAAACAAATATAAAACAGGAATAACAGAGATCACAACATTTGAATACGAAAAGAAACGCCTTTTGATTTATTGGTAAAATGCATGTACATAATCAAACAAGGCCCTGACAATAAAACCACTATGCCCCGGGTAGGACATAGGGTTGTACAATGATTGGAAAAAGTAAATCATTACTCTTCGCTTGTCATCTGAATGATATCCTTGACGGACCAATTGTTAAGGCTCTCGCTTGGCTGGATCCAAGAGTCGAGGTCACAGTCGCTATCTCCGCTGTCTTCAGACACCGCGTTGACGCTTTCGAATATCACCCCGCCACTAGTGAACTGGATCGGCCCTTTACCTCGCGACGCACTGCTAGAAGAAGAGGCTTCAGCCGCAGGAGAGTATCATAACCCAAACTTGTCTTGCTTGTTAGGTATCTCCAAAATTCTCCCCCAACCTGGGGTAGATCCGGCTTGGACAACGGCCCGGGCTTCCTTGAAGGAGGAGAGAGTCATCTCTGGCTTTTCAGCGACTACAGGAGCTACGTCCTTAACTTTAACAGCTTCGAACGCTTGGCATAGGGTTTCGTGGATTTCCCCATCCATCTCAACATACTTGAAGGACGACAAATGGCTCACCATTATATCTTCCTCGCCACAAACAGTCACAATGCTACCTCCGACAGCGTACTTGAGCTTCTGGTGCAACGTGGAGGTCACGGCACCCGCCGAATGGATCCATGGCCGGCCTAAGAGACAGCTGTAGGCAGGCATGATATCCATAATATAAAATACCGCATCGAATGTTTCTGGACCGACTTGGATTGGCAGGGTCACCTCCCCGAAAACATGGCGTTTGGTTCCATCGAACGCTTTCACAACCAGATCACTGGGTGTGCAAATCACTCCACGAGTATCCAACTTCATCAATGCCTTCTTCGGAAGAACATTGAGCGACGACCCAATGTCTACCAACACATGAGACATAATCGTTCCCCTACACTCTATCGAGATGTGCAGGGCGCTATTGTGGTTCCTCCCCTTCGGCGTCAGCTCTAGGTCGGTGAAACCTAGCCCTTTTCCAGCATTCACGTGGGCTACGACCTCTTCCAGCTGGTTTACCGATATTTCCTACGGTACATATGTGGTGTTCAACACCTTCAGCAGCGCGTTGCGGTGTGCCTCAGAACACAACAACAGATTCAGGATGGAAATCTTCCAAGGTGTCTGATGGAGATGATCCACAATCTTGTAGTCACTCTTTTTAATCAACCTCATAAATTCCTCGGCGTCTTTAACAAGTAAGTCTTTGTCTACCCCACGAGGGATCTCTTCAACGACTTTACTTTTCCCTTTATCAGTTGCATCAGCTCTGTCCGCTTTGTCCGCCACGACCTCAGGCGGTGCAAACACTCTTCCGCTGCGAGTAATTCCGCTAACGCCCGCTAGGTTCTCCACAGATGACCCGAACGGTTCTAGTTCTAACTTCTGTCCATTACAGTAGACCTCAGCCCCATAATGCCACAGGACAGCATTAGTGCTTTCGAACGGTATCGGCCCAGCTTTGGTGATGGTGATCGTGGGCGGCCTGGGTGCAGAAATAGTTATCGTCTAGCGAGGGATGTTGATGGTAGCAACCTCATCATCTTGCTTCAGCATTACCTCACCAGGTCCACTTTCGGCCCTCCGGCTAAACTGTAAAATCCCTTCAGTCATCAGACTTTGAATTCCTTCTACCAACTGTTCACATCCATCAGGACGTGTCGCACAGCCCATACACAACTCTCCGCAACCCAGAAAGAAACCTCTTTTCATCAACTTAGCTTTAACGAAGCTGTAGCGGTAAAAATCGTGAGTGTAAGTTATTGATTAACTTAACTCAAAGAAAACAAGAGTCGCCACCGCACTTTTATTTTATCCAAATAAAGGAAAGGAAAAAGAGCGAACAAAACCAAAGAGTTCTAAAATAAGAACACGAGACAGAGATCGGGGTAAGGGGGTTGGTTACGCAATGGGAAGGTGTTAGCACCCAAAACGTCTATAGTACTCTATAGGAGCCCTTTGAAATATTTATGCTTTTTGGTTTGAAAATGGTTTGTTTGAAAAGAGATTGGGGAGATGAGAAGAGAATTATTTTTTAGATTTTTGTGTTTGGAGAGACTTATCGTCTCATGCCTACGTACCCATAAAGTGCAATATGGAATCAAAACCCCGTAGTTCGTGGTACAAATGACAAAAATTTGTTGGTTTTGATTGATTTTAGATGTAAAGACAAGTCGTCATTTCAAGGAGAAAACTGCGACTATCCACCCACGAGTATTAAAACAACATCTGCGTCACATAAAGATGGAGGATTTGCTTGGATTATCAACAAGACTATCACTCAACATCAACGTGGAAAATGTCAAAGTCTTAATAATATGGGGAATAGGAGATTTACATCTCAACTATAGAAATGAATCATGTCTAAACTTTATGAAAAGTTTTAAAGTGAAAAGTGCATAAAGGCATAAAAAGAGTTGATGAGTTTTTGTATTTTTTATGTCTTTTGAAATTGGTCAAAGCATGATTAACATTGATTGACTTTTATTAAGAAAAAAACAAAGTTTAAAAATCACTTGACGAAAGTCAAGGTTTTATTGCGAAATCGGTTTTGAAGTTTGAAACCAAGAAGGTTTTGAAAGAGGGAGAAAGTTTTGAAAATTTAAGAAGGGGAGGAGATGAAGTGACTATCCTAAAAACCAAAATAAGAGCTAGAGATAAGAAAGATCTAACCGACTTGTAGCACACTCCATAGCAAGCAAAAAAAGAATTCCATCCGATTTAAAGCATAAGCTAATGAGCGAGCCAAATAAAGGCTAAGATCCACAATACTCCAAGCATAGGAATGAGAGCCCTAATTCTAAGTCCAAAGGTCCATAAAGTCCAAGGTCTAAGAGTAGTCCAAGAGCATAACCACAAAGTTAATAGCACCAAAATTTTTTAGATGTTTTATCCTTTATTAATGTTTTGAACAAAGTATGGTCCAAGTGGACAAAAGAAAAATGACATAAACATAAACAAAGATATGGTATGAAATGATAAAATGGAAGCATAAAAGTAAAAAAATAAGGAGTAAGAAGAGAATATAAACAAAATTAAACAAGGATATTGTTAGTGAATTAATAGTCAGTGGTTAGAACATATGATCAATGATGATTAATTCTTGCACTTAGACCAAGATTAATGAAAATTCATTAGAGGATTGATAGAATCAAAGCCTCCTAACAATGATTTTCATAGGTATTGGAGTTAAGACAAGTAACTAATCATACTTGGACTTTTAAACGTAAGTTTGAGCCACGAATGATCATTTTCCGATTAAGGGACACTTTAGCGCTATGTTAAGCAATCGTAATCGGGTTTATGTAGAAACCACGACTATCTGAGGCCGGTCAATAAAATGTTAGTGTTAATACATGTTAGAGAAGTGATATGTAAATCACTCTCCTAAAACATGCCACACAAAAAGAAAAGCGGTAATGATCTCATCACAATCAAGATTTTTCATCAATTAATCAAAGGTAATCTATCATTATTCCAAAGTACGGAGAATTATCTCAATGATTATTCATCCATAGATTTGAAATAATGAAGATTAAACAACCTTGATAATCAATAATCTATGATCCATAGATTTCATCGATCAAAAATAAAAAGAAGAAGAGAGAAAATTAAAATGAAAAGAAATTTCAATTTGAATATTAAATCGATTAAATCATCATCAATATCAATCACCTCTTTTAGTGGATAAAATCAACACTCAAAGTACATTGATATTGATGAGATCTTATCAAAATTCAAGATCCAAAACAAAATCTATTTTAAGAAAATATTTCAAAAGAAAAACAAATGTTAGAAAAAAAATATTAAAAGGAAATAAAAAAAAAAGAAAGAAAGGGAGGTTCAGTAGGAAAACAGAAGGTAATGAGGATCTAAATTCCACGGCCCAAACCAAATTAGTGCATCACTTAAAACAAAACAAAAATGAAAATAGAAACTCAATTAACCGATCATCATCTTCTCCAAAATTTCACACGTGGCACTGTGCATTTTTTTAAATAAAAATCTCATCAGAGAAGAGAAAACCGCCGCCGGTCACAAGGAAACCATCTCACCATTGTATCCACAAATTCTTTCTCAATTTCAACAGGTTTTGTATCAGGTTTAATCAAATCTCTGTCAAGCTTTTAGATCGAAAACAAGAAATTCTACCTCATCAGTTCGAATTGCTAGACGACGAGAAATCTAGGTCTCAAATTCTTCACAGTGTTTTCGTCTCCTTCTTCTTCCAAATCTGTACTTGATGTCGTTGGATGAGATTCGCAGAATTTTTGGTGTTGAGGTTGAAGGTTAATTGAAGTTTGAATGGATCAAAGATGTATGAATCTTGTAGAATTTTATGGTGGTTCAATAGTTTGATGAACGAAAAACAAAATCAGAGGTGAAGAGGATTGAAGCTTGAAGACAATTTGGGATGATATTTCTGCAGAATTTTCTTGGCTGTTCAAGCTTGAGAAAATGAGAATAAAGCGCTTTCTATTTATAGAAGAGGTGAGTGATTTCAATTTGAATATTGCTGCTGCCGTTTTGATCTTTGTTTTTTGCGTTTTCATTTGATGCTTTGTGTGAACCGTGCATGACCCATGTGCATCTTTCACATCATTTTGATTTTTTAATTTTTTAGCTCTTGTGTGACGTGGATTTTCTGGTTTATTGATTTCAGCTCAGATTATATAATGTTGATTGGCTTTTACGGTTCGCACGGCTTGGTCTATGGTTGCCTGTGCAGCTTCTGCTTTTCCAGTGTCCTTAAGGGATTGTTTAACTGCCATTTCCAACTGATTTATCTCACCAACTCGGATATCACAAACAACATTTGTTTCCTCATAGTTATCAACTGTTATTTTTGATTTGAACCCAAGACAGAAGAGTGCCACAACTGCTGTTGGAGACACTGTCAGTTGCTTTTTTGTTTCGACATTCGATGGAATATGTTGTTTACCAGAAATAGCAGTTAAATTCATTAGGCTATTTGAAAGGGTTTTCAAGATCATATCTCCCCGAGGAAGAGCTGTAGCTAGGTTAAAAGTAAGTAACGTTTTGTAGTTGGATGAGAAAAATTTGAAAGATTCTTTTAGTGCGCGAAAGCGGAAGATGCCCAGACTAGCCCTGGCAAGTATTTCTGATTTCTGTGTATCTTTATGGCCGAATTTCCTAACAAACATATGTGCACGTAGGATCTCCAGACTTATGTCCAACCAGTAATCACGACGCAAGTTTGCTTTAAATTCAGGGAATTCAAAGTAAACAGGCTCTGCTACAGAAGTTGACTTGTACATCACAGCTTTATCAAATAGGCGAGCACCAAGGGGTCCGGTCAAGTCAGGCTTTATAACCTGTTTCAAGTCTGCGGCCAGATCATATCGAACAGCTTTCTCATACACACCGACTCCAAGTGACTCAAAGTAGAGAGCATAATTGGTCAGAGCAAGGACAGCACAGACATGCTTGATAAACTCTAAGGCTGTATCCCCCATAGGTTGATCACCCATAAACTGTGGAAGGCCAGCTGATGTACTCTGGTCGCTTTCTGATCTATCCACCCCCTTCATATGAAGAACAATATCACGAACAACTCCAAGGAGTTTGTCAGTGAAATAAGAGCTAATCTTCTCTTTAATATATTTAGTTATTTCTGACTCGAAAACCTCTGCAGCTCCAATATTAATTGATGGGGTGCAGGAGTCTCCATTCTGCGCGGAAGCCCCGATTGCCGATTGTTTTCGTGCATAGTTCCAAGGAATATACATGAATTGAGAAACAATGAAAACATAATGGTCTTGGATTTTTTCGGCAAGTATTCAGCAATATTCCAACTGGATATTATGTCAACTTGAGATTCGTCATTCATAGCTTCATCAGATTTTGCTGGTATTCCACCGTAGTTATACTGGTCCATGAATAGTAATGAGCACCAGAACTGCAGTGGCTCAAGCTTAATCCACTCGAACAGGTCTATAGATTGTATAGTTTTTAACAAACTATCACAGCATGCTTTGGCTGTAGACAAATCATATTTTCCCGGGTCTATAATAATCTTGGAGAAGTTCGCAAATACAATGGTTGCACCCAACTTGCGGAACTCTGCCAACAACAATACGAAGACCTTTTGCATGACCTTGTGGAGTAGCTGGTGAAGAGCGGGATCATGAAGCTTTGATTGAGGGCTGCAAAGCCATCTATACAAATGTTGCAGTATTGCATCAGCATAAACATTTCCAGATGTGACTGCATCTGCAAGACACCGCTGGATCAAATGTTTTAGGACTCGAAAGGCATGTGCGCATGAAGTAGACTCATCAAAGCCATTCTTGGGAAATGCTTCAGAATCAAATTCATGATCAAATCCTAACAAAGCACCTCCTTCCATATCATTAACTTGGTTGCATTTTAAAAGGGCATCTACAGCCAGGTGGTGTAACTTTAGCTCTACGGTAACTTTTCTATAAGCTCCAGGAAACGTACAAACAGGTTGTTTACCAGAGCCCCACTAAGAAATAATCTTCACGAGATTGCCTTGCAAAAGTAACACAATATTGTCCCCTTCATATGTGCAGGCAAGAGCATAAACTGCAAATAACTCAGATAGACCGCTGCTAGTAATATAACCATGACCGCCACGTAGTTTACAGCATTCCTCAATTCCATCAGCAGTTGCGATAGTAGCAAGGATTTCAATCCAACAACGTATGCATGGGCTTCAGGAAGGATGTTAAGTATACTTTCAACGACTCCAGCTTTCATCATTTCAACCTCCATCAAAAGATCAAAAGCTTCTGGTTCAGCATCAACATTATCATCACCGACATCGTCATCAAGAATCTCACCAACTTGAATCTCTATGAAACGGTTGCGAAATGCCCGAGACAACATTTTTCGCTCACCAAAAAAAAATACTAAAGTATTCCCAACAAAGGGACACTGATTGGCCTCCGCGTGATATTGGAGCTTTCCCATAGGTCTTTAGACCTGATCATGTTGCTGTTTGCAGATCAAACTCTTTCACTTGGATATTTTCGGAGGGATATTTTGTATGAGTCAAACTTCGCCGAGGCTCCAGACACACAGTCAGCCCATGATTAAGTCACTTTTGCATGGATTGCCTCTTGACAATATCGCAGTCTTGATGAGAGGGTTGTAAACTGATGAAGGTTTGTTGTATCAAAAGGGAAAGGGACTTTGAGACTCATTGCTGGTACACGAGTTGGAAAATCAATTCCTGTGGATTGCCTCTCGTTAACAGTAACACCATTTTGTAGGGTGCCTTCATAAAAACTGTTTGAGGGAAATTCAGAAAGGCATGGATGCATTCGGTACTGGACCTGCAACCTAATTGGTTCGACACCAAGTAGAACAAGGCGTTCAAAAAGTGACTGTGCTAACCCAGCACGGGCAGCTTTCTTGCACATAATAACTGGACCAAGCTGACAATGATCACCAACAAGAACCACCTGCTTTGCTCCAAGAACCAAAGGAATGAGACACTCAGGTTCTGTTGCTTGAGTGGACTCGTCAATAAGTACTTGACGGAATCTAAAATTTGCAAGCCGAGGATCTCCAGCACCAACACAAGTACAACAAATCACATCAGCACTCTGAGAAATCTCCCTCTCTGTTGCTCGTTTAAGTGCTTTGTATTTTTTCTCATCACTGCTAGAAAGTTCTCCTTGTTCATCCTTCAGCTGTTGTAACTTGTGAAGTTCACTTTTATCAGATGTGTCAAGATGTCGAACTTGATAGTGAAGAGTCAAATGCTCAACAGGTGAACTCACAACTTCCCTTGACTTTGCACAAAGCCTCACAACCTTCAATCCAGTAGCACTTATTTTTTCAGCCAACTGGTCCACGGCTACATTACTAGGTGCACAAACCAAAACCTGTCCCTGGCCTTGTTTGGCCATGTGAGATACAAGTGCTGCAGATGTTACAGTTTTACCAGTTCCAGGTGGTCCTTGAATCAAACTAATAGGCCTCTGAAGAACACTCTTGATAGCAAACACTTGAGATGCATTCAGTTCTGGAAGCCTATATGAATATGAGCTCTTTTGGATGCTCACAGCTATCTCCGCCATGAAATAAGCACAACTTATACTCAAATTGCATTCCGACCTTACATTATTTGGTGCTTCCAAATGATCTGAACATAAAACAGCTATGCTTCCTTTACGATCTGAAACAATAGCCGTATTATCATCCATGAGAAGGCAATTAGCAACCAACCTAAGTGATCGATCACCGTAAAGTTGCTCTCTAAATGAAACTTCCTCATATTAAGTCTCTTGCTGTGGACCATCTCCACCAGATGCAAACTGTTTTCAGCAACAAATAATATTCCTTTTGGACAGTCAATAGAGCAAACAGGAGTTACATGTGAAGATGGTTGAAATGAGATAGAAGTATAGGAAATGTTGTGTCTTGCACTATGCAACAACCAAGCTCTATCACTCAGTGCAATTATATCAGCATCAAGTGCGTCATCCAGGGGCACCAAGAAAACTGGAGTAATGCCAATGCGACGAATGGCAATCAGTTGAAGCATGCAAGGGAGGTTATTTCTTACGTTCATGGCCATAGAATTTACCAAATTTATAGAAGATAAAGCAGTGTCCACCACCTTTATTGATGATGAATGAGACGACTCTATTGGCCATTCAAAGCGAAGGAGCATTCCATTCCTCAATCCCGCAAGAACATAATACTTATCAACAAATACGAGTCGTACATCTTGAGGTATACAAAAACTTTTAGCAGTCCCCATTGTACTTTTTAATGAAATTGTACCACAAGCAACTATCGTAACTCCACCATTCGGATCAAAAGACCAAATTTCCACAGAAGGCCTATGGGTGCCAATAACAAATGTTTTATTGATGTCCACTCCGCTTACAAAAGAGGCAATTGAGCTATTATTTTCTGAATTTGATTGTTTTCTCCCATACATGATACTTCGTTCTGCAGTTCCAAATGTTGCATTTCATAAATTTCATATTGATAACCTGATAGCACTTTAACCCCAAGGATAAACAAAAAACATGGGTTAGAAGTTGACACAACTACGAAATTATGCCCAACTGCTCCCAGACTAATATTCAAATTGTCTAGGGACCAAGATGTGCAAATAGGAGAAGACAAAGGGATGCCTTCAGAATGACCATCCTTAGTAGGCAAACAAAGCTTAACAGTAGATTGGTAAATCTGAACAAGCAAACCATCACTTACAAGGCCACATGCCAAAGTACAGACATTAGGTTGGAAACCAACAGAATCAGTCACATCAGTAAAACTTAAGCCAACTGACAATATTCTGGTCTCTCCAAGAAATGATAGAACTAGAAAAGAATGATATGAATCCGTAATTTTCATTCGAACAGTCCAAGTACCAGCTAAAAAGCATAGCAAGATAAACCATAGGCGAAGTAACCCCAGGAATCTCCTCCTTCATAAACACACAACCATGAGCTCTTGATTTCGTTGTAACACCAACTTGACTATTTTCCACACACCTCTGATAAAAATGAACACAACTACTCATGTACCAGGACATTACTTGCACCTTCAATTTGGACCAAACTTCTCATTGAACACTGCTTGATAAACCACTGGATTTCAATACAAGACAATTTGACCTTGAACAATCATAATTCCTGAGAAAATAACCCACTGCCACAACCAATTTGCACTTGAAGCAATCTCTTGATAGTTTGACCAAGATGAGGTCAAACTTCCATCTGATTTAGACTTGAATTAACATCCTTGCCATCAATCTCCTTGCAAAACCCTAAACACACACAGAAGAAGAAGAAACAAGCAAATTGAAAAATATTTTTGGTATTTTGGTTAGAGGTTAGTAAACAGAAATAAACATAAAGCAAGTAGAAAACATAAGTGCGCTGAGAGAACCAAAAAGTATGGTCTTGTTTGTGTATGCAAAAATGAAAATGCAATGTGGGATCTTAGGGGTAAAAATTAGGGTATTACAGCTGCCCCTATTTAAGATTCTTCTATCCGGAGATATGAAGATTGACATCTTTGTCTCGACTAGATAGAAGAGACTTAAATATAACAATAAACCCAATTTTTGGCCCTAAGAGACCACAAAATGATATGATTATGCTAATGGTATGCAAACACAAGACCTTTGTGGGGAGAGAAATGCCACAGGAGACAAACAAAAGCTCGGGAGAAAAAACGAGACTCCACAAGGGAAAACAAAAGAGCAAGATCCTATTCCGATAAAGGAAAGGAAACGACTCAACGGGAAAAGAGATACCAATTGCCAGTTACTGGGCGAATATAGTCGATCCAAAGAGAACAAGTAAAATGCTTCTACTGGTTACTGAGTAGAAAATAAGCGTAATAAACCAAAGGGGGTGAGAATATTACCGACTACCAATCAATAGATAGCACAATAAAGGCAAAATACTCAAAAGATGAAGAAACATTACCGGATACCCAGTACTAGGTAGAAAATTTTGGGTAATGAACTCACAAGGAAAGATTACCGACTACCGATTACTGGGTAGAAAAAAAATGTCGATAATTGACCAAAAAGGATGAGCAAAATACTCAAAAGGGTGAAGAAACATTACCAGATACCCATTACTAGGTAGAAAAATTTTGGGTAATGAACTCACAAGGAAAGATTACCGACTACCGATTACTGGGTAGAAATATATGTCGATAACTGACCAAAAAGGAGGAGACAAATGCTACCTACTACCTATCACTAGGCAGAAAATAAAGGCAACAAGCTCGGGAGGAAGGATTATCTTTTACCGGTCAAATGGGTAAAGCATAACCAACCAAAAGGGGTGAGAAATATTACCAGTCAATAGAGGTAACATACTCGAAAGGTGAAGAAACATTACCGGATACCCAGTACTAGGTAGAAAAATTTAGGTAATGAACTCACAAGAAATACCTGCTACCAGCCAATAGGCAGCTCAAATCACACAGCAAACTTCTCAAATAAAGAGACAACCATTTGTTGGGGTGAGTTTTATCTTGTTAGAGACATACAAGTTGCTCAAATAAAGAGACTGTCACATGAAGTCACACAAGCAATCACCAAGAGAGTGTTATCAAAACACCATTGGGGAAAATCTTCATCTTCTGATGGGAATCAATAACAGATTCCTTCTGAGGAAAGTAAATCCTCAAAAATACCTTCTCATCATCCAGGTTTCACAGCCCAGGGAAATCCAAAATAACCGCTGCAAGAGACCAAAGTTCAATCCAGGAACAAACTGGAGAGAAACGGTCAAACAAGACTCGACCCAATGAGGAAATAACTCAACTGGGGAACAATTCCATCCAGATAAAAGCTGGGGCGGAAAGCTAAACAAACATCTTCCACGAGGCATAAACTCAGTGGGGAATTAGAAAGGATAAGTATTTTCTGCTTAAGGGTCGACACTCTAATGGAGAGAGGACACACGCACTCCGCATGGATAACGATACCGGTAAAAGGGAAATACCAACAAAAAATGCAGGATGCATAATGCAACAAAAACATGCTATGCTCAACCAAAATGAATGCGCATGCAATGCATATGAGTATGAATATGCTGACAAAACAGACAAAAAAGGCAAACAGAGGGTGAACAAAACATCACAACACCACTGAAATACTCGGCTAATCTTCGCAAGTTAGAGATATCATTGGAGATCATGCTGGGGATCAGCAACAGAAACCCTGCAAGAGATACACAAGAGCCATCAAAGGAAAATAAATCCTACTACAAGGCTCAAACCTCGCTGAGGAAATGGAGATACCGCTTGGGGAGGAGACCCCAAAGATCAATCTTCAACCATCAATAATTCAACAATATGAGCTCCGCTTCGAGAAAAAAAACTGTTGGAGAAAACAAAGCAACACAAATTTTCCAACTCTGCCCGGGGAATAAGAAGTTAACATCATAGAAAAAAGTCAAACTGTGGGGGATTTTAAATCAACACCCAATCACAAGGTGAGAGAAAACCCGACAGGTGACTGCTATGTCAACACTTCTTAGAAGTAAGCAACATTGTTCTCTACTTGTGGAATAATCCAAAGTAAATATGCATAACCTCTGCTAGGAATCATTAAAGACAAGTCTCCGCATGGGCAATAACATCAAGGAGAGGTGGTCCTCAAACTACTCAACTGTCTGATCACAACCTGGCTGGATGAAGGAAACATACTCATCTGGAGAAGATTTGAATCACGACTTCGCTGTGGAAAACTGATCAATACTTGTCTGGTCATCCATAGGAACAAAACTCTGCTAAGGGAATATCAGCAAAACCCTACTAGAGAAACCTCGATATAGCTCAAATGGGGAAACATCAACACAACTCTACTGGGGAGCTGCCAATAAATTCTACCAGAGGAGCAAGAAATAACTCTGCTGAGGAGAACATCAACAAACTCTACTGAGGAGAATAAGAATCTGATGAAGGTCATATCCTATCTTTCACAACCAGTAGTGATAAATGCGTATCCTCTGCACATGATCAACAAGGATGATACTCTGGGTACTAACAACCTTGAGAGAAAAACTTGGAATTGCGGGGATAACTAAGAAGTTAACATCATAGCAAAAAGTCAACCTGCAGGGGATTTTAAAGCTCAACACAGGGTGAGAGAAAACCCAACGGTTGACTGCTACATCAACCCTTCTTAGAAAGGAAATGTGGTTCAAATTGGCCATGAGAGCAAAGAATCATAACGGAGGAGGTAGAAACCTGCCAGGGATTCCTCATCATGTTTTATCACAGAACATGATGGGATCCAACAATCACATTCGCACTTAAATATGCTTGATCATAAACAGGTTAAGGAAGAAGAACCATGCTCAAATTGAAGAAATCTGAATCAAGACTTTGCAGGGGGAATCCAAGTTAAAAATGCTTGAACTAGTGCCCAACTGAGAAATGCATCAATAAGACCAAACTTTGCTTGAGAGATTGTCAACAGACTGTATCGAGGAGAACATCAACAAGGACAGACTCTAATTGGGAGAATATCGAGTTCATAATACTTTGAAATAATCTGCCCCAATATCTTCAAACTCTGAGAGATTCGTCGAATCTCGACGTAACTTCTCCAGATTAACTGTAGTCGGCATATTCTTTTACTGATGGAGTATTCAAGCTTTGCCCCTGCGAAAGCATCAACTGGGAAAACAAACTTGCTCAAGCTCAACGAATTCTTCAAGAAACATGCCCCTGGATATGATCATTCCTTGAAACGATTTTCCAATTACTCATCAGATTTTCAGGCTTCAAAAAAAATTATGTTCATCACTGATACGCATATGTAAGCTTCCATGATGTCAAATAATGTATGTAAGCAGAAAAATGCTTAATTCTGAGAATGATAATCCTAATGCAATTACATATGTTTATCTTGAAGTTTTTTTTTACTGAAAACATGTCGCAAAAAAACTTGTGAACGAATCACTAGTTAAGATGTGACATTGATTTTTGAATGCACATGCAATACCAACAAAAGTCTTTTAGCACAACTCATGGGAGTCAGGAACGTTATCTCGTTAAAGTATGCTTTCAAAATAAACCCTGCTTCAATTAGGTCTTTCGAGGGTTATAGTGTGGTCTAGTTAACGGTTTTCAGAAAAAAAAAAGATATTTAGGCTCAAAGTTTATTTGTACCCACCCATTCTTCGTGATGTTCTTCAGTCCTACATTCAGCTAATTTGACACAACTTTTCATTCCTCAAAGGATTTTGATGGTTGAGGAACTGATAAAAATGATGGTTTAAGAGCCAATAAGGCTTTTCAAGGAATAACAGTCACCCCCCTTTTTTCTTTTGTAGTCACATAGATTTGTTCAGGATTTTTCTTTGTAATCCTTTCTTTTCGCTTTTCACGTTTTTTTTTTGCCTGGACCATTTTTTGGAATTTTTGATGTCCAGCAGGATGCCCTAACTTTTGCCTAAGTCACTTGTTTTCGGGCTTTTTATTTTTTCTTTTTTTGTTGTTGAACAAATCATGTGACATTGGCTTATCTAACTTGTTAAAAGGGTTATGATTGTCTCTTTCCTTTGGAACACCATCATGGTTGGTCCTTAAATACACACTCCTTTTGGAAATTTGATCACTTGGTCAATTTAACTGAAGACTACCCTGCCCCAGGTTAAAATGTGAGGTTTTTTTCCATTTAGAAAGGGAACTCCTACTTCGAGGCTCAAAAGGGTTAACAAGGGATTATCTTCCTTATATCTCCGGTGTTTGGGAATTTGAAACAATGCCTTACATCATCAGCAGGGTCTTATTCAAAAGCATATAACCAGAAATTTTGCGTTTTCACCTCATCATCCTCCCTCCAAGAGTTCAAACAAGAAGTTGGTATTGCAAATGCAGGAAAACAATTTATGAGCGAATGCGAATGGATTTCTTCAAGACAAACATACTCATTGTATTATGATTAATATTCAAAATCAAACAAATTTCTACAAGCAAACAAAGCATTAACAAACATGAGAGATTACAAATAAAATTGCAGTAAATAAACTAATGATCTGAGGAGACTATCTCAATCCGAGCTTGAAAGAATATCCTCAACTTTCTTTGGAGAAACAGAAGCAAATGCACGACCGCTACAGGTCACTCCACTAACACTGGCAATATGAATTTCCTCGAGTTTTAGATTTATCAACATAAAGGCGTTCCATTCAAAAATGGGCTTCCTTCTTCGAAAGTCAACACCCCATCGTCAATCATCTCTTGAACCATTTCTTGGAAAACCTTGCACTCCTCAATCGGATGCCACATTACCCCATCGTGAAACTCACAACTGATATTTGGATTGTACCAATGAGGATGAGACTTCATGACTCTGGTTTTTCTGGGTGTCACTACCGAGTTTCGGGAAAAATAAGACAATAATTGACTGTAAGTCATTGGGATTGGATCAAACGGGTGAGTTTCTCCTTTTGGCTTATTCAGGACTGGATTTTGCAGAATCTGAGGAGAACTCTGAATTGCATCAACCTCAACATTTTCTCCTACTTGAGAATCACTAACAAAATTTTCTCCACTAGTTTGGCCATTCGAACCATCTTGGATTTTGAAAAATTCTTTCTCAAAAAGTGGCGGACGAACTTGAGTTTCTTTGAAATGATTCGGAGTTGCAGCATGCATCTCATCTATAGCGACATTACCATGTTCAGGCAGCATATTGACTTGGACGTTTGTGCCTTTGAGAAACAAAATTCCTTTTCGCACTAGTCTTTGCACTTCATGTTTCAAAGGAAAACAATCTTCAAGACCGTGCCCTGGTGCACCCTGATGGAAAGCACAACGAGTCTCTGGTTTATACCACCATGGAATATCTTTTGGAACAGCAGGAGGAGACCTGGTCTTCACAAGATTCTTCTGTATTAAGACAGGAAATAATTCTGCATATGACATCGGAATCGGATCAAACTGCATTTGCTTTTGAACACAACTTTGCTGATCAATCTTTTGTTGTGTATGTTGTTGCTTACTTTTGTTATGAGATCTTCTACGCTTTCCTTGCAAAATAGCGTTAGCAACATATTCTTTCTCTTTGGAAAAACCATTTCCATACTTCTTAGAATTGCTAGAAGAACCATTTCCTTTGGTCAAACATCCTTTCTAGACACCTTCTTCGAGACACATCTTGGTAACATGACTGGAAGCGCTAATGGGAGCCACAGAAATGAGTGTTGAAATGATTTCAGAAATCACAGTCTTTTGTAGTGGAGTCTGAGAAACATGAGGAGAAAGTTGATTCTGAGCAACAACCAGAGTTTCAACCAAAGTAGAGATCCTTTCCATACCATCCCTCAAAGTAGCCAATTCCTCGCGAAGCTCACGGTTCTCTCGTTGCAACTGATCCATCTTTAGCTCGAGTATTATAGTGATGCGACAACTTGTCTGAACAAAGACCAAGAACGGGAAGTAAATAAGACACCCGGGAAAGGCAAGATACAATGCAGAATGATGCTTGATGCAAATGCAAATGCAAGTTTTCAAGGAACTATAAAGCAGTTTGCAAACATTACATTAAGATAACACACTGGATATACCAAAAATCTCATTTCATTAATATTGAAAGAATTATAGCTTTGAAGTACAGTTTCATCAATCTTACAACACAAGAGAGAATGAAATCTAGTTCTAAGGAATTCGTGTCTGAAAACGACCCAACTCTGAGCTGATACTTCTTGCAAAGCCTCTTGATTTATCTTACATAGTTGATCTTCACGGTGTCTTTCTCTTTCACGAGTCAATCCACGATACCCTTCCAAGAACCGGAGGTAAGAAGATGAACAAATGATGATATGCTAGAGGAAAATAAATCCTCTGGATCCCTTGATCTCTTCATGACACGTCGCTCAAGAAACTCAATGAAGACTTACACACCCATAAGATAGGCATACTTCTCTAAAGTTGGCAATAGTTAATAATCTGGGAAAATAAATTAACGATGCAACAGATCGTAGAACTGGACCAAGGTATTAAGAATCCCCTCTTCAACCTCAGTCCTCAGCATAATCAACAGTTTCCTAAACAGCATTTGAAATCTACAGGGCTAGATACCAAAGATCCAAGCTTTCTCAACTCTTGTAAGTCAAAACTCGTGAAAATGTACTTCTTAGTGTTACTTCTTTCAATATCCATGATTCTAAAAAAAAATTGTGATATTTGCAAAAAGAAATCTCTGAGTTCCTTAAAAACCAACTGAAACACAATGCTCATGAATGCATGAGTGCAAGATACAACACCCACAAACAAGACATACAAAGCACACAGGTTCAAAGGTTCGGCACGAGCATGGAGCCAAAGGTAGGAACCAACCAACCCACAATGGTATGTACTATGGTTATATCATCACCTGTAGAACAAGGTTCTAAAAAGTTCCCAGAGTCATAGTTCCATCTTTTGGATATTATCGGCTTAAACGACTACTCGTCGGCCAACAATATTCTCAAGAGAAACTCGTCTGAGTGTGGTATCGCGTAACGACTAATTCAAGTCTACACCTGAACTGCCACCGCACCACGTCCTAATAAGGTCAAGATGGGTTAAAGGGTTCTAAGGTCCTCAGCTTCTCAGGCTCCCAATCAGAAAAAGTAATATCAATTACGACTACTCGTAAGACATCAGTAATTCCAAAGGGGCCTCCACCGAGCGGGGGATCTTAAGTCAGCTTAGTAAGGACTACTCCATGTAAGCCAACAAGACTATACCACCCTCCTATCATAAGTGCACTCAAGTCCGGGTATAGGACTTATCTCACCACACAGATTACCAGGCACCAAAACAGAACAATCAATAACAAACAAGTCAAACAGAAAGCGATAAATAAATCAAAGTAGGCGAAACCCACTAGGAACCGTTGGAGTCCCCAGCAGAGTCGCCACTTTTCTGTAGCGGTAAAAATCGTGAGTGTAAGTTATTGATTAACTTAACTCAAAGAAAACAAGAGTCGCCACCGCACTTTTATTTTATCCAAATAAAGGAAAGGAAAAAGAGCGAACAAAACCAAAGAGTTCTAAAATAAGAACACGAGACAGAGATCGGGGTAAGGGGGTTGGTTACGCAATGGGAAGGTGTTAGCACCCAAAACGTCTATAGTACTCTATAGGAGCCCTTTGAAATATTTATGCTTTTTGATTTGAAAATGGTTTGTTTGAAAAGAGATTGGGGAGATGAGAAGAGAATTATTTTTTAGATTTTTGTGTTTGGAGAGACTTATCGTCTCATGCCTACGTACCCATAAAGTGCAATATGGAATCAAAACCCCGTAGTTCGTGGTACAAATGACAAAAATTTGTTGGTTTTGATTGATTTTAGATGTAAAGACAAGTCGTCATTTCAAGGAGAAAACTGCGACTATCCACCCACGAGTATTAAGACAACATTTGCGTCACATAAAGATGGAGGATTTGCTTGGATTATCAACAAGACTATCACTCAACATCAACGTGGAAAATGTCAAAGTCTTAATAATATGGGGAATAGGAGATTTACATCTCAACTATAGAAATGAATCATGTCTAAACTTTATGAAAAGTTTTAAAGTGAAAAGTGCATAAAGGCACAAAAAGAGTTGATGAGTTTTTGTATTTTTTATGTCTTTTGAAATTGGTCAAAGCATGATTAACATTGATTGACTTTTATTAAGAAAAAAACAAAGTTTAAAAATCACTTGACGAAAGTCAAGGTTTTATTGCGAAATCGGTTTTGAAGTTTGAAACCAAGAAGGTTTTGAAAGAGGGAGAAAGTTTTGAAAATTTAAGAAGGGGAGGAGATGAAGTGACTATCCTAAAAACCAAAATAAGAGCTAGAGATAAGAAAGATCTAACCGACTTGTAGCACACTCCATAGCAAGCAAAAAAAGAATTCCATCCGATTTAAAGCATAAGCTAATGAGCGAGCCAAATAAAGGCTAAGATCCACAATACTCCAAGCATAGGAATGAGAGCCCTAATTCTAAGTCCAAAGGTCCATAAAGTCCAAGGTCTAAGAGTAGTCCAAGAGCATAACCACAAAGTTAATAGCACCAAAATTTTTTAGATGTTTTATCCTTTATTAATGTTTTGAACAAAGTATGGTCCAAGTGGACAAAAGAAAAATGACATAAACATAAACAAAGATATGGTATGAAATGATAAAATGGAAGCATAAAAGTAAAAAAATAAGGAGTAAGAAGAGAATATAAACAAAATTAAACAAGGATATTGTTAGTGAATTAATAGTCAGTGGTTAGAACATATGATCAATGATGATTAATTCTTGCACTTAGACCAAGATTAATGAAAATTCATTAGAGGATTGATAGAATCAAAGCCTCCTAACAATGATTTTCATAGGTATTGGAGTTAAGACAAGTAACTAATCATACTTGGACTTTTAATCGTAAGTTTGAGCCACGAATGATCATTTTCCGATTAAGGGACACTTTAGCGCTATGTTAAGCAATCGTAATCAGGTTTATGTAGAAACCACGACTATCTGAGGCCGGTCAATAAAATGTTAGTGTTAATACATGTTAGAGAAGTGATATGTAAATCACTCTCCTAAAACATGCCACACAAAAAGAAAAGAGGTAATGATCTCATCACAATCAAGATTTTTCATCAATTAATCAAAGGTAATCTATCATTATTCCAAAGTACGGAGAATTATCTCAATGATTATTCATCCATAGATTTGAAATAATGAAGATTAAACAACCTTGATAATCAACAATCTATGATCCATAGATTTCATCGATCAAAAATAAAAAGAAGAAGAGAGAAAATTAAAATGAAAAGAAATTTCAATTTGAATATTAAATCGGTTAAATCATCATCAATATCAATCACCTCTTTTAGTGGATAAAATCAACACTCAAAGTACATTGATATTGATGAGATCTTATCAAAATTCAAGATCCAAAACAAAATCTATTTTAAGAAAATATTTCAAAAGAAAAACAAATGTTAGAAAAAAAATATTAAAAGGAAATAAAAAAAAAGAAAGAAAGGGAGGTTCAATAGGAAAACAGAAGGTAATGAGGATCTAAATTCCACGGCCCAAACCAAATTAGTGCATCACTTAAAAAAAAACAAAAATGAAAATAGAAACTCAATTAACCGATCATCATCTTCTCCAAAATTTCACACGTGGCACTGTGCATTTTTTTAAATAAAAATCTCATCAGAGAAGAGAAAATCGCCGCCGGTCACAAGGAAACCATCTCACCATTGTATCTACAAATTCTTTCTCAATTTCAACAGGTTTTGTATCAGGTTTAATCAAATCTCTGTCAAGCTTTTAGATCGAAAACAAGAAATTCTACCTCATCAGTTCGAATTGCTAGACGACGAGAAATCTAGGTCTCAAATTCTTCACAGTGTTTTCGTCTCCTTCTTCTTCCAAATCTGTACTTGATGTCGTTGGATGAGATTCGCTGAATTTTTGGTGTTGAGGTTGGAGGTTAATTGAAGTTTGAATGGATCAAAGATGTATGAATCTTGTAGAATTTTATGGTGGTTCAATAGTTTGATGAACGAAAAACAAAATCAGAGGTGAAGAGGATTGAAGCTTGAAGACAATTTGGGATGATATTTCTGCAGAATTTTCTCGGTTGTTCAAGCTTGAGAAAATGAGAATAAAGCGCTTTCTATTTATAGAAGAGGTGAGTGATTTCAATTTGAATATTGCTGCTGCCGTTTTGATCTTTGTTTTTTGCGTTTTCATTTGATGCTTTGTGTGAACCGTGCGTGACCCATGTGCATCTTTCACATCATTTTGATTTTTTAATTTTTTAGCTCTTGTGTGACGTGGATTTTCTGGTTTATTGATTTCAGCTCAGATTATATAATGTTGATTGGCTTTTACGGTTCGCACGGCTTGGTCTATGGTTGCCTGTGCAGCTTCTGCTTTTCCAGTGTCCTTAAGGGATTGTTTAACTGCCATTTCCAACGGATTTATCTCACCAACTCGGATATCACAAACAACATTTGTTTCCTCATAGTTATCAACTGTTATTTTTGATTTGAACCCAAGACAGAAGAGTGCCACAACTGCTGTTGGAGACACTGTCAGTTGCTTTTTTTGTTTCGACATTCGATGGAATATGTTGTTTACCAGAAATAGCAGTTAAATTCATTAGGCTATTTGAAAGGGTTTTCAAGATCATATCTCCCCGAGGAAGAGCTTTAGCTAGGTTAAAAGTAAGTAACGTTTTGTAGTTGGATGAGAAAAATTTGAAAGATTCTTTTAGTGCGCGAAAGCGGAAGATGCCCAGACTAGCCCTGGCAAGTATTTCTGATTTCTGTGTATCTTTATGGCCGAATTTCCTAATAAACATATGTGCACGTAGGATCTCCAGACTTATGTCCAACCAGTAATCACGACGCAAGTTTGCTTTAAATTCAGGGAATTCAAAGTAAACAGGCTCTACTACAGAAGTTGACTTGTACATCACAGCTTTATCAAATAGGCGAGCACCAAGGGGTCCGGTCAAGTCAGGCTTTATAACCTGTTTCAAGTCTGCGGCCAGATCATATCGAACAGCTTTCTCATACACACCGACTCCAAGTGACTCAAAGTAGAGAGCATAATTGGTCAGAGCAAGGACAGCACAGACATGCTTGATAAACTCTAAGGTTGTATCCCCCCTAGGTTGATCACCCATAAACTGTGGAAGGCCAGCTGATGTACTCTGGTCGCTTTCTGATCTATCCACCCCCTTCATATGAAGAACAATATCACGAACAACTCCAAGGAGTTTGTCAGTGAAATAAGAGCTAATCTTCTCTTTAATATATTCAGTTATTTCTGACTCGAAAACCTCTGCAGCTCCAATATTAATTGATGGGGTGCAGGAGTCTCCATTCTGCGCGGAAGCCCCGATTGCCGATTGTTTTCGTGCATAGTTCCAAGGAATATACATGAATTGAGAAACAATGAAAACATAATGGTCTTGGATTTTTTCGGCAAGTATTCAGCAATATTCCAACTGGATATTATGTCAACTTGAGATTCGTCATTCATAGCTTCATCAGATTTTGTTGGTATTCCACCGTAGTTATACTGGTCCATGAATAGTAATGAGCACCAGAACTGCAGTGGCTCAAGCTTAATCCACTCGAACAGGTCTCTAGATTGTATAGTTTTTAACAAACTATCACAGCATGCTTTGGCTGTAGACAAATCATATTTTCCCGGGTCTATAATAATCTTGGAGAAGTTCGCAAATACAATGGTTGCACCCAACTTGCGGAACTCTGCCAACAACAATGCGAAGACCTTTTGCATGACCTTGTGGAGTAGCTGGTGAAGAGCGGGATCATGAAGCTTTGATTGAGGGCTGCAAAGCCATCTATACAGATGTTGCAGTATTGCATCAGCATAAACATTTCCAGATGTGACTGCATCTGCAAGACACCGCTGGATCAAATGTTTTAGGACTCGAAAGGCATGTGCGTATGAAGTAGACTCATCAAAGCCATTCTTGGGAAATGCTTCAGAATCAAATTCATGATCAAATCCTAACAAAGCACCTCCTTCCATATCATTAACTTGGTTGCATTTTAAAAGGGCATCTACAGCCAGGTGGTGTAACTTTAGCTCTACGGTAACTTTTCTATAAGCTCCAGGAAACGTACAAACAGGTTGTTTACCAGAGCCCCACTAAGAAATAATCTTCACGAGATTGCCTTGCAAAAGTAACACAATATTGTCCCCTTCATATGTGCAGGCAAGAGCATAAACTGCAAATAACTCAGATAGACCGCTGCTAGTAATATAACCATGACCGCCACGTAGTTTACAGCATTCCTCAATTCCATCAGCAGTTGCGATAGTAGCAAGGATTTCAATCCAACAACGTATGCATGGGCTTCAGGAAGGATGTTAAGTATACTTTCAATGACTCCAGCTTTCATCATTTCAACCTCCATCAAAATATCAAAAGCTTCTGGTTCAGCATCAACATTATCATCACCGACATCGTCATCAAGAATCTCACCAACTTGAATCTCTATGAAACGGTTGCGAAATGCCCGAGACAACATTTTTCGCTCACCAAAAAAAAATACTAAAGTATTCCCAACAAAGGGACACTGATTGGCCTCCGCGTGATATTGGAGCTTTCCCATAGGTCTTTAGACCTGATCATGTTGCTGTTTGCAGATCAAACTCTTTCACTTGGATATTTTCGGAGGGATATTTTGTATGAGTCAAACTTCGCCGAGGCTCCAGACACACAGTCAGCCCATGATTAAGTCACTTTTGCATGGATTGCCTCTTGACAATATCGCAGTCTTGATGAGAGGGTTGTAAACTGATGAAGGTTTGTTGTATCAAAAGGGAAAGGGACTTTGAGACTCATTGCTGGTACACGAGTTGGAAAATCAATTCCTGTGGATTGCCTCTCGTTAACAGTAACACCATTTTGTAGGGTGCCTTCATAAAAACTGTTTGAGGGAAATTCAGAAAGGCATGGATGCATTCGGTATTGGACCTGCAACCTAATTGGTTCGACACCAAGTAGAACAAGGCGTTCAAAAAGTGACTGTGCTAACCCAGCACGGGCAGCTTTCTTGCACATAATAACTGGACCAAGCTGACAATGATCACCAACAAGAACCACCTGCTTTGCTCCAAGAACCAAAGGAATGAGACACTCAGGTTCTGTTGCTTGAGTGGACTCGTCAATAAGTACTTGACGGAATCTAAAATTTGCAAGCCGAGGATCTCCAGCACCAACACAAGTACAACAAATCACATCAGCACTCTGAGAAATCTCCCTATCTGTTGCTCGTTTAAGTGCTTTGTATTTTTTCTCATCACTGCTAGAAAGTTCTCCTTGTTCATCCTTCAGCTGTTGTAACTTGTGAAGTTCACTTTTATCAGATGTGTCAAGATGTCGAACTTGATAGTGAAGAGTCAAATGCTCAACAGGTGAACTCACAGCTTCCCTTGACTTTGCACAAAGCCTCACAACCTTCAATCCAGTAGCACTTATTTTTTCAGCCAACTGGTCCACGGCTACATTACTAGGTGCACAAACCAAAACCTGTCCCTGGCCTTGTTTGGCCATGTGAGATACAAGTGCTGCAGATGTTACAGTTTTACCAGTTCCAGGTGGTCCTTGAATCAAACTAATAGGCCTCTGAAGAACACTCTTGATAGCAAACACTTGAGATGCATTCAGTTCTGGAAGCCTATATGAATATGAGCTCTTTTGGATGCTCACAGCTATCTCCGCCATGAAATAAGCACAACTTATACTCAAATTGCATTCCGACCTTACATTATTTGGTGCTTCCAAATGATCTGAACATAAAACAGCTATGCTTCCTTTACGATCTGAAACAATAGCCGTATTATCATCCATGAGAAGGCAATTAGCAACCAACCTAAGTGATCGATCACCGTAAAGTTGCTCTCTAAATGAAACTTCCTCATATTAAGTCTCTTGCTGTGGACCATCTCCACCAGATGCAAACTGTTTTCAGCAACAAATAATATTCCTTTTGGACAGTCAATAGAGCAAACAGGAGTTACATGTGAAGATGGTTGAAATGAGATAGAAGTATAGGAAATGTTGTGTCTTGCACTATGCAACAACCAAGCTCTATCACTCAGTGCAATTATATCAGCATCAAGTGCGTCATCCAGGGGCACCAAGAAAACTGGAGTAATGCCAATGCGACGAATGGCAATCAGTTGAAGCATGCAAGGGAGGTTATTTCTTACGTTCATGGCCATAGAATTTACCAAATTTATAGAAGATAAAGCAGTGTCCACCACCTTTATTGATGATGAATGAGACGACTCTATTGGCCATTCAAAGCGAAGGAGCATTCCATTCCTCAATCCCGCAAGAACATAATACTTATCAACAAATACGAGTCGTACATCTTGAGGTATACAAAAACTTTTAGCAGTCCCCATTGTACTTTTTAATGAAATTGTACCACAAGCAACTATCGTAACTCCACCATTCGGATCAAAAGACCAAATTTCCACAGAAGGCCTATGGGTGCCAATAACAAATGTTTTATTGATGTCCACTCCGCTTACAAAAGAGGCAATTGAGCTATTATTTTCTGAATTTGATTGTTTTCTCCCATACATGATACTTCGTTCTGCAGTTCCAAATGTTGCATTTCATAAATTTCATATTGATAACCTGATAGCACTTTAACCCCAAGGATAAACAAAAAACATGGGTTAGAAGTTGACACAACTACGAAATTATGCCCAACTGCTCCCAGACTAATATTCAAATTATCTAGGGACCAAGATGTGCAAATAGGAGAAGACAAAGGGATGCCTTCAGAATGACCATCCTTAGTAGGCAAACAAAGCTTAACAGTAGATTGGTAAATCTGAACAAGCAAACCATCACTTACAAGGCCACATGCCAAAGTACAGACATTAGGTTGGAAACCAACAGAATCAGTCACATCAGTAAAACTTAAGCCAACTGACAATATTCTGGTCTCTCCAAGAAATGATAGAACTAGAAAAGAATGATATGAATCCGTAATTTTCATTCGAACAGTCCAAGTACCAGCTAAAAAGCATAGCAAGATAAACCATAGGCGAAGTAACCCCAGGAATCTCCTCCTTCATAAACACACAACCATGAGCTCTTGATTTCGTTGTAACACCAACTTGACTATTTTCCACACACCTCTGATAAAAATGAACACAACTACTCATGTACCAGGACATTACTTGCACCTTCAATTTGGACCAAACTTCTCATTGAACACTGCTTGATAAACCACTGGATTTCAATACAAGACAATTTGACCTTGAACAATCATAATTCCTGAGAAAATAACCCACTGCCACAACCAATTTGCACTTGAAGCAATCTCTTGATAGTTTGACCAAGATGAGGTCAAACTTCCATCTGATTTAGACTTGAATTAACATCCTTGCCATCAATCTCCTTGCAAAACCCTAAACACACACAGAAGAAGAAGAAACAAGCAAATTGAAAAATATTTTTGGTATTTTGGTTAGAGGTTAGTAAACAGAAATAAACATAAAGCAAGTAGAAAACATAAGTGCGCTGAGAGAACCAAAAAGTATGGTCTTGTTTGTGTATGCAAAAATGAAAATGCAATGTGGGATCTTAGGGGTAAAAATTAGGGTATTATAGAAGCTAAGTGGCGTCTTCAGATCTCTGACGTCAGTCAACAAATCCGAACTCTCGTCTTCGATAATGGCGTTCACTCCACCCCCCCTATGATTCGGCATAGGGTTTTTCATGATATTTGGCACATTATCGGAGAAGTTGATGATCTTGGCATCCACCATGTCCTTCACCTTGTGCTTGAAGGCTTTGCAATTATCTACTGTGTGGCCTGGTGCCCCTGAGTGAAACTCACAAGTTGCATTCGCGTCGTACCCTGGCGGAGGTGCCCCTATCAAGGGAGCCAGCGTTCTCTTCTGGATCAATTGTAGCTGAAGCAAAGTCTGCAATAGTTGTGCGTACGACATGGGCGGAGTCTCGAGGTGACGGCTCGACAGAGGTGCCCTGTTCTAGTACTTTCTGTACCCTTGTTGATTCGGTTGCTGCTGTTGCTGTTGTGGTTGTGGTTGTGGCTGTTGAACTGCCGGGATAGTTATCCTGGCCACCTGTTGGTGAGGGCCTTTACCCTTCCTTCGAGCGTTGGTCACAGCGCTTGTTTCTCCTTCCCGTCTTTTGCCACCATAAGGCTTCTTTCCGCCTCCTCCAGCTGAGGATGAATCACCTTGAATTTTCCCTAGTTTGATCCCGTTTTCGATGTGCTCACCCGTGATAATGAGATCTGAGAAGGTTCCTGATATGCCGCTGACTAATTTCTCATAGTAAACCCCTGGGAGGGTGGCTACAAACATTTGCACAAGCTCACGTTCAACCATCGGCGGCTGAACCCTGGCTGCCAATCACGCCACCGCTGGGCGTATTCTTTAAACCCTTCGTTGTTCCTTTGCGACAGATTCTGCAGTTGGACTCGGTTCGGGGCCAAGTCGCTATTGTATTGGTAGTGGTGCACGAATGCTTCAGCAAGGTCTTTCCACGTGCGCACACTGGTAGGCTCCAGACTCATGTACCATTCGAGGGAGGGTCCGGACAGACTGTCTTGAAAGAAGTGCATCAGCAACTTCTCGTCCTCAGAATGAGCTGACATTTTCCGGTAATATGATCTCAGGTGGACGCGAGGGCAAGTGGTGCCCTTGTATTTTTCAAAGTCAGGTACCTTGAACTTGGGAGGCACCTTGAGATCAGCAATCAGTCCCAGCTTGGACATATCAACGCCCAGGGTGTTCTGGTTCTCGATATTTCTCATCTTATCCTCGAGCGCCTTGAACCTTAGCCGTGCTTCAGCAGTCAGCTCCCCTTCAGCACCTCTCTGAGAGAACACATCGTCTTGGCGGTCTTCTAACCACGGATGAGGCCCGAACAAATTTCCAACGCCCGCAGTGCCGTTGCCCGGCCCAACATTGACATTAGCTTCAAAATTTCCATTACCGACGCCCGTCGTATTACCATTGAGTCCCATATTACCTATCACATTGTCGTTGGTACTACCATTCCCCCCGGTCATGGGGACGCCATTCTGAGGAGTTTCAACTGGGGGAGGGGTAGGCACGGTCCCACCATGGAGTACGCCATTGCTATCGACCCTGGAAATCAGAGGCTGAACCAAGGTTCTGAGCTGATCCTGGCCATTGGCGACCGCTTGCATGAGCTCCATGAAGTGGTCCATTCTTTCGCGGAGTTCTTAAACATCAGTTTGCACTTGCTCCATGATTTTGGCTTGATTTGCTCTGGTCGGATAGCGGTGGATAGGTCTCTGATCAATCCTGGAACAACCTGAAACAACCTGAAAACACAAAAGGGTTAGGAAAAAACGACAAGGTGCTCGTTATGCAAATGCTTCATGCAAATGCAAACGTGTGTCTGTGTGTTGGGGAGATTTCCCCCGATCCTAGTGCCTGAGTGCCAGTGCTGATAATAAGAAGTCTGAGTCCAGTCATGGAAATAACATCTCACATATATGAAGAAAACCCATCAAGGCAGTACACAACGTCAGTGAGTACAAGATGAATCAATAGCATGACCCCAGCCAACAAGCCTGGTGATGGTCAGCATACAACAATGATCAAACAAAAGGAATACAAATAGTCAAGCACGGCCACGGGTGCGAAACTCTTCTAACAACCCCTTCGTTTCTGGATGATCAGGCCGAGTGAGCAACCCTTCGACGAGTAACTCCCTCTGCATAATAGTATATTGAAGACCTTCGACCGAATCTTCCCATGCTCCTTCGCCGAAACAATATTCTAACTTCTACTTCTTGAATTCAAACATCAGTTTGCGCTCCTTTAGGTTAGCAAGAGCTTTGTTGAGCTGGCCTTCGGCGGCATATCGGCGAGCGGTTTCTTCATCAAACCTCTTCTCACTAGCCTTCACTTGGGCTTTCAGCTTGGAGATATGTTGCATCAGCTTATCCTCCCGCTCTTTCCTGTTGGCCAGAGAGGCCTTCCAGTGCTGATTGAACTTGGATATCCTCCGATCCCTTCGTCCAAGTTCTGCTTCTTCGTGGCCAGTACATCGTTGACAGCTTCGAAGTCTCGACCCATGCGTTCATGCTCAGCTATCTGCTTAGTCAAATTTGTCCCCAACTGGTTCACCAGCTCGGTCTGCCTCTTGAAGGAATGAACGGCCTCTTTTCTCTCGCTTCTGAGCTGCGCCAATTCTTTCTCCAAATATTCGTTTGCCTTTTTCAACTCATCTCTCTCAGCCAGCACCTGATTATGCTGCTGAATAGGCACAGTGGTGGGCTCTTCAATCACTGGAGGGCTTTCTGGCTTGGTAGGAAGAAACGGCATCCCTATAGCATCTGCTCTGGCTCTGATCCACGCCACATACGGAGGGTAGGCTTGACTATTACTTCTCCCCAGCAATGGTTTTCCCCTCTTACTGATACCATGCCAAGCGTGCTGAAGCTTAGATAACATATCTCCTTCTAGAAGACCAGTGAGGTACATAGATTCCTGTACCTCTTCACCCTTCGGCGGAGCTCTCAAAGCGTACGCGAATTGTCGGACCAGCAAAGACGGATTATAGTTTATATAGCCTTTCCTGCCTATCAGAGGCACGTTTGGAAACCCGCTGCAGTTGAAGATAATCTTGGTACCCAACCTATCTCTGTCAAACCAGTCAATATCCTCCGCTGATAGACTCATCAAACGCTCAGACCACTCAGCTGTGGCTGCAGACGAGACAAAGGGACCCCTCTTGGGCATATCACTATCAAGCCATTAATAAAGTAAGGGCACACAACACGAGACATTCTTGCCCCTTCTGTTCTCGTTTTTGTAGTGGATGGAATGGTAGACATCTCCTACCAAGGTAGGGACTGGATTCCCTGATGCAAAGATGCGGAAGGCGTCGAAGTCTACAAAGTCGGGCATATTGGGGAACAGAATGATGCCATATATGCACAGAGCGAGGATGGCGTTGAACACGACCCAACATCCGTCTTTGGCGCACTGCTGAGCCTTTCCCACTAAGAACTGCAAGGAGAAACCGGGAACCTTGTTCCAACTAGACAACACCAACTCGGAGGCATCCAGATGAACTGACGGAGCTAGACTAGCCAGATTAGGCTCAGCATCCATATGAACAAAAGGCATCTGCCTCTTCATAGGCACACCTAACAAATCAGCATATTCCTCCAGTGTGGGCGCGAGAACAAAATCCTGGAAAGTAAAGCATCTCAACGGAGGATTGTAGAACCGCAGCAGAGCGTGCAACCCATTCAACTCGAACGCAGAAGGTTTACGAACCAAACTGAGCAATTTGCCGTAAGATTTTCTGAACTCATCCCTCACAGAATCATCTGCTAAGGCAATCAAACCAGTCAACTGAACCACATCAGGGGCAGGGAGCTTGTAAGCCACGGTCTTCCTTAGAGAACCCATAACAACACAGTAGGAGGCAAGAAATCCTGGATCGGGGAAAACGGTACCTGCAACACAAACACACGTTAATGAAATGCAAATGGGTATGCAAAGCAATGGAAAATGCAATCATGCAGCAGGAGATCAAGGCAACTGTGCCGTGGAGATTCTATATCAACAAAACCATGATGCTGCTATGTCAAGAACAACCACTATATCTGACAAGAAGAAAACCCCGGGTATCGGACCACAAATCTGCTCTGTCAAGAACACACATACATAGGACCGTAAATCTGCTCTATCAAGAACAACCATCTGATAATAAGGACCTCCGATGCAGGACCAAAACTCTGCTCTGTCAAGAACAAACATCTGATAATAAGGACCTCTGATACAGGACCAAAACTCTGCTCTATCAAGAACTAACATCTGATAATAAGTACCTCTGATACAGGACCAAAACTCTGCTCTGTCAAGAACGAACATCTGATAATAAGGACCTCTGATACAGGACCAAAACTTTGCTCTGTCAAGAACAAACATATCTTTGATGATGAGATCCTCTGATCCCAACAAAACTAATTCACTATCAAGAAAACCAGGTAGTCTGAAGGTTAAGGTTTCCTGCAACAAACCCAACCCTGCTCACAGGTATGGACCTAAACTGACACAGGTTCGGCATCCTATGCGGTCATCAGCGTCACAGACATTCAAGCGGGGTGATACGATACCCAGAAGGTGTGGCATCACCAGCTCATGAAGCGGCCTCACTCGGCTGAATCCCAAATGATAGGTCCCCAGAGTCGATAATCCTCCAAACCAACAACCCCCTCAACCCAAAGGGTTGAAAAAGAAGTCAACCGGGAGAACCTCGTCTGAGCGTGGATTTCATGAGACACTAGTGCCTGCCAAGCAAGCACGCGCCCACTAATTTCCACAACTAATGCTATGTTCACTCAAGCCTGGGTCTGGCTTCTCACTCATCAGAATGCCCCTCCCACAACAACACAGATAATCATATCATACTGAAAATAAAGTGCGGGAAATAAAGTGGGATAAATAAACACAACCCAATAAGTAATCATACAAGCGCTAGGATTGACTCTCGCAGGGGACGTTGGATCCCCAAACTGACTCGCATACGGGACGTTGGATCCCAGGAAACTATCAAGTCCCCAGCAGAGTCGCCAGCTGTCGCTTCCGCAAAAATAAGGTGCCGGCAAAACAGAAGATTCGCCACCTTTCGTTATTTATCCCTCGGAACGGGAAAGGAAACGATCGGAAAAACCTGACGAAAAGGGTATAAGACAAGGTCGTCGCAACCATTGTCTGGGTTCGGGAGTCGGTTACACGAGGGGAAGGTATTAGCACCCCTCACGTCCATCGTACTCGATGGGATCCACGCTTGTTGTGTTTACTGGACGAGTTGGTTTATCTATCTACCTATAAGGGCTGGCTTAAATAGAAAAGAAAAATGACTCGGCAAAACGTCGCGCTTTATGCCTACATATTCTCATCAGAGAATGAGAAATCAGAGTCAATGTAGTTCGCCCTACTACGGGTTACGGGGAAGGTGGCTCGCCAATACATCAGTATTGTGCCTACGTACTCTCAACAGGCATGAGAGATCAGAGCTTACGTAGTTCGGGATAATACGGATTACGGGGATTTAGATTCATCTATTTTATCGAGTAGGGTTAAACAGCAATTCCAGCAGTTAGGGACAAAGCCTGTTTGTGGTGGCACTGAAGTTTAACGACACTCTTTTCTTCAGAAAAGCTTCCTTTGAATTATGGGCCTACGGGGCAAAAAGTCTTGAAGTTTGTTTTCTGTCTTTAATGAAAGAAGTGTTTTTTATTGTGTTTGCAATTTCAATTGTACTAGAGACTATGACCTGAGAGTGAATACGTCACATGTCACCCAAAGGGTGCCATACTAAACATGCAGACTGTTGAAAAGAAGCTCTCCAACAATCCTTTCTCAGATAGCTTAAGGCTCGTAACGTACGAAAGAAATCATTCACGATTACTGTATCTTAATCTGTTTTGAGATGAGAAGAGAACAAGCTCAACTAAAGGGAGACTATCAAGTCCTACTGTTGTCATGCCAAGGATTCATCCTATGATTGAGGTTTGAAGCAAGGAACTCCTAGAAGTTATCATGCATAGGTTTCAACCTAAATTTCTATCATCACTTCCTTATCAAAGGAAATGAGAGTCCTAAGGGATCATGTCAATGATAAACAGAAACAGATAAAGCATCAGCTTAAACAGTAAACAGTTAATGACTGTAAAATGCATGCAATGCAAGTGAGGGAGGAAATGTATGTGGGGCAGCAGCCTCCACAAGCTCATCTCAACCTCAAGCCAGATATGAATAACAGTAATCATACAGAGGAAACATGCTATCAAGCAAGATATAAGTAACTGCAATCATACAAAGGAAAATGAAATAAAATGCTATCAAGCAAACAACCCACATGGGCAAAGGAGCAGAGCTCTACCGAATACCCGCAAGCAAAGCCATACAGTAAAAATACAAGCAGAGGGAGCAACTCAACCTCTAGTGCAATCATGCTCCTAGATTACATCAGTCTAGATATGGACTTATTCTAATGCATCAAGCAAATCAAACAAGACACATCAATACAGAAAAGAAAACAGGCAGGAAAGTAGCTCAACCCCTCTTTCTCTCAATTCCAAGCCTCAACTCTTCTGACAGCAATCCAGTCTTCAGACTTCAATCACCCTTCATGCCAAGTATCAACTTTCTTCTCCAGGTTTCAACCCATCAACATAAGTTTCAACTTATCCTCCTTCTTCAAGCTTCAGCTCCTTAGTCAATTCCACCTTCAGGCTTCACTCCTAACTGCAAGTATCCAAATTGATTCCTTCAGGCTCTCAAAGCATCAGTGTAAGTGTCAACTTATCCTTTATTCCTCAAGCCTCAGCTCTTTACTCAATCTCAATTGAATCTTCTTCATAAGTATCAACTTAGTCTTCAAGCTTCAGCTCTCTTTACTTTTCCAGTATCACTCTTGATTTTCTTCGCCTACAAGCCTCAACTTCTCAGAGTAGTCTTTAATCACATAGAAGTGTCAACTCCATCCTTCAATTCTTCAAGCAAGGAACCCCTCACTCAATCTCCACTGGGTCTTCAAGTATCAACTTGTTCTTCTTGCCCTTCAAGCTTCAGCTGCAATGGCAATGCTCAAGGAATCATCCTCGTCCACACTCTTCAATGAAGTCCTCATCTTCAAACTCAAGCCCAACATCTTCAAGATACTCAAACCAGAAGACAATTGATTGAACAGGATGAGTGGAAATGACAATCAACTTATTGACAACCAAAGGAAGCCTGTAAGGGTTCATCATTATGAGAGACTGGTTCCCTCAAAGTTCTACTTCCCAGATAAAGCCACTCATCCTTCCAAAGGAGGGATGTGAATATCTTGGAAGGACTTTTAGTCATTGGGAGGAATGGAAGCACAAGATGCCTTCCATATTTGTGAAAGAAATCATTCTAGTCCTAAGGCTCTCCCTAGGTCTCCTATCTCCTTAAACTTCATCAGACACCTTCAGGCACAAGAAAATCCAAGCTCCAAGCAACTTCAAGCATCCTCACCTTGTCTTCAACTTGTCTTCAATCTCAACCAAAGGCAAACAAAGCACCAACCCTAATTTAAGGGACCTAAAGAAGTTAAACTAGTTGAATTAGTGCCCTAGAATTATCTAAAACTAGCACCTAAACTAAAATAAATCAAAAATATAAAACTATCTTATTAATTTCTACAAAAATTCCTAAGGGAACCTAGGTCAATCATGACTCTACCACATTAATTTCAGAGATCAAATCATCAAATTAGACCTAGGAATAAATTCTACATTATGAGGTACTAAACCTAATACCCTAAAAGGAGGCACCTAAATATCAATCTAGAAAGCACACCTATTTTCATCACAAAAATGTGAGAAAAATGCTATGGGAGCATACATGTCTAACCTAATCACACACAAAAAATTAGCTCAAGAATCATCACCAATTAATCACACAAAATTCCACAAAATTATGTATCAAACATAACCATTTTAATATCAATTAAAATGTAAAATTCCCATTAAATCAGAAAATGCATGAAATGAAAATATTTTTTCTCTTAAAAAATACTAGACTCAATCATGAGTAAAATGCAAAAAGAATGGGATTAATTGGATTAATTTTCAATTTATTATGAATTTTCAAAGAACCATGAATAAAATGAAAAATAATGGAAAATCAAATAAAAATAACCACACGCGCGGTGCAAATAGCAAACAGAATCAGTTCATTATGACAATTGGGCTCGCTGGGGGGTGTGGATAGTGGTTAATTCATTAAGCCCAAAACCACTGATTAAATGAAACGCTGCGTTTCATTTCTACAGATCCTTCACAAGTTAGAATTAAAACGTGGTCGTTGGATGAGCTTCAAAGTCCAAGTCAAAACAAGATCCGATGGTCCCAGAGTCATCTTCAACCTTTTCAAACCTCTGCAACTCGCGCCCAGCTCCGGTCACCACCGGTGGTGCTCCGGTCACCTTCCTCAACCCTAATTCTCTCTATAGGCCTCCATTGCAAATGGTCAATACATGAAACTTATCCCAAATCTTGTCACGAGTTCAACCATACCCTTTATTCAACCTAAATCCTCAAGATTCACCATATCCAAATCTTAACCGAAAATTGTAATGCACCTATTTTGTCACTATTTCTCAAATTAACTATCTGAAATCCATCCTACACCGTTCTACAATGCAACTAACACCTTAATTCATCTTGATTCTACCTAAATCATGCTAGAGGAAGGAAGTTACCAACCTGAAAATCTTGGATGAACAGATGCACTAGACCTCTAATTCAAGCTCTACAATCTTGCAGACACGATCAATGAACCCTCTCCTTGCTTCTGTATGCAAAAGAACCGGTTGAAAGCTCCTAAATCTTGAAACCCGATGGTGAGTTGCAGGTGGAAAAATTCACTTGCTCATACACAATTCAGCCACGAATTCTTCTTGATAATGATCTGGAATCACTCCTTGACATCCATGGAAGAAGTTTCAATCAAGAAAATGAATGGAAAGTGAGGAATTTGGTGAAACAGAATTCAATTGCAAGCTATGGAAATTCAATCTCAATCTATGCTCTCTTCTTCAATCATCACCACACTTTGCATTGGATCAACTCTACTCAATATATAGATGAGGTTTGGATGATATAGAACCCTCTAGATCCTTCTAATGAGAGTTTCCACTTCTCATGTCATGAGATTTTCAATCACATATCATGATATGTACCATTCTGTTTGCAGCTTGGAATCAATCTCATTCTCTTTCAATTTCTCCCCTAGTGACATTTTGAAAGTGTTTAGCTTGCAAAGTTCCTTGCTCATGCCTTGATTCTGTTTTGCACATGTTACTTAATATGCAAGTAATCCCTTTTCAAAGCAAGTCCACAAATTGAATCTCAACTCAAAAATGTGGCTAAAACAATGTTCTTAAAATGTTTTCTAGAGTCAAAATGATATATTACATGCCATGGTTTGGATGTGTAGGTTGAAAATATCAATTTCCAACTTTGATTTATTTAACTTATGCCCTTATTTTAGGTCATTTTTGCAACTTTGAGCTACAAGCATTTCCAACATCTCATGACCTACTTACTAGCCTTAAAACATCATTTTGAACAAGTTTTATGTTGAACATTTTTCCATTTGAAGCTTGGAAATAGGAGTTATGGCCTTATGCTTGGAATGACTTGTAATCTCCAAATGACCAAAATGCCCTTGACTTGTCAAAGCCATAACTTGAGTTCTACAAAGCCTATCAAGGACTTCTAGTACTCTATAGAAAGCTAAGAAGATAAGGAACAACATTCATGTTGACCAAAAGTTCATAGGAATCATCCTTCTTGGGCAAATGTTTGATGCAAGTTGGGTAACTTTCAAGGCCCCAGATTCACATACCTCAGATGACCTGTAACTTGTCAAAGTCATAACTTGAGTTCTACAAATCCTATCAAGAACTTCTAGTACTCAAATTAAATCTAAGAACAAGCTCTACAACATTCATGTCGGGGGAAAGATGAGATGACAATCACATCTTGAGCTAAACTGCCTTGAAGACAGGGGTCAAACTAGGGGTTTTTACACTATCAAGCCTTAGAAACCCTAGCTTGAAACTTCTCAAACTCTTCAATCATGATGAGTTAACCTTGGAATCATCCTTATAACATCTCAATGTGTCAATCCATGATCACATGGCTCTTGGATTAAGTCTCAACCTTCTCCAAATCATCAGTTGACCTAGGGTTGACCCAGTCAAACCCTAATTATACCACTCATGGCTAGGTCTTCTTAATCTTGTACAATGACCTATCTAGGCCTCATGATGGCTTTCAAGACATCTCATAAGCTCTCTCAAGGCTTCAAGTCCACATTCTTGGCTTCAGAATCATCTAAGGAGCTCCCACAACTCTCAAGTTAGGAGGCACACACTCTTGGTTTCAACCACTCTCTTTGAGGATTTTCACTTCTCTGACAAGGATATCAACCCTTGAACACTTGTGTCGCTTCCGCGAAAATAAGGTGCCGGCAAAACAGAAGAGTCGCCACCTTTCGTTATTTATCCCTCAGAACGGGAAAGGAAACGATCGGAAAAACCTGACGAAAAAGGGTAAGACAAGGTCATCGCAACCGTTGTCTGGGTTCGGGAGTCGGTTACACAAGGGGAAGGTATTAGCACCCCTCATGTCCATCGTACTCGATGGGATCCATGCTTGTTGTGTTTACTGGACGAGTTGGTTTATCTATCTACCTATCAAGGCTGGTCTGAAAAGAAAAGAAAACTGACTCGGCAAAGCGTCGCGCTTTATGCCTATGTATTACCATCAGAGAATGAGAAATCAGAGTCAACGTAGTTCGACCTACTACGGGTTACGGGGAAGGTGGCTCGCCAATACATCAGTATTGTGCCTACGTACTCTCAACAGGTATGAGAGATCAGAGCTTACGTAGTTCGGGCTACTACGGATTACGGGAATTCAGATTCATTTGTTTTATCGAGTAGGGTTAAACAGCAGTTCCAGCAGTTAGGGACAAAGCCTGTTTGCGGTAGAACTGGCGTTTAACGACACTCTTTTCTTCAAAAAAGTTTCCTTTGAATTATGGGCCCACGGGGCAAAAAGTTTGAAGTTTGTTTTCTGTCTTTTACGGAAGAAGTGTTTTTTTATGGTTGTTTGCAATTTCAATCGCACTAAAGACTATGACCTGAGAGTGAGTGCATCGCATGTCACCCAAAGGGTGCCATACTAAACATCCAGACTGTTGAAAAGACGCTCTCCAACAATCCTTTCCCAGATAGCTTAAGGCTCGTAACGTACGAAAGAAATCATTCATGATTACTGTATTTTAAGCTGTTTTGAGATGAGAAGAGAACAGGCTCAACTACGGGAGACTATCAAGTCCTACTGTTGTCATGCCAAGGATTCATCCTATAGTTGAAGTTTGGAACAGGGGACTCCTAGAAGTTATCATGCATAGGTTTCAACCTAAAGTTCTATCATAACTTCCTTATCAAAGGAAGTGAGATTCCTAGGGGATCATGTCAATGATAAAAACAGATAAAGCATCAACTTAAACAGTAAACAGATAAACAGTAAACGACTGTAAAATGCATGCAATGCAAGTGAGGTAGGAAATGTGTGTGGGGCAGCAGCCTCCACAAGCTCATCTCAACCTCAAGCCAGAATGAATAACAACAATCATACAGAAGAAAATACATGCTGTCAAGCAAAATAGAAGAGACTGTAATCATACAGAAGAAAATAAAATGATGTCAAGCACCATAAACCACATGGGCAAGGGAGTTGGGCTCTACCGAATACCCGCAGGCAAAGCCCTACAGTAACAATACAAGCAGAGGGAGCAACTCAACCTCTAGTGCAATCATGCTCCTAGATCAAAGTCAGTCTAGACATGAACTTATTCTAATGGATCAAGCAAGTCAAACAAGGCACATCAGCACAGAAAAGAAAACAGACAAGAAAGAAAGCAGATCAACCCCTCCCTCTCTCAACCTCAAGCTTCAGCTCTTCTAACAGCAGTCCAGTCTTCAGACTTCAATCACCCTTCATGCCAAGTATCAACTTGCTTCTCATCAACATAAGTTTCAACTTAACCTCACTTCTCCAAGCTTCAGCTCTTCAGTCAATTCCACCTTCAGGCTTCACTTCTAACTACAAGTATCAACTTGATTCCCTCAGGCTCTCCAAGCATCAATGTAAGTGTCAACTCATTTTTCATTCCTCAAGCCTCAGCTCTACACTCAATCTCAATTTAATCTCCTTCACAAGTATCAACTTAGTCTTCAAGCCTCAGCTCTCTTTGCTTTACCAGTCTCAACTTGGTCTTCTCCTCTTACAAGCTTCAGCTTCTCAGAGTAGTCTTTAATCATCTGGAAGTGTCAACTTATCCTTCAATCTTCTTCAAGCAAGGAACTCCTCACTCTTCATTCAATCTTCATTGGGTCTTCAAGTATCAACTTGTTCTTCTTGCCCTTCAAGCCTCAGCTGCAATGGCAATGCTCAAGGAATCACCCTCTTCCACACTCTTCAATGAAGTCTTCATCTTCAAACTCAAGTCCCACATCTTTCAGGATACTCAAACTAGAAGAAATCATTTACTAGATAAGCTAGGATATTAAACTTCTTATTGACCACCAAAGGAGGCCTATAAGGGTTTAACATCAGAAGAATGGTTCCCTCAAAAGCTCTACTTCCTAGGTACCATCACTTATCCCTCCAAAGGAGAGAGGTGAATACCATGGAAGGACTTTTAATCATTGGGAGGAATGGAAGCACAAGATGCTTTCCATGTTTGTGAAAGAAATCATTCTAACTACAAAGCTCTCCCTATGTCATATCTCCTAATCTTCATCAGACACCTCAGGCACCCACAGAATCCAAAGCTTCAAGCAACCTCAAGAAACTTCAAGCATCTTCCTCTTGTCTTCAACTTGTCCTCAACTTCAACCAAAGGCAAACCAAGCACAAACCCTAATCTAAGGGAACTAGATGAGTTAAACTAGTTGAATTAGTTGGTTAGGATCACCTTAAACCTAGCACTAAAGTTAGTCCTAACTAAAATACTAAAATCAATTGTAAAATCTTACAAAAATTACTATGGGAACCTAGGTCAATCATGACTCTATCACATTAGTTTCAAAGATCAAATCATCAATTTGGACCTAGAACTAAATCCTACATTACAAGGAATCAACCTAAAACCCTAAAAAGGAAGCATCTAAATATCAATCTAGAAGGCATACCTATTTTCATCACAAAAATGTGAGAAAATTACTATGGGATCATACATGTCTAACCTAATCACACACAAAAAAATAGGCCAAGAATCATCACCATAAGATCAAACAAAATTCTACAAAAGTATGCATCAAACATAAACATTTTAATATCAATTAAAATACAAAATTCCAATTAAATCAGAAATTATATGAAATGAAAATATTCTTTTTCTAAAAAATCATAGACTCAATCATGAGTATTATGCAAAAAGAATGGATTTGATTGGATTAATATTCAATTAGTTATGATTTTTACAAGAAACATGAATTAAATGGAAATTAAATGGAAATCAAATAAAAATAACCAAACACATGGTGCAGGAAGTAAACATTTTCAGTTAAAAAAATGGGTTGGGCTTGCTGGGGGGTGTGGATAACACTAATTTCACTAAGCCCAAATGCCTGAATTAATGAAACGCAGCGTTTCCTTCAGAAACCCTTCACAACTCAGAATTAAAACGTGGCCCTTGGATCTTCTCCCAGTCAATGGTCAATCCATCATCCAATGGTGAGAACTTCATCTTCTCCATTTCAAAGCTCTGAGCTCCGCGCCCAGCTCCGGCCACCGCCGATGGAGCTCCGGTCGTCCCCTTCAACCCTAGTTCTTCCTAGAGGCCTCCAATCCAAGAGGTCAAAACATGAAACACACTCCAAATCTTGCCACGAACTCAATCATGCCCATAGTTTCCTCTAAAACCCCAAGAATCAACATCTCCCAATCTCAACCGAAAATGGTGATCTTCCTATTTTGTCTCTAATTCAGCAATTTACCATCTGAAATCCATCCTAGGCCATTCTACAACTAATCTAGCACCTTAATTCAACCTAATTCTACCTAAATCATGCTATAGGAAGAAAATTACCAACCTGGAAATTCTTGAATAACAGATGCACCAAATCTTCACTTTAAGCTCTCAAATCTTCTGGACACGATCACTGAACTTCCTCCTTGCTTCTGTATGCAAAAGATTTGATGGAAAGTGCTTCAATCTTGAAACACGATGAAGAGTTGCAGGTGCTGAAGATCACTTGCTCCCACACGATCTAGCCACCAATTCTTCTTGGAAATGATCTGGAATCAATCCTTGATGCTCATGGAAGAAGAATCAATCAAGAAAATGAAAGAAAATGGAGGAATTTGATGAAACCGATTGCACTTGCAAGCTATGAAAAATCAATCTCAAACTAAGCTCAATCCTTCAATGATCACCAACCTCTGCCATGGATTCATTCTACTCAATATATAGATGGAGTTTGGATGATCTAGAACCCTCTAGATCCTTCCAATGAGATTTTACACTTCTCATGTCATGAGATTTTGAATCACTTATCATGCCATGCTCAATTCTGTTTGCAGCTTGAAATTCATCTCAATATCCTTCAATTTCTCCCCTAGTGACATTTTAGAAGGGTTTAGCTTGCTAAGTTCCTTGCCCATGCCTCAATTTTAAGTTATGCACATGTTACTTAATATGCAAGCAAGTGTTTTTCTAAGCAAGTCCATGATTTAGACCTCAAATCAAAAATGTGGCTAAACCATTGTCTTTAAAATGTTTTCTAGAGTCAAAATGATATATTACATGCCATGGTTTGGACGTGTAGGTTGAAAATATCAATTTCCAACTTTGGTTTATTTAACTTATGCCTTTATTTTAGGTCATTTTTGCAACTTTGAGCTACAAGCCTCTTCAACATCTCATGACCTCCTTACTAGCCTTAAAACATCATTTTAAGCAAGTTTGATGTTTAATATTTTTCCATTTGAAGCTTGGAAATAGGAGTTATGGCCTTATGCTTGAAATGACTTGTAATCTCCAAATGACCAAAATGCCCTTGACTTGTCAAAGCCATAACTTGAGTTCTACAAATCCTATAAAGGACTTCTAGTACTCTCTAGAAATCTAAGAAGATAAGGAACAAGATTCATGTTGAACGAAAGTCCATAGGAATCATCCTTCTTAGGAAAAAGTTTGATGCAAGTTGGGTGACTTTCAAGGCCCCAGATTCACATACCTCAGATGACCTGTAACTTGTCAAAGTCATAACTTGAGCTCTTCAAATCCTATCAAGGACTTCTAGTACTCAAATTAAAGCTAAGACCATGCTCTACAACATTCATGTTGGGTGCAAGATGATATGAACATCACATCTTGAGCTAAACTGCCTTGAAGATAGGGGTCAAACTAGGGGATTCTACATTGTCAAGCCTTAGAAACCCTAGCTTGAAACTTCTCAAACTCTTCAATCATGATGAGTTGACCTTGGAATCATCCTTATAACATCTCAAAGCATCAATCCATGATTACATGGCTCTTGGATTTGGTCTCAACCTTGTTCAAATCATCAGTAGACCTAGGGTTGACCCAGTCAAACCCTAACTACACCACTCATTGCTGAGTCTTCTTAAACTTGCACCATGACCTATCTAGGCTTCATGATGGCTTTCAAGACATCTCATAGGCTCTCTCAAGGCTTCAAGTCTTTCTTCATAGCTTCAGAATCATCTGAGGAGCTCCCCACAACTCTCAAGTTAGGAGGCACACACCCTTGGTTTCAACCACTCTCTCTAAGGATCTTTTGACTTCTTTGACAAGGATATCAACACTTGAACACTTGAATAGCCTTCTTAGATAGCTTCAAACTCTTGTATAGCTCTTAATTGGTAATCATACCTCTTGATCTCCTGCATACATGTCAATGAAATGCAAATGATAATGCTAATGTGAATGAAATGAAACATAAGCTAGGTAAAGAAATGTTGGTAAAATTTTGGGTTGCAACAGCTGCCCCTATTCAAGCGGCTTGAACCTGACTGGGTGAGAATCGAACGGCTTTCAACCAGTCAAGGTACGAGACGGTTGAATACCAATAAACCCGGAAATTTGCCAACTGCACAAGTACACGGTACTCTGATGGGAACACATCTTCGAAAACTGAAATACTAGCCGCACGACCACTAGCTGGGGAATAGGTCACACGGTAACCGGTAATACATGGTCGATCATGCCGTCAGGCATCCGTTCCTCGGGACTCATCAGGTCAACAATCACGTTAATCATGACATCGGGCATCCAAAGAAAATTTTCGGGCATCAGCCGAACTTCATCAGTAAGTCAGGAATAGAATTCTCGGTCAATCATGAACCAGTTGGGGATATCCAAACTTCTACCATCGGGTACTTCACATCAGTTGAGGGAACTGCTTCATTAACACAGTTGGACTTCAATCATCAAGTCTTTGAGGGAAGTTGCAACTTTGTTGTTCAGAAACCTGTTGGGGATGACACATCTCCGCTGGGGATTCTGGAGAACTATCAAGTAACTCTGCTTCGGGGATCCAGAAATCGTTCTGGGTGAATCATCTCTGCTGAGGACTTCAAGAATCATCTTGAACAAATAACTTCGTGGGGACTTCAAGAATCATCCTGAACCAATAACTATGCTGGAGATTTCAGGACTCATCCTGAGCAAACACTCTGTCGGGGGTTTTAAGCGTCACCTTGAGCAACCCACTCTGGCGACTGCACCGGGGATTTTAAGAATCATCTTAAGCAAACGACTTTGCCGGGGGAGAATTCAAGAATTATCTTGATCAAACGCCTCTGCGGAGGAACACCTGCAAAACAAGAACGGTAACGACCTAGCTCATGTCTAGTATGCATATGATCGATAATGGCGCATTGCTGCGCATTTATGATAAATGCTATGCAATCATGCAAAATGCTGCGATCCCGTCAGCAAAATAAATGCTGAAGGGAGAATCCTCCTGTCAAGGAGACAGAAACACTCTGATAGGGGAAGAGATCATCCTGCTGAGGAGAAAAAAGTCACGCCAATCTCAATCGGACTCTGTGGGGAAGTGAACTTCAGTTGACTGCTGCAGGGGAACGAAGCTCTACGAGAACCTGGATCTGCTGAGGAGAGCGATGTCAATTGCGGAAATAAATTGCACGGCCTTCACGGCTAATTCTCCTGGAGACAACGACTCCGTTGGGGAAATACAGCATCAGCTATTCAACATTCTACTGGGGACAACCAATCATGGCCCGAACTTCAGTCTCTCGGGGCTCTGCAAACTCGGCTGGAGAAGAAGAACTCATCCTGCTTCGGGGGAGAGCACGACTCTGTGGGGAATCTCAATTCCGCAGGGGACTTCAGTCTGGAATTATCGATTGCTGCACACTTCAGCGTATGACTCAGTTGGGGAGATGCCGTTCCTTCAGGATACATCTGATTGGGGAGAGAATCTTCTCTTCTTGGGGATACATATCAATGCTTACGATCTCATGTTCAAACTCCACGGGGAGGTGCTGTTGAACCTTGCTGGAGGAGGAGGAATCATCCTTCTTGGGGATGCATACGACGTACTGCCTGGTATATGCTACACCTGCAACAACACAAACAAACAGACAAGATACCCTTCTCAAAGGGACCTATCAGTGTTATCATCTTGTGACAATGGTCAAGTAATTCATTGTTTCAACAATCAGTGGCCTAGGCCAGTAAGTTTATGTATGCGCATTTTGTCAAAAACATCGGCGCTCTTTTTCGCAAACAAAACAGATAAATGCTAAACACACAAACAGAATTGCTGAATAGTATACATTTTATTGATAACGAACCCCTGAATGGGTAAAAATGTTTTACAACAAAGGAAAGCTCCTGGAATGAGGAAGCCGCGCAAAAATAAAACACAAATATACATCAGTATATACAAATGTCGGCAATGAGGCGTAGACGAACACCATGAGTTGATCCCTCTATGACCCACTCGGCATCGATACTTCTCCGACGCTTCAGCTTCAGAAGGGATTGATTCAGATAAACGGCCCTCAGGTCTTCCAAACCACTAAACAATGAAAGTCCACACGCGGAACGCAGTCATTTGCTTTTTAAAATCCCTAACTTTTGCGTGAATCGCCCTTTGCGGGTTTTCGATTCACCGGGATACCCTTTTTTGCCAAAGTCGCCCATCCGGGTTTTCAACTTTGCGGGTGTACATTCTTTTCTTTATATCCCTAATTTTTGCCCAAACCTTTTTCTTTTTTATGGTTTGCCGGGATACCCCATTTTTGCCTGGATATTCTTTTTTCTTTCCAGCGGGTCTCTTTTAAGCAAAGTATTTTTTAACTGTGTCCGCGTTCACCGGGGATGCAAAATCTTCACCATCCATCGTGGATAACAACAAAGCTCCTCCCGAGAAGACCTTGCTGACGACGTGCGGACCTTCGTAATTGGGAGTCCACTTGCCCCGGTGATCGGAGTGTGGAGGAAGAATCTTCTTCAGGACGAGATCACCCGTCTGAAAGCTTCTAGGATGCACCTTCTTATCATAAGCTTTCTTCATTCGGCTTTGGTACAGACGACCATGTGCAATCGATGCTAACTTCTTCTTGTCCATCAGGCTGAGTTGGTTCAGTCGGTTCGTAATCCATTCTGCCTCGTCGAGTTTCACGTCAACCAAAACTCGTAAAGAGGGAATCTCAACTTCTAACGGCAGGACAGCTTCCATACCATACACTAAGGAGAAAGGAGTTTCCCCGGTTGATGTACGTACCGTCGTACGATAACCGTGCAATGCAAATGGCAACATCTTGTGCCAGTCTTTGTAGGTCACAACCATCTTCTGAACAATCTTCTTGATGTTCTTATTGGCCGCTTCAACAGCGCCATTCATCTTCGGCCGGTAAGGAGATGAGTTGTGGTGTTCAATCTTGAAACTCTGGCACAGCTCCTTCATCATCTTGTTATTCAGGTTCCAACCATTATCGGTAATGATCCGCTCGGGAACTCCATAACGACAGATGATATCCCTCCTTATGAATTTAGCCACCACCTGCTTGGTCACATTAGCATATGAGGCTGCCTCCACCCACTTGGTGAAGTAGTCGATAGCTACTAGAATGAAGTGATGACCGTTAGACGCAGTGGGCTCGATCTTGCCTATCATGTCGATGCCTCACATGGAGAACGGCCACGGGGAGGACATGACATTTAACGGGCACGGCGGCACATGAACTTTATCAACATAAATCTGGCATTTATGACATCTCTTCGCGAATTTAAAGCAATCCGATTCCATCGTCAGCCAGTAGTATCCTGCTCTCAGGATCTTTCTTGTCATAGCATGCCCGCCGGCGTGTGTACCAAATGTGCCTTCATGGACTTCTTCCATGAGCATACTCGCTTCTTTCTCATCTACACATCTGAGTAGCACGAGATCGTGGTTTCTTTTATACAAAACTCCATCAGGATTGAGATAAAAATTTCCAGACAGCCTCCTCAGAGTCTTCTTATCCTGGGTTGACGCTCCCGCAGGATACTCCTTAGTCATAAGGAAGGTCTGGATGTCATGGAACCATGGCTTGCCGTCGGCGGCTTCCTCGATCGCAAAGACGAATGCAGGTCTATCAAGACGAGAAAGGACAATCCTTGGAGCTTCATTCCAGAAATTGACTTTATACATCGAAGCCAACGTGGCTAAGGCATCAGCCATCTGATTCTCGGCCCTGGGCACATGATGGAGTTCCACTCGATCAAAGAACGGAAGCAGCCTTCTGGCATAATTCATGTACGGCACCAAATTAGATTGACGAGTCTCCCACTCCCCTTTAATCTGGTTGATCACAAGCGCCGAGTCACCATATACGTCTAGGTTCTTGATTCTCAAATCAATTGCCTCTTCTAGACCCATAACACATGCTTCGTACTCCGCTTCATTATTGGTGACTGGAAACGTCAGTCTCGCAGTGAACGGGATATGGGATCCGTGGGGAGTCGTGATGATCACCCCAATGCCACTTCCGTAAGAATTAACCGCCCCGTCGAATATCAATTTCCACCGGGATTTCCTATCTGGCCCCTTGTCGGGCAACAATTCATCGCAATCTTTCGCTTTGAGAAACATGATATCCTCGTCATGGAATTCAAATTTCATCGGCTGATAATCCTTGATCGGTTGTTCGGCAAGGTAATCAGACAATACGCTTCCCTTAATGGCCTTTTGGGAAACGTATTGAATATCATATTCCGTCAACACCATTTGCCATTTGGCAATCCTGCCCGAAAGAGCTTGCTTCTCGAAGACGTACTTGATCGGATCCATCTTCGAAATTAGCATGGTGGTGTGAGTGAGCATGTACTATCGTAAATGTTTGGCAGCCCAGGCTAGTGCACAACACGTCTTCTCCAGCATCGAGTAGCGAGATTCACAGTCTGTGAACTTTTTACTCAAGTAGTAAATGGCATGCTCCTTTCTGCCCGTCTCGTCGTGCTGACCGAGAACACACCCCATACAATTCTCAAGAACTGTCAAGTACCTGATTAGTGGCCGTCCAGCCACTAGGGGTATCAAGATAGGAGGCTCCTGTAGATACTGTTTTATCTTATCGAATGCCTTCTGGCAATCCTCATTCCAGGTAATCGCCTGATCTTTCTTTAAAAGCTTGAACATCAGTTCACACGTGGCCGTGAGCTGAGAGATAAACCTTGCAATGTAGTTTATTCTGCCCAGGAAACCACGAACTTCTTTTTCTGTTTTTGGCGCTGGCATTTCTTGTATCACTTTTGTTGCGGTGAAAATTTGATATCAAGCTATTAATTAACTTGAACCGTATTTCTTTTTACAACCGGACTTTAATTTATCCAAAGGATAGGTCTAAAGAAAGAAAGAACCTTTTGCGCGATGTAACGACAACGCTTAAGAGATTCGGGGATTCGGGGGTTGGTTATATCTAGGGAAGGTATTAGCACCCTAAATATCTGTAGTACTCTACAGGAGCCTTTTGTTTAATTACTTTCTAAGTTTGTGAATTGTGCACTATGGTTTAAGGATTGGGAATTGAGATAAAATAAATAAAAAGGCCTAAGTGGTTTTCTAAGTTTGCTCGCAAAGGCATCGCACCTTCTGCCTACGTATCCTGACTAGGATAGAATCAGAGCAATCGTAGTTCACCTCACGAGGGGAAAGAACTCTTGATGATGATCAAGGTTCAAAGGGGAACAAACATGACAATGTTTGTGTGGAGTTTGACAAAACTCCCTAAGCTAAGTTGAAAGGGAAGTAAGAGATCATGACGATGATTCTTACACAGAGTTGACGAACTCTTTCCTAGGGTTCTAGTTGAAGAACACTCCTAGTATGGGTGGATTTCTTAGACTTCAAGCAAAGTCTAAAGGCTTCTAAACTAGGGTTGAAGTGACTTAACAAAGTCAAAAGGGTTTAAGATTTTGGTCCAAGACATTGACAGTCAAGTGGACAGACCTTCCTTTGGAGGGAGAGATAGTGGGCAACTGGACGAAAGCTAACGAGCTTCGTTGCTTGGGGATAAAATAAAATACAAACTTTACACAAACATAATTATGGTAACAACCAATGAAAACATTAAAAGATGAAAAGCAATGGTGACAATCAGAGCAATTGTTTTGGTACGGGAACCGTGACGACAATTCGCACCTCGAATACTGTTAACAGACAGATGAAATAAACATAAAAATAATTTGAGGTAAAAATTTTAACATGTTGAAAAACATATATAGACATGATAACAATCAAATTTCCTGAGAAAACACAAGAGGAACCTTTTTAATTTTCATCTGCAACCAAATAGGGTTAGTACCGCTGACGCGCGGATCGCGCGTAATCAAAGATGGTGAAAAAATAATCAAACATGGGAAATAATTACATGGCATGAAAGTACATATAAAAACAAACATAATGAAAAAAGAACGGACGAAAAACGATAAAATATGAGAGAGTTATGATTTTTTGAAATTTATGTACAAAATGAAAAAAAAAGTGGCAACAAGGGTTATCACAAGGGATCGAACCCATGCCAAGACTGATACGCGCGCTAGTCTCTACCGCTGGGGCGGCTGTTACATCCATTAATCAAATGGAAACCATAAATATTCATGCCTTGTTTGGTTCCATGGCTGGGCAAACACATAATCGAAACCAAATACGTCTTATACCGTATCTCACTAACCGCTCATCGGATCGAGGCAAATTTTATATGGAAATTGGGTAGAAAAATGAGAGGAAGAGGATGGTGGTGTTGGTTTTCTGAGATTCATTTTCCTCTGCAACACCCAATAGGGTATATGTTATGGTTTTTGGAAATGCAAAAGTTCAAGCACAGCTTGATGCAAACATATTCAAAGCCAAGTGAATCCACATATACATCCAAAATATGATATATAAACAGAATGGAAAAGGTTTATGTCCATGAGTTTTAGATATTGGAGAGTCATCTATAATTTGCAAATGAACATAAGAACATACATGCATAACAAAGTGATTTTTGAGTTTGAGGTGTTCATGAGTTATACCAATCGTCGAAACATCTTAAATGTATGACATCGAGTGTGTGCAAGTGAAGAAGACAGAACTGGAACTAGTGTGTGAGGATATGATGTATTGGTAACAATGTGTGAAATTTTGATTCTATGCATAAAATCATAAAGTAATCGTGCATACATACTTGGAATACACATGGAAACTTGTTAGAATGATGAGCACCTCTTGGTATGGCTCTTTGCAAGATGTGGCTATCACATGCTATGACAGAATTTTCAAACAGCAAAACATAGTGCTAGCATTTAATTTGTCAAAGTATTAATGCAACATCCACACTTGTTAAGCAAACATGCACCAATTCATGGCAGTCCTCACTTCAACCCCAAACTGCTGTTAACTCTAACAGCCAAGCCTACTTGTTACCAACTGCAAGAATATGAAACAAACTACCCCTAACAGCATCCTTACAAGTCTCCAACAGCACTAAGACAATTTTCCTACTGTAACACAACAAAGCTAACTGCTTCTACCAAGCCTATAGCAGTGGAGAATTTAGCTTGCTCACATCTAGAACAAAAACAAGATCTCAAGACTAGTTAAAAAAAACATGTGACATGGAAAATTGTTGAAATGACTCAAAACACAAACTTATGTATAGCCAAACAGCATACATATCTTTTTATGTCTCAGCCCAATGAATATTCATCATAACCAACTTCAAACAGTTTTGACAGTAAAATAAAAAAAAACAAGTGCATTGAAATTTTAGCCAAAAATGAGTTGATGTCAAGTTGTGTGGTTTGGCATATTTGTGAAATTGGTGTCAACAAGTGAAATGTGAGGCAAGACAGTAAAACATCAAGATGAGCATACAATCATGTTTGGAATGTTTATTGTGATGTGCTCAAAATGATAGACAATTTATGCAGAAATTGGTATGTGAGTGATTTGAGGATTTTTAGTGTCCATGTCATTTGGTGTTAACAAGTGAGTTCTTGATGCAAAGATTTTCAGAGGGAGATGATCATACCAACATGTTTCACATGGTCATTGTGGTGTGTACAAAGTGATGTTTTAGTACAAATAACAGTTTGTGCAAAATTGGTAATGTGAGTGTTTTGATGAATTGAACAAACATGAGCAAACTCAAAATTAACATGAAGCATACACAAGCTGAGTTAAATGTTCCTACACACTCCAAATGTGATAACAAATAATCTCCCACTAACAAAGCAATGAACAAATCAGTTTACACATGAGTGGGCATGCTGCTGCCTAGGTCTTATTTCATAATGCAGTAACAGGGCCAGTATACCACTTCAGGACATCATTGATGCATTAAGCAAGGTTTTGGTCCTAAGCAAAAGGGATTTAACAGCATATAGCAGCCAAACAAGGCAGTTGGCTTGCTAGATCTCAGAGCCAAATCAAACAAGTGAATTGGTAAATTAAATAACATGCCCTAAAACACACACTCATGCATAACACAAAGCAAATACCACCTGATGCAAACAAACAGTAATTAGTATGGCAGGAGAATGAGGACATACTGTTAAGGGTAAAAGACACATACACCTATTATTTCTAACATGCTGTTGATGATTGATTCAATGCTCAGACAGAACATGGATACTGCAATACATTGATGAACTTGTTCTCAACAAATCAACATGATGACACATATTTCACATTGTCTAGGAAGATGAACATGTAACCGTTATGACCAAATGCATTAAAGGCTAAGTCAAGACATGATATGAATCAGAAAACAGAAATTAGCTAGCAGTAACAACTCAGGATTAAGCCAACAATTCAAAGGACAGGTTGCTTAAAGCTTAACAACGTTCCAACCATTTTTCAGAACAGGACATTTAGAAAGCAATGATAACAAACAACATGATGCCAATGCTACATACCAAAGCTCAATTGTAATGCCAATTAAAATAATGAAAGGTGACAAATGGGAGCCATAGCAGGATGAACAAATTGGTTGGGGTAGCACAAATTTGATTTATCCTATAACAGCAAAATCAAACAAACAACATGAATGTTTATATACCAATCCAAAAACTGTGATACCAAACCTGTTATGGATATCTTCAAACATATTTCTCTCATGATTGCACATATAGTGTTACATTACAGCAGGACAGGTAATGATGCAGCAGTATTAAGTTCTTGATCTTCAAGTTAAGACAGCATTATCACAGCAAATCAAAAACTTAAAACTTGGATGTCACATAACAGTCTTTGGCATTAAATTTCTCATGACAGCAAACTTATTGTGTTGGCCTCAACCATTTTCAATGCAACAAACATGACACATAGTATATTGGTATGACAAAGACAAGGTGCTTACCAAACACTAACAATCATCATGGAACTCAACATACATCCATAACTCAAAAATTTCACAAAAGCACTCAAAATGCATAAGTCATGGAAATATTGTTGTAAGAGGTGATATATATGCTACATACCTGTTGAAGATCCTTTTTAACAAGCCAAGAATGTTGAGAAAAACCAGAGATGTTGAATCCAAGTTTTGGCTTTTTTCCTTACTTGAAGCTTAAGAAACAAGCCACTTGAGATGCCAAAGGGGGATTTATGAGTTTCTGATGATGGATGAAGGTTTGAACAGCCAAGGTATATGGTATTTGAGGTGTTCAAAGGATCAAAGCCTCAAGAAAATGTTTGGAGATCAGTTTGGAAGTTTTTAGGGCTTTTGGTCAAAGTAAGCTTCATGAATAGTTGACTTTTGGATTCCTTGTGATTTTTGGTGGTTCAAGGGTTTGTACACCTTCTATATGTGATTTAGAAGATGCATGGATGATGATTTGGGAGCTGGAACCTGTAGAACTGAATTTGGTAGAGATTTCACTTCAAGGCCATTTTGAGTGTTTTGGTGAACTTTGTGATTTTTTGAGAAATTGAAGCAAGATGAGGGAACTGTGATGACAGGAGTTATTTGTGGTTTCTATCAGAAAAGATGTGTGTTGAATGAGGTGAGGGAGCTCTCCTTTTATATAGAAAGTGATTGAGGTGCTTGCTATGAAGTCTTGCTTAACCATGAAGCAAACTTGATATTTTCAACCACTTGCCAACTTGCTTTGCTTTTTCTGATCTTTGGCTGTCTCCTTAATCCAATGGGCAAGTTTAAATGATGTTTCTACTGATAAATTGCAGCCTAGATGCTTGGTAGGGTGGCTGGAGCAGAATCACTTTCCACCTCATGCTTGGAAAAGTCAAAAATGGCAACTTAGGCAATGAACTTCCAATCCTTAATTCTATGCTATCTCCATGCAATTTCTTTGCTTCAACCTGCTTGAGATGTTCAATATATCAGATAGTATGAGTTTGACAAGCTAGAATTGGCCCACTTGAGTGATAGAGATGGTTTTGCAATTTTGATCAATGTGGGACTAAAGTGACAAAATACCAACTTTGAACACATGTATCTCTCGGCTCATAAATCATCTTGAGGAGTTCTTGTACAATTTAGAAAGCCCTCACATAGTACTAAAACTTTCATGTTGGCCATAAGTCTTGATTCTTCTTGAAACTAGGTGAAAAATCCCCTTGAAGTTGGCTGATTTTAGCTTTTAAAGTGAAAATAACAGAAATTTTCTAAGTTATTTTCCCTTCTAGGAATGTTTTTGCTTCTATCTCAAAAAGTATGCATTTTATGGTTGTGGACTAGTATGGGACTTTTGTAGGAATTGTCAAGAGCTTTCAAATGAGACTAGAACCAACTCAATTGGATGTGTGGTTAAGGAGATACGGTTTAGCCCTTTTCAAAACCCTAATTTCTCGATTTCTCGATTACTCTCTCATCCTTGATCCAATGATCATGAAAACTGATATTCAAGTCCATTATGACATAAGGAACAAATTTTATTCACAACTTGGATTCCAATTCTCAAAATTTGAGGAGTTGAGTTTTCGGTCAACAGTACGATCGATCGGTGCCGATTGAGTCGCCTGTTGATATTCTGGACATCCTGAGACTTTGACACTTCTTGAATAGTCTTTAATAGTCTATATGAACTTCATGGACCTCAATCTCACCATTAAACCTCTTCCAACATCAAAGTCAAACCACAGTTGACTTTTCACTAGTTACAAACCCTAATCGGGGCCTCCTGACTGCACTGTTCTTGATTCTGAAATGATTTCTTCAAATTGACTTCTATTTTGACTTTGATATTATCTTTGATTTCATTCAATGATTGAGTTGGCCCAAATCATTGGCTAACCATTCCTTGGTTTCTTTGAATTTGTCGGTGCGAAAACCCTGGTTCGTCTGTAACTTGACAATAATAAACTTGCACTGATTAAGGGTTATATAATGCATGATCATGCTTCCAAAAATGATAATGAGAATTTAAGGGGTCAAAATTTGGGGTACAACAGTTGCCCCTATTTAAATATCTTCACTAGATGGGGAACGAGAGATGACAATCTTCGTTAAATCGCAGTGAAAGGTATTTAAATATAGATAACCGAAAATTTTGTCCCTTAGATCCGATGTCATGCTAAAGGACAAGTTATGATATGCCATGCACTCTAAATGATGCTTTATTATGCTTGAATGCAAACAACATAGATGCAACGATAATAATAAAAGAAACAGTAAAACAAATAATGACAAATACAAGGACTCGACACTGGGGATTCGTACTGAAAAACTAAATTAACAGTTCAGACATGACTGATAGCGTAAGAAGGAAAACTTCACATGGGGAAGAGACAAATCCAATAAAGATGACAATCTTATTGGAACAGAGGTACTCCACCGGGGAGAAGAATAGACTTCTACTGGGGAAATGAAAAATTAATTCCATCGGGAAAAGAGAATCAGGATTCACCGGGGAAGCGAAAGACTGGATACAACCTCACTGGGGATGATCAGATGAGGAACTTCCTATAGTGAAGAGTTCAAACGGGATCTTCAGGAATGGACTAGAAATAAGACTAATCACACGTGGAGGATACTAGTGACGACTAGATCTCCGAGATTTGACTGGGAACATGGATCACTGGGGATACATCCTCAGCTTCTGCAAATAGTTCACACAGTGCTGGTAATCAATAGACTTCCTGGGGAATTGGTAACAACCAGAATTCCAAGCGATGCCAGTGACGACAGGTCTTTTAATGGTGATTGGTGACGACCAAATCGGGGTACCAATAACGATTGGTTTTAAATAATGCCAGTTACGACTGGATTTTTAATGAAGATGGTGACGACCATACTGGGGAATACCAATGACAAGTGGTTATACAAAAATGCTAGAGATTAACAGATCTTCTAGCTGGGGATTGGTGACAACCAAACTGAAATAGACTCCAAGTAACGATTGGACTCTAGACGATGATGCCAGTTACGACTGGGTTTCAAAGGGAAAAATTGGTTAAAACCTCAAGATACCAATGACGATTGGATTTAGGTAGTGCCAGTGACGACTGGACTTTACGGGGAAAGTTAGTAACAACTAACAAGATACCAATAATAATTGGAACAATACCAGTGACGACTGGATTTCCTGGGGAAAGGTTGGTAACAACCAAACCAAGAGGTGCAAATGACAATTGGACTTTTATTTAGTGCCAGTGACGACTGGACTTACACGTGGATTTGTTAGTGACTACTAACGAGATACCAATGACGATTGGATTTAGATAATGCCAGTGACGACTGGGCTTTAAAAGGACATGGATGGTGACGACCAAATGAATATCAACAACAATTGGTTTGAACAAAATGCCAGTTACTACTGGGCTTGTTCTTGGAAACGAAGTGAGTAATAACTTAGACTTCGCGGGGATTGATAGATGTCACCGACTTGGGGAACAAACGAATCACACTGATCCCATGATGAGGGGTGTACGTAGACTTGGGAAATAAACCCGAAGACCTACTGGGGAATAAAGCCTGTAGGTAGATTTTGCTGAGGTGAATTCAAACAGATGTCCAAAAATACTTTGCTGGGGGAGGAACCTTCATATCATCACAAGAAATTCTGAGGGTTAATCTTTAATCTTGGTAACCATACATGGCCAAAGGACTCTTTGTCGCTCAGCTTGCTAGCATTTCATTGGGGAATGTAAATTCTGACTGTGCATCAAGACTCCTGCTACCCTGAAGTTTCAGGGAATGTATGATTTTCCTCGAGTTTTTCCACAAGTTAAAACATTTTGTAAAATATTTCCAAGTTATTATTTTTCAAAAATCTGGATTTTAATGCTTTCAAAAATAATCGTTGATTAACGAACGATATTTTGCATAACAAAGAAAATAAGGAACTGATAATTTGCACAAGAAAGAGAGTCTCAAAAGGCTGATTTTATTTAAAGGATGAAATCTTGCCAATGACAATATTCCATGGAAATTTTTACAAGTAAAATGGCAAAAGTTGATAAGGTTACATTGAATCCTGTGACCTAACTATCCCTAAAGACTAGAATTCTCCAAGATCCTTGCTTCTGACGAGAGCTGTTGAGATGAATCTTTGTTGAGTCTGCAGTGTTGATGCCTTTGTCTGATGCAGCGAAACGCCTTTGTCCCTAATTTTTGCCTGAATTGCCCCTTCGGGTTTTCAATCCACCGGGACGCTCATTTTTGCCTAAGCCGCCCTTTCGGGTTTTCAACTTTAGTGAGCTTTTTGATTTCTTTTCTCTTTTTCCTTTCCTTCTCTTTTTCTTTTCTACCCTAACTTTTGCATAAACCGTTCTTTTAGATTTTCCGGTTTATCGGGTACATTTTAGGCGTAATATTTCCGAACTGCGTCAGAGTTTATCGGGTGTGTAAGTTGTTCTCCGTCCATGGTGGTAAGGATCAGTGAACCTCCAGAGAATACTGTCTTCACAATAAAGGGGCCATCATAATTAGGCATCTACTTCCCTCTTGCGTCTTTGTGAACTGGTAAGATCTTCTTGAGCACAAGTTCTCCTTCGCGGAATTCTCTGATACGGACCTTTTTATCGAACGCCCTCTTGATTCTTTTTTGATACAACTGGCCGTGACACATCGCAGACATGCGCTTTTCATCGATGAGATTCAGCTGATCAAATCTTTCTTTAATCCATTCTGCCTCTTCTAACTTGGTTTCCATGATGACTCTGAGGGATGGTATCTCGACCTCGATGGGAAGAACTGCGTCCATTCCATATACCAGAGAAAAGGGGGTTGCCCCTGTGGAAGTGCGGACGGAGGTTCTGTATCCGTGCAGGGCAAATGGTAACATTTCATGCCAATCTTTGTAGGTTTTAACCATTTTCTGCAAGATCTTCTTGATGTTTTTATTTGCCGCTTCCACAGCTCCATTCATCTTTGGACGGTAAGGGGAAGAGTTGTGGTGTTCGATTTTGAAGTCATCACATAATTCTTTCATAACTTTGTTGTTCAGATTGGTTCCGTTGTCTGTTATAATTCTGATTGGGATCCCGTAGCGACAGATGATCTCCTTTTTAATGAAACGAGCCACCACTTGACGTGTAACATTGGTGTAGGATGCAGCTTCAACCCATTTTGTGAAATAGTCGATGGCAACCAGAATGAAACGGTGTCCATTTGAAGCTTTTGGCTCAATTGCCCCAATCATGTCAATCCCCCACATAGAGAAAGGCCATGGCGACGACAATACATTCAACAGTGTTGGAGGCACATGCATTTTGTCCGCGTAGATCTGACATTTGTGACATCTTCTGGCATACTGAATGCAGTCGGTTTCTAAAGTTAACCAATAATAACCAGCTCTCAAGAGCTTTTTGGACATGGCGTATTCGTTGGCGTGAGTACCAAACATTCCTTCATGAACATCTTTCATTAACAAGTCCGCTTCTCTTTTGTCAACACATCTGAGTAAGACCATATCATGATTTCTTTTGTAAAGTACACCATTGCTGAGGAAGAATTTGGATGCTAATCGTCTTAGTGTTTTCTTGTCAAGTGCCGTAGCATCTGTGGGATATTCTTGCTTCAACAGATAATTCTTTATATCATGATACCAGGGTTTGCCATCGGTTTATTCTTCGATCATTTGACAGTAAGCAGGTTATGTCTTGCGTTCAATTTTGATAAGTGTGCCATCATTGACATCTTTAGTTTTCCACATTGAGGCCAGCATGGCTAAGGCGTCGGCGATGTGATTCTCTGCTCTTGGAACATGTTTAAAAGTGATTTCATCAAAATGCTTGATTGTTTCAACGATATAAGCTCTGTAAGGAATTAGGTTTTCATGTCTTGTCTCCCATTCACCCGTGACTTGGTAGATAACCAAAGCTGAGTCTCCACTGACTTCGAGATTTTTGATTTGGAGATCAATGGCTGCTTCGAGACCAAGGATACATGCTTCGTATTCAGCAATGTTATTTGTACAATCGAAGTCTAATCTGGCTGTAAACGGAGTGTAACCCCCTTCAGGATTCATTAAGACTGCACCTACGCCATGTCCGCTATAATTGGAGGAACCGTCGAACATCATTTTCCACCAATTCTCTGTCTGTTGACCTTTGTCAGAACTTGTTTCTTCACAATCTGTTACTAGCATGATATCTTCATCCGGAAAATCAAACTTCAGAGGTTCATAATCTTCGACAGGTTGATCTGCGAGATATTCTGATAACACACTGCCTTTGATAGATTTCTGAGCCACATATTGAATATCATATTCTGATAGTAACATATGCCACCGGGCGAGTCTTCCGGTTTGTGCCGGCTTCTCAAAGATGTACTTTATTGGATCCATTTTCGAGATCAATAAAGTGGTATGACAAATCATATACTGCCTCAAACGCTTAGCGGCCCATGCTAAAGCACAACAAGTCTTTTCTAGGAGTGAGTATCTGCTTTCACAATCAGTAAATTTCTTGCTCAGATAATAAATGGCATGTTCTTTCCGTCCAGATTTGTCTTGTTGACCCAGAACGCAACCCATTGAGTTTTCAAGCACTGTCAAATACATAAAGAGAGGCTTTCCCGGAACGGGTGGTATCAAAATTGGAGGTTCTTGGAGATAACCTTTGATTTTATCGAACGCTGTTTGACAATCAGAATTCCATACGACCGTTTGATCCTTTCGTAACAACTTGAAGATCGGTTCACAGGTGGGGGTCATATTGGAAATGAACCTGGATATGTAATTCAACCTTCCAAGGAAGCTTCTAACCTGGCATGTCTTGGATGGCACGGACTTTGTCTGGATCCTCTTCAATCCCCTTGTGGCTAACAATAAAACCGAGTAATTTTCCAGATCTGACTCCGAAAGTGCATTTTGCGGGATTCAACCTCAACTGATATTTCCGGAGTCTTTTGAATAACTTCAACAAATGTTCTAGATGGTCTTCTTCATTTTGAGACTTGGCGATCATGTCATCCACATATACTTCTATTTCTTTGTGCATCATGTCGTGGAATAAAGCCACCATAGCTCTTTGATAAGTTGCGCCTGCATTCCTTAAACCGAATGGCATAACCTTATAACAATAAGTGCCCCATGGAGTGATGAAGGTTGTTTTTTCCATGTCGTCAGGATCCATTTTGATTTGATTGTAACCAGAGAAACCGTCCATAAAGGAAAACACTGCAAACCGAGCTGTATTATCTACCAAAGTATCAATATGCGGTAGAGGGAAGTCGTCCTTTGGACTGGCTTTGTTTAAATCTTGATAATCCACACACATCCTTACCTTTCCATCTTTCTTTGGTACAGGAACAATGTTGGCTACCCATTCTGGATACTTGGCCACTGCAAGGAAGCCTGCATCAATCTGCTTTTTTTACCTCATCTCTGATTTTGAGAGCCATGTCGGGTCTGGTTCTTCTGAGTTTCTGTTTAACCGGTGGGCATTCAGGTCGGAGTGGTAACTTGTGAACCACTATGTCTGTATCCAAACCAGGCATATCCTGATAAGACCAAGCAAACACATCTACATATTCTCTTAAGAGTTCCTTTAACTGCTGTTTTACCTCTGCCCCTAGGGCTGCCCCAATTTTGACTTCTTTTTTGTCTCCTTCTGTGCCAAGATTAATGACCTCCAGATGTTCTTTGTGTGGTTGAAGCTCTGCATCCTCTTTTTGGGCCAATCTTACCAGTTCATCAGGAATTTCACAGTCCTCATCCTCGTCTTCAGCTTGGTAAATTGGTGAATCAAGGTCAGGAGGAGATGTTTGGTCACAGGATTCAATGGGGAATTGGTCATCACTGCACGTTCGAAGGGTTTACTTTAAAACACACAATCAACAAATGCAACACATACAGAGAAAGAGAAAATTGTTTTTGTTTTGGTTTTTTGTATTGCCATTTTTCTTTCAAAGTAAAAGCAAAAGACGGTAAAGAAACAACACGAGGATTTTTAACAAAATAGTCCATTCTCATTGATATTTCTTTGAAAGCATGGGGCCCTTACAAAACATTCCTATAGCCTTGGGCACGGCTATGGAGATTTTAAAAATAACAAAGAAAAACAACAAATTACTTTAACTCGGGAAAAACTACAGGAACTTCGATAGCCTCCCAGTTGTTCAGAGTAGCTTCGTCATGATACACTAGTGCTTCTATGTCTTCACTTTCAAGATTTCCTTCCACGGCGTTAATTTGAAAACTGCCACTGATAAATATTTCTTGAATAGCCTTTGGCCGGCTGTTGTCATGCCTTGGTTCTTCACTTTGAGTTGGTTTGTAACCCAACCCCTGGCGGTTCATCTTCGGCTTTACCTCAATGACTTCTCCCCATCCTGCGGGAGTGCCTTCTTCCATTGTAGCTTTGGCGCCTTGAGCAGATGCGAAAGTTGGACCACTTTTTGCCACCGTCTCCTCTATCATCACTGCGTTTGCTATTTCTAGTACTTGGAATGATGTCTCTAGTGCGTCTTCTTCTGCTTCAATGTACCGGAATGATGAAAGATTACTGACCATTAATTCCTCTTCACCATGAACAATCACCAGTTTATCATTTACCACAAACTTCATTCTCTGGTGCAGGGTAGAAGTTATCGCCCCTGCTTCATGGATCCAGGGACGTCCCAGTAAGCAGCTATAAGCTGGATTTATGTCCTTCACCTGAAATACAATGTTAAATTCATGGGGTCCCACCAGAATTGGTAATTCTACTTCTCCGATGACCGTCCTCCTCGAACCATCAAAAGCTTTTACAATTAATGAGGTTGGCTTCATCTCTGCCCCAGCATAGGCTAGTCTGGAAAGTGATCTTGCGGGTAGCACGTTTAACGAGGATCCTGTGTCGACCAGTACTCGTGCCAAAGTATCTTCCTGGCATTTGATGGATATGTGTAGCGCACGGTTGTGATCACGTTTTTCTTTGGGTAACTCGGCGTCGCTGAAGCTTAAAGTATTGCACGCCGTGATGTTAGCTATTACTGAATCAAACTGCCCAAGCGAAATATCCTTAGTGACGTGTGCTTGTCTCAACACCTTTTGTAATGCTTCCCTGTGAGCTGGAGAATTTATCAAGAGTGACAAGATTGATAGTTTTGATGGCGTCTGATGAAGCTGGTCTATCACCTTGTAATCACTTCTTCGGATAATCCTTAAAAATTCATAATTTTCTTCTTCAGCGCTCGGAGCTTCTTTTTCTTTGATTACCACAGCAGGAATAACTTCCTTTGGAATAGCTACCGATTCTTTTGGCTGATAGATCCGACCGCTGCGGGTCATTTTGCTAGTGCCGGCAATATTGGTCACATCTTTCTGATTATCTGTCTGAACAATCTTTCCCGTTTCTTGGTCTACCACGGTCATATCATACTTCCACGGAACAACTTTTGTATTGTCATAATGGAACGGTCTCGGTTTTTGAACTACGATCGGTCGCGGTTGACCAATAGCAGCTCTGTTGAAAACCGGCCTTGCACCCCTATTAAACACTGGAACTTTCTCTCTTTTCCTGGATAGGTCGAAAACTGGCTCTATTACAGAAACCTCTCCTTTCCTTTCCTTACCACATACTTGTAACATCCCCTCATTTATCAATCTTTGTATATCTTCCTGCATCGCATTACATCCGTTGGAACCTACGGTACACTTTTCACATTTGCCATGAACATTTTCCAACAACCCTGCTTCTGTCAGCTTATCATGCAATGTCTTCAATGGCGTTCTGATTTTTGACACATCATTAATTATCTCTTCATCTGACTTTTCAATGGCATTGAGCCCTCCGTGATTTGGCAGTGGGTTACTTTTGACGTTAGGTGGTACATCGTCAAAGGACAGGATTTTCTTCTCCATCAACTCTCTAACCAAATGTTTTAAGGCAAAGCATCCTTCTAAGTCGTGGCCGGCAGCACCTTCATGGAAAGCACAATGGGCATTTGGGTTATAATGTGGAGACGTGGTATCTGGATTAAGTGGTCTTGTCGTGATCAACCCCTGCTGGACCAAAGATGGATATAACTCAGTGTATGTCATTGGTATTTGTGGGAGTGGAGGTTTTGTGGTTGGCCTCCGGTTCTGGTATTGTTGCCTGGGCTGTGGTACCCTCTGCTGCTGATTTTGTTGAAAGGGCGGAGCATTGGGCGCTCGTTGATGCCCTTGCTGGTTTTGCTGATACATGGGCGCTGGTCGCCCTGGTTGATAGTTTGAAGTGGAATGGTTGAATGCTGGGGTCACAGCTGCCACATATTGCTGAGGGGCATACTGTACCGGGTACACGGGTCTTTGTTGATGAAACTGTTGAACATAGTTACGCTGGATTGGCTGGAAGAAACTTTGTTGAGGCGGCTGATATTGCTGGTATGGAGGTCTCACGGTACGAGTTCTTCTTCCCATTACGGCATTTGTTTCACCTTCTTTTTTCTTGTGAAACCCACTGCTGACCTTCTTAATACTGCTGTTGTTAGAACTGCTGGAGCTGCTGGCTACCTTTCCAGTTTTCATTCCCAACTCTACCCTCACTCCCACGGCCACAATGTCTGAAAAACTTGCAGACACACTGCTGATCATTTTCTCATAAAATTCTGGTCTCACTGTGTCAACAAACCAGTCTGTCAGTTCCTTCTCACTTAGGGGTGGTTCTACCTGGGACGCTGTTTCTCTCCACCGCTGAGCGTATTCTTTGAATGACTCTGTGCTTTTCTGGGACATGTTCAACAACTTCCTTCGGTCGGGCACCATATCCATATTATATTTGTAATGTTTCATGAATGCATCAGCCAAATCTTGGAAACTATGGATTCTGGACTGATCTAGACTTAGATACCATTTTGCTGGAGCTCCTTTCAGACTGTCTTGGAAGCAATGGATCATTAACTTGTCGTCTTCGACGTGTGCTGCCATTTTTCTATAGTACATGATTAAGTGAGTTCGTGGACAAGTAGCTCCTGAATACTGATCGAAATTTGGGATTTTGAACTTTGGTGGTATTACTAGTCCAGATACCAAGCACATTTCTCTGGCGTCAGTGCCAAAGGTATCATTTCCTTCCATTGCTCGGATCTTCCTCCCTATAGTTTCAACGCTTTCCCTTAACTTCTCATGTGATTCATTCTCCTCTTCATACCCTTCAGGTCCTTCGTATACTGGTGGTGGACTATGAAAGATGGGGCGTGCTTGAACCTGAACTGTAGCTAGAGTGTAGGTAGGAATAACTTGTAGAATCTCACCTCCCAAAGGAATTGTCTGTTGAGTGACTCTCGGCGGTGGCACAAAGCCTGGGGGTAACCCATAGGTTGGCGCATTTGCAATGGTAACAGCCGTTGGGATTGGATCTGCAGTGATTTCAGAGACAACGGTGGCTTGAGTGTCCAACATTGCCCGGATGACTTGCAAGGCTTCTTTGATCTGTCCCATGCCTCCTCGGAGCTCTCCGAGTTCATTGTCGATTCTGTTTACATCCAAGTTCTGCTCTTCCATCCTTAAGCGAGCTTGGGCTCGTGTGTTGTATCGATGGCGTGGTCTCAGTGTGATTCTGTTAATAAGACAGAGGGATGAGACTCGACTCAGGAACATGTATATGCAATGTTTATGAAATGCAGACATGCAAAATGCAGATTTTAAACATTCAAGGGACTAAAAGCGTTATTTGCGAATATTATAACAATAAATAGGAAAAATAGCCAAATCTTCATTGATAATATCTGGAGAGTTTACAACATCAAACGGGAAATGAAAATACAAGCTTCTACAAAGCACGAAAAACAATAACAATAGATTCTAGATTCTTCTGCTGGATGGTCCTTCATCTTCAGACTGACTCTTTCTTCCACCTTGACGTACCAATTCTTGAAGTTCTTCTTTCTCTTGCATAGCCTTGAAATACTTTTCTCTCCACATTTTCCCTTCTTTCTCAGCTTTTGCCAAGGCGGCTTTCAACTCTTCTACGAGGGTATGCTCGGGCGAGTCAGGCTCAAAGCGGGTATAGAACATCTTCATTGCCGCTTCTCTCACCCATGACAGGTAAGATTCTGAAACAGTGGCGTTGTGGACATAACGCCAAGCGTACGCGATTCGAGCCCTATAAGCGGGATTCTTCCTTTCCTCCAAGTAAAATTTCCTCAAGTAGTCTGGATCTGGTTCATCTTCCATGGGGTGCCCCAACTGTCGACGGGCCAGAATAGGATTATAGCTGATGCAACCATTGACGCTGATGAGTGGTACATTCGGGAAATCTCCACAGCTTTGGATCATGGAAATTCCTCCGTACATAGGATCAAACCACTTAATGTCTGAGTGTTTGAGCAACAACAGCTTTTCCGTCCACGAGAGTCCATTTTGCTTATCCCAAATGGCTGGAATTTCTGAAAAGTGTGAAATAAACCACTTGTGCAGGAGAACGGTGCAACATTCAATTCGTCCAACCCCATAGCGGTTCCTTCGGTGGAGGGTAAAATAAGTGTCGGCCAGCAAGGTGGGTACAGGATTTTTGATCAAGAAGAGATTGATTGCATCTGCGTCCACAAAATCACTAGCAGTTGGGAACAGGAATAGTCCGTAAATAAGCAACACCAGGATGGCTTCAAATGCTTCAGTATTTTGTGACAAGGCATAGCTCTGAGATTTTTCATATAGGAACATAGCTGAAATTCCGTACAATCCTCCCTTAGCACCCATATGAGATCGCACTTCGTCCAATTCCAAATACGCGGCCTCTGCAACTGCTCTTTCATTAGGAGTCCCCTCCCTTCCAGAAAAGGGACTGGGGGTAACACCTACCCCCATTAGGGCGGAATACTCCTCCAAAGTTGGTAGCAACTGATAATCTGGAAACGTGAAGCAATGATAGGTTGAATCATAGAATTTCACGAGTGCGGATAACATTTCTTCGTACACTTGAACTTCCAGTAATGACAGCATATTCCCATGTCTTTCTCTGAACGCCTCGGGGTCTTCTACCAAACTTACCAGTTTCTTCAGGTTCTCTAGTCTCGGTCTTCGGAACACAACCTCTTCTCTCTTTCCAGAATCCATCCTATAATATCTGCAAAATAATCTTTTAGTTCCTTGAATGTTTAAAATAACAAGAATGCAACCCTAAATGTAAAAGTTTTATGGAACTCAATTTTACCAAAATATCCTTTCATTTCATTGATTTTTCAAAGGGGTATTACAAAAGATTTTAGTACGTCTTACAAAAGCCCTAACATTACAACTCAATATGCTCTAAAAGAAAATCCTCTCTCTTCTTGATTCTTATGAGCTCTTCTTCCACCTGTGCTTTCTCAAGGATAAGTTTGTCTACCATAGCTTTCCACGGAGTTGATTGATGGTTGGAATAAAATGCATCTTTCTGTGCCTTCCTCTTCTTGCTTGCAACTGCTTCCTCTTCCTTCAACTGAATTTGTTTGCGGAGTTCCTCGTTCTCTTCCATAGCCACCTGATATTTGTATTTCTAGGATATCTCAGTCTGCTGTGACTTCCTCAGAGCAATCTTCAGCTTCTCTTCTTCGGACATGAAAATCAACAGTTGTTCTTCTATTAATACCATAGGCTTTTGTGGAGGATAAGGCATTTTCAACTGAATGGCCCTCTTTCGTACCCATTGGAGATAAGGTTCAAAAGAGATGCAGTTAGGTCTTCCTAAGTCCTCTTTTCCTTTTCTGTGTATATGCCCCCATGCTTTGAGAATTTCATCTTTTAATTCTGAAACTCCTATGAAGAAGATACCTTCTACGTGAGCGCTGTAAGGTTTGTCTTTCAGTGGATAACCAAATTGTCGACGAGCAATCACAGGGTTATAGCTGATTCCCCCGTGTGTACCAAGGAGAGGTATATTCCCGAAGCTTCCACAACTATCAATGATTTTGATTCCATCATAACTACGGCTGTACCAGTCAATATCGGAGTGAGTAAGAGCCATAATCTTTTCAGACCACCATCCTTTGCTCCAAAAAGTATGGGCTTTGGGTAGATGAGAAACGAACCATTTATACAACAACGGAGCACAACAGACGATCATTCCTCCTTTGTGAAGATTTCATTGATGAACAGAGTGGTAAGCATCAGCTAGTAGGGTAGGTACTGGATTCTTCTTCAAGAATATTTTGATGGCATTGAGATCCACAAAGTTGTCAAAGCTCGGAAAAAGAAAGACCCCATAAATAAGTAAGGCTAGAATAGCCTCAAAAGCATCCATACTCAAGTGATCGGCATAATACTGAGCCTTCCCAATCAAGAATTTTGCAGTCAGCCCAAAGATTCCTCCTTTAGTAACCATGTTCTTCTGAATGTCTACCAACCCGATACGTGTGGCTTTAGCAATTTCTTCCTTTTTAGGGTCCTTCTCCATGACGGGAAAAGGAGATGCATCAAGGATGGGTAACCCAATCAGACAGGAATACTCTTCAAGTGTTGGCACTAACTGATAATCCGGAAATGTGAAGCAGTGATAAAGTGGATCATAGAACTGGAGTAATGTGGAAAGGAGTCCCGAATCCATTTTCTTCCTTGTTTTCAGTAGAGACAACAAATTCCCGTACCTGCTCTTGAATCCTTCTACATCTGTGATCAGAGTGCTCAACCTTTCAATCTCATCTATATTAGGGCTTTTGTAAGTGTACTTTATAGTTTTCTTTTTTCCGTTGTCCATGATTTTCCTGATATTTTATAAATAACGACTCTGAGTTCCATAAAACTTTTATGACATGATGTTTATGGATGCATGAATGCACAAACACAGGTAATCACATATTCACAGATTTACACAAGTAAACAGACAAGGTTTTGGGTTTAGAGAATATGAGCAAGGAGTCAAGGTCTACCCTCCCCAAAGGTATGTACTAAGGTTCCCACAACTGCAGAACAAGGTTCTAAAAGGGTTCCTGGAGTCCTCGACCCATCTTTCGGATATTATCAATTTCCCAAATACTTGGTGGTCGATAATATTCTCAAGAGAGTCTCGTCCAAGTGTAGTATCGCGTATCAACTACTTTGGAATTACTTCCTTATAGTCATCGCACTACATCCTAAGAAAGTCATAGTGGGGAAAAAGGTATCTAAAGGTCCTCAGTGTCATGGGCACCTATGTAAAAAGTAGCATTGTTTTCACGAATACTCGATCAACAATACTAGCTCTCAAAAGGGCCTCCACTGAGCGGTGATTTTCTCAAGTTAGCTTGGTCGAGAATCTACTCCCTATAAGCCTTCTTGAATATATCACCTTCCTATCATAAGTACGCTTGAGCACGGGTGTAGTGTTGTCTCATCATTTCAAGTTTCCCAAACCATCAGAGCACAAATATATACAAGTATTCACAGATAGCAATTAGTTAAACAAAATAGGTTGAACCCTCAAAATAAAAGCAAAAGCTATATCTCCCCAGTGAAGTCGTCATTTCTGTTGCGGTGAAAATTTGATATCAAGCTATTAATTAACTTGAACCGTGTTTCTTTTTACAACCGGACTTTAATTTATCCAAAGGATAGGTCTAAAGAAAGAAAGAACCTTTTGCGCGATGTAACGACAACGCTTAGGAGATTCGGGGATTCGGGGGTTGGTTATATCTAGGGAAGGTATTAGCACCCTAAATATCTGTAGTAATCTACAGGAACCTTTTGTTTAATTACTTGCTAAGTTTGTGAATTGTGCACTATGGTTTAAGGATTGGGAATTGAGATAAAATAAATAAAAAGGCCTAAGTGGTTTTCTAAGTTTGCTCGCAAAGGCATCGCACCTTCTGCCTACGTATCCTGACTAGGATAGAATCAGAGCAATCGTAGTTCACCTCACGAGGGGAAAGAACTCTTGATGATGATCAAGGTTCAAAGGGGAACAAACATGACAATGTTTGTGTGGAGTTTGACAAAACTCCCTAAGCTAAGTTGAAAGGGAAGTAAGAGATCATGACGATGATTCTTACACAGAGTTGACGAACTCTTTCCTAGGGTTCTAGTTGAAGAACACTCCTAGTATGGGTGGGTTTCTTAGACTTCAAGCAAAGTCTAAAGGCTTCTAAACTAGGGTTGAAGTGACTTAACAAAGTCAAAAGGGTTTAAGATTTTGGTCCAAGACATTGACAGTCAAGTGGACAGACCTTCCTTTGAAGGTAGAGATAGTGGGCAACTGGACGAAAGCTAACGAGCTTCGTCGCTTGGGGATAAAATAAAATAAAAACTTTACACAAACATAATTATGGTAACAACCAATGAAAACATTAAAAGATGAAAAGCAATGGTGACAATCAGAGCAATTGTTTTGGTACGGGAACCGTGACGACAGTTCGCACCTGGAATACTGTTAACAGACAGATGAGATAAACATAAAAATAATTCGAGGTAAAAATTCTAACATGTTGACAAACATATATAGACATGATAACAATCAAATTTCCTGAGAAAACACAAGAGGAACCTTTTTAATTTTCATCTGCAACCAAATAGGGTTAGTACCGTTGACGCGCGGATCGCGCGTAATCAAACATGGTGAAAAAATAATCAAACATGGGAAATAATTACATGGCATGAAAGTAAATATAAAAACAAACATAATGAAAAAAGAACGGACGAAAAACAATAAAATATGAGAGAGTTATGATTTTTTGAAATTTATGTACAAAATGAAAAAAAAAGTGGCAACAAGGGTTATCACAAGGGATCGAACCCATGCCAAGACTGATACGCGCACTAGTCTCTACCGCTGGGGCGGCTGTTACATCCATTAATCAAATGGAAACCATAAATATTCATGCCTTGTTTGGTTCCATGGCTGGGCAAACACATAATCGAAACCAAATACGTTTTATACCGTATCTCACTAACCGCTCATCGAATCGAGGCAAATTTTATATGGAAATTGGGTAGAAAAATGAGAGGAAGAGGATGGTGGTGTTGATTTTCTGAGATTCATTTTCCTCTGCAAAACCCGATAGGGTATATGTTATGGTTTTTGGAAATGCAAAAGTTCAAGCACAGCTTGATGCAAACATATTCAAAGCCAAGTGAATCCACATATACATCCAAAATATGATATATAAACAGAATGGAAAAGGTTTATGTCCATGAGATTCAGATATTGGAGAGTCATCTATAATTTGCAAATGAACATAAGAACATACATGCATAACAAAGTGATTTTTGAGTTTGAGGTGTTCATGAGTTATACCAATCGTCGAAACATCTTAAATGTATGACATCGAGTGTGTGCAAGTGAAGAAAACAGAACTGGAACTAGTGTGTGAGGATATGATGTATTGGTAACAATGTGTGAAATTTTGACTATGCATAAAATCATAAAGTAATCGTGCATACATACTTGGAATACACATGGAAACTTGTTAGAATGATGAGCACCTCTTGGTATGGCTCTTTGCAAGATGTGGCTATCACATGCTATGACAGAATTTTCAAACAGCAAAACATAATGCTAGCATTTAATTTGTCAAAGTATTAATGCAACATCCACACTTGTTAAGCAAACATGCACCAATTCATGGCAGTCCTCACTTCAACCCCAAACTGCTGTTAACTCTAACAGCCAAGCCTACTTGTTACCAACTGCAAGAATATGAAACAAACTACCCCTAACAGCATCCTTACAAGTCTCCAACAGCACTAAGACAATTTTCCTACTGTAACACAACAAAGCCAACTGCTTCTACCAAGCCTATAGCAGTGGAGAATTTAGCTTGCTCACATCTAGAACAAAAACAAGATCTCAAGACTAGTTAAAAAAAACATGTGACATGGAAAATTGTTGAAATGACTCAAAACACAAACTTATGTATAGCCAAACAGCATACATATCTTTTTATGTCTCAGCCCAATGAATATTCATCATAACCAACTTCAAACAGTTTTGACAGTAAAATAAAAAAAAACAAGTGCATTGAAATTTTAGCCAAAAATGAGTTGATGTCAAGTTGTGTGGTTTGACATATTTGTGAAATTGGTGTCAACAAGTGAAATGTGAGGCAAGACAGTAAAACATCAAGATGAGCATACAATCATGTTTGGAATGTTTATTGTGATGTGCTCAAAATGATAGACAGTTTATGCAGAAATTGGTATGTGAGTGATTTGAGGATTTTTAGTGTCCATGTCATTTGGTGTTAACAAGTGAGTTCTTGATGCAAATATTTTCAGAGGGAGATGATCATACCAACATGTTTCACATGGTCATTGTGGTGTGTACAAAGTGATGTTTTAGTACAAATAACAGTTTGTGCAAAATTGGTAATGTGAGTGTTTTGATGAATTGAACAAACATGAGCAAACTCAAAATTAACATGAAGCATACACAAGCTGAGTTAAATGTTCCTACACACTCCAAATGTGATAACAAATAATCTCCCACTAACAAAGCAATGAACAAATCAGTTTACACATGAGTGGGCATGCTGCTGCCTAGGTCTTATTTCATAATGCAGTAACAGGGCCAGTATACCACTTCAGGACATCATTGATGCATTAAGCAAGGTTTTGGTCCTAAGCAAAAGGGATTTAACAGCATATAGCAGCCAAACAAGGCAGTTGGCTTGCTAGATCTCAGAGCCAAACCAAACAAGTGAATTGGTAAATTAAATAACATGCCCTAAAACACACACTCATGCATAACACAAAGCAAATACCACCTGATGTAAACAAACAGTAATTAGTATGGCAGGAGAATGAGGACATACTATTAAGGGTAAAAGACACATACACCTATTATTTCTAACATGCTGTTGATGATTGATTCAATGCTCAGACAGAACATGGATACTGCAATACATTGATGAACTTGTTCTCAACAAATCAGCATGATGACACATATTTCACATTGTCTAGGAAGCTGAACATGTAACCGTTATGACCAAATGCATTAAAGGCTAAGTCAAGACATGATATGAATCAGAAAACAGAAATTAGCTAGCAGTAACAACTCAGGATTAAGCCAACAATTCAAAGGACAGGTTGCTTAAAGCTTAACAGCGTTCCAACCATTTTTCAGAACAGGACATTTAGAAAGCAATGATAACAAACAACATGATGCCAATGCTACATACCAAAGCTCAATTGTAATGCCAATTAAAATAATGAAAGGTGACAAATGGGAGCCATAGCAGGATGAACAAATTGGTTGGGGTAGCACAAATTTGATTTATCCTATAACAGCAAAATCAAACAAATAGCATGAATGTTTATATACCAATCCAAAAACTGTGATACCAAACCTGTTATGGATATCTTCAAACATATTTCTCTCATGATTGCACACATAGTGTTACATTACAGCAGGACAGGTAATGATGCAGCAGTATTAAGTTCTTGATCTTCAAGTTAAGACAACATTATCACAGCAAATCAAAAACTTAAAACTTGGATGTCACATAACAGTCTTTGGCATTAAATTTCTCATGACAGCAAACTTATTGTGTTGGCCTCAACCATTTTCAATGCAACAAACATGACACATAGTATATTTGTATGACAAAGACAAGGTGCTTACCAAACACTAACAATCATCATGGAACTCAACATACATCCATAACTCAAAAATTTCACAAAAGCACTCAAAATGCATAAGTCATGGAAATATTGTTGTAAGAGGTGATATATATGCTACATACCTGTTGAAGATCCTTTTTAATAAGCCAAGAATGTTGAGAAAAACCAGAGATGTTGACTCCAAGTTTTGGCTTTTTTCCTTACTTGAAGCTTAAGAAACAAGCCACTTGAGATGCCAAAGGGAGATTTATGAGTTTCTGATGATGGATGAAGGTTTGAACAGCCAAGGTATATGGTATTTGAGGTGTTCAAAGGATCAAAGCCTCAAGAAAATGTTTGGAGATCAGTTTGGAAGTTTTTAGGGCTTTTGGTCAAAGTAAGCTTCATGAATAGTTGACTTTTGGATTCCTTGTGATTTTTGGTGGTTCAAGGGTTTGTACACCTTCTATATGTGATTTAGAAGATGCGTGGATGATGATTTGGGAGCTGGAACCTGTAGAACTGAATTTGGTAGAGATTTCACTTCAAGGCCATTTTGAGTGTTTTGGTGAACTTTGTGATTTTTTGAGAAATTGAAGCAAGATGAGGGAACTGTGATGACAGGAGTTATTTGTGGTTTCTATCAGAAAAGATGTGTGTTGAATGAGGTGAGGGAGCTCTCCTTTTATAGAGAAAGTGATTGAGGTGCTTGCTATGAAGTCTTGCTTAACCATGAAGCAAACTTGATATTTTCAACCACTTGCCAACTTGCTTTGCTTTTTCTGATCTTTGGCTGTCTCCTTAATCCAATGGGCAAGTTTAAATGATGTTTCTACTGATAAATTGCAGCCTAGATGCTTGGTAGGGTGGCTGGAGCAGAATCACTTTCCACCTCATGCTTGGAAAAGTCAAAAATGGCAACTTAGGCAATGAACTTCCAATCCTTAATTCTATGCTATCTCCATGCAATTTCTTTGCTTCAACCTGCTTGAGATGTTCAATATATCAGATAGTATGAGTTTGACAAGCTAGAATTGGCCCACTTGAGTGATAGAGATGGTTTTGCAATTTTGATCAATGTGGGACTAAAGTGACAAAATACCAACTTTGAACACATGTATCTCTCGGCTCATAAATCATCTTGAGGAGTTCTTGTACAATTTAGAAAGCCCTCACATAGTACTAAAACTTTCATGTTGGCCATAAGTCTTGATTCTTCTTGAAACTAGGTGAAAAATCCCCTTGAAGTTGGCTGATTTTAGCTTTTAAAGTGAAAATAACTTAGAAATTTTCTAAGTTATTTTCCCTTCTAGGAATGTTTTTGCTTCTATCTCAAAAAGTATGCATTTTCTGGTTGTGGACTAGTATGGGACTTTTGTAGGACTTGTCAAGAGCTTTCAAATGAGACTAGAACCAACTCAATTGGATGCGTGGTTAAGGAGATACGGTTTAGCCCTTTTCAAAACCCTAATTTCCCGATTTCTCGATTACTCTCTCATCCTTGATCCAATGATCATGAAAATTGATATGCAAGTCCATTATGACATAAGGAACAAATTTTATTCACAACTTGGATTCCAATTCTCAAAATTTGAGGAGTTGAGTTTTCGGTCAACCGTACGATCGATCGGTGCCGATTGAGTCGCCTGTTGATATTCTGGACATCCTGAGACTTTGACACTTCTTGAATAGTCTTTAATAGTCTATATGAACTTCATGGACCTCAATCTCACCATTAAACCTCTTCCAACATCAAAGTCAAACAACAGTTGACTTTTCACTAGTTACAAACCCTAATCGGGGCCTCCTGACTGCACTGTTCTTGATTCTGAAATGATTTCTTCAAATTGACTTCTCTTTTGACTTTGATATTATCTTTGATTTCATTCAATGATTGAGTTGGCCCAAATCATTGGCTAACCATTCCTTGGTTTCTTTGAATTTGTCGGTGCGAAAACCCTAGTTCGTCTGTAACTTGACAATAATAAACTTGCACTGATTTAGGGTTATATAATGCATGATCATGCTTCTAAAAATGATAATGAGAATTTAAGGGGTCAAAGTTTGGGGTACAACAGCTTTTATTTTCGCAGGATCAACCTCGATGCTTCTTTCACTCACGATAAACCCCAGTAACTTTCCGGACTGTACTCCGAAAGTACACTTGTTAGGATTCAGCCTCAACTTGAACTTCCTAAGCCTCTCAAAAAGCTTCAGCAAATTGACCAGATGTCCCTCCTCCGTTTGGGACTTCGCAATCATGTCATCAACATAGACTTCAATCTCATGATGAATCATGTCATGAAACAAAGCAACCATTGCTCGTTGGTAAGTAGCCCCCGCATTCTTCAGAATGAAAGGCATTACCTTGTAGCAAAATGTTCCCCAAGGTGTGATAAACGTAGTTTTCTCCATGTCCTCCGGCGCCATCTTGATCTGGTTGTAACCGGAGAAGCCATCCATGAACGAAAACACGGAGAACTGGGCTGTATTGTCGACCAACACATCAATATGAGGAAGCGGGAAATCATCTTTAGGACTCACCCTATTCAAATCCCGATAATCGACGCACATTCGTACCTTGCCGTACTTCTTCGGCACAGGTACTATGTTGGCGACCCACGGAGGGTAAGTAGTGACCGCTAAGAAGCCAGCATCAAGCTGCTTTTGCACTTCTTCTTTGATCTTAACGGCCATATCTGGTCGCGTCCTCCTAAGCTTCTGCTTAACAGGAGGACAATCTTCTCGCAGCGGCAAGTGGTGGACCACAATGTCAGTATCAAGTCCGGGCATATCCTCGTATGACCTAGCAAAGACGTCACTATACTCTCTTAGCATCTCGACTAATCTCTGCTTGACATCGCTCTGCAGTGCAGCCCCTATCCTGACGTTTCTGACAAGTTCTTCAGAACCCAGATTCATAATCTCGATTTCCTCCTCATGAGGCAGAATAACTTTCTCTTCTTGTTTCAACAAGCGGGCCAACTCTTCAGGAAGGTCTTCATCTTCATCAATCTCTTCTTCGGCTTGATAGATCGGGCAATCGAAGTCGAAGTGAGCCGTAGAAGGTCCAGAGTCGATGTCATATGTTATGTGGATCCTGCAATAACAAGGGTTAAGCTTAAAACAAGGATATGCAGGTTAGCACAAACCCCATTGCCATTTTATTTTTTTTCAAAACAAATATAAAATAGGAATAACAGAGATCATAATATTTGAATACGAAGAAAAACGCCTTTGGATTTATTGATAAAATGCATGTACATAATCCAACAAGGCCCTGACAATAAAACCACTATGCCCCGGGTAGGACATAGGGTTGTACAATAATTGGAAAAAAGTAAATCATTACTCTTCGCTTGTCATCTGGATGATATCCTTGACGGACCAGTTGGTAAGGCCCTCGCCTGGCTTGCTTGGCTAAATCCAAGAGTCGAGGTCACAGTCCCTATCTCCGCTGTCTTCAGACACTGCGTTGATGCTTTCAAAAATCACTCCGCCACTGGTAAACTGGATCGGCCCTTTACCACGAGACGCACTGCTAGAAGAAGAAGAAGCTTTAGCTCCAGGAGAATATCCCAACCCAAACTTATCTTGTTTTTTAGGTATTTCCAAAATTCGCCCCCAGCCTGGGGTAGATCCGGCTTGGACAATGGCCCGAGCTTCCTTGAATGAGGAGAGAGTCATCTCTGGCTTTTCGGTGGCTACAGGAGCTACGTCCTTCACTTTAACGGCTTCGAACGCTTGGCATAGAGTTTCGTGGATTTCCCCATCCATCTCGACATACTTAAAGGAAGACAAATGGCTCACCATTATGTCTTCCTCGCCGCAAACGGTCACTATGCTACCCCCGATAGCATACTTGAGTTTCTGGTGCAACGTGGAGGTCACGGCACCGGCAGCATGGATCCATGGCCGGCCCAAGAGACAGCTGTAGGCAGGCATGATGTCCATAATATAAAAGACCGCATCGAATGTTTCCGGCCCGACTTGGATTGGCAACGTCACCTCCCCGAAAACATGGCGTTTGGTTCCATCGAACGCTTTCACAACCAGATCACTGGGTGTGCAAATCACTCCACGAGTATCCAGCTTCATCAATGCCTTCTTCGAAAGAACATTGAGCGACGACCCTGTGTCTACCAGCACATGCGACATAATTGTGCCCCTGCACTCTATCGAGATGTGCAGGGTGCTATTGTGATTCCTCCCTTTCGGCGTCAGCTCTAAATCAGTGAAACCTAGCCCATTTATAGCATTCACGTGGGCTACGACCTCTTCTAGCTGATTTACCGATATTTCCTGTGGTACATATGTGGCGTTTAACACCTTCAGCAGTGCGTTACGGTGTGCCTCAGAACACAGCAACAGATTCAAGATGGAAATCTTCGAGGGTGTCTGATGGAGGTGATCCACAATCTTGTAGTCACTCTTTTTAATCAACCGCATAAACTCCTCGGCGCCTTTAACAAGTAAGTATTTTTCTACCCCACTAGGGGTCTCTTCGACAACTTTACTCTTACCTTTATCAGTTGCATCAGCTCTGACCGCTTTATCCGCGACGACTTCCGGTGGTGCAAACACTCTTCCGCTGCGAGTAATACCACTGATTCCCGCAAGGTTCTCCACCGACGACTCAAACGGTTCTAGCTCCAACTTCTGTCCGTTGCAGTAGACTTCAGCCCCATAATGCCACGGGACAACATTAGTGCTTTCGAAGGGTATCGGCCCAACTTTGGTGATAGTAATTGTGGGCGGTCTGGGCGCAGAAATAGTTATCGTCTGGCGAGGGATGGTGATGGTGGTGACCTCATCATCTTGCTTCAGCACTACCTCTCCTAACCCACATTCGGCCCTCCGGCTAAACTGTAAAATCCCTTCAGTCATCAGACTTTGAATTCCTTCTACCAACTGTTCACATCCATCAGGACGTGTCGCACAGCCCATACACAGCTCTCCGCAACCCGGAAAGAAACCTCTTTTCATCAGCTTAGCTTTAACGAAGCTAAGTGGCGTCTTCAGATCTCTGACGTCAGTCAACAAATCCGAACTGTCGTCTTCGATAATGGCGTTCACTCCACCCCCCTTATGATTCGGCATAGGGTTTTTCGTGATATTTGGCACATTATCGGAGAAGTTGATGATCTTGGCATCCACCATGTCCTGCACCTTGTGCTTGAAGGCTTTGCAATTATCTACTGTGTGGCCTGGTGCCCCTGAGTGAAACTCACAAGTTGCATTCGCGTCGTACCCTGGCGGAGGTGCCCCTATCAAGGGAGCCAGCGTTCTCTTCTGGATCAATTGTAGCTGAAGCAAAGTCTGCAATAGTTGCGCGTACGACATGGGCGGTGTCTCGAGGTGACGGCTCGACAAAGGTGCCCGATTCTGATACTTTTTGTACCCTTGTTGATTCGGTTGCTGCTGCTGCTGCGGCTGTTGAACTGCCGGGATAGTTATGTTGGCCACCTGCTGGTGAGGGGCTTTACCCTTCCTTCGAGAGTTGGTCACAACGCTCGTTTCTCCTTCCCGTCTTTTGCCAGCATAAGGTTTCTTTCCGCCTCCTCCAGCTGAGGATGCCTCGCCTTGAATTTTCCCGAGTTTGATCCCATTTTTGATGTGCTCACCCATGATAATGAGATCTGAGAAGGTTCCAGACATACCGCAGACCAATTTCTCATAATAAACCCCTGGGGAGGGTGGCTACGAACATCTGCACAAGCTCACGTTCAACCATCGGTGACTGAACCCTGGCTGCCAATTCACGCCACCGCTGGGCGTATTCCTTGAACCCTTCATTATTCCTTTGCAACAGATTCTGCAGTTGGACTCGGTTCGGGGCCAAGTCGCTATTATATTGGTAGTGGTGCACGAATTCTTCAACAAGGTCTTTCCACGTGCGCACACTGGTAGGCTCAAGGCTCATGTACCATTCTAGGGATGGCCCGGAAATACTATCTTGAAAGAAGTGCATCAGCAACTTCTCGTCCTCAGAATGAGCTGTTATACCCTAATTTTGACCCTGAACCGCTTTCTGTGCGTTTCATAACATTTTCATGATCTGTGCATCATATCCATTATTCATGTCGTCTATCATTGTGCATGTAGGATTTGTACTTTTTGTTCCGTGTTGTCTAAGCTCAAATCTTACAGTATTGAGTCAAGGATCGGGTCTAGTTATCTAGACAAGTATGTGTGCGGTGTGATATGAAATTTCTGTTTAACATAACATACTTTTTACCGTGAACAATCACAAAAAGATCAACCAGATCAAATTTCTTGGATGTTTTCGTCAAAATGTCAGAATAATTAATGTGAACTTTTTTAGAGTTTTATTTAATTAATTAGTTAAATAGTTAGAGCTTTATTTAATTTATTAGTTAGAATTAAAATAGAGTTAATTTAGTTATTAATTAAAATAAATTAAGAAAAATAAAATAAATAAATAAATTGGAAATGAAACACGGTAGATGAGGCTGAGAATTGAAGGAATTAGGGTTAGGGATTTTGAAATAAATAGGCACCCTGCACTGTTCATCTTCTACACGAGAATAACCTAGCCGCCCAAAAAAACAATTTGGAAAACCCTAACCGCCAACCCCAATCTGAAACCCTAACACCCTGCTTCCTCTTCAAAGCCGCCGCAAATCCTCACATCTCCTTCCTCTTTCTGCCATTTCCACCTTCATCATCATCTTCTCCTTTGAAAACTCTGGCCGTTTTCCTCCCCTCAAATCCATCACCATCATCATCATCAAAAACTCTTCTTCTTCTCCTCAAAACCATCGACCCACGAATCTTCATCCCCGTTTCCGCCGTGAAACACGACAACCACACTCTTCTCCACCAAAACCAATGTTGAGTATCATATTAATGGAATAAGTCTGCTGGGAGAATGATGTTTGCTGGGTAAATTTGTTGCAGCTTCAAGCGGTTTCACCGATCCGTTACTGTTCATGCCGATGAGTTCCTCCGCCTCTCATTATTCGACGACAGAAACAGTACAATACACAACAACCTTCAGCAATGGTTCAAATCCTCGAGCGTATCCGTGATTTGCCGTCGTAGCTTGCCGAAACAAGAACGGGAGATGCGGATGAATCTTCGACCTGGGTTTTAATTCGTTGGCAAAAGTGTAATGGCAACGGCTATTAGATGTACGTGTCACAAGTGAGACCCCATCAATTTCTCGAGCTATCATCAGTAACAGTCTCACACTTGAACCAGTTTCAAAAGTTCATCAGCTCAACAACTTGACTGTTCTGACAACGCGCTTCAAACAACACGGTTTCAGCAGTACAAGCTTCTGACGGCAATTGCATTGTAGCTCACAGATTTTGGAACATCAGAACTGTTCCCGTCTCAGACTATGCATCACCTTCAGCGACACCGCTGTTAGGCCAAGCACGCAAACAACTTTACGACATTGACAAGGATTCCAACAACGAATTAACAGCCACAACAGGTGTGGTAGCAAATTCGACAACAAAGCAGCATTAAGCCTCATGGTAATGACGTCAAAAGAACAACCCAACAACTCGACAGTCTCACATTGGTTGGTGCAAAGGTGGTTCTGAGTTCAGGCAGGTGGATGGATATTTTTTTGACGCCGCATAGGAGGAAGCAGCGCTGACATACCGTGAATATTCCAAAGCCTCAACAACAATACCAAAGTGATGAACTCTCAGTTGACTGCATCATTACGGAATCGTGCACAATACGCTGAAGAATAACGCGGTTTGGTGTGCAATATAGGAAGTTCATCTACTGTTTGTCTTGTTATTGATTTAGATGATGTTTGTCTTTATGTTTTCTGTTTGACAGGTACCAATATGGTTCTAAGTTTGAACAAGTGGAGCGGTTCTTAGATTGTGTGGCCCTGCCGATTCGAATGATGTTCTAAGGTGTGGCCTTGCCGATTCGAATGATGTTCTAAGGCTTGTGTTACTGCTACATTCAGTTGTCGCTAGAACCATCATTTCGGTTACACAAAGGCGACTTGAAAAGCGGAGGAGAGCAAGGTTTCCAACTTCGTAGCCACACTGGTTGTATTTCTAGCATTAGCTCTGTTGCCTCCGTCTCGGTTTCTGCTATATTTGTTTTTTCCTTGTTGTGTTTGTTTGCTGTCATGTTTTGTGGTGTCCATTCTGTGCAGATTAAGGGCTAAATCTATTAGGAACTACATCGCTTCGCCGTGTGGGCTACAACAAGTCAACTGGAGCTCTACAACATAATGATAAGGCCGATATGACTTAACTTATGTCATTTATTCAAAGTTGCAAATTGGATCCGAGAGGCTTGAGGACAGCAACAACAGATATGTTTTGTTCATGTTCATATATGCGACGATGTTTTTTTTCAAACCGCAACAAATTCAGCAAGTTCTCAATTCATTTTTCGACAAGGATTCAAACTTTACAACTGCAGCAGCAACGCCAAATTTCTCTTCAAACAACATTAAAAAATGGCAACGAACAACATCTTGATTTCAAATATAATGGTTTGTAAGGCTGGGAAGTGAGGTTGTTTGAGGAATATTGGTACATAAGGGAAAGTAGATGGTACGCACAAAAGTTTGAGCAGCTAGTAGCAGACTTTCTTTTATGACACTTACATTGTTACAGAAGCACTGAACAACACGTTTTCTTTCAATTATCGGTAGTATTACCGGCGTCGGTAATTTTGGATCTTCCTTTGCATTTTTGGCGTATATTATCCATTGTCCGCATTATGAGTATATGAATTTTTGGTTGCATTGCGTTTACGTTGATTTTTATTTTTTTTTGGGATTTGAGCATTGCAACGTGTCGAGTCATGTTATTACTGTTTAATTTATGTTGTTACGTGTGCTAGCTAGTTGTTGCTAGTTAATTGATGGAGACGTGCTTAGTTCCAAAGTTAGAAAATGTTTTGTAGTTTTCTCAAAGGGGTTATGAGTAATAGTGAAAATGTTGCATAATGGATTAAAGAAAAATATTGGATGGAAGTCTAGTAATAACACCGTAATATCATGCCCATGTGTCATTGGCTTTAAGTTTATTTTTTTGAATGACCACTTGTTATTAATATTTGACGTGAGCATGAAGTAGGATAAGCTTGTATGTTTCACGGTTTCTAGAGTGTTCAACAAACAGCCACTCAAATGGTAGCAGCAAGTTGGAACAATAACGCTTCAGCACCACTTAACTTTGTGCGTCAACAACAGCTACACAACATCTTCAAAGGCTCACGCGTTTCCGATTTTGTAGCCACATTCACAAGGATTGTGAATTGATTCAAGAACTGACCCCGAGTTGGTCTCGATGTGATGTCTTAGAATTCCATCTATCAAAGCACATTTTCATGACACCAGTTGTTCATCCGTGTGGCTCTTCGGCAAGAATAACTCTCTTCTTGAAAGAAGAAGATTCAACGAAAGATTTGAAGCTGAGGTTGTGGCTACAACTTGATGATATTCGTGTTGATGTTTCGGTGACCACCTATTCTTTGTGTTGACGGTATACCACAGGAAGAGCTTTTTGGAAAGGGCGCAGATCCAAGAACGGGATTGGTTACCACACGTTGCAAATCGGGTCTGAGAGGCTTAGGACAGCAACAACATGCATTTTTCAAACTGCAACAAGTTTATGAATATGTATTTTTCATTTTCAATTTTGTATGGTTGTGCTGTTTTGTTTGGTTGTGTGTCTGTGCAGGTTGAAATTTTATTAGAGAGTTGGCATCGGTTCGGTTTCGACGCAACACCCCAGATTCCATCTTTTAGCAGCAACTTCAAGCTGCAACAACTCGTGCCATTCTGCTCACATTTAGAAAAATGAATCAACTCAAATAGCAATGGTGAAAGTTCTCGTATTGGTTGCGACATCGCCGAGTTTCGGTTACGCAACAACAAGTTCTGCTACCTTCAGCTTCCAACATAAAATTACAACAAGTTCAATAGCAGCTCACCAGGATTTCCGTTAATTATCGTCTTGTATCTGAATTCGAAGTCAATGTGCAACGTACCGCCGCGATAAGACGGTAGCTACATTAAGATGATTCGTTTGGTAACACTACCTTAAACTCGTTTACTGTAATTCTTATTGTGCTTACTTTAGAAACCAACTGGGCCATTGTTATTAACCATTGAATTATATTGTCTTGGTCAGATATTTAGAATGATTTCTATCGATTCGAGTTGGATTTCGATTAAGATATATGCTTTGTTGTATCACAAATTTTGTTTAGAGTCGTTGACTTTCGATTGTACTCAGTTCGAGTAAGATTTCGGGTGTACCGTCTTTTGTTGCTGCTTATACTTTGATTTTGTTTTGAGTAATTGAAGTTCTAAGTTGCTGCTGTGTTTGTGTTAAATTTCTACTAATCAATTCAGAGTGGCCTTTGTTTCTTGCTGTTGTGTTGTTGTGTTAACGTATGACCATGGAACTGGTATGCTGTAAGTTTCACATGCTGATGCGGTTTAACAAACAAATATTACTATTTCCCTTCTCAAATAAAGCATGGCATTTTCTTTTTAAATCTGGTGAGTATGATATATTTGTGTAATAATGCTTGCGACGTCAACCGGCAACAATCCAAACGAGTTTGTCTCAATTTTAATATCTACCTGCTTTTCATTATGTTAGATATTGATTCTTAGATATTTTTTTTTATCATATGTTACTAAGGTTTGTCTTAATTAATGATAGCATGTGATTCTTAAGTTTGTCCATTGAATTTTAACAATATTTGGTTTGTTTTTTCTTTTAAATTTAATTTTAGGTTTATATTAAAGTAATTTTATTTAGAAGGTTTTTTTTAATATTAGATATTTTATTGTTGTAAAGTTCAATTTAACCCAATTAAACTCTTTTCAACTAACTTCTAATCAATTTTAAAACGATCACCAAATCATTTTCACAAATTATTTGAACAAGAAAGAGAGTCTAGAGCCTTTTATTCTCTCTCTCTTGATTCATTCTTTTTTTGATTGTTTGGGCCCGAGAAGCCTTTCTTACGTTCAAATAGTCGATTTCTCTAAAAATCTTTTTGTACACGTTAAAAACAAGATTCAAACTTTGATTAACATTAAGTATTTTTCTCAAATCAAATTAATATACTTAATCATATTTAAATACAATTTCAATAAAAGATGAAAAAGAGAGAGTTCCAAGCCTTTGGTTCACTCTCCCGATTGTTTGGGCCCGAGGAGCCTTTCTTAAGTCCAAACAATTGTCTTCTTTAAAATATATACAATGCGAAACATACTTGAAAGTTATTTTCCTAAACACTTAATGAAAAAGAGAGAGAGTCAAGCCTTTGACTCGCTTTCCCGATTACTTGGGTCCGAGAAGCCTTTCTTAAGCTTCAAGTAATCGTCATTCATAAGCCACGTTAATTATATCAAAATCATTTCTTAATATAAGATGAAAAGGAGAGAGATTCAAGCCTTTGACTCGCTTTCCGGATTACTTGGGCCCGAGGAGCCTTTCTTAAGTTTCAAGTAATCCTCATCCATTTAAAATACTTTAACCATATTCCATCGTTTAATACATCAATTCCCTTCTCCGTTAAGGATGAAAAAGAGAGAGATTCAAGCCTTTGACTCGCTTTCCCGATTACTTGGGCCCGAGAAGCCTTTCTTAAGCTTCGAGTAATCGTCATCTGATCCGTCTACTCGAATCATATTCCTTTCCTTTTCTGTTAAGGATGAAAAAGAGAGAGAGTCAAGCCTTTGACTCGCTTTCCCGATTACTTGGGCCCGAGAAGCCTTTCTTAAGTTTCGAGTAATCGTCACCTCTAGCTAAACATCTGATACGTTAAAACTCTCCTTCTCACTCTCGTGCGATCAAAACATATTCAAACCTTTAATTCAATTTCTCGCCACCGTGCGAATCTTCAAACTCTTTCTTTTCCTAGCCAAACCTTTATCCGTAAGCCGAACTACGGCTGCTCTGATTTCTTGTCTGTTAACGAGAATACGTAGGCACAAGATTGCGATGATCTTGGCGAGCACATTTCCCCAAAATTCCACATTTCCCCACTTTTACAATTCCTAAACCTTTACCCGTAGTCCCATGAACTACGGATGCTCTGATTCGTCACTTCTTTTCAAGTGAAAATACGTAGGCACAAGGGCCCTAATCCTTGGCGAGCACTCTTTTCTAAAACCACCCCTTTCTCCCTAACGTTCTAAACTCTTTTTATTTACCTTTAAACCTTTTATCTTGGAAGAACACAAACAAGCTAGACTAACATTTCTTACGAATCGAATCAAGAGGTTCCCGTTGAGTACAACGGACGTGAGGGGTGCTAATACCTTCCCCTCATGTAACCAACTCCCGAACCTAGAACTTGGTTGTGATGACCATGTTCTTTCCCTAAAGGTTTTATCGATATTTTCCTTTCCCTTTTTGGGATAAATAAAGTTCGGTGGCGACTCTGTGTTTTCCACGACCATTCGCGAAGGATCGTGCTTTTTTTTAGGTGCGACAGCTGGCGACTCTGCTGGGGACATGCATTACCCTATGCAAGAGAGAGTCGAGCCTAACCTGACTCGATTCGCAAGCGTTACTTTCGCTTGTTTGTGTTTTTCCTATGTTGTTTATTGTTTTCTTGTCTATTTATTTACTTGTTTATTCTTATTATATCCTATCTGTATTTCTTATGATTGTTGGGGTTTCTCTGATACGAGCATTTTGTGAGATGGCTCTACACCCGAGTCTACGAAAAAATTAGGATTAGAATGGTGGTCGTGTAGTAGAATCCCTCGAGGAGCCTTTCTCGTTGGGAGGATACGAGGACCCCGCTTAGAGTTGATTCCTTGGGAATGTTATTGTCGTGGTGAGCCTTTGCCATGGTAATAATGTTTTTAAGCCCGAATCTATAACTCTAAGGACCTTTTAAACATTTTCCATGGTGGTTGGTAGTGTTAACTCATGAGGGTTACTCCTTGTTGGGTTGATTACGAACGTCCCAATCAGATGAGATCCCTTGAACGTATCGTTATTCTGACAATGATATTTTCAACCTCGATCTATGACTCTGAGGTCCCTTTAAGAAACCTTGGACTCGATGGTTGTGTAGTGGAGACTCGCGAGGAGCCTTTCTCGTGGGACGACGCGAGAACCTCACCTAGAGGAGATCCTTCGAGGGTATTATTGTCAGATGAGCCTTTGTCATGGCAATAATATCTTTGAAAAGATCCATGACTCTAGGCACCTACCCGCGTAGAGCCTACCCATGGGATTCCTTTGATCAAAGATATCAGTTACTTGCCTACTGTCATTTTCTGACCTGAGACCGTGATACATGTGAACCTGAGCTTTGCTTCGTTTGCATTTGCATATCACTGCATTGCATCTACATCTCATATGCATCACATATCCTTCTCTCAAACCAAAAACTCATTATGTCCTTCGTCGATGACCCGCAAGGTGATTCCTGACACTCGTTTAGAACAAAGAACCATGTCTCAAGAAATGGTGGATGAGTTAGTGAGAGGACAAGAAGTTTTGAAGGGTGAGATCAATCTCTTGAAGATCCAAATGAACTGAGTCTTGGAAACTTGGCAAGCTTTGAAAGTAATTCCATACCCATTGATGCAGTAAAGGGAGATATTTCTCTACATTCATCTGGTGCTACTCCACGTCAAGGTTCATTTCATATGAAATCTCCTCACTTGCCAATAAATGGTCCTCCTTCAAGATGTCATCTTCAGCCTTTGATCTCCAGACCGACGAACCGACCTCTAGTGGTTATCTTTTCTCAAAGGCATCAAAGTCAAAACCAAGGGCAGGATCAAGATCAAAAAAAGAATGAACAAAGATCACTTCAACTCAATTCCTGTATCATACAGTGAAATTTACCTGCAATTGGTTCAGATTTTGTTGGTAACTCCTCGGCCCTTTGAGCCTATGCCAACCCCTATCCTATAGAGTACGATGCAAATATGACGTGTGAATATCACGAAGGAACTATAGGACATGACTTGGATACTTGTCTTGCTCTGCAATCGAGAGTCAGGCGGCTTATCAACAACAGGAAATTAATCTTCGAAGAAGACCATCTAGAGGTAAAATGTGAGTACTACACTAGAGCAGTTGGACACCCTGTCGAGGAATACGAGAGTTTTAGTCTCAAGGTGCAAAAGTTGATCCATGCAGGATCACCTACCCTCAAGGAAGAAATCTCTGATACAAATTTCTTGATTACTAAACCATGTGGTGAGAAAGGCCAGAGACCTCTGAAGCCTCTCAAGATCATGTATCACAAGGAAGATATTGAAGACATGGCTAAGGAAATGTCGCGATTTCCGCGCGAGAACACTGAAATAGCGCCACAAAGCTGTGATACTAAGGCTCATGCAAGTACAAGCAAAGAAGAAGAGGATGAAACTAATGCAGTCATGACTTATGTCAAGTATTCTCATGGTGCACCAGCAAGATTTTTAGGTCCCTCATCTCTTCAGTACCCACCACTTCTAGTGCCACACTATCTTTACAAGCCGTCAAAGAGTACTAAAGCACCGTATCAGAAGCTTTGGATAGCTCCTCATGCAAACCATCGGGTCTATGGCCAAAGATATCGAAATCAACAATAGAGCCAACATAGGCCTTGCAGCAATTTGAAAAGAAGGATTGATCGTCACGATCCAATTCCCACGTCTTACAATCAACTTCTACAGCCTCTGGTACAAAGTTCGCCCGTGATCCCCAAGTCTCTAAATTTTGCTCCAAGGCCAAACCCGCCTAAGAACGATCCATATGCACAATGTGGATATCATGCGGATCAATGGGGCACTCAATTGAAGATTGCAAAGCCTTCCAATCCAAAGTGCATCAGTTGATTGACAGAGGATGCATATCCTTTCCTAAAGGAAGATTGGTTGTGCCCATTTATTTTCTCGCCCAAATGAGTTTGAAGACTTCATAAGGCATCTCCTCAAGCCAGTGGATAGAGAAGGAAGGCATCCTCAAGCATTGGCGATCAGTGGATCATATTTTATCTTTGCATTTATAGTTTATTTCCTGTTAAATGCTACCTGCTTTAAACATTGTTGTTTTAAATGGTAATTTTAATGAAGTGATCATGCTTTTTCTGAATAAATCATGTCACATTCGCTCATTTTCTTCACTTATATCAAAAAAGGAAAAAATATTAATCCATTTACCTCTCATCCACTATCTTTATCAGACTTTTGTTTAGCAAAGACTTGGAGGGAGGATGATGAAAACTGAATACCCATAACTGTTGTTGGTATGCTTTCAGATAAGATCTTGCTAATGATGTACATGCATTGTTTCAAATCCCCAAACACTGGAGAGATAAGGAGTTAGTCCCTAGTTAACCGCTTCGAGCCTAGAAGTAGGAGTTTCCTTTGGATTTTCTAAACCATTACACTTAACCTGGGGGCATGGGTAGTGTTCAGTTAACTTGAATTATCAAGATGAAACTTCTTGTATGAGGATCAACCACAAGATATGCTTCACACACGTCTTGAAGTGTCAAAAGAATCATGCAAAATCCAAAGGTTATGACGGTTGTTCTTCCATGACCACTGACTTGGCAGTCACAACCCTCAAACGAAACAGAAAAAAAAAATCAAAAATTTTTTAAGGCCTGCTAAGTCGAACACCCCAAGAGGAGACTTAGGCAAAAATCAAGGCTATCCCGATGGACTTGAAAAGAAAAATCAATCCATGCAAAAGTTAGGGATCAAAGACAAAATCAAAAGAGGTATTCAAATCCTTACCAAAAAAAAAGATTCAGTGACCACCGTATCAAAGTCAAAAGGTCACTGACATCCATCAAAAACAAAATAAGGTGATTGCCATGTCAAGCATACCTTGAATCATCTTTCACACCGTCAACTCTTTTTGAAAGATAAACGTGTGCAGAGTTAACTGAACATAGGACTGAAGTTCATCACGAAGAAGGGGTGGGTACCAAATCAAATTTTGAGCCTCAAATCCTTTGTTTCTATAACCATGAACCAGACCACGTTACAACCCTTAAAAGACCTAATTGAGGCACGGTTTATTCTGAAAGCATACTACAGCAAGGTTGCGTAAACTGACTCCTACAAGATTTGCTAATCTTTTTCTTGCTGTATCTTTTACACCAGCTAAATCAGCATTGTGTTTGGACTAATGGTCCATTCACCACACACTAACACACCATTCTAATAATGATCTAGTTTTTCAAACTTGCATGAGTATCGCATTAAAATTACCATTTGTGAATGATAAATTTTGGCTGCAAGTCAGTTCTTGACATCAGGGAAATTCTATCAAGAAGAAATGCAAGAGGATTTGGTCTTCCAGCAAAGTTGATTAGAATCAAGATCACATCATAACCCTATGGGTCAGAGGCATTAGCATCTAGTGGCTATGGAATCAGTCAATCTAGAGTAAGCCCTCAAACATCAGTTGATTAAGGGGAAAATCATTCAAGAATTGGTGGATCAGAGCAAGTCGTCTCGAGACTCTACCAACTAGGGGCAAGCCACATAGAGACTCTTTTGGTTAAGAGAAAATCCCTTTGATGCTCAATCAACACAAGTTAAATCGCTTCAACGCTCATTATGGGGCAAGCTACCTTAAGAGTGCACAGAAGTCAATCTCTCCAAAAAGTTGAGTAACAGAGAGGAATTGATTCAAGACTCAGACTGGGGCAAATGAAGTTCAACCCCCAAAAGAGCGGTCAATCATAAGTCTACCATCCCTAGAATTGGGTAATCAGAGGTAGACCGTTTCAAAGATATTAGGGCAAGTCACATAAGACCATTGGCATGGTTAGCTGCTGCCAATTTTCCTTTCAAGGACAATGCTTTCACATACCCAACAGACTGGGGCAATATGAGTCACAGACTGGGGCAAGGTGTTCCACGGAGGGGAAGATCCTCTCCATGCTTTCAAGTCGCTCAAGCAAGCGAGCCATACATCAACAACTTCTGAATTCAAGACGAGTGTCGGGAAATCATATCATCGTACCTCATAAAATGATCCTGTGTCTTTTGACAGACCAGAAATTTTCCTGTCAAAGACTTTTCCATCTGCTACCCATGTCTGGGGCATCTTTGGAAACCTGCAATCTTTGCATAAATCTTTTTCCAGCGTTGGTTATGTCGCTTCGCTCTAGCACAGAGCCCACATATCATCTCATTGAGCATATGCCCGCAACATGAGAAAACCTACTTCAAAACCAATCTTCGTCTGGTGAACCCTTTAAGGTCCAGTCAACCTTAAACACCAGTTTCCTTCTGGTAGTCTGTCGTCCAAGAACAGTTCATACAGTTTGTCTTGTGTATCATAATCCAGTGATCAAGGACATATCCAAAGTCCAACTTTGTTGGCACTCACTCAAACAGATATTTATCAAAGTTTATCTCTTTCGTCGATCTGAAGTTTTTCCAGATCATATACCAGATAAGTCCAACTTTGGCGTTATTTCCCCAAGTGGTCGGGTTGTGTCGTCTCTCTCCAAGTAGAGTTGTCAGCATTAGGCATAAAGTGCACATCATTTTTAAATTCCCCACCGACTTCGATTCTCGTGGATGATGGTTGCTTCTGTTATCTTCTCCATGTTTGGATAAGACGAACCCCGTTCGAGTTCATTCCTCAATGGTTGGAGTCTTTTTTACCGTTTCTTTCTAGCTTGTTCCTAGATTAAACTTTGGTCCCTGGCAAGTGTTGCATTGGTTAGGTCGCCGAACCTAGTCTAAAGTGCATTTGTTACACATTATATCTTGCAGTGAAAATCTTTTGCAAATCCCCCAGTGCAGATAAGTGGCTATCTCCTCTGAGAAGCTTATCTCCCTTTTTATTAACAAGTGGCAGTCCCTTTTGGGAAGCTTGTTTCGCTTTTTTGATAAGTGGCAGTCTCCTTTTGAGAAGCTTATCATATTTTCGATAAGTGGCAGTCTCGTTCGAGAAGCGTATCCTCTTTCAATGATAAGTGGCATCTCCGTTTCGAGAAGCTTATCTCTCTTTTTGTCAACAAGTGGCAGTCCCTTTTGGGAAGCTTGTTTCACTTTTTTGATAAGTGGCAGTCTCCTTTTGAGAAGCTTATCATATTTTCGATAAGTGGCAGTCTCGTTCGAGAAGCTTATCCTCTTTCAATGATAAGTGGCATCTCCGTTTCGAGAAGCTTATCTCTCTTTTTATCAACAAGTGGCAGTCTCCTTTTGAGAAGCTTATCATATTTTCGATAAGTGGCAGTCTCGTTCGAGAAGCTTATCCTCTTTCAATGATAAGTGGCATCTCCGTTTCGAGAAGCTTATCTCTCTTTTTGTCAACAAGTGGCAGTCTCCTTTTGAGAAGCTTATCATATTTTCGATAAGTGGCAGTCTCGTTCGAGAAGCTTATCCTCTTTCAATGATAAGTGGCATCTCCGTTTCGAGAAGTTTATCTCTCTTTTATAAACAAGTGGCAGTCCCCTTTGGGAAGCTTGTTTCGCTTTTTTGATAAGTGGCTATCTCTTTTGAGAAGCTTATCCATCTGGCGTTTCCTAGTGAAGTCCAATTATTTTGGCATACAGAAGAGTTAAATACCCTGTATCTTTCCTGATGTTTCCTGAAGATCCCGTTTGATCTCTTCGCTTAAGGAATTTCCAGAAGTTTGTTTTGCCTGCGTAATCCTGTTGATTTAGGGTCCGGCATCTTTATTTCGATAAGTGGCAGTCTCCTTTTGAGAAGCTTATCAGCTTTTTTTTATAAGTGGCAGTCTCGTTCGAGAAGCTTATCCTCTTTCAACGATAAGTGGCATCTCTCTTTCGAGAAGCTTATCTACCTTTATTTTCGATAAGTGGCATCTCTCTTTCGAGAAGCTTATCTACCTTTATTTACGATAAGTGGCATCTCTCTTTCGAGAAGCTTATCTACCTTTATTTTCGATAAGTGGCATCTCTCTTTCGAGAAGCTTATCTACCTTTATTTTCGATAAGTGGCATCTCTCTTTCGAGAAGCTTATCCAATCGTTTTTAGATTTCCCAGTTGTTTCTTTTGCCCTATGTTTGGTCATCCCCAGTGAGTTTGCTATTCTTAGTGTTGTGTTTATCCTCGTGTGTTTTCTTTCCTTGTCTGTGTTTTTGCATTTATCATCCTATCATTATCATCATGATAGAATTTATCGCATCAGCATTGCATTTGCATTACATAGTTTTCTCTTTTGCGCATAGCATAACATGTCATAGGCATTCAGGATCCAAATTCGGGTCCTTTTGATATTTAACTATCTCCCACACGATTTTATGAAGAATGACCTTCTTCATAATCTCTAGTTGAAGATATTTAAATAGGGGCAACTGTTATACCCTAATTTTGACCCTGAACCGCTTTCTGTGCGTTTCATAACATTTTCATGATCTGTGCATCATATCCATTATTCATGTCGTCTATCATTGTGCATGTAGGATTTGTACTTTTTGTTCCGTGTTGTCTAAGCTCAAATCTTACAGTATTGAGTCAAGGATCGGGTCTAGTTATCTAGACAAGTATGTGTGCGGTGTGATATGAAATTTCTGTTTAACATAACATACTTTTTACCATGAACAATCACAAAAAGATCAACCAGAACAAATTTCTTGGATGTTTTCGTCAAAATGTCAGAATAATTAATGTGAACTTTTTTAGAGTTTTATTTAATTAATTAGTTAAATAGTTAGAGCTTTATTTAATTTATTAGTTAGAATTAAAATAGAGTTAATTTAGTTATTAATTAAAATAAATTAAGAAAAATAAAATAAATAAATAAATTGGAAATGAAACACGGTAAATGAGGCTGAGAATTGAAGGAATTAGGGTTAGGGATTTTGAAATAAATAGGCACCCTACACTGTTCATCTTCTACACGAGAATAACCTAGCCGCCCAAAAAAACAATTTGGAAAACCCTAACCGCCAACCCCAATCTGAAACCCTAACACCCTGCTTCCTCTTCAAAGCCGCCGCAAATCCTCACGTCTCCTTCCTCTTTCCGCCATTTCCGCCTTCATCATCATCTTCTCCTTTGAAAACTCTGGCCGTTTTCCTCCCCTCAAATCCATCACCATCACCATCATCAAAAACTCTTCTTCTTCTCCTCAAAACCATCGACCCACGAATCTTCATCACCGTTTCCGCCGTGAAACACGACAACCACACTCTTCTCCACCAAAACCAATGTTGAGTATCATATTAATGGAATAAGTCTGCTGGGAGAATGATGTTTGCTGGGTAAATTTGTTGCAGCTTCAAGCGGTTTCACCGATCCGTTACTGTTCATGCCGATGAGTTCCTCCGCCTCTCATTATTCGACGACAGAAACAGTACAATACACAACAACCTTCAGCAATGGTTCAAATCCTCGAGCGTATCCGTGATTTGCCGTCGTAGCTTGCCGAAACAAGAACGGGAGATGCGGATGAAGCTTCGACCTAGGTTTTAATTCGTTGGCAAAAGTGTAATGGCAACGACTATTAGATGTACGCGTCACAAGTGCGACCCCATCAATTTCTCGAGCTATCATCAGTAACAGTCTCACACTTGAACCAGTTTCAAAAGTTCATCAGCTCAACAACTTGACTGTTCTGACAACGCGCTTCAAACAACACGGTTTCAGCAGTACAAGCTTCTGACGGCAATTGCATTGTAGCTCACAGATTTTGGAACATCAGAACTGTTCCCGTCTCAGACTATGCATCACCTTCAGCGACACCGTTGTTAGGCCAAGCACGCAAACAACTTTACGACATTGACAAGGATTCCAACAACGAATTAACAGCCACAACAGGTGTGGTAGCAAATTCGACAACAAAGCAGCATTAAGCCTCATGGTAATGACGTCAAAAGAACAACCCAACAACTCGACAGTCTCACATTGGTTGGTGCAAAGGTGGTTCTGAGTTCAGGCAGGTGGATGGATATTTTTTTGACGCCGCATAGGAGGAAGCAGCGCTGACATACCGTGAATATTCCAAAGCCTCAACAACAATACCAAAGTGATGAACTCTCAGTTGACTGCATCATTACGGAATCGTGCACAATACGCTGAAGAATAACGCGGTTTGGTGTGCAATATAGGAAGTTCATCTGCTGTTTGTCTTGTTATTGATTTAGATGATGTTTGTCTCTATGTTTTCTGTTTGACAGGTACCAATATGGTTCTAAGTTTGAACAAGTGGAGCGGTTCTTAGATTGTGTGGCCCTGCCGATTCGAATGATGTTCTAAGGTGTGGCCTTGCCGATTCGAATGATGTTCTAAGGCTTGTGTTGCTGCTACATTCAGTTGTCGCTAGAACCATCATTTCGGTTACACAAAGGCGACTTGAAAAGCGGAGGAGAGCAAGGTTTCCAACTTCGTAGCCACACTGGTTGTATTTCTAGCATTAGCTCTGTTGCCTCCGTCTCGGTTTCTGCTATATTTGTTTTTTCCTTGTTGTGTTTGTTTGCTGTCATGTTTTGTGGTGTCCATTCTGTGCAGATTAAGGGCTAAATCTATTAGGAACTACATCGCTTCGCCGTGTGGGCTACAACAAGTCAACTGGAGCTCTACAACATAATGATAAGGCCGATATGACTTAACTTATGTCATTTATTCAAAGTTGCAAATTGGATCCGAGAGGCTTGAGGACAGCAACAACAGATATGTTTTGTTCATGTTCATATATGCGACGATGTTTTTTTCAAACCGCAACAAATTCAGCAAGTTCTCAATTCATTTTTCGACAAGGATTCAAACTATACAACTGCAGCAGCAACACCAAATTTCTCTTCAAACAACATTAAAAAATGGCAACGGACAATATCTCGATTTCAAATATAATGGTTTGTAAGGCTGGGAAGTGAGGTTGTTTGAGGAATATTGGTACATAAGGGAAAGTAGACGGTACGCACAAAAGTTTGAGCAGCTAGTAGCAGACTTTCTTTTATGACACTTACATTGTTACAGAAGCACTGAACAACACGTTTTCTTTCAATTATCGGTAGTATTACCGGCGTCGGTAATTTTGGATCTTCCTTTGCATTTTTGGCGTATATTATCCATTGTCCGCATTATGAGTATATGAATTTTTGGTTGCATTGCGTTTACGTTGATTTTTTTTTTTTTTTTTGGGATTTGAGCATTGCAACGTGTCGAGTCATGTTATTACTGTTTAATTTATGTTGTTACGTGTGCTAGCTAGTTGTTGCTAGTTAATTGATGGAGACGTGCTTAGTTCCAAAGTTAGAAAATGTTTTGTAGTTTTCTCAAAGGGGTTATGAGTAATAGTGAAAATGTTGCATAATGGATTAAAGAAAAATATTGGATGGAAGTCTAGTAATAACACTGTAATATCATGCCCATGTGTCATTGGCTTTAAGTTTATTTTTTTGAATGACCACTTGTTATTAATATTTGACGTGAGCATGATGTAGGATAAGCTTGTATGTTTCACGGTTTCTAGAGTGTTCAACAAACAGCCACTCAAATGGTAGCAGCAAGTTGGAACAATAACGCTTCAGCACCACTTAACTTTGTGCGTCAACAACAGCTACACAACATCTTCAAAGGCTCACGCGTTTCCGATTTTGTAGCCACATTCACAAGGATTGTGAATTGATTCAAGAACTGACCCCGATTTGGTCTCGATGTGATGTCTTAGAATTCCATCTGTCAAAGCACATTTTCATGACACCAGTTGTTCATCCGTGTGGCTCTTCGGCAAGAATAACTCTCTTCTTGAAAGAAGAAGATTCAACAAAAGATTTGAAGCTGAGGTTGTGGATACAACTTGATGATATTCGTGTTGATGTTTCGGTGACCACCTATTCTTTGTGTTAACAGTATACCACAGGAAGAGCTTTTTGGAAAGGGCGCAGAGCCAAGAACGGGATTGGTTACCACACGTTGCAAATCGGGTTTGAGAGGCTTAGGACAACAATAACATGCATTTTTCAAACTGCAACAAGTTTATGAATATTTATTTTTCATTTTCAATTTTGTATGGTTGTGTTGTTTTGTTTGGTTGTGTGTATGTGCAGGTTGAAATTTTATTAGAGAGTTGGCATCGGTTCGGTTTCGACGCAACACCCCAGATTCCATCTTTTAGCAGCAACTTCAAGCTGCAACAACTCGTGCCATTCTGCTCACATTTAGAAAAATGAATCAACTCAAATAGCAATGGTGAAAGTTCTCGTATTGGTTGCGACATCGCCGAGTTTCGGTTATGCAACAACAAGTTCTGCTACCTTCAGCTTCCAACATAAAATTACAACAAGTTCAATAGCAGCTCACCAGGATTTCCGTTAATTATCGTCTTGTATCCGAATTTGAAGTCAATGCGCAACGTACCGCCGCGATAAGACGGTAGCTACATTAAGATGATTCGTTTGGTAACACTACCTTAAACTCGTTTACTGTAATTCTTATTGTGCTTACTTTAGAAACCAACTGGGCCATTGTTATTAACCATTGAATTATATTGTCTTGGTCAGATATTTAGAATGATTTCTATCGATTCGAGTTGGATTTCGATTAAGATATATGCTTTGTTGTATCACAAATTTTGTTTAGAGTCGTTGACTTTCGGTTGTACTCAGTTCGAGTAAGATTTCGGGTGTACCGTCTTTTGTTGCTGCTTATACTTTGATTTTGTTTTGAGTAATTGAAGTTCTAAGTTGCTGCTGTGTTTGTGTTAAATTTCTACTAATCAATTCAGAGTGGCCTTTGTTTCTGCTGTTGTGTTGTTGTGTTAACGTGTGACCATGGAACTGGTATGCTGTAAGTTTCACATGCTGATGCGGTTTAACAAACAAATATTACTATTTCCCTTCTCAAATAAAGCATGGCATTTTCTTTTTAAATCTGGTGAGTATGATATATTTGTGTAATAATGCTTGCGACGTCAACCGGCAACAATCCAAACGAGTTTGTCTCAATTTTAATATCTACCTGCTTTTCATTATGTTAGATATTGATTCTTAGATATTTTTTTTTATCATATGTTACTAAGGTTTGTCTTAATTAATGATAGCATGTGATTCTTAAGTTTGTCCATTGAATTTTAACAATATTTGGTTTGTTTTTTCTTTTAAATTTAATTTTAGGTTTATATTAAAGTAATTTTATTTAGAAGGTTTTTTTTAATATTAGATATTTTATTGTTGTAAAGTTCAATTTAACCCAATTAAACTCTTTTCAACTAACTTCTAATCAATTTTAAAACGATCACCAAATCATTTTCACAAATTATTTGAACAAGAAAGAGAGTCTAGAGCCTTTTATTCTCTCTCTCTTGATTCATTCTTTTTTTTATTGTTTGGGCCCGAGAAGCCTTTCTTACGTTCAAACAATCGATTTCTCTAAAAATCTTTTTGTACACGTTAAAAACAAGATTCAAACTTTGATTAACATTAAGTATTTTTCTCAAATCAAATTAATATACTTAATCATATTTAAATACAATTTCAATAAAAGATGAAAAAGAGAGAGTTCCAAGCCTTTGGTTCACTCTCCCGATTGTTTGGGCCCGAGGAGCCTTTCTTAAGTCCAAACAATTGTCTTCTTTAAAATATATACAATGCGAAACATACTTGAAAGTTATTTTCCTAAACACTTAATGAAAAAGAGAGAGAGTCAAGCCTTTGACTCGCTTTCCCGATTACTTGGGTCCGAGAAGCCTTTCTTAAGCTTCAAGTAATCGTCATTCATAAGCCACGTTAATTATATCAAAATCATTTCTTAATATAAGATGAAAAGGAGAGAGATTCAAGCCTTTGACTCGCTTTCCGGATTACTTGGGCCCGAGGAGCCTTTCTTAAGTTTCAAGTAATCCTCATCCATTTAAAATACTTTAACCATATTCCATCGTTTAATACATCAATTCCCTTCTCCGTTAAGGATGAAAAAGAGAGAGATTCAAGCCTTTGACTCGCTTTCCCGATTACTTGGGTCCGAGAAGCCTTTCTTAAGCTTCGAGTAATCGTCATCTGATCCGTCTACTCGAATCATATTCCTTTCCTTTTCTGTTAAGGATGAAAAAGAGAGAGAGTCAAGCCTTTGACTCGCTTTCCCGATTACTTGGGCCCGAGAAGCCTTTCTTAAGTTTCGAGTAATCGTCACCTCTAGCTAAACATATGATACGTCAAAACTCTCCTTCTCGCCCTCGTGCGATCAAAACATATTCAAACCTTTAATTCAATTTCTCGCCGCCGTGCGAATCTTCAAACTCTTTCTTTTCCTAGCCAAACCTTTATCCGTAAGCCGAACTACGGCTGCTCTGATTTCTTGTCTGTTAACGAGAATACGTAGGCACAAGATTGCGATGATCTTGGCGAGCACATTTCCCCAAAATTCCACATTTCCCCACTTTTACAATTCCTAAACCTTTACCCGTAGTCCCATGAACTACGAATGCTCTGATTCTTCACTTCTTTTCAAGTGAAAATACGTAGGCACAAGGGCCCTAATCCTTGGCGAGCACTCTTTTCTAAAACCACCCCTTTCTCCCTAACGTTCTAAACTCTTTTTATTTACCTTTAAACCTTTTATCTTGGAAGAACACAAACAAGCTAGACTAACATTTCTTACGAATCGAATCAAGAGGTTCCCGTTGAGTACAACAGACGTGAGGGGTGCTAATACCTTCCCCTCATGTAACCGACTCCTGAACCTAGAACTTGGTTGCGATGACCATGTTCTTTCCCTAAAGGTTTTATCGATATTTTCCTTTCCCTTTTTGGGATAAATAAAGTTCGGTGGCGACTCTGTGTTTTCCACGACCATTCGCGTAGGATCGTGCTTTTTTTTAGGTGCGACATGAGCGGACATTTTCCGGTAATATGATCTAAGGTGGACGCGAGGGCAAGTGGTGCCCTTATACTTTTCAAAGTCAGGTACCTTAAACTTGGGAGGCACCTTGAAATCAGCAATCAATCCCAACTTGGACATATCAACGCCCAGGGTGTTCTGGTTCTCGATATTTCTCATCTTATCCTCGAGTGCCTTGAACCTTAGACGTGCTTCAGCATTCAGCTCCCCTTCAGCACCTCTCTGAGAGAACACATCGTCTTGACGGTCTTCTAACCACGGTTGAAGCCCAAACAGATTCCCAACACCGGCATTGCCGTTGCCCAGTCCAACATTGACATTAGCTTCAAGACTCCTATTACCGATGCCCATCGTATTACCGTTTAGTCCCATGTTAGCTATCACGTTGCCGTTGGCACTGCCGTTTCCCCCGGTCACGGGGACGCCATTCTGTGGAGTTTCAACTGGTGGAGGAGTAGGCACGGTCCCACCATGGAGTATGCCGTTGCTATCGACCCTTGAAATCAGAGGCTGAACCAAGGTTCTGAGCTGATCCTGGCCATTGGCGACCGCTTGCAAGAGCTCTATGAAGCGGTCCATTCTTTCGCGGAGTTCCTGAACATCAGTTTGCACTTGCTCCATGATTCTGGTTTGATTTGCTCTGGTCGGATAGCGGTGGATAGGTCTCTGATCAATCCTGGAACAACCTGAAACAACCTGTAAACACAAAAGGGTTAGGAAAAACGACAAAGTGCTCGTTATGCAAATGCTTCATGCAAATGCAAACGTGTGTCTGTGCGTTAGGGAGATTTCCCCCGATCCTAGTGCCTGAGTGCCAGTGCTGTTAATAAGAAGTCCGAGTCCAACCATGGAAATAACATCTCATATATAAAGAAAGCCCATCAAGGCGGTACACAACGTCAGCGAGTACAAGATGGATCAATAGCGTGACCTCAACCAACAAGCCTGGTGATGGTCAGCATACAACAACGATCAAAACAAAAGGATTACAAATAGTCAAGCACGGCCACGAGCGAGATACTCTTCTAACAACCCCTTCGTTTCTGGATGATCAGGCCGAGTGAGCAACCCTTCGACGAGTAACTCCCTCTGCACAATGGTGTACTGAAGACCTTCGACCGAATCTTCCCATGCTCCTTCGCCGAAACAATCTTCTAGCTTCCGTTTTTTGGATTCAAACGTCAGTTTGTGCTCCTTCAGGTTAGCGAGAGCCCTGCTGAGCTGGCCTTCAGCGACATAATTGCGAGCGGTTTCTTCATCAAACCTCTTCTCACTAGCCTTCACCTGGGCTTCCAACATGGAGATCTGTTGCATCAGCTTATCCTCCCGCTCTTTGCTGGTGGCTAGGGAGGCCTTCCAGTGCTGGTTGAACTTGGATATCCTCCGACACGCTTCGTCCAAGTGCTGCTTATTCGTGGCCAGTACATCGTTGACAGCTTTGAAGTCTTAACCCATGCGCTCACGCTCGGCTATCTGCTTAGTCAGGTCCGTCCCCAGCCGGTTCACCAGCTCTGTTTGCCTTTTGAAGGAATGAACGGCTTCGTTTCTCTCGCTTCTGAGCTACGCCAATTCATTCTCCAGTTCTTCATTTTCCCTCTTCAATTCATCTCGCTCAGCTAACACCCGATTATGCTGCTGAATGGGCACGGTAGTAGGCTCCTCAATCCTTGGAGGGCTTTCTGGCTTGGTAGGAAGAAACGACATCCCTATAGCATCTGCTCTGGATCTGATCCAAGTCACATACGGAGGGTAGGCCTGATTATTACTTCTCCCCAGCAATGGTTTTCCCCTCTTACTGATGCCATTCCAGGTGCACTGAAGCTTAGATAACAGATCCCCCTCTAGAAGACCAGTGAGGTACAGAGATTCCTGCACCTCTTCATCCTTCGGCGGAGCTCTCAAAGCATACGCGAACTGTCGGACCAGCAAAGACGTATTATAGTTTATACATCCCTTCCTGCCTATCAGAGGCACGTTTGGAAACCCGCTGCAGCTGAAGATAATCTCGGTACCTAACCTATCTCTGTGAAACCAGTCAACATCCTCTGCAGATAGACTCATCAAACGCTCGGACCACTCAGTTGTGGCTGCAGACAAAACAAAGGGACCCCTCCTGGGTAGATGACTATCAAGCCATTTATAGAGAAGGGCACACAGCACGATACATTCTTACCCCTTCTATTCTCGTTTTTGTAATGGACGGAATGGTAGACATCTCCTATCAAGGTAGGGACTGGATTCCCTGAAGCAAAGATGTGGAAGGCGTCGAAGTCCACAAAGTCGAGCATATTGGGGAACAGAATGATGCCATATATGCACAAAGCGAGAATGGCGTTGAACACGACCCAACATCCGTCTTAGGCGCACTGCTAAGCCTTACCCACTAAGAACTGCAAGGAGAACCCGAGAACCTTGTTCCAACTGGACAATACCAACTCGGAGGCATCCAGATGAAGTGAAGGAGCTAAACTAGCCAGATCAGGCTCAACATCCATATGTACAAAAGGCATCTTCCTCTTGATAGGCACACCTAACAAATCAGCGTATTCTTCTAGCATGGGTGCGAGAACAAAATCCTGGAAAGTAAAGCATCTCAACGGAGGATCGTAGAACTGCAGCAGAGCGTGCAACCCATTCAACTCGAACGCAGAAGGTTTACGAACCAAACTGAGCAATTTGCCGTAAGACTTTCTGAACTCATCTCTCACAGAATCATCTGCTAAAGCAATCAAACTAGTCAGCTGAACCACATCAAGGGCAGGGAGCTTGTAAGCCACGGTCTTCCTCAGAGAACCCATAACAATACAATAGGAGGCAAGAAATCCTGGATCGGGGAAAACGGTACCTGCAATACAGACACACGTTAATGAAATGAAAATGAGTATGCAAAGCAATGTAAAATGCAGTCATGCAGCAGGAGATCAAGGCAACTGTGCTATGGAGATTCTGTATCAACAAAACCATAATCCTGCTCTATCAAGAACAACCACTATATCTGATAATAAGGAAAACCCTGGTGTCGGACCACAAATCTGCTCTGTCAAGAACACACACACATAAGACCATAAATGTGCTCTGTCAAGAACAAACATCTAATAATAAGGACCTCTGATACAGGACCAAAACTCTGCTCTGTCAAGAACAATCATACATCTGCTGATGAGATCTTCTGATCCCAATCATAAACCTGCTCTGTCAAGAACAAATACACATCTGAGTGATAAGATCCTCTGACCCCAATCGAAAATCTGCTCTATCAAGAACAAATACTCATCTGAATGACAAGATCCTCTGATCCCAACAAAACTGATTCACTGTCAAGAAAACCCGGTAATATGAAGGTCAAAGTTTCCTGCAATAAACCCAACCCTGCTCACAGGTATGGACCTAAACTGACTCAAGTTCGGCATCCTATGCGTTCATCAGCGTCACAGACATTCAAGAGGGGTGATACGATACCCAGAAGGTGTGGCATCACCAGCTCATGAAGCGGCCTCACTCGGCTGAATCCCAAATGAGAGGTCCCCAGAGTCGACAATCCTCCAAACCAACAACCCCCTTAACCCAAAGGGTTGAAAAAGAAGTCAACCGGGAGAACCTCGTCTGAGCGTGGATTTCATGAGACACTAGTGCCTGCCAAGAAAGCACGCGCCCACTAATTTCCACAACTAACACTATGTTCACTCAAGCCTGGGTCTGGCTTCTCACTCATCAGAATGCACATCCCACAACAGCACAAATAATCATATCATACTGAAAATAAAGTGCGGGAAATAAAGTGTGAAAAATAAACACAACCCAACAAGTAATCATACAAGCGCTAGGATTGACTCGCGCAGGGGACGTTGGATCCCCAAACTGACTCACATACGGGACGTTGGATCCCAGGAAACTATCAAGTCCCCAGCAGAGTCGCCAGCTGTCGCTTCCGCGAAAATAAGGTGCCGGCAAAACAGAAGAGTCGCCACCTTTCGTTATTTATCCCTCAGAACGGGAAAGGAAACGATCGGAAAAACCTGAAAAAAAAGGGTAAGACAAGGTCATCGCAACCGTTGTCTGGGTTCGGGAGTCGGTTACGCAAGAGGAAGGTATTAGCACCCCTCACGTCCATCGTACTCGATGGGATCCACGCTTGTTGTGTTTACTGGACGAGTTGGTTTATCTATCTACCTATCAAGGCTGGTCTGAAAAGAAAAGAAAACTGACTCGGCAAAGCGTCGCGCTTTATGCCTACGTATTCCCATCAGAGAATGAGGAATCAGAGTCAACGTAGTTCGACCTACTACGGGTTACGAGGAAGGTGGCTCGCCAATACATCAGTATTGTGCCTACGTACTCTCAACAGGTATGAGAGATCAGAGCTTACGTAGTTCGGGCTACTACGGATTACGGGAATTCAGATTCATCTGTTTTATCGAGTAGGGTTAAACAGCAGTTCCAGCAGTTAGGGACAAAGCCTGTTTGCGGTAGAACTGGGGTTTAACGACACTCTTTTCTTCAGAAAAGTTTCCTTTGAATTATGGGCCCACGGGGCAAAAAGTTTGAAGTTTGTTTTCTGTCTTTTACGGAAGAAGTGTTTTTTTTATGGTTGTTTGCAATTTCAATCGCACTAAAGACTATGACCTGAGAGTGAATGCGTCGCATGTCACCCAAAGGGTGCCATACTAAACATCCAGACTGTTGAAAAGACGCTCTCCAACAATCCTTTCTCAGATAGCTTAAGGCTCGTAAAGTACGAAAGAAATCATTCATGATTACTGTATTTTAAGCTGTTTTGAGATGAGAAGAGAACAGGCTCAACTACGGGAGACTATCAAGTCATACTGTTGTCATGCCAAGGATTCATCCTATAGTTGATGTTTGGAACAGGGGACTCCTAGAAGTTATCATGCATAGGTTTCAACCTAAAGTTCTATCATCACTTCCTTATCAAAGGAAGTGAGATTCCTAGGGGATCATGTCAATGATAAAAACAGATAAAGCATCAGCTTAAATAGTAAACAGATAAACAGTAAACGACTATAAAATGCATGCAATGCAAGTGAGGGAGGAAATGTGTGTGGGGCAGCAGCCTCCACAAGCTCATCTCAACCTCAAGCCAGAATGAATAACAGCAATCATACAGAAGAAAATACATGCTATCAAGCAAAATAGAAGAGACTGTAATCATACAGAAGAAAATAAAATGCTGTCAAGCACCATAAACCACATGGGCAAGGGAGCTGGGCTCTACTGAATACCCGCAAGCAAAGCCATACAGTAACAATACAAGCAGAGGGAGCAACTCAACCTCTAGTGCAATCATGCTCCTAGATCAAAGTCAGTCTAAACATGAACTTATTCTAATGCATCAAGCAAGTCAAACAAGGCACATCAGCAGAGAAAAGAAAACAGACAAGAAAGAAAGCAGATCAACCCCTCCCTCTCTCAACCTCAAGCTTCAACTCTTCTAACAGTAATCCAGTCTTCAGACTTCAATCACCCTTCATGCCAAGTATTAACTTGCTTCTCATCAACATAAGTTTCAACTTAACCTCACTTCTCCAAGCTTCAGCTCTTCAGTCAATTCCACCTTCAGGCTTCACTTCTAACTACAAGTATCAACTTGATTCCCTCAGGCTCTCCAAGCATCAATGTAAGTGTCAACTCATCTTTCATTCCTCAAGCCTCAGCTCTACACTCAATCTCAATTGAATCTCCTTCACAAGTATCAACTTAGTCTTCAAGCCTCAGCTCTCTTTACTTTACCAGTCTCAACTTGGTCTTCTCCTCTTACAAGCTTCAGCTTCTCAGAGTAGTCTTTAATCATCTGGAAGTGTCAACTTCATCCTTCAATCTTCTTCAAGCAAGGAAATCCTCACTCTTCATTCAATCTTCATTGGGTCTTCAAGTATCAACTTGTTCTTCTTGCCCTTCAAGCCTCAGCTGCAATGGCAATGCTCAAGGAATCACCCTCTTCCACACTCTTCAATTAAGTCTTCATCTTCAAACTCAAGTCCCACATCTTTCAGGATACTCAAACCAGAAGAAATCATTTACTGGATAAGCTAGGATATTAAACTGCTTATTGACCACCAAAGGAGGCCTATAAGGGTTTAACATCAGAAGAATGGTTCCCTCAAAAGCTCTACTTCCTAGGTACCATCACTTATCCCTCCAAAGGAGGGAGGTGAATACCATGGAAGGACTTTTAATCATTGGGAGGAATGGAAGCACAAGATGCTTTCCATGTTTGTGAAAGAAATCATTATAACTACAAAGCTCTCCCTATGTCCTATCTCCTAATCTTCATCAGACACCTTCAGGCACCCACAAAATCCAAAGCTTCAAGCAACCTCAAGCAACTTCAAGCATCTTCCTCTTGTCTTCAACTTGTCCTCAACTTCAACTAAAGGCAAACCAAGCACAAACCCTAATCTAAGGGAACTAGATGAGTTAAACTAGTTGAATTAGTTGGTTAGGATCACTTTAAACCTAGCACTAAAGTTAGTCCTAACTAAAATACTAAAATCAATTGTAAAATCTTACAAACATTACTATGGGAACCTAGGTCAATCATGACTCTATCACATTAGTTTCAAAGATCAAATCATCAATTTGGACCTAGAACTAAATCCTACATTACAAGGCATCAACCTAAAACCCTAAAAAGGAAGCATCTAAATATCAATCTTGAAGGCATACCTATTTTCATCACAAAAATGTGAGAAAATTACTATGGGATCATACATGTATAACCTAATCACACACAAAAAAATAGGCCAAGAATCATCACCATGAGATCAAACAAAATTCTACAAAAGTATGCATCAAACATAAACATTTTAATATCAATTAAAATACAAAATTCCAATTAAATCAGAAATTATATGAAATGAAAATATTTTTTCTCTAAAAAATAATAGACTTAATCATGAGTATTATGCAAAAAGAATGGATTTGATTGGATTAATATTCAATTAGTTATGATTTTTACAAGAAACATGAATTAAATGGAAATTAAATGGAAATCAAATAAAAATAACCAAATACACGGTGCAGGAAGTAAACATTTTCAGTTAAAAACATGGGTTTGGCTTGCTAGGGGTGTGGATAACACTAATTTCACTAAGCCCAAACGCCTGAATTAACGAAACGCAGCGTTTCCTTCAGAAACCCTTCACAACTCAGAATTAAAACGTGGCCTTTGGATCTTCTCCCAATCAATGGTCAATCAATCATCCAATGGTGAGAACTTCATCTTCTCCATTTCAAAGCTCTGAGCTTCGCGCCCAGCCTCGGCCACCGCCGATGGAGCTCCGGTCGTCCCCTTCAACCCTAGTTCTTCCTAGAGGCCTCCAATCCAAGAGGTCAAAACATGAAACACACTCCAAATCTTGCCACGAACTCAATCATGCCCATAGTTTCCTCTGAAACCCCAAGAATCAACATCTCCCAATCTCAACCGAAAATGGTGATCTTCCTATTTTGTCTCTAATTCAGCAATTAACCATCTGAAATCCATCCTAGGCCATTCTACAACTAATCTAGCACCTTAATTCAACCTAATTCTACCTAAATCATGCTATAGGAAGAAAATTACCAACCTGGAAATTCTTGAATAAAAGATGCACCAAATCTTCACTTTAAGCTCTCAAATCTTCTGGACACGATCACTGAACTTCCTCCTTGCTTCTGTATGCAAAAGATTTGATAGAAAGTGCTTCAATCTTGAAACACGATGAAGAGTTGCAGGTGTTGAAGATCACTTGCTCCCACATGATCTAGCCACCAATTCTTCTTGGAAATGATCTGGAATCAATCCTTGATGCTCATGGAAGAAGAATCAATCAAGAAAATGGAAGGAAATGGAGGAATTTGATGAAACCGATTGCACTTGCAAGCTATGAAAACTCAATCTCAAACTAAGCTCAATCCTTCAATGATCACCAACCTCTGCCATGGATTCATTCTACTCAATATATAGATGGAGTTTGGATGATCTAGAACCCTCTAGATCCTTCCAATGATATTTTACACTTCTCATGTCATGAGATTTTGAATCACTTATCATGCCATGCTCAATTCTGTTTGCAGCTTGAAATTCATCTCAATCTCCTTCAATTTCTCCCCTAGTGACATTTTGGAAGGGTTTAGCTTGCTAAGTTCCTTGCCCATGCCTCAATTTTAAGTTATGCACATGTTACTTAATATGCAAGCAAGTGTTTTTCAAAGCAAGTCCATGATTTAGACCTCAAATCAAAAATGTGGATAAACCATTGTCTTTAAAAAATTTTCTAGAGTCAAAATGATATATTACATGCCATAGTTTGGACGTGTAGGTTGAAAATATCAATTTCCAACTTTGGTTTATTTAACTTATGCCTTTATTTTAGGTCATTTTTGCAACTTTGAGCTACAAGCCTCTTCAACATCTCATGAACTCCTTACTAGCCTTAAAACATCATTTTAAGCAAGTTTGATGTTGAAGATTTTTCCATTTGAAGCTTGGAAATAGGAGTTATGGCCTTATGCTTGAAATGACCTGTAATCTCCAAATGACCAAAATGCCCTTGACTTGTCAAAGCCATAACTTGAGTTCTACAAATCCTATCAAGGACTTCTAGTACTCTCTAGAAATCTAAGAAGATAAGGAACAACATTCATGTTTACCAAAAGTCCATAGGAATCATCCTTCTTGGGCAAAGGTTTGATGCAAGTTTGGTGACTTTCAAGGCCCCAGATTCACATACCTCAGATGACCTGTAACTTGTCAAAGTCATAACTTGAGCTCTATAAATCCTATCAAGGACTTCTAGTACTAAAATTAAAGCTAAGACCATGCTCTACAACATTCATGTTGGGGGAAAGATGAGATGACCATCACATCTTGAGCTAAACTGCCTTGAAGATAGGGGTTAAACTAGGGGATTTTACACTGTCAAGCCTTAGAAACCCTAGCTTGAAACTTCTCAAACTCTTCAATCATGATGAGTTGACCTTGGAATCATCCTTATAACATCTCAATGCATCAATCCATGATCACATGACTCTTGTATTAGGTCTCAACCTTGTTCAAATCATCAGTAGACCTAGGGTTGACCCAGTCAAACCCTAACTACACCACTCATGGCTGAGTCTTCTTAAACTTGCACCATGACCTATCTAGGCTTCTTGATGGCTTTCAAGACATATCATAAGCTCTCTCAAGGCTTCAAGTCTTTCTTCATAGCTTCAGAATCATCTGAGGAGCTCCCCACAACTCTCAAGTTAGGAGGCACACACCCTTGGTTTCAACCACTCTCTCTGAGGATCTTTTGACTTCTCTAACAAGGATATCAACACTTGAACACTTGAATAGCCTTCTTAGCTAGCTTCAAACTCTTGTATATCTCTTAATTGGTAATCATACCTCTTGATCTCCTGCATACATGTCAATGAAATGCAAATGATAATGCTAATGTGAATGAAATGAAACATAAGCTAGGTAAAGAAATGTTGGTCAAATTTTGGGGTGCAACAACTTGGATAACCTTCTTAGCTAGTTTCAAACTCTTGCATAGCCCTTGATTGGTAATCATACCTCTTGATCTCCTACATACATGTCAATGAAATGCAAATGATAATGCTAATGTGAATGAACTGAAACATAAGCTAGGTAAAGAAATGTTGGTCAAATTTTGGGGTGCAACAGTGTTTTGTCCATTGTCTTACCTTGTGGTCAAAGTCCAACTTATTTGACACCTACCAAACAATTTTGTGTCGTGTCTATGTGACGTTCTTCCGGATATGTCTGTTCCTTTTATATCCCATACTATTCTCATATATTGTGTTCATACCTTTCATTCAAAGCCATTATTGAATGTATAGTATCTTTTTTATCCAATGTCATTCTTGGATGTCACCCTTAGATTTATTCCTCTTTCTGATGGTTTTCGAGATTGAGTCTTTGTTCTGATGTTATTCCAGAACTCATCTGATGGTTTTCCAGATCGAGTCTTTGTTTTGATGTTCTTCCAGAACTTATCTGATGGTCTTCCAGATATTCCTTCAATTCTGACGGTTTTGCAGAATCTTTCCAATGATTTTCCGGATATGTCTCTCCTTCTGATGTTTTTCCAGACTGAGTTTTTATTCTGGCGTTCTCCCAGAACTCCTTTGTTGCTTATCTGATGTTTTTCTAGATATGTCTTCAAACTTGTCCCGTACATTTATTATTTTCCTAAATGTTTCGGATTTACCTTCAGAGACTTGTCTTCATCTCATGCTCCTATAGATGTTGTCCTTTTGTTTCGGGATGCAGCCCAGAGTTTATTCGATGGTTTTCTGAGTATCTCTAGTGTGTTTCAGAGTTCATTCGATGTTCTTCCGGATGTCCCTGAAATTTGTTTCTTTGTCCCCGAGGTTATTCGATGTTTTTCCGAGTATCTCTGGTGTTTGTTTCTCAGATATTTTCCGATGATTTCTGAAGATCCCGCTCAATCTCTTCGTTTAAAGGAATGACCCAGAAATTCCAGCATTTGTTGTTTACCTGATCCTACCGCCGTGTGGATCCTGTGTTATTGTTTCATCCTAAAGTGACAATTGGTCGTGCTTGTACCCGTCGATCCATCACTTTAGAATTTCCCTGTTGTCGCGTTGTTTGTAACGCCCCGATTTCAATTATTTCATTTTATTGAGTGTGCTATTTGAATTGATTAACAATTGTTTTAATTGTGAATTTGATGTGTTGATTTAGTATGTTTTATTATTTTACCGTTTCGGAGAGTTTCGGGTAAAATTTAGATTGGAGGGTATTTTAGTCTTTTGGTAATAATAGAATTGAGGGGAAAGATATAAGAGGAAATAGAGAGGAAAATAGAAAAGGAGTTAGAGAGAAAGAAAAGAGAAAGAAAGAGGAGGAAGAAGAGCAAAACCTAGAATCATCAAGACCCAACATCCAAGCTTTCGAATAATCGGGTAAGGGTGTGAAACTTTATTATTCTATCCATATGTATGATCATGTATGTGTTGTGTGGATTGTTTGGTAGTTTTCTACATTTTCCATTTCTAGGTCGAATTTGATTTAATCGGTAGAATCGAGTTTTAGTGGTTGGAATTGAGAATAAGCGGTAAAGTTTAAGTCGAGGGATGTTGGGTGGTGTTGTTGAGACGAGTTGGAATAGAATCGGTTAAATTCGGTGAGATTCGGTGTTTTTGAACAATTAGGAATTTCTAAGTTCGCAGGTTCACCAGGCGAGTGGCAGCGATGCTTCGCCAGGCGAAGCCTAGCGAGTGGTCAGCGAACCAAATCAGTAGCCAAATTCAGCCTTCGCTGGCAAATTCGTCGGGCGAAGGCTAGTGGTGAGGGTTTTCCAGGCGAATGAATCTAGCAAATGGTAGCGAATACTTCCAGTGGCTTCTGACTGCCTTTGCTAGCGAGTTCGCCAGGCGAAGGAGATAGCAGCATTCGCCAAGCGAAGGTCAGCGAATGTCACAGCATTTTTCCAGTTCCTGTGTTTTCTTTTCCTATGTTAATTGTTTGTTTCGGTTATGTTAATCCTTATCTGAATGGACGATTTGTGTGCTGTTGTGATATGTTATGCTGTGGGTAGCCGTATGGTGTGAATTCTAGGTTATGGATCAATTGTGAATGTGGCCGTTGGGCAAATTATATGCATTCTTTGAATTATATAAAAATGCATGATAATATATTTGCGAATATGTATGCATTTGTGTTAATTGATGCCGCGTAGGATCTACAAAACCTCGTGTAAGCAATGGTTTATAGTTGATTGAGTCATGTTAGCATGTGAAGCATCATGATATGCATTTGTGTTAATTGATCCCGTGTAGGATCTGCAGAACCTCGTATGATGCGATGGTTATATTTGATTCTGCGTAGAATCTGCAGAACGATTGTGTGGCCATGTGGGGTGTGAGCAATCGGATTGTGTGCCCATGTGGGGTGTGAGCAATCCTGAAACATCGTGTGCCCATGTGGGGTGTGAGCGATGGGTGAACATCGTAGGCCCGACGGGGAGTTACTTCAGTAATGAGCGATGGTTCCATTTTGGTTCTTCAATTGAACCTGCTGAATTGAGTGGGTACCGTATTTGCATCTGCATAGAGTCGTGAGTCAGTCTTTATGAGTTGCATTATCATCTTTATATGATGCATTGGTGAAATAAACATGTATGTGGGTGTTTATGTGAGTTGGTGATGATATAAACATATTGTGTATGTTTATGTGAATTAATACGAATTGTGATAATGGCATGAGTGAGTATGCTTGAAAATATGTATATATATATATATATATATATATATATATATATATATATATGTGTGTGTGTGTGTGTGTGTGTGTGTGTGTGTGTGTGTGTGTGTGTGTGTGTGTGTGTGTGTGTGTGTGTGTGTGTGTGTGTGTGTGTGTGTGTGTGAATATATGTATATATGCAGGTTTATATGGATTGATATAAACATTGGTGATTGCATATTGTATATGTTTGATGTTCTATTTATATATAGATACTTATATGGATACGTTGCGATGTGTAGAATGATTGAGGTGAGTTGTGGTGAATGCGGGAGATGCGCAAACTAATGATATGTATATATATATATGATTTATGCATTGAATATTATGATATTATTTCTCACCCTTCTGCTGTTTTATGATGCTCTATGAGGCATTGCAGATTAAGTGTTGGTGATCCCTTTTTGTGAAGTGCGTCTTCATTAGTTTTGGTCAGATGGCTCTGATATGTAACACCTGGTAGCATAGGAAGCCTTGGGCTATTTTTGATGAATACATTTGTATATGTATTATTGGTGTTGCATGTTTTGTAAACATGAATGTGGTGGATGAATTACATTGAATGATGGGAATATGTATATGTGTGAATACATGTCGGTTGTGATTCAAATGTTTAGATTTTCCGCTTTTATTCTAAATATTTGAGATGTGGGTATAAGGACTAAGATCCTCTGATGTGTTTTTCGCCCGTTGTTGCATATTTATTATGAGCAGGTGTTGTATGTGTTTTAATTCAAGCGTAATGTGACATGTTCTTTTTATACCCTATTTTAAATAATACTCTGATGAAATTTTGAATTCGTGCCTAAATGATTCGTTTGATTATGTGGGGGTATAGAAATGGGGTGTTACATTAAGTGGTATCAGAGCCAGTGTTGAGTCTGTTGTGTCTGTCTTATTGTTGTTAATGGTTAAGCTGTGGTTTAAGCTTGTTGTTGTTTCTTGGTTACTCAGAATATGGCTGGTAGAAATGATGCTGTGATGGCTGCTGCCGTGGAAGCAATGGCTAGAGTGGTGCAGGGTGCGCCGAATGCGAATGAGAATGATGAGTTCAGGAAGAATCAGTCGCCGGTCTTTAAAGGAAGATTCGATCCTGACGGTACTCAGATTTGGCTGAAAGAGATTGAAAGAGTTTTCAGAGTTATGAATTATGCTGAAGGAAACAAAGTGAGACTTGGGACTCACATGCTGAGGGAAGAAGGCGACGACTGGTGGGTCGGTATGCGACAAGTTATTGAGGTGAATGAGGAAACAATCACTTGGGATTTGTTTCGTACGAAATTATTGAGGAAGTATTATCCCGAAAGTGTGAAGGGGAAGAAAGAAATGGAATTTCTTGAGTTGAAACAAGGCAACATGTCTGTGGTAGACTACACGACGAAGTTTGTGGAATTGGTTCAATTTCATCCTAATTATGCGGCGGTGACGGAGAAATTTTCTAAATGTATTAAGTATGAGAATGGCTTGCGCCCTGAGATTAAGCAAACGGTGGGGTACCAACGAGCTCGGAGGTTTTCGAATTTGGTCGAATGTTGTAGGATTTTTGAAGAAGATAGCAAAGCTCGCTCCACACACTATAAGAGTGTGAATGAGAGGAAAGGGAAACAACAAGTAAGGAGTGGACCGTATGTGACGCCTGTTGATAAGGGCAAACATAGGGGAAACTTCGATAGGAGATCTGGAGGTGGAGGTTCCGGTATGATTAAGTGCTTCAAGTGTGGTGAGATGGGGCATAAGTCTTTTGATTGCGGAAAGACCGTTGCAAAGTGTTCTAACTATGGAGGTATTGGTCATGCTACAACTGATTGTAGAAGGAATGAGGTGAAATGTTTTAATTTTGGAGAAGTGGGGCATATTAGTACTAAGTGTACTAAGCCGAAGCAAGCTCAGACAGGTGGTAAAGTGTTTGCTTTAGCTGGGAAGGATACTACCAGTGCAGACCGTCTGATTAAAGGTATATGCTTTATTAATATTACGCCTTTAATTGCTATTATTGATAAGGGAGCGGCTCATTCATTCATTTCTCATGAGTGCGCTAAGCATTTGGACTTGTTTGTGACTTCTTGGGGTGGCGAGATGGTTATTGAGACTCCTGCTTCAAGGTCGGTAACTACTTCCTCGGTGTGTGTAAGTTGTCCTCTGACCATGTATGGCAGAGACTTTGTTATGGATTTGGTGTGTTTACCTTTGGAAGGTTTGGACGTGATCTTGGGTATGAACTGGTTGCAGTTTAATCGAGTTCATATAGATTATAATCACAAGTTAGTAAGGTTTCCTTCTTTGGAAGACGATGAAGAGAGGAGTTGTCTATCCATTAAAGAGTTGAAGAAACTTTTGGCGGATGAAGCTCAATTGTTCGGTTTGTTTGCATCTTTGTCCGTGGAAAGTAAGATGGAACTTAATGTTTTTCCACTGGTGTGTGACTTTCCAGAATTGTTTCCGGAGGATATTACGGATGTACCGTCGGAAAGAGAAGTTGAATTTTCTATTGATCTAGTTCCGGGTACTAGACCAGTTTCGATGGCACCGTATCGTATGTCGGCATCAGAGTTGGTGGAATTGAAGAAACAATTGAATGACTTGTTGGACAAGAAATTTGTAAGGCCTAGTGTTTCTCTTGGGGTGCTCCGGTATTGTTGGTGAAGAAAAAGGATGGAAAGATGCGTTTGTGTATTGATTATAGACAATTGAATAAGGTGACAATTAAGAATAAGTATCCGCTTCCTAGGATCAATGATTTAATGAACCAATTGGTTGGTGCACGTGTTTTTAGCAAGATCGATTTGAGATCAGGTTATCACCAGATTCGTGTGAAAAAGCAAGATATTTAGAAGACAACCTTTAGGACACAGTATGGTCATTACAAGTACTTCGTGATACCATTCGGAGTTTCTAATGCATCGGGTGTGTTTATGGAATACATGAATCGTATTTTTCATGAGCAGTTGGATCGTTTCGTGGTGGTGTTCATCGACGATATTTTGATTTATTCTAAGTCTCAAGAGGAGCATGAAGAGCATTTAAGGATTGTGTTACAAATTTTGAAGGAGAAACAATTGTATGCTAAGTTGTCTAAGTGTGAGTTTTGGTTGTCGGAAGTAAGCTTTCTTAGGCATGTCATTTCCGGTAGTGGAATTAGTGTTGATCCATCCAAGATTGATGCAGTGAGGCAATGGGAGACTCCTAAGTCGGTTACGGAAATCCAAAGCTTTTTAGGATTGGAGGGTTATTATCAGAGGTTCATTGAGGGATTTTCGAAGTTGGCACTACCTTTGACACAGTTAACTTGTAAAGGAAAAGCTTTTGTTTGGGATATTCATTGTGAAGAGAGTTTCACATAACTTAAGAGACGGTTGACGACGACGACGACGCCGGTTTTGATTTTGCCGAATCCTACAGATCCTTTTGTGGTGTATTGTGATGCGTCATTGACCGGTTTAGGTGGTGTTTTGATGCAAGATGGGAAAGTTATGGCTTATGCTTCGAGGCAATTGAGAGTGCATGAAAAGAATTATCCTACCCATGACTTGGAATTAGCGGCCGTGGTGTTTGTTTTGAAAATTTGGAGACATTATCTTTATGGTGCAAGATTTGAAGTCTTTAGTGATCATAAGAGCTTGAAGTACTTATTTGATCAAAAAGAATTGAACATGAGGCAAAGGAGATGGCTAGAACTTTTGAAAGATTATGACTTTGGTTTGAATTACCATCCGGGTAAGGCGAATGTGGTGGCCGATGCCTTAAGTCGGAAGTTGTTACATATGTCCGCGTTGATGGTGAAGGAATGGGAACTTTTGGAAGATTTCAGAGACTTGAGTTTACTTTGCGAAATGACGCCGGTAAGCGTGAAACTTGGTATGCTACATGTTATGAATGATTTTCTTGCGACCGTTTGTGAAAAGCAAAAGTTAGATTTGAAGTTTGTTGATTTGATGATGAATGAGGGTGAGGATTACAAGGTTGATGATTTTGGATTTTTGAGATTTCGTGGTCGTATTTGTATTCCCGATGATTCGGAATTGAAAAAGATGATATTGGAGGAAGGACACTGAAGTAACTTAAGTATTCATCCGGGTGCGAATAAGATGTATCAGGATTTGAAGAAGATCTTTTGGTGGTCCGGGTTAAAGCAGGATGTTGCTCATTTTGTGTATTCGTGCTTGACTTGTCAGAAGTCTAAGGTGGAGCATCAGAAGCCTAGTGGATTGATGCAACCGTTAGACATTCTGGAATGGAAATGAGATAGTATATCCATGGATTTTGTTACGGGATTGCCGAATACGCAAAGAGGTCATAATGCTATTTGGGTAATTATTGATAGGCTTACTAAATCTGCTCACTTTGTTCCGATTGATATTAGTTATCCTTTGGAAAAGTTAGCCGAGATTTATGTTCGTGTGATTGTGAAGTTGCATGGGGTTCCTAAGAGTATTGTGTCGGATAGAGATCCTAGATTTACATCAAGATTTTGGGAAAGTTTACAAAGTGCTTTGGGTTCTAAGTTGAGATTGAGCTCGGCGTATCATCCGCAGACGGATGGTCAAACCGAGAAACAATTCAATCATTGGAAGACTTGTTGCGTGCTTGTGTGCTAGAACAAGGTGGTGCATAAAATAGTTATTTAGCATTGATTGAGTTCACCTATAATAATAGTTTTCATGCAAGTATTGGTATGTCACTATTTGAGGCTTTGTATGGCCGGAGATATCGAACACCTTTGTATTGGCATGAAACCAGTGAGAGGTCGGTAGTGGGTCCGGAGTTGGTACAACAAACTACGAAGAAAGTGAAGTTTATTCGGGAGAAGATGAAGGCTTCTCAGAATAGACAGAAGAGCTACCATGACAAGAGAAGGAATGATCTTGAATTTCAAGAAGGCGACCATGTGTTTTTGAGAGTTACACCGGTTACGGGTGTGGGTCGTGCTTTGAAGTCGAAGAAGTTGACTTCTCGTTTTATTGGTCCTTATCAGATTACTACACGAGTGGGTGCTGTGGCTTATCGTGTAGCGTTGCCTCCGAATCTTTTGAATTTGCATGATGTGCTCCATGTTTCGCAACTTCGGAAGTATGTTCCAGATCCGTCACATGTTGTTCCTATGGACGAGGTTGAGGTGAGAGATAACCTTACGGTAGAAGTTTTACCGGTTAGGATTTTGGATCATGAAGTTAAGAAACTTAGAGGAAAGGATATTGCGCTTGTGAAAGTAGCGTGGGGAGGCGCTTCTTAAGGCAATATGACTTGGGAATTGGAAAGTGGGATGCGAGAGTCGTATTCGGACTTGTTTGAATTAGGTAATATTTTCGAGGACGAAAATTTCTAAAGTGGGGAAGAGTTGTAACGCCCCGATTTCGATTATTTCGTTTTATTAAGTGTGCTATTTGAATTGAGTAACAATTGTTTTAATTGTGAATTTGATGTGTTGATTTAGTATGTTTTATTATTTTACCATTTCGGAGAGTTTCGGGTAAAATTTAGATTGGAGGGTATTTTAGTCTTTTGGTAATAATAGAATTGAGGGGAAAGATATAAGAGGAAATAGAGAGGAAAATAGAAAGGGAGTTAGAGAGAAAGAAAAGAGAAAGAAAGAAGAAGAGAAGAGAAAGAGGAGGAAGAAGAGCAAAACCTAGAATCATCAAGAACCAACATCCAAGCTTTCGAATAATCGGGTAAGTGTGTGAAACTTTATTATTCTATACATATATATGATCATGTATGTGTTGTATGGATCGTTTGGTAGTTTTCTACACTTTCCATCTCTAGGTCGAATTTGATTTAACCGGTAGAATCGAGTTTTAGTGGTTGGAAGTGAGAATAAGTGGTAAAGTTTAAGTCGAGGGTGTTGCACCCCAAAATTTGCCTAACCTTTTCTTACTTGGTTTATGTTTACTTGCATTAGCATTGCATTGTTCTAGCCTTTGCATAACATAACATTATTCATTTAGCAGGGGATCAAGTGTGGTTTATATTAAGAGGAGCCTATCTAGAGGTCTTGTTCAAGTTTGAGAAGTCACCAAAGCCATCAGGAAGAGGGTTGTGTTCTTGAGAGGTTCAGTTGTTTGTATGTGGTTAATCTCCTAACCTGAGGACCAATTGAAGACCATCAATGGGTTGTGGAGCCTTGATCATGGATAGGGTATGTGGATGGAGCTCATGGAGTTCCTTCAGGGTCATGAGAGAGCTCAAACAAGTCATTATGCCAAGTGTGAAGAGCCACAATTGAGGGTGTTGCAATTAGGGTTTTCACCTGAGTAACCCTAAGTCAACTGTGCAATTGAATAGGATAAAAGCTCAATTCTAAGTGTTTGTAATCATAGAGAGTTGTGTTGAGACACATGAGGTTATATTCCAATATCAATCCAAGAAAAGTTCAAAGTGTGAAGAGTTGCTAAACTAGGGTTCTCAGGGTAAATCCCCTATTTAGTGCCTAACTTCAAGACCACTTATCTCAAGATGAAAGTTTCATCTCCACTTTTGGCCATCATGAAACTTTTATAGCATGCTCTTAGTTTTAATTTGAGTACTATAAGTCCTCCATTGGATTTATAGAACTCAAGTTATGATCCAGACAAGTTACAGGTCATCAGATGAATGTGAAATTTGTCTGTGAAAGTCAACCAACTTCCATGGAACTTTTGACCTAGAAAGGTGTTTCTCCTAAACTTTTCTACAACATGAAAGTTGTAGTTCTTGATCTTAGCTTTCCAAATTGTACTAGAAGTATTCCATCTGATTTCTAGAACTCAAGTTATGAGGTTTACAAGTTAGGGGTATTTTGGGAAAGTAAGATTATAGGTCATTTGACATTATAGGTCATTTTCACTATCTTGCAAGCTTCAAATGAAATTTTGTTCAACATGAAACTTGCTCAAAATGATTTTTTTAGGTTAACCATGTACTCATCATGCATTGATGTGACTTAGGATGAGACTTGGTTTGAAGGAGATTGACAAAAGGGGAACTTAAAGGCATTTAAGTGAAAAATTCAAAATTAATTCACGAGTGTTCAAACAAGGCCAAGTGAGTACTCATTTTAATCAGAAAAATCATTCTAAGCACTTTGGCATTATTATAATTTTCATTTGGGGCTTATTTCATGGTGGTTTGATTTGTTACTTCATGAATAAGCAACACATCAAAGATTGCTCATAAGGTGCAAACAAGCTTTCCTTTTGATTCCTACACTCTCACCAGACCATAGGTAAGCTAATTGAAGTTTCTAGAAGGTTGAAACAGCCAGAATTCGTGCATTCTATTGTCGAGTTTTTGAAGGAAAATTTAAATGTGGATATTCTGATTTGGGCCTTCAATGGACCTCCAAAGCCCACAAACATCTTCTATATAAGTTCCATGATGGATTTAAATCAATTTTGGGTGTTCATTTCGTGCCATAGTGATAACGCGAAATCATATATATATATATATATATATATATATATATATATATATATATATATATATATATATATATATATATATATATATATATATATATATATATATATATATATATATATATATATATATATATATATATATATATATATATATATATATATATATATATATATATATATATATATATATATATATATATATATATATATATATATATATATATATATATATATATATAATGACATACATTTTTACTAATCAGTGACTGGTTTCACTCCGATTTCGGGTATTTCCACATCAAAGTTCATGTTCAAATGGAGCAAGATGAAGAAAACAAGCAATTACAGATGAAAACCAGATGAAAAATAGACCAAAAACAGCAAATATGAATTTTGTTGATGTGACGGTCGTCAGAAGCCAATGACAACCGTCATACGTGTTATGACCGTCACAAAACTATGACGATCGTCATGCAGATAGAAAGTGCAGAAATCTTGCACGTGTTGTAAGTGCTTTCAAATCCCAAAAGGAGTGGACCACTAGCTCCTACTTTTGCTGAGATGAATCCCACTTCCTGAGGTAACTAACCGTTGGAAAATTCCATCTATAAAAGGAGGGAACTGGTACCAGAAAAGGGGAGCTGCATTGAAGACACGAAGTGCTGACAATTTATTTTCAGAGCAATTTTTGAGTTTCAAGATTTCTTATTGTTTCCCTTTTCTTCCCTTTCCTTGCAATTGTGTTTTACTTTTCAAATTCTATTCTGTACGAGTAATCGGCACCAAGACTAAATCCTGCCGACATTTTGGAGGATTTCCCAAAGGCCAATTGAATTATTTACATTATTATAATCGTTAATTGAATTCTATTTTCCATTATGATGCATGTTTATATATTCTACCATTGTTTACGTGTTCTTAGTTTACATTCCATGTCCAGCTAAATTAAAGTAATCGGTATGTAATAGGTAGTCAGATGGGATTCGATAATAACCGGTGTATACTTTCCTTTTCAAACTTATTTATGGCTTTAGTTTTTAAATCGATTTTTCTAAAATAAATGTTCGCCGCAACAGCGAGAAGTTATTTAAAAGTAGTTTTGCCACGACAGTGGGAAATTCATAAAGGTACGAACCAACAAGCGACAACTGAGGTTAGGTCCAGATAGTAAAAACTAAGCATTCGTTTTAAAAACAGCGACAGCGCTTTAAAAAGGATTAGAGCTTAATGGTTTTCAAAAAGTAATTTTAACCGCGAACGGGATAGCGACAACATACGTTTCGCCTTAGAGTTGCAACTAGCGTCAACAACCATAGTGAGACAAATGTCTTTAAACCGTCATTTTCTTCTTAAACTATTTTTGAAAACACCCAAAACACCGGTAACTTGTCGAATCCTTGAAGAACCAACATATTGCATACCGATTCAAGCATTTATACCTTAAGTAACATTTTTAGTTCCCCTATAGTTTACACACTTATTTTGCTTTTATTCCCATAAAACCATACCAACCTAGCTAAACACAGTAACACCCGAAAATACTAGCTTGATTACGAGTCCCTGTGGGATCAATATCTTATATTACTACACGATAGACTGTGCACTTGCAATTAGTTCAGTTAGACATAGAAAGTCGCGATCAAGTTTTTGGCGCCGTTGTCGGGGATCCGTTTAGTCAATAATGTAATCCTTTGTTACACAGTATAAACTAGGTTAACTATTCTCTCTCCCTCTACTCGTTCTTCGGTTGTATGCCAAGTACTTGCTCACAAGGTGACATCTTACAACCTACAATCGCTGAACTAGAGCGCTTCTTACACTTAAGAAGGCGCATCCTCGAATATCAACGAAAACACAATATTCCTGATCTTCTAGCTCATCCTCCTGTTGAAGAATCAAAGATGGATGGCAGACCTCAGAACAAACCGCTGAAGGACTACGCTACCCCATCTCAGCTGGAGCCTCGAAGTAGCATTGTTGCCCCCGCCATCAATCGGAACGATTTCGAGCAGAAACCGTCATTGCTGTCAGCTGTACAACAACATCAATTCTCAGGAAATGCAACTGAGGATCTGAATGAACACTTAATAAAGTTTGTGCAATACGCAGACACAGTGAAGGCAAATGGAGTAACTCCAGACGTAATAAGACTTCGTCTCTTTCCTTTCTCCCTTAGAGATAGAGCTTGGACTTGGTTACAATCCTTACCATCCAACTCCGTTACAACGTGGGAACAGTTGAAGAATGTTTTCTTAGCAAGATACTTTCCGCCAAGCAAAACTACTATGCTTAAGCTCAAATCAACGGACTTCGACAAAAAGATGTTGAATCTCTCTATGAAGCGTGGGAAAGGTTTAAGGATATGATGAGAGCATGTCCTCACCACAGTTTAGAAGACTGGGTGACAATCCATACTTTCTACAATGGGCTTCTATATAACACCAGATTAACGGTAAACGCCGCCGCAGGCGGTGCACTTATGGATAAGCCATACGACGAAGCCTATCAACTTATCGAAAACATGTCTCAGAACCACTTCCAATGGGGAGGTGAAAGAACTCCAGCAGAGAAACCCGCAGCGAAAGGTGGGATATACGAGATCAGTAGTCTTGAAAAGTTCAACGCTAAGGTGGATGCTCTAGCGCAGAAAATCGACAGTCTGACCGTTACCCCAACTTCAACTGTAGCTGCTGTAACTCCAAATTGCGAGTTATGTGGAATCGCCACTCATAATGCGCCCGAGTGCCCATTATTGGCAGGAACTCCACCAGACCAAGTAAACTACGCTCAAGGAAATCCTTACGCAAATACTTACAACCCAGGATGGAGGAACCACCCAAAATTTTCCTACAAGAGCGATAATGCCTTGCAAGCACCAGCTGCTCCGCCAAGATATCAGAAACCAGCTGCTGCTGCCCAGACTGCCCCTAGGAAATCAAATCTCGAAGTGATGATGGAAAAATTCATAGCTACTCAAGTTCAAACAAATAAAGAATTCCTGAATCAAAACATACACACTAGCGAGTAGATTAAACAGCTGACCGGAAAAGTAGACGCTTTAGCCACCCATCATAAAATGCTCGAAACGCAGATATCACAAGTGGCTCAACAACAAGCCTCTGCAGCCGCACCAGCTGGGACATTTCCAGGTCAGCCAGAACCTAATCTGAAAGGTCATGCAAACGCTATGATATTGAGAAGTGGAAAAGAATTGGAAGGCCCAACAGATCCTAGGAATGATGATTTAGCCATGCATCAGAAATCTGATAAACCAAAAGAAAAGGAGTCTGAAACAGAAAAGAAGGAATGTGACGAGCAAAAGGCCGCCAAAGATGAAAACCCATATGTGCCTCGAGCGCCATATAAACCACTGACCCCTTATCCTCAAAGATTCATAAATTTCAAAACTTCAGGACAATTTAAGAAATTCGTTGAACTTCTGAAACAACTAAATATCACTATTCCTTTCACAGAAGCGATAACTCAGATGCCGTCATACGCTAAGTTTCTTAAAGAAATCTTGTCTAACAAAAGGAAAATCGAGGATAACGAAATAGTTACACTTACTGCCAAATGTAGCGCAATCATTCAAAACAACATGCCTCCTAAACTAAAAGACCCAAGTAGTTTCTCCATACCTTGCGTCATAGGAAAGTTCATCATAGACAAAGCTCTATGCGATCTAGGAGCCAGTATAAGTGTCATGCCCCTATCTATATGCAAAAAGCTGAATATGGGAAAACTAAGACCAACTAAAATGTCCGTGCAATTGGCTGACCGATCAATAAAATATCTCGTCGGTGTGATGGAAAACGTTCCAGTACGCATAGGCCAATTCTATATCCCAACCGACTTCATAATCATGGACATCAAAGAGGACTCTGTTACCCCAATCATCCTAGGAAGACCGTTCCTAGCGACAGCCGGAGCTATCATAGACGTAAAGAAAGGAAGGCTAACATTCGAAGTAGGAGAAGAAAAGACAGAGTTCATCCTTATTAAGTTCTTGAAGGCACCAGCTATAGATGACACATGCTATATAGTAGATTTCATTGAAGAATGCATATGAGAACTAGAGAAGGAAGAAACTACATATTCTGAAATCATGAAGATCCAAATCCCTGCTATTCATGAAGTCGACAACTGGCGTGCGCCATACAAAGAAGATAGGCTGAGCGAGATCTTAGCACTAACTCCAAATCACATGCCAGGTCCGAAAAACCCAGCTTTAGAACTTAAAGAACTACCAAAAACCCTCAGGTACGAATTCTTAGACACAGAATTCAAAAGACTTGTAATAGTCAACGCAAATTTAGGACAGTTAGAAACTGAGCAATTACTAGAAGTCCTAAGGAAATACCCAACTGCGTTAGGCTATAATATAAGCGATCTAAAAGGCATAAGTCCTTCCATCTGTATGCACCGTATCATGCTAGAGGAAGACTGCAAAACTTCAAGAGAACATCAAAGAAGGATAAACCTGATCCTAAGCACTGTAGTCAAAGACGAGGTGAGAAAGTTACTAGACGCAGGAATCATATACCCGATCTCCGACAGCCAATGGGTCAGCCCAGTGCACGTAGTGCCAAAGAAAGGAGATTTTATTGTAGTGAAGAATGCGAAAGGTGAATCGATAACCCAAAGAGTTGTAACCGGAAGCAGGATGTGTATCGATTACAGAAAACTGAATAAGGCGACTCGGAAAGATCATTTCCCTTTACCTTTCATAGACCAGATGTTGGAAAGACTAGCAAAAGATTCGTACTTCTGCTATCTAGATGGTTATTCGGGATTCTTTCAAATTCCTATTTGCCCCGATGACCAAGAAAAGACAACATTCACCTGTCCTTATGGAACTTTTGCTTATCGCTGAATGTCGTTCGGACTATGCAATGCTCCAGCAACCTTCCAAAGATGCATGATGGCAATCTTTGCGAATTTCATAGAATACATCATGGAAGTGTTCATGGATGACTTCTCTGTATGCGGACAAAGCTTTGAAAGCTGCCTGTCAAATTTAGAAATGGTACTCAAAAGATGCGCTAAAGTGAACCTTGTCCTTAATTGGGAGAAATGCCATTTCATGGTCTGACAAGGCATCATTTTAGGACACGTCATATCTGAAAAAGGGATTGAATTTGACAAAGCTAAAATAGAGATCATAAAGGATCTTCAACCTCGGAAAACCGTACAAGAAATACGAAGCTTTTTAGGACACGCTGGATTCTACCAAAGATTCATAAAGGATTTCTCGAAAATCACAAAACCTCTGACAGGTTTTCTAATGAAAGATGTCAAGTTCGTCTTCGACAAAGAATGCTTAGAAGCATTCGAAACTCTAAAGACAACGCTCATTACCGCACCAATCATGCAACCCCCAGATTGGCGGCTACCATTCAAAATCATGTGCGATGCGAGTGATTATGTTGTAGGCGCAGTTCTAGGACAAAGGAAAGACAAGAAGCTTCACGCAATCTACTACGCCAGTAGAACTTTAGACCCTACCCAAATGAACTACGCCACAACAGAAAAGGAACTTCTGTTAGAACACAGATTGGTGTTTCTTATATCTCTATGTTTTGATGATAACTTTTATGGAATTTTGTAATGAGCAAATATACACTCTAAAATTTGTTCAAGTATTATTGTTTCAGGTATAAAATTAAATACTCTTAAAAGAAGAAAATAAGTACAAAGAAACTATGCAAAGATCTAAAGCATCAGATGCAAGACTATCAGAAGATTCTGAAGCGCTGCCAGAAGGATCTGAAGCAGAAGGTACAGAGTGATCTGAAGCGTTACTGAAAGAAGTATACAAAAGCTGAAAGCTCTGATCCTATCAGACTCTGAAGTTCTTCTCACTACAAACTCAGAGGCTTTTATAACCAGACTCTTATCATTAATGTTCACGCTCAAACCACATACTTCTGTATACTCTGATGAAGACTCTGATCAAGACTAAAACTCTGATACATTAAAGATCTGATCATCTATCAAGACTCTGGACTTATCATTCATCTTAAGCTCTAATCATCTTAAAGCATTTCATACCTTTTAAGCTTACTACAAGTTCTAAAGTACAGATTGTGAAGACTTCATCTTAAAGGAAGCTTGTTGAAAAAGCTGTAATCTTGATTAGACGTGGTGCTACTTCCAAAGTAACCAACGGCTAATTTGTCCAAAGAAGTGACGTGGTGCAAATCCCAAGGCTTCTACAACCATACCTTTCTGCAGAAAGTATATCTCTGCCCATACTTTTGGTGATGAAAAGTCATTCAATCAAAATATTATATTCAGCTGCACATCACTCAAAGCATTTGAAAAAGCTATAAAAGGAGAACTACTTCAACATTTTGAAGCTGCTAATTCACTACTCATCTTTTGCTCATTGCCAGATCACTCAGAAAGAAATACACTCTTGATTCATAAAAGAGAAAATCTCACAAGATCTTACTCATTTGATCTTTCATAAAACCATATAGCTTTCGTTGTACTTAATCTTAAGTGTAAACATCACAGTTCTGATACAGCTTATTAGAAGCATTCAAACACTTGTTAGTTTATATTAAATTGTAAGAAATTCCTTAAGAAGACCAAGGTGTGGTCAGTAGTTCTTGAGAAGACTAAGACAGTTGTTCTTAGTGCTTTCTATTGTAATCAGTTGATCAATAGTGGATTAAGTCCTTGCAGAGAAAGGCAAATCATCTTTGATATGGTGGACTGGAGTAGTTGAGTTAAACGAACCAGGATAAAAATCTTGAGTTTTTTTTTATTGTCATAGTTCTTAAAAACTCTTATTCAACCCCCCCCCCCCCCCCCCCCCTTCTAAGTGTTTTTCTCACCTTCAACTTCTAGCAATTGTGTTTGCACTTGACAAATTCCGTTCCTACTTGGTAGGAGCCATAATAATCATATACACAGATCACGCTGCCATTAGGTACCTAATAAGCAAAAAGGACGCCAAACCAAGATTATTGAGATGGATCATATTATTACAAGAGTTCGACTTAGAAATTAAAGATAAGAAAGGGACCGAGAACGTAGTTGCAGATCACTTATCCCGAATAGAGGGAATTAAACAAGAATTAGTGCCTATCAATGACGATTTTCCTTACGAACGTCTGATAGCCAAATTGGAAAGCGATATGTCCAACTTAACCTCGGAAAAACCAGAACTTGAAAAAGCCGTAGAAGCTGTTTATGCCCAAGCCATTTTGCCTTGGTATGCCGACATCGTTAATTACTTGGCCACAGGCGTGCTTCCACCGGACCTAACTTATCAACAAAAGAAGAAATTCTTCCACGACTTAAAGCATTACTATTGGGACGAACCTCTACTCTTCAAACGAGGCGCCGACAACATATATCGTCGCTGTGTCCCAGAGGAAGAAATAAAAGACATCATTTCCCAATGCCATTCAGCACCTTATGGTGGTCATGCTAGTACATTAAAGACGTGCGCTAAAATTCTACAATCTGGCCTATTTTGGCCCAGCCTCTAGAAGGATATCCGTATCGCTGTACTCAAATGCGACCGATGCCAACGCACCGGCAACATCTCACGACGCGATGAAATGCCTCAGAAAGGAATTTTAGAAGTAGAAATCTTTGACGTCTGGGGAATAGACTTCATGGGACCTTTCCCGTCGTCTTTTGGAAACAAATACATACTCATCATTGTCGATTATGTATCCAAATGGATAGAGGTCGTTGCCGCTTCAACAAATGACGCCCGAGTAGTCGTCAAACTCTTTAGAAACACAATCTTTCCTAGATTCGGTGTGCCCAGACTCGTCATTAGTGGCGGTGGTTCGCACTTCATATCGCGAATCTTTGACAAACTCCTCTCTAAATACGGAGTCAAACACCGCGTAGCTACACCGTATCATCCACAAACTAGTGGACAAGTGGAGGTTTCGAACAGAGAAATAAAGCAAATTTTGGAAAAGACTGTCGCAACCTCCAGGAAAGATTGGTCATCAAAACTGAACGAAGCTTTATGGGCTTATAGGACCGCCTTTAAGACGCCAATAGGTACCACACCATTTAAATTGGTTTACGAAAAATCATGTCACCTGCCAGTGGAATTAGAGCATAAAGCCTTTTGGGCTATCAAGACGCTGAACTTCAACTACACTGCGGCAGGAGAGAAACGAATCTTGAACCTTCACGAATTGGAAGAGCTCAGGTTGGACGCATATGAGAATGCCCACATCTACAAAGAAAGAACCAAGAAATGGCATGATAAACGTTCGATCCGGAAACAATTCAGTGTGGGAGACATCGTGCTCCTATTCAACTCAAGATTAAAACTTTTCCCTGGAAAATTAAAATCTCGATGGTCTGGACCTTTTGAGGTAACCAAAATCCTTAAAAGTGGAGCTGTTGAAATCAGAAATACAATTAATGCACCGTTTATAGTAAACGGACAACATTTGAAGCATTATAATCAAAACGAAAACAGCCACCACGTGAGCAGTGTGCAATTGCTCGAGCTTCCCGCTCAAACCCCTGAATAGCTTACCACCAAGCTATCGTCAGGCTTTTGACGTTAAAAAACAACGCTGATTGGGAGGCAACCCAATTTTTCCCGTTTTTCCCTTCTAAATTTATTGAAACTATGTTTTCATTTTAACTTAGAATTTCCATAAAATTCTATTTTCTTATTTTCTACTATTTATTTTATTTTATTTTTCTTTCTTTTATCACCTTTTGCTTCTTAAAAATCTAATCTGAGTAAATGTGATTTCAACTTTTCCAGGATTTTAAAGTCGTCCTACCTTTTTCCCGTTTTTATCCGACTAACCTCCGAGTATGTCTGACATCGACGTTACGACCGTTGTATTTAGAGGACTAGCTCACAAGGCCAGATTTGAGGCACTGACTCAGAGAAGCATCGCTTCGACTCTGTACTACGATAGATCCACCATGGATAAGCTAGGAATCTAGGATAGCATTCATTATCTATTTAACCAATTAGGCTGGGAGCAAACTGCTCTAAAGACCCGATTTGCTACCTACCGCGAACTCACGTTTGAATTCCTTAGCTCCTTAAGCTACTTACCCGAACATGGCTATGGATCCACCAAAGAGCTGATAACCTTTAGAATGTTTGGAATGGACCACACCCACAACCGTACGTCGTTAGCTACCATCCTAGGATTCCCAAGCGGACCTTATGTGTTTACCAACACTGACGAGGATTTTGATCTCGAATTAGAACAATTCTGGGGTACCATCACGGGTAACTATCACCCTAAACCTAATGACATGAACAATAACAAGATACATAATCCAACACTCCGTTACTTTCATAGAATTTTAGCCCAAACCCTCTTTGCGAAGGAGGAAAACATTACAACAGTTTCCAAGGAAGAGTTGTTCATCCTTTTCTGTGCTTCACAAGGCTGCCCTGTCAATGCTGTCCCTTTTATGATGAGGGCATTCACACGCCTTAATCAGGAACCTCATTCACCCATCTTAATAAGAGGCTTAGTCACCATGATTGCCCACGAAATTGGCCTGAGGTACCACCTGAACAGAGCCATTCGTTTCGGAAACCTCAGATTAATGGACATCCAATTTTGCTTCAACAGACGTATCTTACGTACCTTAGGACCAGGAGCCTACGAATACCTCATCACTGATCAACCTGTCCACCTTTTCACATTGCCCAACCAAGAGCTAACGAGTATCCACAACAGAAACAATTGGCTTTATGAATTGGACGAGCCTATGGGACCTCCATCACCTCACTCCACACCCCAGGCCTACATGTACGACAATGATCACATATCAGAAGCACATGACTATATGTACTACAAAGATTATGAGTCCGAAGTGGAGACAGATCTTGAGACCCCTCCTAATTACCATAACTTTCCTGATCCTACTCCTGAACAAGACACAGACAAGTCAGACACTGTTCTGAGAACTATGGACGATTTCTAGCTGGAATTAACCACTATAAAAGATGAACTAAGCAACTTCACATGGATGTCGTTACTTATATGGACGTAGTTAGCGACCAATTTGATGACGTTATTCAGCAGATCAACAACTTGATGCAACCAAAGGAGTGATATTTTAGTTTCTTTTTAAGTTTAGTTTACTGCATTTCACGTTGTTTCCCATTATTAAATTTCGCAATTGTTTCTTTTTGAGTATTGTATTACATTAAACTCATTTTTAGATTCAATGTTATTTCAATTTCATTCCGGATTCCCTTAATTTTGTTTCCCGTTATCTTCTATTTTGTAACTAGTCTCTCATACTACAATAGAATAAAAATCACATCTTCAACTGTGGAAAACGCCCCCTAAGCAAACTTCTGAAATTCTGCAGAATTTGCTGATGTGACGGTCGTCACACATCCATGACGGTCATCACGCGTATTACGACCATCACACATCCCTGACGGTCATCTGTTGCACCCCAAAATTTGCTCAACATTGTCTTACCTGGTTTATGTTTCATTGCATTAACATTTGCATAGTTATATCATTTGAATATCATGATATTATTCATATAGCAGGGGATCAAGTGTGATTCTTATCAAGAGAAGCCTAGAAAGAGGTCTCACTCAAGATTGAGAAGTTGTCAAAGTCATCAGAAGGTGGTTTGACTGCCTAAGGGTTTAAATGTTTGAGTGTGAATCTTCTCCTAACTTGAGGATAAAATGAAGACCATCAGAGGGTTGTGAGGTGTTCAATGTGAGAAGAGGATGTGTATGAAGCTCACAGAATGCCTAGAAGGCCATGGGAGAGTTTAATCAAGTCATTGTGTCAAGTGCAAGGGCCACAGTTGAGGTGCAAGCAATTAGGGTTTCATCTGGATCAATTCTAGGTCAACTGGACAATTGAAGAGTATCAAGGCCTACTTTTAGGTTATGGAGTTCATGAAATGATCTGATAAGACATTTGTGGTTTTGTGCCAAGATCAAATCAAGAAGAATCAAGAGTGTGGGAAGTTGCTAAGTTAGGGTTTCAGTGCAAAATCCCCTATTTAGTGCCTAACTTCAAGACCACATAAGTCAAGATAAACGTTTCAAATGGATCTTTGGCCAACATGAAACTTGTAGAGCATCTCTATACCTTTAATTTGAGTACTAGAGGTCCTCCATTGGATTTATAGAACTCAAGTTATGGCCCAGACAAGTTACAAGTCCTCAGATGCCACTGAAATTTGTCTGTGAAAATCATATAACTTCAAAGATATTTTTGACCTAGAAGGATGTTTCACCTGAACTTTTGGCCAACATGAAAGTTGTTTCTCATGATCTTAGCTTTCTAAATTGTACTAGAAGTCTTTTATCTGATTTGTAGAACTCAAGTTATGAGGTTTACAAGTCAGGGGTATTTTGGGAAAGTAAGATTATAGGCCGATTTCAATCATAGGTCAAAATCTCCAACTTGCACTCTTCAAATGGAGATTTGTTCAACATGGGACTTGCTCAAAACATGATTTTAAGTGCAACCAAGTGGTCATGTGGAATTGGTTTAGCTCATAGCAAAAAGTCACTTAAAATGGCCTAAAAAAGGGAATTTTTCAAATGGATTAAGGAGGGAAAATTGACTTTTTGAGTTAGAGGACCAAAACATGTCATGTGAGTACATTTTTTTGAATGTAAATCACAGTCTAAGCACATTGGCATTGGCAGAATTTTGAGCATAAGCCAAGTTTTGGGAGTTGTCATTTAGATTACTTCACCATGAAGTTACATAATCAAAAATAGCCATTGGATCAGATACAAGGATCAAATCCCAGCCATTCACACTCCACATGCTGTTATTAGTTGAATTGAATTATTTTGGAGCCAAAACATTGCCATTTTCGTGTACACTAAAGAGCAAAAAGTGGTGAAATTTTGAAAATTCATTTTGGGCCTAGAGGCAAGGATTGGGCTTTCTCTTGATCAATATCCATTGTATATAACATTTCTAACCTTCACAAATCATCAGTTTTCGAAATTGGAGCAGAATTGATCAAGAACAAGCTTGAAAAAGTGAAGAAAACTCAAAAAGTGAATTCTAAGATCTAGATCATTTCAAGCCAAATTGTGAGTTGAGAAAGCTTTATCGAAGATCATTGAACGATTCTGGAGAGTTTTGCGAAGCTTCATCAAGGATTAAAGGCTCAGTGGAAGTTCTCCACTAGGTACATGAATTTCAACATATCTCTCTTAATACTTGATGATTCTTTGCCATTTTTGTTTCTTTGCACTCCTTGAAGCATGTAGATCATTTCTGGATGATAATTGTTGATGTTTATGACGTTCGAAATTTGGAGCTCCAAGCTTGTGAGATTTTGTATGGACTGTTATTGCATGATTTTGCTTAGTTTTTGCTTGATCTATAACCTCCATGACATAAGGTTGAGTTTAAAATTAATTTGGAGAGGTTTTGATGAATGAGTTTTTGGTACCAAACTTTGTTTGCTTCGTTTCTCTTTGATCTTGCATTATTAATGATTTTTGTTGATGGATTTGGAATCCTCGCGAGAAGTAGTTGAATTTCGACGTAAATTTCGTGCAAAACGGTTAAGAATCGAAGAAGTTAGGTTGGTTTAAAGTCGCCGGAAAATTGCTCCATTGCCGGCATGAATAGTAACCCGCAGGAAGCTTTGAATTTGGCATTTGGAGAAGACGCACAACCACCGTCCGATTGGATGAAGAATGGAGACTTAGTCTTGCAATCGGAGAGCTTACAACGTGCCACCTCACCCCTCCCAAAACGACGCCGTTTTGATAGGCGGAGGAGACCAGCTGCACGCGAGTTCGAATCCTACCCTGGCACTTCCATTTAATTCACCTTATTCCTTTGTTTTCTTTATTTCTTTTCTTTTCTTTTATTTTTCTGTTTTGATAGCTGTTTGAATTAATTACATAAAAAATAGTAAAACTAATCAAAAAATTATGAGATTTTTTTCTGTAGATCTTGATTGTCTTAATAAATTTTAGGCGTTGATTTTACATTTTTAGGATTTAATTTGAATTAGTTATGATTTTTCTTTTGTGCTAATGTCCATTGTTTTGCATATTTGACCATCTGTTTTGTTGAATTTTTTTCTTCCAATTGGTGATAAATTTGGATTTGATTTTTTAGTATGTTTTAGGATAGATATTCATGTTCCCTTAGGATTTTTGTTGGAATTTTAGAACAACTTTAGGTTCTGTTTTAGGTGTTGAGATTAGAGCCTTCCCAAACTTGTGGACCACCTTGATACCCTTCAATCTAGAAATTATTTAGGTGACTTAGAAGTTGAATTAGGCTTTGATATTTTAACCCTAGGTTGTTCAAACATGTATGTTCCCCTAGGAATTTAATTATAATTTTATAATTTTTTTCTTCTTTTTTAGTTGAATTTTGCAAGTTGCTTGTGCTTGTGGTGTCCTATATTTAGTGCCCTTGATTGTTTGGTCTTGTTGGTGACTTTGGAGCTGGATTTGCTTGGATTCCTTTTTGGGAGGTCTTCTAGACTTGGTGTAGCTGCTGTGGCTTGAAGATTGGGGCTTGGAGTTGAAGTTTCCTTTTCTTTTAGGAGTTGTTTTAGGAGCTTAGGAATTAGGATTTTAGGAAGAGCCATTAGAGCTAGTTTTGATTTCTTTATCAAACATAGAATGCATTGTGTGCTTCTATTCCATCCAATGACATGAAGTCCTCCTAGGGAAACTCCATATCTCCTTTGGAGGGATGTGTGGTATGCCCATAGTTGAGTAGAACTTTGAGGATACCTATCCATTTCAATGTTGGTACTTGATGATTTCCTTTGGTTTTCATTGGGTTCTCAACATTGCAACCCTGATCTTGGTGATTGTTCCTCTGCTTGGAGTGTGCTTGCTAGAGCTTGAAGATGAAGTTTGATGAAGCTTGAGATAGAAGCTAGCTTGAAGATGAAGTCTTGCTGTCAGCTTTGCTGTCTTTTCAACTGTGTTGTTTAGAGCTTGCTGTTGCTGTCTGCTGTAGGAGTTTGTTGCTGCTACTTGGGCTGCCTCCTCTGTATCTTTTGTTTTTCTCTGTATTGTCTGTTTGCTTATGCTGATTATCTCTAGGTTTGAGGTGGAGCTTGTCTCCTCTTGCTTGATGTTTTCTCTCTTGCCTCACTGGTATTGTTGCATAGCATGCATTCTACTGTTTATTGTTTACTGTTTGTTTTCTTTTGCTGTTTTCCCCTAGGATCTCTGATTTCCTCTGTGCAAAAGGGAATTATGACAGACATTAGGTTTTGACCCATGCATGATAACTATAGGTAGATTCCCCTTTCAACCATAGCTTTAGGGTGTTTCTCTCCTCCTCTCAAAATAAAATCAAAAACACAGTAATAAGGTTAATTGAAGTTGTGCGTTACGAGCCTTAAGCTATCTGGGAAAAGGTTGGTGGAGGGTCTCTCTCCAGTAATCTGGATGTTAGTGTGGTACCCTTTGGGTGACATACAAAGCGTTCACTCCTGGGTCATAGTCTCTAGTGCGATTGAGATTGCAAACATCCTAAAAAACAGTTATTTTCGTAAAAAACTCAAACAAACATTCAAACTCTGTTTTTTGTCCTCTTGGACCTTTAATCAAGAAAACCCTTTTCAGAAGGAGATAAAAAAACTGTCAGACAAACTTGTGTCTTCCGTAGCCCGAACTACGTTTTCTCTGATCATTCATGCCGTATGAAAGTACGTAGGCACGAGATGCGATATCTCGGCGAGCAACCTTCCCCCCATAACTCGTAGTTAGGCGAACTACGTTGACTCTGATTTCTCGTTCCAGACGGGAATACGTAGGCATAAAGCGCGATACCTTGCCGAGTCATTTTATTTTCTTTTTAACCCAGACCTTTAGAGTAGATAGATAAACACACCCTAGATAGAAAACAAGCGTGGATCCCGTCGAGTACGTGTTTACCGTGTTTTTTGGTAAACAACCTCTGGTCTATCAATTTGGTGTCAAATTGACTAACTTGCAGGATTGACCATACGAAATCCTAGGATATGTGCTAAAGGGTATTTCTATTTGAGCCTATCTAGAAATGTGTTTCAACAATACTAAGAAGAAATAATTTAAAAGGGGGGCAGAAATTATCCACTATGTTTAAAAGAAAGAAGGAAGAAGAATTATTAGAGGAAAAAGAGATAAAGGTTTTTTTTTTGGGAGAGAAAGACTTAATCGAAGTGGTAATGATGAACAAAAGGAAAGACGAAATAAATAAGTAAAAGTACTTGACAAAAGTAAAGAAAGCAAAGTAACTTCATTGAAAAGATAAAGGATGGTGTGTTTACATCACGTACATTCTCTATAATACTCTCTTTCTCTACACTCGGATACTTGGAGTAATTTTAAGAGTGACTTGTACAACAGTAAATTACAACACACTAAGTTTATGTTTAAGACTCCTATTTATAACAATAATAGTAACTGCTAATAACCGCTAATAACCTCCTTAGGCCAGCTATTCCTGACAAGTGTCAGACCGCATGTAGTCCTTTATCCGATGAGAGCCACTTGTCCTTCTTAGTCATAAGAAAATATAACTACTCCCTCCAATATTTGAATTTCAAAACTCAATTCGTCCCTCCTTCTAAATCTCGGTCGAAGACCACTTCGCTGCTTAAGTCGAAGTGTTTAATTTCAAGACTTCAATTTTTCTAAGTCCTTGGAAGACTTGTAGGTCTTTTAACACGCTGAAGATAGCCTCCAAACATGAGTCGTCGAATTGTCGAGCTAACAAATTGCCCCCCAAAAATGTAGTTTTCGACACTACAAAAAGTACATTTTTGACAGCATCCAAATTCGACGCCGTTTACCTTCGACTATATCCTGATCATTGACCCACCTTCAACTGCTTCGAGTTTAGGAAACTGAAAGGTGATGGGAGAGGACATCTCCACAATCTCACGCAAAAATGAACTGTTACGCCACCTTGATGCGCGATCTCTTACGTCATGAACATCATGGCAAATTTCTCGGGAATCACCAAAATCGTGAGCCATCATTACCCCTACAGAGCATAGGTTACAACCGCCACCTCTACTAACTCCTCTTGAGTACACACGTGGCCCACTAACCCCAGCCACTTATAAAAAACTCTTGAATTTCCTCTTTTCACTTATAAATAATTTTCAAAACGTCTTTTACTTTTACTTCTTCAATCTTTTTACAACATTGCCTCACATTTTCTTCCCACCGTCTTTTCTTCCAAGAACACTCCTCCAACTCTCATCATGGCTGAGCTAAGATCCCAGAAACAAAAAACCCAGTCTCATCAACAAACCTCTTCTTCCATCCTTCTCCCTTTTGCTGCTCTGAGTGGCCCGAAGGTGGTGAAGAATCAGCAATTCATGCGAGAGCCTTTACTGGAGGAGAAACGCCATATCTACGAATCCCAGGTAATCATACCCGTTACTGTCGCGGATAAACCGCTTGCCATGTCCGGGCCTCTATCCCTCTCAGGTTTAAACTATTCCAATTTGAATGAGTTTTTTTCCTTCTTATCGAAAAACGAAACCCCTAGGGCAAAAAGACTCCCAAAAGGTTCCCTTGGATAATCCAGATAGCTTAGATGTTTATAATGTGGATCTCAAGTATCTCCACGATGGCGCAAGATTATTTAGGGCTACGCCATATTACAAGGATTCAGAACTCTACCTCAACTGGTTGAAGAAGGTAGAAAAGGCAAAAACTCAAGACTGGAAAGACATGGGCATCTATGACCTTATTATGATGTTGAAAGTAGGTCCCAACTACTGCCCTCTGACGTTGGTTGCGTCTTTGTTCTTTTAGGACAGCACACATTACACTTTTCATCTTCCATGTGGGATGATGACGCCAACTTTGTTCGATATTGCTGCTATTGTAGGACTGAAACCTCATGGGCTGGCTTACGACCCTGAAGTGGATAGCCAAGACACTATCGGTTTCTCAACCATCAAACATACTTATACCTATTTCATCAACCATTATCATAATAAAAATAATGCCGCGGTTAAAGACGAGGAAGATATAGCCTTTTTGGCCATGTGGTTGTCTCGTTGAATTTTCTGTACTAAATCCTTGCAGGTGGCGTAAAAATACTTAACACTGGCGAACCAGCTGAATGCCAAGAGAGAAATATGTTTGAGCGAAATGATCCTTGCAAGTCTATACGAAGCCTTAAGAGAAAGTGCCAGCAAACTGAAGGACCCTGAGAATAACGGCAACTTAGTAATGTCGGGGCCATTTTGGTTACTTCAATTATGGTTAAACGCCACTTTTGAAGGCAGCCTACCAAATAAGGGTGAAGTTGATGAAGGTTCTCCTTCGATCTCTAGAATACAAGTCGAATGGCCCCGCTTAGTTCAGCTTACCCCCAGCGAAGAAGGGCAAACACTTCGAGCCAACCTCTCAGGCTTCGTCCAGATGTTCGCGAAGTGCCATGTCTTCACACCTGGGATGGCTCCCTTCGCAGAACGGAAACGTGGCCCTGAATGGTTCATTAGGACTTTCCCAGCTTTGCTCAAGAGATAGGAAGAGGAATCGAAGCTGATTTGGGAGCGATTCCTTACGCCTCGACTATTTGTCCACAAACTCAATCTGACAAGAGGGCGAGCTTCCCTGATAGCTTACCAACCAAATCTTGTGTCGAGACAGTTTGGACTTATCCAAACCCTACCTAGGTGTTTATACGAGAAAAAATCTCACATCTGTTTCCACACCACATCGTTAACCCCATTGAATATTCGACCCAATTGGCGCGTCATGCCCATAAATCCTTACTTACCCCACTCTATTTTGAGCCCTCTTATTTCTGTTCCCCAGAATTTTATAACTAGTGGTCCAGACATTATTCTTCTGAATTTCTTGATGCTGTCAGTCTTACTCGAATGATTGATCAAGCTTTCGTTGATGTGCAGGAAAAAACCAAGAAAGGTAGGTCCACTCACATAAAGGAGATACAAGCCTTCCAAAAATATTTTGAAACTGCTTATCGACCGGATGATATTAGTCGAACCATCCGCGAGGCTGCTGTCACTTTGAGGGGAAAATTTCTAAAAAAGATGGAGAATTTAAAAATTCCTTCTTCCATCCCCCGTGAGAAACGATATGAGATGGCTTTCAAATTATTTCCCCTAAGATTCCTCGATTTCCATCTGCTGATTTTGGAGTGGCCCTTGCCCCTCCATTCCCAGATTGGTTCATCTGTGAGGATCCTATAAAAATCCTCAGACAGCAGTCGAAGCCTAAAGCACAGCGGGTGGTTCTGACTAAGCATACCGTTGATACTTTCAAAGGGCACCTTCATATTAATATCGAAGATGTTCGCATCGAATCCGACATTCTCGAAGATCGATTCTTCTTCGTTTTAAACCTTTTAAACAACGCTTTTATCATTACTAACGGGTGGCGCTGTCATTTGTCTTTTGCAACTGCTCCAAAAAAGACCGCCATCTCGGTGAAGACTGACAGTTTCGTCGAGGGTCAGAAGGTAATATTAATGCACCATCTTAATCCTTTCAACATTCCGGGTTTAGAAAACCTAACACTTTCCCAATGCTTTTTAGGTAAGCCAGAAACCCCCTACCCCTCAGAAAAAAATAAAGAGGGGCGCCAACCTAGTCATCATTGACTCAGAAGACGAAGATGGTTCTCCTCGAGAGGAGGTTCCAATGAAAAGGCGGCAAAAGGTTGTCCGCAATCTCGACGCCACTGACTCAGATCCTCCATCGACTCAAATCCATGAATCACAAGCTCAACGTGTGAACCTTGGTAAGGCTTCTGTTGGAGGTACCCCAATTCCCCAAACTGCTGCTGTTGAAAGCGACAATTCCATTCCGGCTGATGAAGGCCCTAAGGTCCAACTCTTATCTTCGACTGCTTTCTGTCTGAATTTCAAACTACTTTTGGATTTTTTTTCTCATGTTTAGATTCTTTCTTTTCAGCCTGACGTTGTGATGACGGAAAACATCCCAACTACATCTCTTCTTGAGGCCTATCCTTTGAATAGTCGAGGTGAGCCCACCTATCGTCCTTCTTCGGACTTAGGTTCTGGTGTGAGTTCTCTTGGGAAAATCAATAAACCTGAGATCCATGTGGTTCCCCTGCTTTCTCCTTTAAAAACTGTCACCCAACAATCTCAGACCGACGGGTCCGATCATGACGAGGGGAACAATTCCCAGAATCCCATCGAAACAGGTGAAGAAGCGAACTTTTTGGATGAGGGCGTAAATCCTGCTGATGGTTCACCTCAGGGTACAATAATGGAGGTTGATGATAAACCTGTGGAGGAAAAGGGTACGACAGATGGAGCCATGCATCAATTTGAATTGGAAGAGTCTAGTGAAGAAGACGTCGAAGAAGACGAGGACGAGGATACCACCAACGCTGCCCCAATTAAAGAAACTGCTATCGAGAGTCCTCCTATCCAGCAGGCCAAGCCTATTGAGACAACTCCAATTGCTCCTGCCAACACCCCCGCAAAAGCAGAAGCGATGCCTGCCAAAAGTGTGACAGATCTTACTGCGGCAGAACTTGAGGCTCTAAAAGCGTCCGACCGTCGTCAATACATCCAACTCCTCCTTCGTAGGTGAAATAGTTCCTCAGGAAGATCCCGAAGCACTTCAACCTCTGAAGGTCCGACTTCAACTCCAATCAATAGTGCTCTTGAGAAAGTAAAGGACAAGATTTTCAAAGGGGACCTCTTTTCTCTTTTGCAAATGGGTCCAGTCCATTACCTTTCTTTGAAAACTCTCCTACAGCAAGTGGACCTTCAATCGATCTCCGCTGAGGCTGCGGCCGTAATCCAAGAAGTTGGGAAGTTGATCGACCAGGTTCATAATGACTTTGGGCTCTTGCCTCAGTTTGACAAGGATATATCTGAAAAGTCAGGTACTGAGGCTGCTGCTTGGTCTGCCGTTGCGGATTGTGAAGACAAAATTGCAGCGCTGGAGGAGCAAAAGGACAAGAACCAACAAGAGATTACTGAGAACGAAACGAGCATCGCTTTTTGGGAGCGTAAGATCAGAAAACTTCGCAACAAGATAGCTAAAGCTCAGAAGATGAATGTTGAATTGTCTTCCTTCGATGATTCTTCCTTGTCGATAGAGCTTGATCATGCCATCCTTTTTGCCGAGGAGGCTCGACAACTTGAGGCCGATATTGCGCAACTGAAAACCGACAAAGCCTTTTGCCAGAGTCGTCTCGATGCCCAGAAAGCAAGCTACGTCAAGATGAAGTCCAACCTTCCTTTTTAGATTTCTGGAATGTTTAATATTTATATTCTGGCCTTTGTAAGCCATGTCTCTATTGCTGTATTCGTAAAGACTAAGCCATTTTGGCAAATTTTATTGATGCCATTTATGGCCCTGCTTATTAGTTTTATATTACTCTGTCGAAATGTTTACCTCTCGCAGCGCTGGTTTGTATTTTTTCAAATACTTACCATTTACTTTCAAGATTCGTTTATCATTGCTAAGTTCCTCGACTTCGTATGCCCCATTCAAGAAGATTTTTGAGATTTGAAACGGTCCTTCCCATTTCGGGGACCATTTGCCTAGTGTCCTGACCTTTCGATCCATCGGCAGGATTACCCTCCAAACTAAATCACCAATCAAAAAGGTCTTTGCTTTGACTCTTTTGTTATAGGATTTCTCCACTCTTTTCTTTTGTCTTCTTAAAAGTTCCAACGCTCTTAACCTTTCCTCGTCTAAATCCACTAACTCGTCGAGCATCATGTCCCAATAGATCTCACGGGGAATTTCGTGATGCCTCTGAATCCTGGCTGACTGCACAAGAATTTCGACTGGTAATACTGCATCATGGCCAAAGGTCAGTCGATAAGGTGTAGTGTTAGTAGCTTCTTTGGGGGATGTTCGACATGCCCATATGACCTGGTCTAGGGTTTTATGCCAGTTTTTTGGCTTACCCCCTACTTGCTTTTTTATCATTTCAATTACTACCTTATTCGCTGCCTCAACCTGGCCATTGGCCTGGGCGTAGTAAGGGGTCGAAGTAAGGAGTTTGAATCCTATTTCTCTGGCAAACTCTTGCATTTTCCGACCGGTAAAGACTGATTCTTGATCTATTCTTATCATTTCTGGAAAACCAAATCTAAAGATAATGTGTTTTTGAATAAATTCAATCACATCGTCTTGGTCTACTTTTGGCAGCGGTACCACCTCGACCCATTTGGTGAAGTAGTCTATCCCCACCAAGATTAATTTCTGGTTTTTTGAGGACGCGGGTCGTATTTCTCCTATTAGGTCCAAAGCCCATCCTCTGAATGGCCATGGCTTAATTATGGAGTGCAACTCGCTTATGGAACATGTTGTATACCAGCATGTATTTGGCACTCCTGGCAGCCTTTGGCAAATTCGATACAATCTTTCAGCATTGTAGGCCAATATAGACCTTGGCGAAATAATAGCCATTTCATCTTCTGGCCTACCTGGTGTGCCCCGCATGCTCCACTATGAACTGATGATAGTGCTAGATACGGCTCAGATTCACTTAGACACTTAAGCAAAACTTCCTCCGGAGCTCTTTTGAATAATTCGTTTCCTAGGAGGACGTAGCTTAGTGCTTGGTATTTTATTCTTCGCTCTGTGGTGCTTGAAGGATTTTGGAGGTATTCGACCAACAGTTTTCTCCAGTCCCCATCCGACATCGATTCGATTGTAAAGATCTCGAAGGTTTCTTCATTGGCGAATCTGAACTTTGCAGCCCTTAAATCTGATGGCTGCAATGCCACAACTGCTACCTTGCTTCTGACTTGGATTACTTCTCGCAGGTCTTCGTAGGACACCTTATATCCTGATGCTATTTGGGCCAAATCGTTGGCCATCTGATTTCGTATTCGTGGTATATGTCTAATAGTAGTCTCTTCGAACTTCTTTAATAGCCTATTTGCTACTACGAAGTACACAATGAGGCTTTCTTTGACGCAATTGTATTCTTTTGCCAATTTATTTATGACTAACTCTGAGTCTCCCATTATTTCGACTCTAGTTGCCCCTAATTCCAACAGAATTTCAAGTCCAGCTATCAAGGCCTCATATTCCGCCTCATTGTTGGAGCATGGCTCACTTATTCTATACTTGAATTGTGTTGGAATTTTGTCAAGAGAAATAATCAGCATGCCTATGCCAGTTCCCTTCTTATGGCTGGAACCATCGAAGTACAACTTCCAAGGTTCTAGTTTGACCATAGTTAAAGCGTTTGTATCTACGGAATGGTCGACGATAAAGTTTGCCACTATTTGCCCTTTAATTGCTTTCAATGGTTTATATGTTAAGGAAAATTTCGTTAACGCTAATGCCCATTTACCTATTCGACTATGCAAAATAGGTTTGGACAACATATGCTTTATAACATCAAAATGCAAAGAGACACAAACATCGACAGGCTTTATATATTGCTTTAACTTTGTACATGAGAAATATAAACATAGACATAGCTTTTCTACTTCGCTATATCTGGTCTCTGCATCATTTAGGACTCTACTAAGGTAGTAAATGGCTCTTTCTATGCCGTCTTCGTCCTCTTGAACTAACATGCTTCCTAGAGTTTTGTGTGAAGTAGCTATATACAACCTCATGCTTTTGTGTCGACAAGGTGGAGAGAGAATTGGAGGATTGGTCAAATAACTTTTGATTTTGTCGAAAGCTTCTTGTTGTTCCTTCCTCCATTCATACCCTTCTTTGGTGACTCGAAGCAACGGTGAGAAAGCTTGGGTTTTGCCGCTTAGGTTCGATATGAACCTTCTTAAGAAATTAATCTTGCCCAACAGGGATTGTAATTCCTTTTTATTTGATGGCGCCTTGGTATCCATAATGGCCTTCGTCTTGTTTTGGTTTATTTCGATGCCCTTTTGTGGACTACGAAACCCAAGAAGTCGCCCGCCTGCATAAAAAACACACACTTTAAAGGGTTCATTTTGAGGCCAAACTTCCTCATTCTTAAGAAAGATTGTCGAAGATGATCTATATGATCTATATGATCTTTGCCTGATACGGATTTAACCATAATGTCGTCAATATATATTTGCATAAACGATTCTATATAGTCATGGAAGATTGAATTCATTGCTCATTGGTATGTTGCCCCAGCGTTTTTTAGGCCAAAAGGCATTACTACCCATTCGTAGGTGCCTATGGCCCCTGGACAACGAAACGCTGTTTTGGGAACATCATCCTCGGCAATGAAGATTTGGTTATATCCAGAATAACCATCTAACATACTAAGATATTCGTGGTCGGTGGGTGAATCGACTAGCATTTCTGCCACCGGCATCGAATATTCGTCCTTAGGAGTTGTTGGGTTTAAGTCCCTAAAGTCTATGCAGACTCTCAAGGAACCATTTTTCTTAATAACTGGCACAACATTAGCAAGCCATTCGACATACCTGGTTGTGCGAATGAATTTGCACCGCAGAAGTCTTTCGATTTTCGCTTTTATTTTTGATAGAACCTCTAGAGCAAAACGCCTTGGGCTCTGTTTGACTGGTTTCTTGCCAGACTTGATCGGCAGTCTATGTTCCACCAACTCTCTTTTCAATCCTGGAATTTCATCATAATCCCAGGAAAAACAGTCTCTATATTCTCGCAAAAGCTGGATGACCTCACCTTTGAATCGAGCGTCGAGGTTGGCACTAATATAAGTGGGCCTTTTTATAATACCGTCTCCTAAGTCCACTTCCTCTAGCGGGTCCTGTGTAAGCATCTTGGCATCCTCTGCCATGGGATCTTTCTCGAAACCCAAAGGCTCGTCGTCATAGATAGCATTAATCCCTTTGTTTTCTTGATGGGTTTCATCAGACAGTTCCATGTCGAAGCCTTCCTTGTAGCTTCTCTAAAGAACTTCTTTATTGGCCTCTGTGACCATTTTGCTTCTAACAGCCTCTAGGGCCGTTTGTAGTCTAGTTTCGGCCACATAAGCCGAAATCCTTCGAAGCGCATTGGCTTCAGTCATTATTACTGAAATCACTTCCCCATCCCGTGGAGTCCACCGGCAAGGTTCCAAGGTATGGAAGCCTTTCTCCTGGCACCTCTCTGCCCTAACAGAAACCGTCTACAGGATGTAAGTATAACGAGCCAAAGACTTTGTCGTCTGGCTTGAAATCGAAGTCTGCTGGTCCACAAGGACCTATACTAGCCAAGTGTTTGTCGAAGTGCCTTTGATCAACATAGTTGATGGGCGCCCTAAAGTACCCTTGATCAGCTTCAATATTCTCTACGATGCCGTCTGGCCTCCAAATTGCAATCCTTTGATGCATCGAGGATGGCACTTCCCCCACGCCATGAATCCACTTGCATCCAAGTAACAGGTTGTAATTGGCTGTAGTTTCTACAACCATGAATACCGTTGGCCGTGTTACTATTCCGACGGTGATATCTACCTGGATTACTCCCCTGGTCGAGCCTACCTTACCTTCGTAGTTGGACAGGACCATGTTGTGTGGCTTGGTGCTGGCATCGCTTTTCCCGATTTTGTTTAATAGAAGATGTGGCATCAAATTTACCGTTGCGCCACAGTCCACCAGAATTTTGTTAACTGGGGTGTTTTCCACTTTAGCCGTAATAGAAAGCGGCTTCAAATGGTTCCTCATCTCCTCAGTGGGCCGTTCGAAGAAAGCATTCTGCTCTTCGACACAGCCGTTGTTCATCACATAATAGCAGACGGGTTTGTGTGCTGCCATTTCGTAGTCTGCGACTGTGTCGCAGTTTTCGATCACAGACAATCTGTCATATTCTTTTGGCATCACTGACACTATGTTCACCAACAAATTTAGCGAATCATCAGAATCTGAGTCAAAGTTGTCTGTCATCTCGTCATCGACCCCAGTGATCTCTCTTTGATTTTTAACCTGGTCAGAGAACAACTTCCTGCCCACCAGCGGTTGTGTGGTTTTGTTGATCATCTTCGACGGCTCTCTCTGATTTTTTGTTGGGAGATTAGTATTAGATTCAGCCTTGTCCTTCGACGCTGTTTCTCTAAGAGCTTTTCTTTTCCGTTGTTTCCGCCTCCACTGTGATCGAGACATGGGGGTTTTCCCTTTATAATTCTCGGATACATGGGTCATCTTTGAAGACTGGAATTCTTTTCAATAGGTAACTGAGGAACCCCTATTCACTTAAAAATTCTTCCATTTTTGTTCGCCCTGTCGCTTATCCTCGTTGGGTTTCGTCCACCTACCATCAGTGTTTCCAACAGCGGGTTTGAAACTAGCAGGCCTTGTTTTGGGGCCTCTGATGTGGGGTTCAGACCTTTTCAGCAAACTGCTTCGTTTATCGAATTCAGGCATTTTTCCGCTTTGCTTGAGCCTTCTTGTTCCCTCAAGTCTCTAGGCAGCCTTTTTGTCGAAGATTGCGCTGCATCGTAGGCATAACATCACGCTAGAACCCTTTCCCTGGCATTTGTGAAGAAAATCCACAATTGTTTCCTCTTGCTTTGGGTATGCCTCCTTAGTGATTTCTTCTTGGTTGTTCGACTCACTGTCCCCCTCACCTTCTTGTTGGGTGACTTCCATCATGTTGATCTCAACCTCCTCGACCAAATTCAAACCCTTTAAGCTTAGACCCAAACCTTCAGTAGCCTGGTCCATTTCGACGAAGTTATCAGCCATCTCCTTGGTCACCATCTCCCATTTTGGATTATCTGCTACCCCATCGATGTTGGTAGTATCCATCTCCCTTTCACTGCCTCGATCAAAGCCCATTATGACCTTTGTTATCACAGCATTCTTGACGAAGTCAGCAGTAACTTTTATCGTGCTTTCTGAGAAGTTGTGGCCTTCAGTGACCTCGATCATGTTGGCTTCTAAAGGCTCTGTGTAGTGAGCATCCGTCACCTATAGAGGGTCCGTGTCGACCTTCATTTGGCTGGTGGTTTTCTCCCCAAACTTCAGTCGTCCCTCCTGGATTGCGTTCTGAACAAGATCCCTGAAAAGAAAACATTGAGATGTTTTATGACCCAGAAAGTTATGGTACTTACAAAAACCTCTCTTTTTTCTTTGCTCTAACGATGGCAATTTAGCGCAGGTGGCACTATCATTTGTCCATCTTTTACCAACAAATCGAAAATTTCATCACATTTGGTGATGTCGAAGGTATATGTTTTCTTTGGGAATCTATCATTCCTTTCTGATTCGACAAAACTCTTCCCCTGTGGGGGTGCTAATACTTTACAAGAATAAGGGGGGCCTTGTTTAAGTTCGGCAAGGTCTACTTCATTTTCGTCGAGATTCAAAGAATCCTCGCACGTCCTTTCGATATTGCCATCAATTTCGACAAAAGGCCACCTTCTTACTCTTGTTAAATCTAGTTTTCTCGTCTTTCAAACGTTCGAGCTGTCGAACTCTATCAGCCAATTGAGCCATATCTCTTAAGTATTGGGTATCTAACTTCTTTCGAATGGAATAATCAAGGCCTCCAGCGGCCATTTCAACCAGTTCATGTTCTGGCACTTGCGTGAAACACCTGGCTTTGAGTAATCGAAACCTATTGAGGTACTCTTCAATTGGCTCCGAAAACTTACATTTTACGCTAGCTAGTTCTTTCAAATTAATTTTGGTCTGGCCTATGTAAAAGTGCTCACGAAACAAGCGTTCAAGTTGGGTCCAACGACATATGGTGTTAGGTGCTAGCGTTGTGAACCAAGTGAAAGCATATTTCGTGAGGGAACTTGGAAAGTATTTTATCCTAAGGCTTTCATCATTCGCTATTTCCCCGACTTCTATCACATAACGAGCCACATGTTCGACAGTAGATTCCATCGTATCCCATGAGAATTTCGTAAATTTTGGTACTTTCGTCCTAGGGGGTAACTCTGTTTGAAGGATGTAATCTACTATCGGGGATGTAAAGTTTGGTCGAGTAAAACCAGTGTTTACTCTATTTCGAACCATAATCCTTTCGACCATGGATGCTAGATTATTGTCAATGGCTATATTATTGCGTCGAACTTCTTGGACCACGTGATCTGCATCCTGGTTTCGGTTTATCACGACCACTCCTTGGTTTCCTTCGTCTAGAACATGGACCTGGTTCGTTTGATTTTCTCTTACTGGCTCAACTATAGGAGGTTCGACTCTAACCTAGTTTTCTAAGTGTATTTCCCTTGCGTTTCTTACGTCCTATTGAGGGATGTTCGCCATTGTGTTTTGATTTCTCGGTACAGGGGGTACTCCCATGAACTCAGTCAGCCGTGTCAACTGCAGCGTCAATTGTTGGTTGGTTTGGGTAGTGTTATTGATCAATGGCTGGAAGATCTCGCCCATAGTCTGGGACAAAGTCTGAACCATTTGCATGTTGCTCTCATCCATCTGTTGCCTTAAGCACGCGACTGAGGTATTGGTCAAGTTGGGGCCTTGCGTCGAATATCCCAGACTCTGGCCCTGGAAACTTCGACCAATGTTCACACCAGATCCTGATCCTTGCAGCGGAGAAGTCACAGGGTTATCTGAAAAGACGGGGGGAGCATTTTGAAGCCCCTGCATCACAGTTGTAGGCATTCCATACGTTGGATTCTTGGGGATCTGTACCAATCGAGGAAGAGGATTTTTCCTAGGCAGGGGGCTTCCTTCTAATGGTGTCTGAGGATTGGACACTTGGGGCCCGATATATTCCAATACCGGTTGAGTATAGGGTCTTATTACAGTCGACCCAGCCCCTAGTATCGAAGGTGTTGGTACAGGCCTTACTAGGAGCCCTATTTGCTCTCCCGTCGATGGTATTGAAGTCGACGCTCCGTCGTTTCTTGTTTCTTCACTAGAGCCATTTTGTTGGCCATTTGGCTGAACGGGTTTCGTCGCCATATTCCTAGTGTTACATCCTACTAAACTTTCTTCGTTCGTAGCGGCTATTCTGCCACTTCTTAGTAACATACAATGTATTTTAAAGAAAAGTTGATAAGGCTTATATTTCTAGAGTCTTATGATCTCAAAACTTTCTTTGTTCAGCACTGTCCCACCAGGTGTGCCATTTTGTTTACCGTGTTTTTTGGTAAACAACCTCTGGTCTATCAATTTGGTGTCAAATTGACTAACTTGCAGGATTGACCATACGAAATCCTAGGATATGTGCTAAAAGGTATTTCTATTTGAGCCTATCTAGAAATGTGTTTCAACAATACTAAGAAGAAATAATTTAAAAGGGGGGCAGAAATTATCCACTATGTCTAAAAGAAAGAAGGAAGAAGAATTATTAGAGGGAAAAGAGATAAAGGTTTTTTTTTGGGAGAGAAAGACTTAATCGAAGTGGTAATGATGCACAAAAGGAAAGACGAAATAAATAAGTAAAAGTACTTGACAAAAGTAAAGAAAACAAAGTAACTTCATTGAAAAGATAAAGGATGGTTTGTTTACATCACGCACATTCTCTATAATACTCTCTTTCTCTACACTCGGATACTTGGAGTAATTTTATGAGTGACTTGTACAACAGTAAATTACAACACACTAAGTTTATGTTTAAGACTCCTATTTATAACAATAATAGTCACTGCTAATATCCGCTAATAACCTCCTTAGGCCATCTATTCCTGACAAGTGTCAGACCACATGCAGTCCTTTATCCGATGAGAGCCACTTGTCCTTCTTAGTCATAAAAAATATAACTACTCCCTCCAATATTCTAATTTCAAAACTCAATTCGTCCCTCCTTCTAAGTCTCGGTCGAAGACCACTTCGCTACTTAATTCGAAGTGTTTAATTTCAAGACTTCAATTTTTCTAAGTCCTTGGAAGACTTGTAGGTCTTTTAACACGCTGAAAATAGCCTCCAAACATGAGTCGTCGAATTGGCGAGCTAACAGTACGACGGACGTGAGGGGTGCTAATACCTTCCCCTTGTGTAACCGACTCCCGAATCCAGGATTTGGTTGCGATGACCATTCCTTTCCCTCTTTGCGTTAGGTTTATTCTGAGTGTTTCCTTTCCCTCTTATGGGATAAATAACACACGGTGGCGACTCTTCTGTCATAGTCGGCGCCGATTTTCGCAGTAGCGATATCGTCACGCGAATAAAACCCCAATTCTGTCAAAACAGGGGTTACGAACCCTTCCACCTCCACTCTCTTAACTTCCCACTTTCACACATTCAAACCCCACTACAACCTTCCGAATTCACCATTAATCCACCACCCTTCCCACTTTGACAGAACTGGGAATTTTGGATGGTGTCACTTGGATGCTGCAGAGGGCCGACATTTGGCATCTCTGCACCAACCCTCAACCGACCTACGAGCAACTCACACTGGAGTTTCTCAGTTCCTTCACGTACGTGACTTCACCCGGCGATACAAATCAGCTCACCGGCGCCGCTTGCTTCCGCATGTTCGGCACCGAATATCAAATTAACCAGGACCATATCACTGATATGCTGCAGTTTCCTCACGGCGACAACGCTCATCGCCGCCCCTCCGATCAGTTCTACCATGAAGCTTTCACTTTATGGAACCAACTGACCGGCACCACTGCTGAAAGTTGGGAGACTCTGAATGTCACTCACATCCATAATCCAACAATCCGATACTTTCATCGTGTGTTGAGCAACACCATCTTCGCTCGTGACAGTAACCACAAAGTAAACTCGAAGGAGTTGTTCTTTCTCCGTTGCGTGTTTGCTTCAGAACCCGTTGACGCCGCACCATTCCTCTTGACTCACATTCAAGCCAACTGCAACCGCGGCTCAAAACCATTCTATTTTGGTGGCATCATCACTTCTATCGCCTTAGGCCTCGGTCTTGGCAACCACCTCCAGAACCTTCGCCAGATGCCCCCTGTTTTCCTCGACACCGACCATTGCCGCGTCTCACACCTAATCAGATCCCGAGCAGATGGGAAATATCATCCGGTAGTGCGAGGTCGCACTATCCAAAGCATTATTATGCCCTCTCAGACCCGAATGCATCCGCAGGACAGAGCCAACTGGCTCTTCGATCCGAATGCTCCTACTGCCCCAACTCAGGAAAATGCCCAAGGGCCCAGGGATGAAATTCAAGAAGAGTTGGATAGAGCTGACCAGGCTGAGCCATCACAACCACCTCCTGCCGAAAGTCCTTCCTCACGTCGCCGCCGCCGTCCTGAAGTCGATTTTACAAACGCGGATCTCCTCCGCTCCATCGAACAACAGAATCAGATGATGCTTATGATGGAACAACGGAACCGAAGGGCTTAACAGTTCGAAGCTTGGCAGAGAGAACAAATCGGTCACATGAGGACATCTATGCAGCAGCTCCAGGATGGCCAGGCTAGGATGATCGACGACATGGCCAATCTCACTGTGCGAGTCGACGGCCTCCGCAACTACATTTACCACACAGGAGCTTTGAATCTCGAGGCACGCGACGAAAGAGCCAGAGGTAGAGGTAGAGATAGAGGAAGAGGAAGGGACTAGTAGTATTTTTCATTTCTTGTATTTTGTTTTCTTTGTACTTTCCCTTCCGCATTCTTTCAAATCAGTGGGGACACTGATTGAGATAGTGTGGGAGCGGAGCATTATTTCCCTTTTTCCCTATTATTTCCTATTTCGCTTGTACTTCTATTCCGCCTGCACTTTCATTCAAATTTTCAATTTAAAGTATTTCAACTTTGGCAAATAAAGCTCATTTATATATATCTCTCTATTACGTGAACTCCCCGCGCCTTATCCGACGTAATACAAAGAAACTTTTATCCTCTTCAAAGCATCACGTGATACGCCAAAGCTCAACCAAGTTTGGAATTCCCGAGAAGAAAATTCTAACAAAGCCACTACCGCCCTGACACCTTAGACCTCTGGTTTATGCGAGTCAGTTTCACTACTTGTACCAAAGCCTCAAGTCTCGCCTCAAACGGAGCCCCCAGTAGTTTATACGAGCAGTCAGCACCATCCTAAATACTTCTAAGTAAGAAACCGATGCAAATAAGTGCGTGATCTCTAGTATGAAATGAATAATCATGAAAAAGAAAAGCCATATAGCCTGAGTACAAAGACACGTTCCTTCTAAGTTAGGTGCTCCTCACCCGAGCATTTAGCCCAACGACACGAAACTCTTTAAGATTTATAATAGAATAAGCATATATGCGAAGAAAAATCAATTGAGCAAAGAGATTATAGTCACTAACAGGTTTACCTACCATGAACGTGTATGGACAACATGCTTAATATGATTGCGCCATAACGAAACCGGGTAAAACTTGTTGCAGGAGACTTGACACCGAGTTGTAGTAACATGATTGGGACTGGCTTGCATAAAAGAGAGGCCTTCGAAGACTTATAGTTTAGTGTCATCGCCGTATACGTTTTGTTTCCATTGGACCCCCGGCTTCCTAACTTGACGTCTGAGAATTCTTATCGAAAGAAGAGCGTGTCGCGTGCTTGCCAAACTTTAAATTTTTCCTACCTTTACTTGAGGACAAGCAAAGATTCATGTTTAGGGGAGTTTGATAACGCGAAATCATATATATATATATATATATATATATATATATATATATATATATATATATATATATATATATATATATATATATATATATATATATATATATATATATATATATATATATATATATATATATATATATATATATATGTCATTATATATATATATATATATATATATATATATATATATATATATATAATGACATATATATATATATATATATATATATATATATATATATATATATATATATATATATATATATATATATATATATATATATATATATATATATATATATATATATATATATATATATATATATATATATATATATATATATATATATATATATATATATATATATATATATATATATATATATATATATATATATATATATATATATATATATATATATATATATATATATATATATATATATATATATATATATATATATATATATATATATATATATATATATATATATATATATATATATATATATATAATGACATACATTTTTACTAATCAGTGACTGGTTTCACTCCGATTTCGGGTATTTCCACATTATTTGTCCAGTATTTTGCAGGTATTCAAAGTTCATGTTGAGCAAGATGAAGAAAACAAGCAATTACAGATGAAAACCAGATGAAAAACAGACCAAAAACATCAAATATGAATTTTGTTGATAGGACGGTCGTCACAAGCCCATGATGACCGTCATACGTGTTACGACCGTCATAAAACCATGACGACCGTCATGCAGACAAAAAGTGCAGAAATCTTGCACGTGCTGTAAGTGCTTTCAAATCCCAAAAGGAGTGGACCACTAGCTCCTACTTTTGCTGAGATCAATCCCACTTCCTGAGGTAACTAACCGTTGGAAAATTCCATCTATAAAAGGAGGGAACTGGTACCAGAAAAGGGGAGCTGCATTGAAGACACGAAGTGCTGACAATTTATTTTCAGAGCAATTTTTGAGTTTCAAGATTTCTTATTGTTTCCCTTTTCTTCCATTTCCTTGCAATTGTGTTTTAGTTTTCAAATTCTATTCTGTACGAGTAATTGGACCAAGACTAAATCCTGCCGATATTTTGGAGGATTTCCCAAAGGCCAATTGAATTATTTACAGGTTCTTATTATAATCGTTAATTGAATTTTATTTTCCATTATGATGCATGTTTATATATTATACCATTGTTTATGTGTTCTTAGTTTACATTCCATGTCCGACTAAATTAAAGTAATCGGTATGTAATAGGTAGTCAGATGGGATTCGATAATAACCGGTGTATACTTTCCTTTTCAAACTTATTTATGGCTTTAGTTTTTAAATCGATTTTTCTAAAATAAATGTTCGTCGCGACAGCGAGAACTTATTTAAAAGCAGTTTTGCCACGACAGTGGGAATTTCATAAAGGTACGAACCAACAAGCGACAACTGAGGTTAGGTCCAGATAGTAAAAACTAAGCATTCATTTTAAAAACAGCGACAACGCTTTAAAAAGGATTAGAGCTTAATGGTTTTCAAAAAGTAATTTTAACCGCGAACGGGATAGCGACAACATACGTTTCGCCTTAGAGTTGCGACTAGCGTCAACAACCATAGTGAGACAAAGGTCTTTAAACCGTCATTTTCTTCTTAAACTATTTTTGAAAACACCCAAAACACCGGTAACTTGTCGAATCCTTGAAGAACCAACATATTGCATACCGATTCAAGCATTTATACCTTACGTAACGTTTTTAGTTCCCCTATAATTTACACACTTATTTTGCTTTTATTCCCCTAAAACCATACCAACCTAGCTAAACACAGTAACACCCGAAAATACTAGCTTGATTACGAGTCCCTGTGGGATCGATATCTTATATTACTACGCGATAGACTGTGCACTTGCAGTTAGTTTAGTTAGACATAGAAAGTCGCGATCACATAGCCAGAGATTGAAGATTGAGTTTCAAGAGCAAAAATGGAAATCGTGATTTCTGATTCAGAGCAATTCAAAGCTTTAAGCATCTTCAGCATACAACATTGAGTGTAACTGCACAAGATTGGAGCAAGAGGAGCACCATAAATGCCTCAATTTGAAGCTACAAACCAGGTTTGAACAATTCACGATTGCACTAATTTTAGCATGATCTAAGTAGAATTGACATGTGGTTAGGCTTTAGGGAGATGTTTAGATGGATTCTGGACCAAAAATTGAAGGATTAGAGACAAATTAAGATGTAATGTGATTTCTGTTTGGATGAGAATTGGCTTGCTCTTGAGGTTTTAACATGATCTAAATAGTTTAAAATGATCTGTGAAGCACGAGGAATAGATCTGTGGTTTCAATTGAAGGTTTGGTGAGATTTGAGAACTTGGAGCATTTTCTGTTTGCATTCGTGTTTTAAAACCTAGAAGGAATTAGGATAAATGAGCATGATATTTGGATTCTGCATGAAATTTGGAGTGAGATGGTGTAAGGTTTGGTAAGGTTTGGTGATCTGCACATGATGTCTCACCGGAGACGACGACCGACGTCGTTCTCCGGCCACCGCTGCAATCTTCCCTCCACCTGAGAATTCAAACGAGGAAGATGAGTTCCCCACCCTTGGATCTGCCTGGAGTGAAGACTTTGTAATCAGATCTAACGACCATGACTTGTTCTCAAAATTGCCTTTGACCAGATGAAACGCATCATTTCATTTATGAGGTGGCAACACTAGATCCCTTAGATGAGCGTACGAAGTCCACATATCCAACGCCTTTGATTTAATTCTGGATTTAATTGTTTTTTAATTCATTTTCTTTTATTTTAATTACTTGTTTCATTTTAAATTCATTTTAATTCCAATATTGATCAGAAAAATACCATAAAAATATGAGCATGATCCTGATTTTATTTCTAATTTTATGATGCTTTTACATTTCATTTTCATGCAATTTTCAATTTAATTTGATTTTTTGCATTTTCTTTATTTTCTTTAAATTGGTTTATTTCTTCATTTTTTTGTTGATTCTTGTATGGCTGTTTGGTATTGAATTTGGATGAGATTTTTGGCTAGCTGGTAGATTAGAGATGCATGATCCCTTAGGAATTATCTCATAATTTTTAGATAACATTAGGTTCTGTTTTAGATTAGGATCATTAGACCTTCCATTTTAGGGTTTTCCTTGGATACCTTGTGATCTAGGATTTTTTTAGGTGACCTATCCATTTGATTTGATCCCTGACCTTTCTACTATAGGTCCTTAACCTTCTTAGGTTCCCCTAGAAAATCATATAGGATTTTAGAAGTAGTTTTAGTATTTTTCATAGATTTAATACTTAGGCTAGTTTTAAGATACTTTCAACATAACACTTGCTTTAGAAGGACCTCAATGGTGGCCTTTAGTTCATAATAGGTTTGCTAATCTTCTTTGTTGGTGCTTTAGGCATGTATAGGCTGCTGTTTGCTTGATTGTGGTGTTTGGTTTTGGTGTTTAGACCTTCTTTTAGTTGCTTTCTTGGAGCTTATTCAATTAGGGTTTAAGAAGAGCTTAGTTTGATTTCTCTTTCTTCAAATAAACATGGATTGCTTTGATTGCTTTCCATTCTCATCATATGATTCAAGGTCCCTATGTGGAAGCCTCATCTTTCTTTTGGAAGGATGTGTGGCATTTCACAAGAGGTAGAACCTTTGAGGATGCCTATCTCAGATGTATGGTTGAGTGCCAGGTTGGATTCCTTTGGTTTCCATCCTGCTTCCCATCATCAAGCAATAATCTTGATGTTAACTTTCTTCTCTCTTGTTGGAGCTTGTTGAAGCATGAAGATGAAGACTTCTCTTGAAGATGGCTTGGACATGAAGTTGTTTGCAGAATGTTGTTTGTTTTGCTGTTTGCTTGTTTTGTTATTGAGTTGTTTGTCTGCTATCCTGTCTGCTATTTTTTCTAATTGCTTGACTGTTGCTTGTGTGACTGTTTGGTGTGTTGCATTAGACTAGGCCTCATGTAGTTGATTTTAGGCCTAAGAACATCCTAAAGGTTGATGCTAGCTCCCTTTGCTTGTCTGCATTAGAGGTTGAGTCTGTCTCCCTCTGTTTGACTGTTATTGCTTGGCTTTGCTTGCTGGCTTAAGGTTGAGTATGTCTCCCTTGCATGTGCTTTGTGTGTTGCCTTTGGGCTTGCTTGTTCTAGAAGTTGAGCTTGGCTCCTTCTGCTTGTTTGTTGCATTGCATGCATTTTATTTACAGTTGTTACTTTACAGTTTATTTCTTTTGCTGTTGTTTTCCTTTGCCATGTTCCCCAAGGAACTCTGACTTCTCTTGTTCAAGAGAAGTTATGACAGACATTAGGGTTCTAACCATGCATGATAACATTAGGTAGTTCCCTCCTAAGCTCAACCATAGGATCAATTCTGCATGATAACTTTAGGATTGGATCAGTTCCCCTTTAGTGCGTCTTTTCTCTTCTCATCTTCAAACAAATCAAGATACAATAATAAAGGTTAATTGATGTCGTATGCTACGAGCCTTAAGCTACTTAAGAAAGGGTTGTTGGAGAGTTTCTTTTCAACAGTCTGGATGTTTAGTATGGCACCCTTTGGGTGACATGCAACGCATTCACTCTGAGGTCATAGTCTCTAGTGCGATATAAGTTGCAAACATCCATAAAAGATACTTCTTCTAAAAAACAGAAAACAAAGATCAAACTCTTTTTGTCCTCTTGGACCTTTAATCCTTGGAAACCCTTTTCATAAGGAGAGTTTTGTTAACTCCCGGTTCTACCGCAAACGGTAAACGCCTAAGTCTCCGTCGAGCGAGCTGCATGCACCAAACTGCTGGAACCGTCTGTTAACCCTACTCGGGTTTAAAACAGTTGAACAAACCTGTGTCTCTCGTTGTCCTGGACTACGTTTGCTCTGATCTTTCACGCCGTGTGAAATTACGTAGGCACGAGATGCGATATCTCAGCGAGCAACCTTCCCCGTAACCCGTAGTTAGGCGAACTACGTTGACTCTGATTTCTCGTTCCAGACGGGAATACGTAGGCATAGAGCGCGACGTTTTGCCGAGTCATTTTCTTTTCTTTTCAGACTAGCCTTTTAGTGTAGATAGATATAATCAACCTATCAGATTAACACAACAAGCGTGGATCCCATCAAGTACGATGGACGTGAGGGGTTCTAATACCTTCCCCTTGCGTAACCGACTCCCGAATCCAGACAATGGTTGCGATGACCTTGTCTTATACCTTTCGTCAGGTTTTTTTCCGATTGTTTCCTTTCCCTTTCTGTGGGATTAATAACGAAAGGTGGTGACTCTTTTGTTTTGCCGGCACCTTATTTTCGCGGTAGCGACAGCTGGGGACTTATAGCTGCTGGGGATTTTTCCGTCCCCTGGGCTGGGACCGTTTCCCATCCCTTATGCGAGTCAATCCTAGCGTTTGTGTGTTTACCTGTTGGGTTTTATTTATCGCACTTTACTTTCCGCATTTTATTTTCACTATGATATTATTATTGTGCTGTTGTGGGAAGGGGCTTTGATGAGTTAGAAGCCAGACCCAGGCTTGAGTGTACTTAGCATTAGTTGTGGAAAGTAGTGGGCGCGTGCTTGCTTTGCAGGCACTAGTGTCTCATGAAATCCACGCTCAGACGAGGTTCTCCCGGTTGACTTCTTTTCCGACCCTTTGGGCCTGAGGGGTTGTTGGTTTGGAGGATTGTCGACTTTGGGGACCGATCATTTGTGAATCAGCTGAGTGAGGCCACTTCAAGAGATGATGATGCCACACCTTCTGGGTATCGTATCATCGTTCTTGAAAGTCTGTGACGCTGGGAAACGCATAGGATGCCATACCTTGTCTATGATTAGGTCCATACCTGTGAGCGGGGTCGGGTTATTGCAGGAAACCTTAACCTTCACACTACCTGGTTTTCTTGACAGTGAATCAGTGTTGTTGGGTTCAGAGGGTTCTTATCATCAGAGATGTGGTTGTTCTCGACAGTGCATATTTATTGGTCCTCTTCAGGGTTGTATTATCAGAGCAGTTGTGTTTGAGTTGAAACAGAGCCTCAGTCTTCTCAGAAGCACGATCTTGATCCCCTGTTGCATGATTTCATTTTGCATTTTGCATAACCATTTGCATATCATTAACGTGTGTCTGTGTTGCAGGTGCATATATTACCCCCCGGTTCCTGTTTTCTTGCCTTCTGTTGTGCTAGCATGGGTTGTCTGAAGAAGAATGTGGCCTATAAGCTCCCTACCCCAGATGTTGCTTTGTTGTCTAGTTTGATTACCTTGGAAGATGATACAATGAGAGGGGAATTCATAAAATCTTATGGGAAGCTGCTCAGTTTGGTTCGTAAACCTTCGGTATATGAGTTGAATGGGTTGTATGCCTTGCTGCAGTTCTATGACCCTCCATTTAGATGCTTCACTTTCCCGGACTTCATTTTGGCACCAACATTAGAAGAGTATGTTGAGTTGTTGGGTGTACCTATCAAGAGTCAGATGCCATTTGTTCATATGGATGTTGAGCCTAACCTGGCTAATCTAGCTCTTTCTCTTCATCTGGAAGCCTCTGAGTTGATTCTGTCTAGTTGGAATGGGGTTCCTAGATTTTCTCTGCAGTTCCTAGTTGGGAAAGCCCAACAGTGTGCCAAAGACGGTTGTTGGGTCGTATTCAACGCCATTCTCGCCCTCTGCATATATGGCATCATTTTGTTTCCCAACATGCCTGATTTTGTGGACTTGGATGCTTTCCATATCTTTGCATCAGGGAATCCAGTTCCTACCTTGATTGGCAATGTGTATCATTCCGTCCATTACAAGAACAAAAATAGAAGGGGTAAGAATGTATCATGCTGTGTTCCCTTACTCTACAGATGGTTTGATAGTCACCTGCTAAAGAAGGGTATCTTTGCTTCATCTTCAGTCACAGCTGAGTGGTCTGAGCGCTTGATGGGTTTATCAGCAGAGAGTGTGGTGTGGTTTGATAGGGACATGTTGGGTACTGAAATCATATTCAGCTGCAGTGGTTTTCCGAATGTGCCTCTGATTGGAAGAAAGGGATGCATCAATTATAATCCATCTCTACTTGTCAAACAGTTTGCCTATGCTTTGAGAGGTCCGCCAAAAGATGAAGAGGTGCAGGAATCTCTGTACCTCACCGGTCTTCTAGAGGGGGATATGTTAGCTAAGCTTCAGCAGGCCTGGAATGATATCAGTAGACGAGGGAGATCATTGTTGGGCAAAAGCAAAAGCCAGGCTTACGCTCCTTATGTGACCTGGATCAAGACCAGAGCAGAGACTATAGGGATGCCTTTTCCACCTGCTAAGCAGGAGTGCCCTCCAGTGGTTGAAGAGCCTACTACCGTGTCTATTGAGAAATATAATCAGGTGTTGGCTAAGAAGGAAGAACTGAAAAAGGACAACGAAGAGTTGGAGAAAGAGCTGGCACAACTTAGAAGTGAGAGAAACGAAGTCTTCCACTCCTTCAAGAAGCAGACAAAGTTGGTGAACAGGTTAGGCACGGACTTGACTAAGCAGATAGCTGATCATGAACGTTTGGGTATGGACTTCAAATCTATCAACAATGTACTGGCCACTAAGAAGCAGAATCTGGATGAAGCATACCGGAGAATCTCCAAGTTCAATCAGCAGTGGAATGCCACTATAGCCAGCAACAAAGAGAGGGAGGATAAACTGAAACAATAGATCTCCAAATTGAAGGCTCAGGTGAAGGCCAGCGAGAAGATGTTTGATGAGGAAACTGCTCGCAGATATGCCACCGAAGACATGCTAAACAAAGTTATCGCTAACCTGAAAGATCGCAAGCAGATGTTCGAGTCTAAGAAGCGAAGGTTAGAAGATTGTTTTGGCTAAGGAGCGTGGGAAGATTCTGTTGAAGGTCTCCAGTGCACTATTATGCAGAGAGAGTTGCTTGGTGAAGGGTTACTCACTCGGCCTGACCAACCGAAGACAAAAGAGTTGCTAGAAGAGTTTCGTTCCCGTTGTCACACTTGATTATCTTTGTAACCCTTTGTATTTTCTGATCTTTGCTGTAGGCTGACCATCACCAGGCTTGTTGGTCGAGGTCATGCTATTGATTCCTCGTGTATTCATTGGCATTGTACTGCTGCCTTGTTGGGCCTTATATATATGAGATATTATCCGGACTTCTTGTTATCAGCACTGGAACTCTGGCACTCGAATCGGGGGAGAAATCTCCCTAACACACAGACACATGTTTGCATTTGCATAAATCATCTGCATAGCAGGTACCTTTAGTTGTCTCCTAACCCTCTGTTGATGCAGGTTTTAGGATTGCCGATCAGCGAATTCATCGCTACTCTACGAGAAGTAACTGCAAGAAAGCTATGGATCAAATGCAAACTGAGATACAGGAGATGCGCGACAGAATGGCGCAGTTCATGCAAGTGATGGAAATTGTGGCCAAGAGCAGCTTTAGACTCTCGTGCAGCCTCTGATCGCACGAGTTGACAGTCAGGGTGTGCTACATGGCGGAGTTACTACTGATCCTCCTCATGGCGAGACTCTCCAAGCTGGTGATGTTGTACCGGTGGTTGTCCTCAACACCGCTGAGAACGGTAATAGAGCTGGGAACGGGAATGTGACTGGTAATGGTAACGGGCATGTGGAAACCAATGGAAATGTTGGTTTCAATGTTGGAATTGGAAATGTTGGTTTTCGTGCTGGGAACACTGGTGTGGGTATTGTTGGTGGCAATCAGGGCTATGGAAATTAGAGCTATGGCAATCAAGGTTATGGAAATCAGGGTTATGGCAATCAGGGCTTCGGTAACACAGGTTTCGGCAACACAAGCAACAATGGTCACAACGCTGGTTTTGGGCCAGGTGCTGGCAATCAGGGTTTTCGTAATATGGGGTATGGTCCCAGGTTCAATCAGACTGTTTTCGGTCCTAATACTGCTTATGCTGGGTATGATAACGGGGATTCTCACTGAGGCGAGGATCGACAAGAAGATGCTTTCCCTCCGCCAGGCAGGGATCTTGAGATGCCCACTGACAATGACCGAAGGTTCAAGATGTTGGAGGACCAGATGAGAAATCTTGCTAATCAGAATTCCACGGGGTTGGACGTGGCTAACGTGGGATTGGTTCCTGGCTTGAGGGTGCCACTCAAGTTCAAAACGCCCACTTTTGACAAGTATAAGGGGGATACTTGCCCAAGAGTTCACGTGCGGCCTTACTATCGGAGAATGTCTGGACCGTCATTGGAATGTCTGATGACGAAAAGATGCTGATGCATTTTTTCCAAGATAGGTTGTCTGGGCCGTCATTGGAATGGTATATGGGGTTAGAGCCTACTCAGATTGGTAGCTGGAAAGAGTTGGCGGAAGCTTTTGTCAAGCATTACCAATATAACAGCGACCTTACGCCGAACAGGGTCCAACTCCAAAATCTTTCTCAGAAGAATGGCGAGAGTTTCAAAGAGTACACCCATAGGTGGCGTGAGCTTGCAGCTAGGGTGCACCCACCCATGGTAGAGCGTGAGTTGGTGGATATGTTCGTGGGCACTTTCTCTGGGTTGTATTATGACAGGCTTATCAATTGTACGACGGCTAATTTTTCTGAGTTGATACTCTTGGGAGAACGTATAGAGAACGTCGTCAAGATTGGTAAGATTCAAGCGGGAGAGTCAACCTCAGTTGGAGGTGGTAAAAAGGTTTTTGGGAACAAGAGACATGGGGATACTAATTCAGTATACAGCTCCCGAGGAAGAGGTAGAGGTCGAAACCAATACCGTCAGCAGCAAATTGCTAGTGTGACAATTCCTGTGCCTCAACAACAACAACAAAAACAGCAGCAGAGCCAACAACATCCTGCTCAGAGAAGAATTCAGGATAGAGAAAGGGCCGTAAGAAGAGTATTTGATGTGCCTCCACTACCGTATGCTCAGCTTCTTCCAACTTTGTTACAATTGCAGCTTGTTGAGAAAAGGACGCTAGCTCCGCCGAAGGGCACGCCTCCTTTTGGTTATGACGCTAATGCACATTGTGAATTCCACTCCGGGGCACCCGGTCACAGCATAGAGAATTGCTACGCGTTCAAGCACAAGGTGCAAGATTTGATAGATAGTAAAGCTATAAACTTTGGTAACGAGGAACCCAATATTGAGAAAAATCCGATGCCGTCTCATGGATCTGTGCAGGTGGGTGCAATCTTGGAAGATGCCAGTCTAAATTTGGTTATGAATGTGGATGAATTGAAGATGCCTCTAGGTTATGTCAAGAGCAGGTTGCTGAAAGGGGAAGTGTTCCCTGGTTGTGATACAGATTGTGTTGACTGTTTAGCCCGGCCTGAGGGTTGTGAGAGCTTAAGAAGAGGTATTCAAGGACTGATTGACAAAGGAATGTTGCAATTCGACCATACTGTTGAAGAGAAACCTGTTGAGGCAATAGATGAAAAGCAGGGCGAAGTTGCAACAGTTACGATCCCGTTTAAAACTGTCACGATATCGGCGCCTCCCAAGAGGCCGACTATTACAATAACCAAAGCTGGACCCATTCCGTATGTAAGCACTGAAGCCATCCCTTGGAATTATAGGGCGGAAGTTTATTGCAACGGAGAAAAGATCAACTTGGAGAGCCCGCCGGTAGGGTCAGTTGATAACCTTGTGGGGGTAGGGGGCATAACCCGCAGTGGTAGAATATTTGTGTCACCAGAAATAGAAGGTGAGAGAATGGCCAAGGGGAAAGGTAAAGTCAATGAAGAGGGACCTTCTCAAGAGAAGGAAAAAGAGGCTTTGACCAAAGATGTGGAAGAATTCATGAGATTAATTCGGAAAAGCGATTATAAAATTGTTGATCATCTGCAGCAGACGTCTTCTAAGATCTCGATTTTGTCATTGTTGCTTTGTTCCGAGGCCCATCGGAACGCTTTGCTGAAAGCCCTTGACGCTGCTTTTGTACCCCAGGAGATATCCATTAATCAGCTCGAAGGAGTGATTGCGCACGTGAATGCGGGGCATGGCCTTGGCTTTACTGATTTTGATTTGACAACCAGGGGCCGCAACCACAACAGTGCGTTGCATATTTTAGTTGAGTGTAGGGGCACTATTATGTCTCATTTCCTTGTTGACACTGGTTCGTCCTTGAATGTTTTGCCCAAGAAGTCACTGTTGAAGCTGGATACCCGAGGTATAATCTGCACGCCAAGAGAATTGGTAGTGAGAGCTTTTGACGGGACTAGAAGGTCCGTTTTTGGAGAATTGACTTTGCCCATCTAGGTTGGGCTAGAGGTGTTTGACACCGTGTTTTATATTATGGATATACAGCCAGCTTATAGCTGTTTGCTGGGACAACCTTGGATTCACTCTGCAGGGGCTGTGACGTCTACGTTGCACCAAAAGCTTAAGTATATGGTCAGTGGTAGCATTGTCACCATATGTGGGGAGGAAGACATCCTGGTAAGTCACATGTCATCGTTCAAATATGTCGAAGTGGATGGGGAAATCCATGAGACATTGTGCCAAGCTTTTGAAGGGGTGTAGATCAGAGACAAATCTCCTATCATAAGCAGTGGGCCAGAGGTGGCTATGTCAACGTATAGAGAAGCCCAAGCGGTAGTTCAGGCTGGGGAGACCAAAGGTTGGGGTCAAGTTCTGGAGATTCCTATTAAGCAGGACAAGTTTGGCTTAGGGTATCGCCCATCTTCGTCATCTGCATCCCAGAGCGCACCAAAGTTCAAAGGGACGATTGTGTTTACTCCAGGAGGAGTCAGTTTTGAAACGATTAATGCTATGTCTGACAATGAAGATGGAGATAGCGACTGTGACATGGATTCATGGATAAAGCCCAGCGAGCCAGGACGAATCCTATGCAACTGGTTTATCCAGGACTTTGTTCATGTGACGACAAAACAGTAATGCCTTGTTTTTCGATTATTGTACAATCCTATGTCCTACCCGGGGCATATTGATTTTATTTCAGGGCCTACTTATTTATGTGTATGCTTTGTCTTAATCATCAAATAAAGGTGTTTTCCTCATGCAAATTTTGTGATCCTTGTCTTTCTGTTTTTATTTTTAACAATAAAATGGCAATATGGTTGTATGCTTGGTTTGCATGTCATTTGAAGCATTTAAACCTTTCTCTTGTAGGATCCATATTTTAGATGACACCGATCAATAACTCCCTATGACTCGCTTCGACTTTGAGCATCCGATATTTCAAGCCGAGGAAGAGATTGTTGAGGATGACGACTTACCAGAAGAGCTGACTCGTCTGTTGAGACAAGAAGAGAGAATCATTCTGCCTCATCAGGAGGATATCGAGGTCGTTAATTTGGGTTCGGAAGAAGTTGTCAGGAATGTCCGGATAGGGGCTGCGCTGCAGAGCGATATCAAGCAGAGACTTGTCGAGATGCTTCGAGAGTATAGTGACATTTTTGCTTGGTCTTATGAAGATATGCCTGGGTTAGACACTGATATTATGGTCCACCGCTTGCCATTGCGTGAAGAATGTCCGCCGGTCAAGCAGAAACTCATAAGAACTAAACCAGATATGACCATAAAGATCAAAGAGAAAGTGCAGAAACAGTGGGACGCTGGTTTCGTAGCTGTTACAACTTACCCTCCTTGGGTCGCCAATATAGTACCTGTACCAAAGAAAGATGGTAAGGTGAGGATGTGCGTTGTCTATCGGGATCTGAACAAGGCGAGCACTAAGGATGACTTCTCGCTTCCTCATATTAACGTATTGGTCGACAATACTACTCAATTCTCTGTGTTTTCCTTCATGCACGGATTTTCGGGCTACAATCAGATTAAGATGGCGCCGGAAGATATGGAGAAAACAACTTTTATTACCCCGTGGGGAACGTTCTGCTACAAAGTGATGCCCTTTGGTTTGAAGAACGTTGGGGCAACATATCAGCGTGCTATGATGATACTCTCTCATGACATGATGCATAAAGAGATTGAGGTTTATGTTGATGATATGATTGCCAAATCCCAGACAGAGGAAGAGCATCTGGTGAATCTTCTGAAATTGTTTGAAAGGCTTAGGAAATTCAGGCTGAGGCAGAATCCTAATAAGTGCACCTTCGGGGTGAGATCTGGAAAGCTACTGGGGTTCATTGTTAGTGAAAAAGGAATAGAGGTTGATCCTGCAAAAATAAAAGCGATACAAGAAATGCCAGCGCCAAAAACAGAGAAAGAGGTTCGTGGTTTTTTGGGGAGGTTGAACTACATTTCCCGGTTCATATCTCACCTTACAGCCACATGTGAATCGATGTTTAAACTGTTGAAGAAAGATCAGGTGATTATCTGGAACGAAAATTGTCAAAAGGCGTTTGAAAGAATAAAAGAATACATGCAGGAACCTCTGGTATTGATACCCCTAGTAGCCGGAAGACCACTGATCATGTACTTGATGGTTCTTGAGAACAGTATGGGTTGTGTTCTCAGTCAACATGACGAGACTGGACGAAAAGAGCATGCGATCTATTACTTGAGTAAAAAGTTCACAGATTGTGAATCCCGTTACTCAATGCTCGAAAAGATGTGTTGTGCACTTGCTTGGGCGGCCAAACGTCTGAGACAATACATGCTAAATCATACAACCATGCTGATTTCGAAGATGGATCCGATCAAATACGTCTTTGAAAGGCAGGCACTTTCAGGAAGGATTGCCCGATGGGAAATGGTACTGACCGAGTACGATATACAGTATGTTTCGCAAAAGGCTATCAAAGGTAGCATACTGTCAGAGTACCTGGCTGAGCAGCCAATCGATGATTACCAGCCAATGAAGTTTGATTTTCCTGACGAGGATATCATGTACTTGAAGATGAAATACTACGAATAGCCGTTGCATGGTGAAGGTCCTGAGCGGGGTTCCCAATGGCAATTGATTTTTGACGGGGCTGTTAATTCATATGGAAGTGGGATTGGGGAAATCATTACGACTCCCCATGGGACGCACATCCCGTTCACTGCCAGATTGACATTTCTGGTTACCAACAATGAGGCTGAATATGAGGCGTGTATCATGGGTCTCGAGGAGGCTATTGAGTTGAGGATTAAAAATCTTGATGTGTATGAAGACTCCGCGCTAGTCGTGAACCAGATCAAGGGAGAAGGGGAGACTCGTCAGCCTAATCTGATACCGTACATGAATTATGCAAGGAGGTTGTTTCCCTTCTTTGACAAAGTAGAGTTTCACCATGTGCCACGGGCCGAAAATCAGATGGCTGACGCTCTTGCGACATTGTCTTCAATATATAAGGTTAAATTCTAGAATGATGCTCCCAGGATAGTTATCTCTCGACTTGATAGGCCCACATTCATATTCGCCATTGAGGAAGCTTCCGATGGCAAACCGTGGTATTTTGATATCCAGAATTTCCTAAAGAATCAGGAGTATCTGGCTGGGGCATCCAGCCGCGATAAGAAGACCCTTAGGAGATTGGCTGACAACTTCTACTTGAATTCGGATGGTTTTTCGTATAGGAGAAACAATGATTTGGTGCTTTTACGATGTGTGGATGAGAAAGAAGCTAATCTGCTTATGGAAGAGGTCCACGAGGGAACCTTTGGCACGAACGCCGATGGACACGCTATGTCTCGAAAGTTATTACGGGCAGGGTATTATTGCTGACAATTGAAAGAGATTGCTTTAAGTTTGCAAAGAAGTGCCATAAATGCCAAATTTATGCAGACAAGATTCAGGTGCCGCCGAGCCCTCTGAATGTTATGGCGTCACCGTGGCCTTTCTCCATGTGGGGCATAGATATGATTGGCAAAATTGAGCCCACCGCATTCAACGGACACCGGTTCATCTTGGTAGCAATCAATTACTTAACCAAATGGGTCGAAGCAGCGTCTTACGCCAATGTTACCAAGCAGGTAGTAGCCCGGTTTATCAAAAAGGACATCATATGTCGTTACGGCATCCTTAAAAGAGTCATTAATGACAATGGTTCGAACCTGAATAACAAGATAATGAAGGAATTGTGCCAGAATTTCAAGATTGAGCATCACAACTCGTCTCCCTACCGGCCCAAGATGAATGGCGTTGTCGAAACGGCCAATAAGAACATCAAGAAGATAGTCCAAAAGATGGTTGTGACATACAAAGACTGGTACAAGATGTTGCCCTTCGCATTCCATGGTTATCATACGAAGGTACGCACATCGACCGGGGCAACGCCTTTCTCACTGGTGTATGGTATGGAGGTTGTCCTACCATTAGAAGTTGAGATTCCTTCCTTGAGGGTTTTGCTTGATGTCCAACTTGATGAGGCAGAGTGGATAAGGAATCGGCTGAATTAGCTCAGTTTGATGGACGAGAAGAGACTTGCATCTATCGCATATGATCGATTATACTAGAGCCGGATGAAGAAAGCTTACGACAAGAAGGTGCGCCCTCGAAGCTTTCAGACAAGCAATCTTGTGCTGAAGAAGATTCTCCCACCACAATCAGATCACAGGGGCAAATGGACTCCCAACTATGAAGGTCCATACATCATTCGAAAGGTCTTCTCCAGAGGAGCCTTATTGTTGTCCACCATGGATGGCGAAGATTTTTCATCCCCTTTGAACTCGGACGCAGTTAAAAAATACTTTGCTTAAAGAGACCCGCTGGACAGTAAAAAGAAAGTCCAGGAAAAAATGGGGCATCCCGGCGAACCAAAAAAAAAGAAAAGGTTCGGGAAAAAATTAGGGATAAAATTGAGAAGATGTACACCCGCGAAGTCGAGAACCTGAAAAGGCGACTTCGGCAAAAAAGGGTATCCCGGTGAATTGAAAACCCGCTAAGGGCGATTCAGGCAAAAGCTAGGGATTGAAAAAGCAAATAACTGCGATCCGAGTTTGATACTGCATTGCTTAGTGGTTTGGGAGTACCTGAGGGTCGATTATCCAAGTCAATCTCTTCCAAGGACGGAGTATCGGGAAAGCGTCGGAGTCAGGCGAGTCATATGAGGATCAGCTCATGGTGTTTGTCTGTACCACGTTGCCGACATGTATACAAATTTCTTTGTACCTCTGTACAATTTGTATGTATTTTTGTAACTTCCTCTTTTCAGGAGTTGCATCCACTGTACAAACTTTGCCTATTTACAGGCCCGTTATCAATAAACGCATACTATTTAGTACTTGATGTTTGTTTCTTGTTTATATTTTACTGTTTTATTTGTGGAAAACACCGATGTTTTTGATAAACTTGCACGTGCATAAACTTGCAGGCCTCGGCCAATGATTGTTAAAACTTTGAATTAACTGAGTAGTTGTCATGGCTATTGACCTGGATATTTCCTTTCGTATAGGATATTTTGTTGTTGCTCGTATTTTGCAGGGTCGCTACCTTCGCAGCAAACAACCAAAGGGTCGTGTTCTAGCAGCCAGAGTCCCTTAACGTATGAGCAGGCTCTAGGTGATTTTATTCCTCCCCAACAAATGGAAGTCGTATCTTTATCCCCATAAGAGTTGGATGCAAGTTAGCAAGCGGTTAGGAAGTGATGTGCATCCCCAGCGGTGGTCGTGTATACAATTAATCCCCACAAGGCACAACCAGGTTGTCCATGGTTTGAAAAGGATCGTCCCCACGCAGGATGGCTCTTTCTGTTCTCCAGTAGGTTGTCTTTCCTCCAATAGGTTGATCATCCTTAGTAGAGTCCATGACTACAGATTTGTTGAGCTATCCCCCAACAGGATTGTTTTTCCCCCAGCGGAGTCGGTTCACCCTTCCAGCATTTATTTTGCTGGAATAATTCTGTGATACCCGGTTATCCCCAGCGGAGTTGGCTTTGTCTTCAGCATTTATTTTGCTGAAGCGGTTCTGTATCCATCTTTTCTCCGGCAGCCCGAGCCTGCATTTGCATCTTATTTGCATCATATTAGCATTTACACAAACGCGTAACATTTCCATCCCGTATGGAGCATTACGCCATGTTCAAACATATGCGTTTTGAAACATAAGCCAGGTTAGTTACCTCTTTGTTTCAGGTGTTTTTCCCTGCAGGAGAGTTGAATTCTTGTTCAGGATGGTTTTCAGATATTCAAATTCTTGACATAAGATATGTGATGATAACGTTCGAGTTTTCTCTTCCCCCCTAGCGGAGTTTCCCTCAGATTATTGTTACGTCAGCATTAAAAGATTTCATGGATTAGACCTTTGAAATCATTACTTGTTTGTCAAAGTAAGTACCTGGCAGTTGACGTCAGAGTTTCCCCAGTAGAGTTTTCCTCGGATCGCTGTTACGTCAGCGTTAAAAAATCTCGTGGATTAAACCTTTGGAGTTGTTACCTGTGTTGACAGAGATTGTTACCCGTGTTGACGGAGAATTGACCCGTGTTGACGAAGATCTTACCTATTTTGACCCGTGTTGGCGGAGATTGTTTACCCGTGTTGACGGAGATTTTACATGTTTACCCGTGTTGACGGAGATTTTATCCTATTTTGAACCGTGTTGACGGAGATCTTACCCATCCTTACCCGTGTTGACGGATATTGCTTACCCGTGTTGACGAAGAGTTTACCCGTGTTGACGGAGATCCTTACCCGTGTTGACGGAGATTTTCACCCGTGTTGACGGAGATCCTTACCTGCGTTGACGGATATTTTATCTGTTTTGACAGATTTTCACCCGTGTTGATGGAGATTTTACCTGTGTTGACAGAGATTGTTACTTGTGTTGACAGAGATTTTACCCGTGTTGACGGAGTTATTACCCAAGTGCGCGCTTTACATAGTGCAAGTACCAGTAGTTTCGGAAATGTTCCCCGCAGAGTTATTCGTTCAAGTCTTCGGATTCCAGATTATCACTTTTATTTAGTGCTTCACCCATTTCCGTGAAAATGGGAGGTCAAGGATAGTACATTGACCACTCGCGCTTTACGTAGTGCTTGCCCGTCTTCGGAGATGAGGTCAAGGATGATATTTTAATATGGTCCTATGACGTAGTGCCTGCTTATTGTAGCATATATTTGAAAATTGATTGTGGTTTCAATGCCTGTGGCGTCACATAGGTGGTTGATGTTGAAATCAGGTTCTGTATCAGATGATTGATCATTTTGTTGCTGTGACAATCAGATTCAATTTTCTGGATGGTTTTCCCCAAGCAGTTTTTTTGCAGTTTATTTCTTCGGTTAGCAAATTTCCGGGTTCTTTGGTATTCAACCGTCTTTTACCTCGATTGTTCGAAAGCCGTTCGCCTTTCATCAAGTCAGGTCCAAGCCGTTTGAATAGGGGCAGCTGTTGCACCCCAAAAAATTTGCCTAACCTTTTCTTACTTGGTTTATGTTTCATTGCATTAGCATTGCATTGTTCTAGCCTTTGCATAGCATAGAATTATTCATTTAGCAGGGGATCAAGTGTGGTTTATATTAAGAGGAGCCTATCTAGAGGTCTTGTTCAAGTTTGAGAAGTCACCAAAGCCATCAGGAAGAGGGTTGTGTTCTTGAGAGGTTCAGTTGTTTGTATGTGGTTAATCTCCTAACCTGGGGACCAATTGAAGACCATCAATGGGTTGTGGAGCCTTGATCATGGATAGGGTATATGGATGGAGCTCATGGAGTGCCTTGAGGGTCATGAGAGAGCTCAGACAAGTCATTATGCCATGTGTGAAGAGCCACATTTGAGGGTGTTGCAATTAGGGTTTTCACCTGAGTAACCCTAAGTCAACTGTGCAATTGAAGAGGATCAAAGCTCAATTCTAATTCTTTGTAATCAGTGAGAGTTGTGTTGCGACACATGAGGTGATATTCCAAGATCAATCCAAGAAAAGTTCAAAGTGTGAGGAGTTGCTAAACTAGGGTTCTCAGGGTAAAATCCCCTATTTAGTGCCTAACTTCAAGACTAGTTATCTCAAGATGCAAGTTTCATCTCCACTTTTGGCCAACATGAAACTTTTATATCATGCTCGTAGCTTTAATTTTAGTACTAGAAGTCCTCCATTGGATTTATAGAACTCAAGTTATGATCCAGACAACATACAGGTGATCAGATGAATGTGAAATTTGTCTGTGAAAGTCAACCATCTTCTATGGAACTTTTGACCTAGAAGAGTGTTTCTCCTAAACTTTTGGCCAACATGAAAGTTGTAGGTCTTGATCTTAGCTTTCCAAATTGTACTATAAGTCTTCCATCTGATTTGTAGAACTCAAGTTATAAGGTTTACAAGTTAGGGGTATTTTGGGAAAGTAAGATTATAGGTCATTTGGCATTATAGGTCATTTTCACTATCTTGAAAGCTTCAAGTGAAATTATGGTCAACATGAAACTTGCTCAAAATGATGTTTTTAGGTCAACCATCTACTCATGATGCATTGATTTGACTTAGGGTGAGACTTGGTTTGAAGGAGATTGACAAAAGGGGAACTTAAAGGGATTTAAGTGAAAAATTCAAAATTAATTCATGAGTGTTCAAACAAGGCCAAGTGAGTACTCATTTTAATCAGAAAAAACATTCTAAGCACTTTCATTTGGGGCTTATTTCATGGTGGTTTGATTTGTTACTTCATGAATAAGCAACACATCAAAGATTGCTCATAAGGTGCAAACAAGCTTTCCTTTTGATTCCTACACTCTCACCAGACCATAGGCAAGCTAATTGAAGTTTCTAGAAGGTTGAAACAGCCAGAATTCGTGCATTGCATTGTTGAGTTTTTGAAGGAAAATTGAAAGGTGGATATTCTGATTTGGGCCTTCAATGGACCTCCAAAGCCCACAAACATCTTCTATATAAGTTCAATGATGGATTCAGATCAATTTTGGGTGTTGATTTCGTGCCATAGCCAGAGATTAAAGATTGAGTTTCAAGAGCAAAAGTGGAAATCGTGATTTCTGATTCAGAGCAATTCAAGACAATTTAAAGCTTCAAGCATCTTCAACATACTGCGTTGAGTGTAATTGCACAAGATTGGAGAATGAGGAGCACCATAACTGCCTCAATTTGAAGCTACAAACTAGGTTTGAACAATTCACGATTGCACTAATTTTAACATGATCTAAGTAGAATTGACATGTGGTTAGGCTTTAGGGAGATGTTTAGATGGATTCTGGACCAAAAATTGAAGGATTAGAGACAAATTAAGATGTAATGTGATTTCTGTTTGGATGCGAATTGGCTTGCTCTTGAGGTTTTAACATGATCTAAATATTTTAAAATGATCTGTGAAGCATGAGGAATAGATCTGTGGTTTCAATTTAAGGTTTGGTGAGATTTCAGAACTTGGAGCATTTTCTGTTTGCATTCGTGTTTTAAAACCTAGAAGGAATTAGGATGAATGAGCATGATATTTGGATTCAGCATGAAATTTGGAGTGAGATGATGTAAGGTTTGGTAAGGTTTGGTGATCTGCACATGATGTCTCACCGGAGAAGACGACCGACGTCGTTCTCCGGCCACCGCTGCAATCTTCCCTCCACCTGAGAATTCAAACGAGGAAGATGAGTTCCCCACCCTTGGATCTGCCTGGAGCGAAGACTTTGTTATCATATCTAACGACCATGACTTGTTCTCAGAATTTCCTTTGACTAGATGAAACACATGTTTCATTTATGAGGTGGCAGCACCAGATCCCTTAGATGAGCGTACCAAGTCCACATATCCAACGCCTCTGATTTATTTTTGGATTTAATTGTTTTTTAATTCATTTTCTTTTATTTTAATTACTTGTTTCATTTTAAATTCATTTTAATTCCAATATTGATCAGAAAAATACCATAAAAATATGAGCATGATCCTGATTTTGTTTCTGATTTTATGATGCTTTTACATTTCATTTTCATGCAATTTTCAATTTAATTTGATTTTTTTGCATTTTCTTTATTTTCTTTAAATTGGTTTATTTCTTCATGTTTTTGATGATTTTTGTATGGCTGTTTGGTATTGAATTTGGATGAGATTTTTGGCTAGCTGGTAGATTAGAGATGCATGATCCCTTAGGAATTATCTCATAATTTTTAGATAACATTAGGTTCTGTTTTGGATTAGGATCATTAGACCTTCCATTTTAGGGTTTTCATTGGATACCTTGTGATCTAGGATTTTTTTAGGTGACCTTCCCATTTGATTTGATCCCTGACCTTTCTACTATAGGTCCTTAACCTTCTTAGGTTCCCCTAGAAAATCTTATAGGATTTTAGAAGTAGTTTTAGTATTTTTCATAGATTTAATACTTAGGCTAGTTTTAAGATGCTTTCAACATAACACTTGCTTTAGAAGGACCTTAATGGTGGCCTTTAGTTCATAATAGGTTTGCTAATCTTCTTTGTTGGTGCTTTAGGCATGTATAGGCTGCTGTTTGCTTGATTGTGGTGTTTGTTTTTGGTGTTTAGGCCTTCTTTTAGTAGCTTTCTTTGAGCTTATTAAATTAGGGTTTAAGAAGAGCTTAGTTTGATTTCTCTTTCTTCAAATAAACATGGATTGCTTTGATTGCTTTCCATTCTCATCCTATGATTCAAGGTCCCTATGTGGAAGCCTCATCTTTCCTTTGGAAGGATGTGTGGCATTTCGCATGAGGTAAAACCTTTGAGGATGCCTATCTCAGATGTATGGTTGAGTGCCAGGTTGGATTCCTTTGGTTTCCATCCTGCTTCCCATCATCAAGCAATAATTTTGATGTTAACTTTCTTCTCTCTTGTTGGAGCTTGTTGAAGCATGAAGAAGAAGACTTCTCTTGAAGATGGCTTGGACATGAAGTTGTTTGCAGATGTCGCTACTACGAAAATCGGCGCCGACTATGACAAAAGAGTCGCCACCGTGCGTTATTTATCCCACAATAGGGAAAGGAAACGCTCAGAGTAAACCTAACACAAAGAGGGAAAGGAATGGTCATCGCAACCAAATCCTGGATTTGGGAGTCGGTTACGCAAGGGGAAGGTATTAGCACCCCTCACGTCCGTCGTACTCGACGGGATCCACGCTTGTTTTCTATCTAAGGGTGTGTTTATCTATCTACTCTAAAGGTTTGGGTTAAAAAGAAAAGAAAATGACTTGGCAAAGTGTCGCACTTTATGCCTACGTATTCCCGTCTAGAACGAGAAATCAGAGTCAACGTAGTTCTCCTAACTACGGGTTATGGGGGGAAGGTTGCTCGCCGAGATATCACATCTCGTGCCTACGTACTTTCATACGGCATGAAAGATCAGAGCAAACGTAGTTCGGGCTACGGAAGACACAAGTTTGTCTGACAGTTTTTTTATCTCCTTATGAAAGGGTTTTCCTGATTAAGGTCCAAGCGGACAAAAAGAGTTTGATTGTTTGTTTTCAGTTTTTTTATGCAAGAACTGTTTTTTAGGATGTTTGTAATCTCCGTCACACTAGAGACTATGACCTAGGAGTGAATGGGTTGCATGTCACCCAAAGGGTACCATACTAAACATCCAGATTAATGGAGAGAGACCCTCCACCAACCTTTTCCCAGATAGCTTAAGGCTCGTAACGTACGACTTCAATTAACCTTATTACTGTATTTTTGAATTGTTTTGAGATGAGAAGAGAAAGACGCCCTAAACCTATGGTTGAAAGGGAATCTACCTAACAATTATCATGCATGGGTCAAAACCTAATATCTATCATAATTCCCTCTTGCACAGAGGAAATCATAGATCCTAGGGGAAAACAACAAAAGAAAGCAAGCAGTAAACAGTACACAGTAAAATGCATGCTATGCAACAGTACAAGCGAGGCAAGGGAGTCCGACTCCACCTCAAACCTATAGGAAGCAACACAAGCAAACAGACAATACAACAAAAGAAAAACAGAGGAAGCAGCCCAAGCAGCAACAACAGTCTTCAGCAACTTCAATACTCAACAGCAGCTCTAAACAACAAATCCTCTTGACAACAAAGTTGACAGCAAAATGGCTTCATCTCCAAGCTTCTCCTATCTTCAAGCTTCTTCAATCTTCATCTTCAAGCTATAGCAAGCCCCCACAAGAAAAGAAATCATCATTGATATCAAATTACAATGTTAGGAGACCTAATGAAAACTAAAGGAATTCATCAGGAACCAACATGAAAGAAAGTGCATCCTCAAAAGTTCTACTCATTAAGGCATGCCACTCATCCCTACAAAGGAGAGATGAAGCTTCCTTAAGAGTACTTTTCATCATAGGATAGGATAGAAGCAAACAATGCATTCTATGTTTGATGAAAGAAAGAAAGACTAGTTCTAATGGCTCTTCCTAAAACCTTAATCCTATAAGCTTCTAAAAAGCTCCTAAAAAAAGAAGAAAACTTCAACTCCAAGCTCCAATCTTCAAGCCACAGCAGCTACACCAAATCTAGAAGACCTCCCAAAAAGGAAAACAAGCTCCACAAGCTCCAAAGTCACCAACAAGACCAAACAAGCAAAGGCACACAAGATAAAACACCACAAGCACAAGTAAATTGCAAAATACAATTAAAATAGAAAACAAAGTTGTAAAATTCTAATAAATTTCCTAGGGGAACATACATGTTTGAACATTCTAGGGTTAAAATATTAAAGCCTAATTCAACTTCTAAGTCATCTAAACAATTCCTAAGTTGAAGGATATCAAGGTGACCCACAAGTTTGGGGAGGCTCTAAACTTAAAACCTAAAACAGAACCTAAAGTTGTCTTAAAATTCTAACAAAAATTATAAGGGATCATGAATATCTACCCTAAAACATACTAAAATATCTCAGCCAGAAATAATACCAATTGGAAGAACAAAAATCAACAAAACAGATGAGCAATTATGCAAATACTAAAAAAACTACATAAAATGAGAAAAATCAAATTAAATTGAAAAATGCATGAAAATGCATTTTATTGATTCCAAAAAAATCACAAATTCTCTCAAGATCATGGAGGTATTTTTAAAATAGTTTTTGGATCAAGAATGAATTTAATATGAATTTTGGAATCAATAAAGCATTAAAATAAAACAAAAATGAAATAAACTAAATTCAAATGCTGAGAAAACACACACGCCCTTGGATCAGTTGACAAGTCAAAGCATCCAAAGACTCACACGCTGCCAGCACATTTATTTAAACGCCTGCGTTTTGGTTCCAAAATCTCACTTTTCAGATTATAACACAATCATTGGATCTGGTGGTCAGTCAAGGTCAAAGGCTGATCCGATGGTCATGGACTCGTCTTCCTCACAACTCAGACTGGCTGGATGGACAGCAGGGACGGTGGCCGAAGAAGACTCCGTTTGTCTTCTTAGGCGAGGTTCAAGATACAGGCAACCAAAAATCACAAAGTCTACATCAAACTTGCTCAGTTTTCCACAAGGATTTCAAATCTCCAGTTCATTTCATCCATCTCTCAATAGGTAGTAAAACACGAAGCAATGTTCAGACATCATGTCAATTTTGATTATCACCAATTGCTAAACTAAGTGCACAAAAATGATCCTCACACCTTCTACATTACTAAGATCTATCCAAATCAACTTGAATCCTCAAGGTCAGATCAACTCGAGGCCAAACAGAAATTACATGTCATGATCCACCATCACCAACTGCTTCCAAACTGATCCTAAAACGATCTACATTGCACCTAGATCCTAACCACAGGTTCAAATCTAACTACATCATGCTAATTCATGTGGAATTTTGAATGTTACTAACCTGTTGTAGATCTAGTAACAGATGCACTTGGAGCACGATTCTTGCTTCAAAATTCTCCAGATATCTTTAATAATCCAAGAGAAAGAGTCTGCAACCTTCAATTTGCCTTGGACTTGCTCCAAACTAAAAATCCGAATTTGAGTTTTCTCCTCTGAAATTTCACTTGCTACTTCCGGTTTCTGCGCGCAATGAACACCAACCTCACTCTGAATTCAATGATATGAATATATAGAAGGTTTCTATGGGCATTGGTCGCTTGTTTGAAGCCCAACCCAGTAGTTTGTATCTGCTGGTTTTCCTTCACATGTGCAATGTAACAGTCGTGCATTCTCACTTGTAACTTGTTCTAGAAGCTTCATTTGGCTTGCAAATTCCCTTGTGAACGAAAATGGAACAAGAGAATAGCCTGAATTGCAATGGTAAGGAACTTGGATGTGTAACTTGCATTTGAAGCAACCATATGGCAACTTGTAAAACTTGTCCTTTGCCCAAAAATTTGATGATGCCAAAGTGTTTTAAATTCTCTTTACACCCAAAATATGTATTCATTTGCTATGTTTTGGTCATACAACTCAAAATGTGAATTTTCCCCCTTTTAATCCTTTGAAAATCTTCCTTATTCAAACCATTTCAAACCAAGTCTTGCTATGAGCCTAATCAATTAACCATGAATTCTTGGTTAGCCTAAAAACCACATTTTGGACAAGTTTCATGTTGAACAAAAATCCATTTGACAAGTGCAAGTTGGAGATTTTGACCTATGATTGAAAATGGCCTATAATCTCACTTTCCCAAAATACCCCTGACTTGTAAACCTCATAACTTGAGTTCTACAAATCATATAGAGGACTTCTAGTACAATTTATAAATCTAAGATCATGCGGAACAACTTTCATGTTGGCCAAAAGTTCAGGTGAAACATCCTTCTAGGTCAAAAATAGCTTTGAAGTCAGATGATTTTCACAGACAAATTTCAGAGGCATCTTGGGACTTGTAACTTGTCTGAATCATAACTTGAGTTCTATAAATCCCCTTGAGGACTTCTAGTACTCAAATTAAATTTATTGAGATTCTCTACAATTCTCATGTTGGCCAAAGATCCATTTGAAACTTGCGTCATGACTTATGTGATCTTGAAGTTAGGCACTAAATAGGGGATTTTACACTGAAACCCTAATTTAGCAACTTCCCACACTCTTGACTCTTCTTGACTTGATCTTGGAACAACACCACAAATATCTCATCACATCATTTCGTGAACTCCATGACCTAAAAGTAGGCTTTCATATTCTTCAATTGCACAGTTGACCTAGGATCAACCCAGATGAAACCCTAATTGCTTGCACCTCAACTTTGGCTCTTGCACTTGACACAATGACTTGATTGAACTCTCCCATGGCCCTCTAGGAATTATATGAGCTCCATACACATCATCTTCTCATATTCAACACTTCACATCCCTCTGATGGTCCTCAATTGATCCTCAAGTTAGGAGCAAATCCATCTGCAAGAATCTAAACTCTTAGGCAATCAAATCACCTCCTAATGACTTTGATAACTTCTCAATCTTGAATAAAACCTCTTGCTAGGATTCTCTTGATAAGAAATCACACTTGATCCCCTGCTATATGAATGATATCATGATATGCAAATGATATAACTATGCAAATGTTAATGCAATGAAACATAAACCAAGTAAGGAAAAGGTTGGGCAAACTTTGGGGTTCAACAGCTGCCCCTATTCAAACGGCTTGGACCCGACTGAGTGAAGAGCGAACGGCTTTCAACCAATTAAGGTAGAAGACGGTTGAATACCAAGAAACCCTGAAATTTGCCAACCACAGAAATAAACTGCGAAAACTTCTTGTGGGAACAACACCCATTACACTGAGCCTAGTTGTTACGGCAACAACTGATCAATCATCTGATAAAACTTTGGATTTCACCATCAACCCCCTGTGTGACGCCACAGGAATTGAATTAACTTTGCAAGAAACAACTCTGTCCACAACGGGACTAAATTCGTCAACACGAGAAGAGACTCCATCACCATGGGTACAACTCCGTCCATAACTTGAATAACGATCTCTGTCAATCATAGGTAATGACTCCGTCAACACGGATAATAATCACTAGCGACCTCACTGAGGACAACTCCGTCCATCACGAGTAACGATTCCATCAACATGGGTGACAATCACTATCAACACAGGTACGATTCCGTCAACACGGATAACAATCACCGTCAGCACGGGTAGCAATCTCTGTCAATCACAGGCACAAATTCCGTCAACACGGATAACGATCTTTGTTAGCCACAAGTAACAATTCCGTCAACACGGATAACAATCACTGTCAACACAGGGAAACAATTTCGTCAATACAGATAACAATCTCTGTCAATCACAGGCACAAATTCCGTCAACACGGATAACAATCACCGTCAGCACGGGTAACAATCACTGTCAACACAGGTACAATTCCGTCAACACGGATAACAATCACCGTCAGCACGGGTAACAATCATTGTCAACACAGGTACCATTCCGTCAACACGGATAATAATCACCGTCAGCACGGGGAAACAATTCCGTCAACAGGGATCCGTTTGAAGAATACTTTGCTGGGGAATACGAGAAATTTAACCAAACCACTCTGTGGGAAAAAAGTCTACTGGGGAAATCACTAGCGATAACTCCAAAAGTTTGAGCCATGAAATCTTTTAATGCTGACGTAACAGCAATCCAGGAATATTTCCGAAGAGAAACTTAACCAAGCAACTCTGTTAGGGGACGAACGTTATCATCACCTATCTCACGCTGAGAATTTGAATATTTAGAGATCCTTCTGAGCAAGAATCTCACTTCTCTACAGGGAACAACACCTGAAAACACATAGGTAACCAACCTGGCTCATGTTTCAAAATGCGTATGTTTGACAATGGCGTAATGCTCCATACGACATGGAAATGCTACGCGTTTGGCTAGATGCAAATATGATGGTATATGCACAATGCAAAGATGCCAAGAGGCGCTTTAGCAAAATAAATGTTGAAGACAAAACCAAATTCACTGGGGATGAACGGGTACCACAGACATATTCCAGCAAAATAAATGTTGGACAGGTGAAACCAACTCTGCTGAGGATAACCATTCTGTTGGGAAATGGCTCACAAGCTTGAAATTACGAACTTTGCGAATGATGTTCATCCTGTCGGAGGAAAAACAACTACTGGGGAGAAGGAAAAGCAGTTCCTCGCGGGATAATCCTTCTGAACCAAAGATGACTTGGTTATATTCTGCGGGAATTACCCATGCTGTGGATTGAGTGCGTACATACTCACTGCTGGAAATGCACCTTCTATTGGGGACATCAAGATCCACTGAGGATACTCTCTTGGCAGCTTTCCTGGGGAATACTTTTCTGGGGAGGACAACCCACATCCAGTAGGGATAAGTGCCATCTCAACTCTCTCTGGGATAAGATATGACTTCCATCTGCTGAGAAGTAATACAATCACTTTGTCACAAGACTCCGGCTGGGGAAACACGAATTCCTTGACCGTTTGCTTCAAAGGTGTGAGCCCTGCAAAACACACACGAGACAAAACAAATCTACACAATGAGATCTATCCCGGTTATTATCCATGACATTTATTCAGTCCATTCAAAGTTTTAACAATTATTGGCAAGGGCCAACAAGCTTATGCACATGCAAGTTTATCAAAAACATCGGCGTTTTTCACAAACAAAACAGCAAAGAACAAGCATCAAGTACTGAATAACATGCTTTATTGATAACGGGTCTGTAAATAGGCAAAATTTTGTACACTGGATGCAACTCCTGAAAAGAGGAAGTTACGCACAAGCAAAATGCAAATATTATAGAAGTAGAAAGAAAATTTGTATACATGTCGGCAACGTGGTACAGACGAACACCATGAGCTGATCCTCCTATGACTCGCCTGACTATGACGCTTTCTCGATACTCGATCTTCAGAAGAGATTGTTTTTGATATACGACCCTCAGGTACTCCCAAACCACTAAGCAATGCAGTATCAAACTCGGACCGCAGTCGTTTGCTTTTTTAAATCCCTAACTTTTGCGTGAACCGCCCTTTGCGGGTTTTCAATTCACCGGGATACCCTTTTTTGCCGAAGTCGCCCTTTTCAGGTTTTCAACTTCGCGGGTGTACATTTTTCAATTTTATCCCTAACTTTTGCCCGAACCTTTTATTCCTTTTTTATGGTTCGCCGGGATGCCCTATTTTTGCTTGGATATTCTTTTTTCTGTCCAGCGGGTCTCTTTAAGCAAAGTATTTTTTAACTGCGTCCGAGTTCACAGGGGATGTAAAATCCTCACCATCCATGGTGGATAACAATAAGGCTCCTCCAGAGAAAACCTTTCTAACAACGTATGGACCTTCATAGTTTGGAGTCCATTTGCCCCTGTGATCTGATTGTGGTGGGAGAATCTTTTTCAGCACAAGATCTCCCGTCTGAAAGCTTCAAGGACACACCTTCTTATCATAAGCTTTCTTCATCCGGCTCTGATACAGCTGACCATATGCTAGAGAAGCCAGTCTCTTCTCATCCATTAAACTGAGCTGATTCAGTCTATCTTTTACCCATTTTGCCTCATCAAGTTGGACATCACGCAAAACCCTCAAAGAAGGAATCTCAACCTCCAATGGTAGGACAGCCTCCATACCATATACCAATGAAAAAGGAGTTGCTCCGGTTGATGTACGTACCGTCGTACGATAATCGTGCAAAGCAAAAGGCAACATCTCATGCCAGTCCTTGTAGGTCACAACCATCTTTTGAACGATCTTCTTTATGTTTTTATTGGCCGCTTCAACAGCGCCATTCATCTTAGGCTGATAAGGAGAAGAATTGTGATGTTCAATCTTGAAATTCTGGCACAATTCCTTCATCATCTTTTTATTCAAATTTGAACCGTTGTCAGTGATAATCCGCTCCGGGATTCCATATCTGCAGATAATATCTTTCTTGATAAATATGGCTACTACCTGCTTGGTAACATTAGCGTACGATGCCGCTTCAACCCATTTGGTGGAGTAATCAAGAGCTACTAAGATAAAACGATGCCCGTTGGATGCCGTGGGCTCAATTTTCCCAATCACATCAATTCCCCACATGGAAAATGGCCAAGGTGATGACATAACATTCAGAGGGATCGGAGGCACATGAATCTTGTCTGCATACATCTGGCATTTATGATACTTCTTTGCAAACTTGAAACAATATGTTTCCATCGTCAGGCAGTAGTACCCTGCTCGTAATAACTTTCTCGTCATTGCATGTCTGCCGGCATGCGTGCCAAATGTACCCTCGTGGATTTCTTCCATGAGCAACTTAGCCTCTTTCTCGTCCACACACCGCCACAACACCAAGTCGTGGTTTCTCTTGTATAAAACACCATCCGGATTCAAATAGAAGTTTCCAGCCAATTTCCTAAGAGTCTTCTGATCACGACTGGATGCCCTAGCCGGATACTCTTGGTTCTTCAGGAAATTCTGGATATCATAATACCACGGTTTGCCATCGGAAGCTTCCTCAATGGCGAATATGAAAGCGGGCCTATCAAGGCGAGAAATAACTATCCTGGGAGCCTCATTCCAGAAGTTAACTTTATACATTGAAGACAAAGTCGCGAGAGCGTCTGCCATTTGATTTTCTGCTCGTGGTACATGGTGCAATTCCACCTTGTCAAAGAAAGGTAACAACCTCCTTGCATAATTCATATAGGGTATCAGATTGCGCTGGCGAGTCTCCCACTCTCCCTTGATCTGGTTCACAACTAGAGCAGAGTCTCCGTACACATCAAGATTTTTAATTCTCATATCAATAGCTTCTTCGAGCCCAATAATGCACGATTCATATTCGGCCTCATTATTGGTAACTGGAAAGGTCAATCTAGCAGTGAATGGGATGTGAGATCCATGGGGAGTAGTAATAATTGCCCCTATTCCACTTCCGTATGAATTAACGGCACCGTCAAATATCAATTTCCATTTGGAACCCAGCTCTGGACCTTCATCAGGCAACAACTCCTCACAGTCCTTTATTTTTACGTACATGATATCCTCGTCAGGAAAATCAAACGTCATTGGCTGGTAATCATCAATTGGCTGCCTAGCTAGGTACTCTGACAGAACGCTACCTTTAATAGCCTTTTGAGAAACGTACTGAATATCGTATTCTGTCAATACCATCTGCCATCAGGCAATCCTTCCGGAAAGTGCTTGCTTTTCAAACACGTATTTGATTGGGTCCATCTTCGAAATCAGCATGGTTGTATGATTTAGCATGTATTGCCTCAAACGCTTGGCAACCTAGGCTAGTGCACAACACGTCTTTTCGAGCATTGAGTAACGGGACTCACAATCTGTGAACTTTTTACTCAAGTAATAAATCGCATGCTCTTTACGTCCAGTCTCGTCATGTTGACCGAGAACACAACCCATGCTTTTCTCAAGAACCGTCAAATACATAATCAATGCTCTCCCGGCTACAGGGGGTATCAATATTGGAGGTTCCTGCAAATATTCTTTTATTTTTTCAAACGCCTTTTGACAATCTTCATTCCAGGTCACAGCCTGATCCTTTTTCAACAACTTGAATAATGGTTCGCACGTGGCCGTTAGATGAGATATGAACCGAGCAATGTAATTCAATCTCCCTAAAAAGCCACGAACCTCTTTTTCTATTTTCGGCGTTGGCATTTCTTGTATTGCTTTTATCTTAGCAGGATCAACCTCAATTCCTTTTTCGCTCACAATAAACCCCAATAGCTTACCGGATCTCACCCCGAAGGTGCACTTGTTAGGATTCAGCCTCAGCCTGAATTTCCTAAGCCTCTTGAACAATTTCAGAAGATTGACCAGATGCTCTTCCTCCGTCTGGGATTTGGCAATCATATCGTCAACATAGACTTCGATCTCTTTATGCATCATGTCATGAAAGAGTGTTGTCATAGCTCGCTGATATGTTGCCCCGACGTTCTTCAAACCAAAGGGCATCACTTTGTAGCAGAACATTCCCCACGGGGTAATAAAAGTTTTTTTCTCCATATCCTCCGGCGCCATCTTTATCTGATTATAGCCCGAAAAGCCGTCCATGAAGGAAAACACGGAGAATTGAGTGGTGTTGTCGACCAGCACATCAATATGAGGAAGCGGAAAGTCGTCTTTTGGGCTCGCCCTATTCAAATCTCTGTAATCAACGCACATCCGCACCTTACCATCTTTCTTTGGTACAGGTACTATATTGGCGACCCATGAGGGATAAGTTGTAACAGTCAGAAAACCGGTGTCCCACTGTTTCTGAACTTCCTCCTTAATTTTCACAGCCATATCTGGTCGAGTTCTTCTGAGTTTTTGCTTAATCGGCGGACATTCCTCATGCAATGGCAAACGGTGAACCACCATATCAGTATCCAGCCCAAACATGTCTTCGTAAGACCAAGCAAAGATATCGCTGTACTCCCGAAGCATTTCGATCAAACTTCACTTGATATCACTTTGCAGTGCAGCCCCTATCCGGATATTCCTGACAACCTCTTCGGACCCCACGTTAATAATTTCAATTTCCTCCTGATGAGGCAGAATGATTCTCTCTTCTTGTTTCAAAAGTTGAGTCAGCTCTTTTGATAAGTCATTATCCTCAACAATTTCTTCTTCTGCTTGAAATATCGGGTGCTCGAAGTCGAAGCGAGTCATAGGAAGTTCGTGATTAGTTTCGTCTGAAATATGAATCCTGCAATGAGAATGGTTAAATGGTTCAAATAATGCAAACAAAACACATAACCACGTTGCCATTTTATTGTTAAAGCAAAAACAGGAAAAACAGGGATCACAAAATTTGCATGAGAAAAATGCCTTTATTAATGATTAAACAAAGTATACACATAAGCAGGTAGCCCTAAAAGAAAAATCAATATGCCCCGGGTAGGACACAAGATTATACAATAATCAAGAAAACAAATCATTACTGTTTTGTAGTCATTGGGACAAGTTCCTGGATAGACCAGTTGCACAGACTCTGTCCTGGCACGCCAGGCTTGATCCACGAGTCCATGTCGCAGTCACTATCTCCGTCTTCAGCATCGGAAACAACATTAATCGTTTCATAACAGACTCAACCTGGAGTGATCACCACTGGCCCTTTGATCTTTGGCACGCCTGATGCGGAAGATGACGATGTCGGGCGATACCCCAGCCCAAACTTGTCCATCTTGACAGGAATTTCCAAGACTTGGCCCCATCTTTTGGTTTCTCCAGCCCGAACCACTGCCTGAGCGTCTTTGTACGAAGACATGGCCACCTCTGGCCCTTTGCTGGGAACATGAGACTTGTCCTTGATTTGCAACCCCTCGAAGGCTTGGCATGGCGTCTCATGGATATCCCCATCCAGTTCGACGTACTTGAATAACGAAAGATGACTAACCAGAATATCCTCATCTCCGCAAATAGTAACAATATTGTCATTGACCATGTATTTAAGCTTCTGATGCAGCGTGGACGTCATAGCCCCTGCAGAATGTATCCATGGTCGCCCAAGTAAACACCTGTAAGCTGGATGTATGTCCATGATGTAGAACACAGTGTCAAACACTTCCGGCCCGACCTGGAGTGGCAATGTTATGGACCCAAACACCGACCTTCTGGTCCCATCAAAAGCCCTCACGAATAAATCACTTGGCGTGCATATGATTCCTCGGACATCTAGCTTCATCATAGCCTTCTTAGGTAACACATTCAAAGATGATCCGGTGTCTACAAGAACGTGCGACATAACAGTGCCCGGGCATTCCACTGAAATGTGCAAAGCCATATTATGATCCCGACCTCTAGGCGTCAAATCAAAGTTAGTAAATCCCAGGCTGTGTCCAGCATTCACATGCGCTAGTACCCCTCAAGCTGATTAACAGTTACTTCCTGAGGTACAAAAGATGTGTCCAAGATTTTCAACAAGGCATTCCGATGAGCCTCGGAACAAAGCAACAAAGATAGTATGGAAATTTTAGAGGGCGTCTGCTACAAGTGCTCCACAATCTTATAGTCACTTTTGCGAATCAAACTCATAAACTCTTCTGCATCTTTGATCGACATTTCTTTCTCTTTTGACTGGGAAGGTCCTCCTTCATTCACTTTGGCTTTGCGTCTAGCAATCCTTTCAGCCTCGATTTCAGGTGAAGTAAAAATTCTACCACTGCGGGTCATGCCTCCCGCTCCAACAAGATTGTCCACTGCCCCTGCCGACTGGCTATCCACATTAATCTTTTCCCCGTTGCAAAAAGCTTCCAACCCATAATTCCATGGAATGGCTTTCGTACTTTCATAAGGAACGGGCCCTGCTTTCATTATCCTGATAGTTGGCCGCTTGGCGGGTGCTGATATCGTAATAGTCTTTCGTGGAATTGTAATTGTTGCGACCTCACCCTACTTTTCCAATCTTACCTCACCAGGTTTCTCAACAGCAGTACGGTCAAATTGCAAAGTTCCCTCATCAATCATGGCCTGAATACCCTTCTTCAAATCAATACATCCCTCTGGTCGGGACCAACAATCCAAACAGTACTCATCACATCCGGGGAAGACCCCTCCTTTCAATAATCTGCTTTTAACATAGCCTAAAGGTGTCTTCAAATCATTTACGTCCATAACCAAATCCAAATCTTCTTCTGTCAAAATAGCATTCGCTCCATGATTCGACATTGGTTTCTGTACAATGTTAGAACCATCCTAAATGAAGTTAATGACTTTACTATCAATCAAATCTTGGACTTTGTGTTTAAAAGCATGACAACTCTCGATATCATGTCCGGGTGCCCCAGAATGAAATTCACACTGCTTACTAGTATCATACTCGTAAGGAAGCACTCCTGTGGGTGGGTCCAACGTTCTCTTCTCAACCAGATTCAAACTTAACAGTGTCTGAAGCAGTTCTGCATATGTTGACGGAGGTGTATCAAATACCCTCTTTGGCTTCCCATTCTGGATCCTTCTCTGAGTAGGATTATACCTTTGTTGTTGCTGCTGCTATTGTTGTGGTTGTTGTGGTTGTTATGGTATAGGGATCGTCACACTAGTAACCTGTTGTTGAATATACTGATTCCAACCTCTACCTCGTCCTCGACCACCATACACTGCGCTGGCGTCTCCTTGTCTTTTACCACCAAAGACCTTTTTTGCACCTCCTGCTGAGGTCGATTCACCGGCTTGAATTTTACTAATTTTAATGCCATTTTCAATCCGTTCTCCCATGAGTATCATGTCAGAGAAACTACCCATCGAGCAATTGTGCAATTTATCATAATACATCCCAGAGAATGTTCCAACAAAAATATCAATCAATTCCCTTTCAACCATAGGTGGTTGGACCCTTGCCGCCAGATCACGCCAACGCTGGGCATACTCCTTGAAACTCTCCCCATTCTTCTGTGAAAACCTTTGAAGATGGACCCTATTTGGTGCAAGGTCACTGTTGTATTGGTAATGTCTAACGAAAGCATCAGCCAACTCTTTCCAACTTCCGATCTGTGCAGGCTCTAGTCCCATGTACCATTCCACCGATGGTCCTGACAAACTATCTTGGAAAAAATGCATAAGCATCTTCTCATCATCAGAGTAAGCAGACATCCTCCGGTAATATGAACGCACATGAACCCGTGGGCATGTATCCCCTTTATATTTATCGAAAGTGGGAGCTTTGAACTTCAATGGCACTCTCAGCCCAGGAACCAGCCCCATGGTAGCCATGTCCAAACCTGCAGAATTTTGATTGGTTATACCTCTTATCTGTTCCTCCAGCATTTTAATCCTCTGACCTAAGAAAACAATAGGCAAGGGGAGACAAGCTCCACCTCAAACCTAAAAGTAGGCAACACAAGCAAACAGACAATACAACAAAAGAAAAACAAAGGAAGCAGCCCAAGCAGCAACAACAATCTTCAGCAAATTCAATACTCAACAGCAGCTCTAAACAGCAAATCCTCTTGACAACAAAGTTGACAGCAAAATGGCTTCATCTTCAAGCTTCTCCTATCTTCAAGCTTCTTCAATCTTCATCTTCAAGCTCTAGCAAGCCCCCACAAGAAGATAAATCATCATTGATATCAAATTACAATGTTAGGAGACCTAATGAAAACCAAAGGAATTCATCAGGAACCAACATGAAAGAAAGTGCATCCTCAAAAGTTCTACTCATTAAGGCATGCCACTCATCCCTCCAAAGGAGAGATGAAGCTTCCTTAAGAGGAATTTTCATCATAGGATAGGATAGAAGTAAACAATGCATTCTATGTTTGATGAAAGAAAGAAAGACTAGTTCTAATGGCTCTTCCTAAAACCCTAATCCTATAAGCTTCTAAAAAGCTCCTAAAAGAAGAAGAAAACTTCAACTCCAAGCTCCAATCTTCAAGCCACAACAGCTACACCAAATCCAGAAGACCTCCCAAAAAGGAAAACAAGCTCCACAAGCTCCAAAGTCACCAACAAGACCAAACAAGCAAAGGCACACAAGATAGAACATCACAAGCACAAGTAACTTGCAAAATACAATTAAAATAGAAAACAAAGTTGTAAAATTCTAATAAATTTCCTAGGGGAACATACATGTTTGAACGTTCTAGGGTTAAAATATTAAAGCCTAATTCAACTTCTAAGTCATCTAAACAATTCCTAAGTTGAAGGGTATCAAGGTGACCCACAAGTTTGGGGAGGCTCTAAACTTAACACCTAAAACAGAACCTAAAGTTGTCTTAAAATTCTAACAAAAATTCTAAGGGATCATGAATATCTACCCTAAAACATACCAAAATATCTCAGCCATAATCAATACCAATTGGAATAACAAAAATCAACAAAACAGATGAACAATTATGCAAATATTAAAAAAAACTACATAAAATGAGAAAAATCAAATTAAATTGAAAAATGCATGAAAATGCATTTTATTGATTCCAAAAAAATCACAAATTCTCTCAAGATCATGGAGGTATTTTTAAAATAATTTTTGGATCAAGAATGAATTTAATATGAATTTTGAAATCAATAAAGCATTAAAATAAAACCAAAATGAAATAAACTAAATTCAAATACTGAGAAAAAACACACGCCCTTGGATCAGTTGACAAGTCAAAGCATCCAAAGACTCACACGCTGCCAGCACATTTATTTAAACGCCTGCGTTTTGGTTCCAAAATCTCACTTCTCAGATTATAACACAATTGTTGGATCTGGTGGTCAGTCAAGGTCAAAGGTTGATCTGATGGTCATGGACTCGTCTTCCTCACAACTCAGACTGGCTGGATGGGGAGCAGGGACGGTGGCCGGAGAAGACTCCGGTTGTCTTCTCCGGCGAGGTTCAAGATACAGGCAACCAAAAATCACAAAGTCTACATTAAACTTGCTCAGTTTTCCACAAGGATTTCAAATCTCCAGTTCATTTCATCCATCTCTCAATAGGTAGTAAAACACAAAGCAATGTTCAGACATCATGTCAATTTTGCTTATCACCAATTGCTAAACTATGTGCACAAAAATGATCCTCACACCTTCTACATCACTAAGATCTATCCAAATCAACTTGAATCCTCAAGGTCAGATCAACTCGAGGCCAAACAGAAATTACATGTCATGATCCACCATCACCAACTACTTCCAAACTGATCCTAAAACGATCTACATTGCACCTAGATCCTAACCACAGGTTCAAATCTAACTACATCATGCTAATTCATGTGGAATTTTGAATGTTACTAACCTGTTGTAGATCTAGTAACAGATGCACTTGGAGCACGATTCTTACTTCAAAATTCTCCAAATATCTTCAATAATCCAAGAGAAAGAGTCTGCAACCTTCAATTTGCCTTGAACTTGCTCCAAACTGAAAATCCGATTTGAGTTTGCTCCTCTGAAATTTCACTTGCTACTTCCGGTTTCTGTGCGCAATGAACACCAACCTCACTCTGAATTCAATGATATGAATATATAGAAGGTTTCTATGGGCTTTGGTTGCTTGTTTGAAGCCCAACCCAGTAGTTTGTATTTTCTGGTTTTCCTTCACATGTGCAATGTAACAGTCGTGCATTATCACTTGTAACTTGTTGTAGAAGCTTCATTTGGCTTGAAAATTCCCTTGTGAACGAAATTGGAACAAGAGAATAGCCTGAATTGCAATGGTAAGGAACTTGGATGTGTAACTTGCATTTGAAGCAACCATATGGCAACTTGTAAAACTTGGCCTATGCCCAAAACTCTGGTGATGCCAAAGTGTTTGAAATGCTCTTTACACTCAAAATATGTATTCATTTGCTATGTTTTGGTTATACAACTCAAAATGTGAATTTTCCCCCTTTTAATCCTTTGAAAATCTTCCTTATTCAAACCATTTCAAACCAAGTCTTGCTATGAGCCCAATAAATTCGTCATTACTTCTTGGTTAGCCTAAAAACCACATTTTGAACAAGTTTCATGTTGAACAAAAATCCATTTGACAAGTGCAAGTTGGAGATTTTGACCTATGATTCAAAATGGCCTATAATCTCACTTTCCCAAAATACACCTGACTTGTAAACCTCATAACTTGAGTTATACAAATCATATGGAGTAATTCTAGTACAATTTAGAAAGCTACGATCATGAGGAACAACTTTCATGTTGGCCAAAAGTTCATGTGAAACATCCTTCTAGGTCAAAAATAGCTTTGAAGTCAGATGATTTTCACAGACAAATTTCAGAGGCATCTAAGGACTTGTAACTTGTCTGAATCATAACTTGAGTTCTATAAATCCCCTTGAGGACTTCTAGTACTCAAATTAAAGGTATTGCGATTCTCTACAAGTCTCATGTTGGCCAAAGATCCATTTGAAACTTTCATCTTGACTTATGTGGTCTTGAAGTTAGGCACTAAATAGGGGATTTTACACTGAAACCCTAATTTAGCAACTTCCCACACTCTTTACTCTTCTTGACTTGATCTTGGCATAAAACCACAAATGTCTCATCACATCATTTCATGAACTCCATGACCTAAAAGTAGGATTTGATACTCTTCAATTGCACAGTTGACCTAGGATCAACCCAGACGAAACCCTAATTGCTTGCACTTGACACAACGACTTGATTGAACTCTCCCATGCCCCTCTACGCATTCTATGAGCTCCATACACATCATCTTCTCATATTCAAAACTTTACATCCCTCTGATGGTCCTCAATTGATCCTCAAGTTAGGAGCAAATCCATCTGCAAGAATTTAAACTCTTAGGCAATCAAATCACCTCTTGATGACTTTGATAACTTCTCAATCTTGAATAAAACCTCTTGCTAGGCTTCTCTTGATAAGAAATCACACTTGATCCCCTGCTATATGAATGATATCATGATATGCAAATGATATAACTATGCAAATTTTAATGCAATGAAACATAAACCAAGTAAGGAAAAGGTTGGGAAAATTTTGGGGTGCAACAGCAGACTGTTGTTTTTTTGTTGTTTGCTTGCTTTGCTGTTGAGCTGTTTGTCTGCTATCCTGTCTGCTGTTTTTTCTAATTGCTTGACTGTTGCTTGTGTGACTGTTTGGTGTGTTGCATTAGACTAGGCCTCATGTAGTTGATTTTAGGCCTAAGAACATCGTAAAGGTTGAGACTAGCTCTCTTTGCTTGTTTGCATTAGAGGTTGAGTTTGTCTCCCTCTGCTTGACTGTTATTGCTTGGCTTTGCTTGCTGGCTTAAGGTTGAGTCTCTCTCCCTTGCCTGTGCTTTGTGTGTTGCCTTTAGGCTTGATTGTTCTAGAAGTTGAGCTTGGCTCCTTCTGCTTGTTTGTTGCATTGCATGCATTTTATTTACAGTTGTTTCTTTACAGTTTATTTCTTTTGCTGTTGTTTTTCTTTGCCATGTTCCCCTAGGAACTCTGACTTCTCTTATTCAAGAGAAGTTATGAAAGACATTAGGGTTCTAACCATGCATGATAACATTAGGTAGTTCCCTCCTAAGCTCAACCATAGGATCAATTCTGCATGACGACTTTAGGATTGGATCAGTTCCCCTTTAGTGCGTCTTTTCTCTTCTATCCTTCAAACAAATCAAGATACAGTATTAAAGGTTAATTGATGTCGTATGCTACGAGCCTTAAGCTACTTGAGAAAGGGTTGTTGGAGAGTTTCTTTTCAATAGTCTGTATGTTTAGTATGGCACCCTTTAGGTGACATGCGACGCATTTACTCTCAGGTCATAGTCTCTAGTGCGATATCAGTTGCAAACATCCATAAAAGATACTTCTTCTAAAACACAGAAAACAAAGATCAAACTCTTTTTGTCCTCTTGGACATTTAATCCATGGAAACCCTTTTCATAAGGAGAGTTTTGTTAACTCCCGGTTCTACCGCAAACGGTAAACGCCTAAGTCTCCGTCGAGCGAGGTGCATGCACCAAACTGCTGGAACCCTCTGTTAACCCTGCTCTGATCTTTCCGTGTAAAAGTACGTAGGCACGAGATGCGATATCTCGGCGAGCAACCTTCCCCCTAACCCGTAGTTAGGCGAACTACGTTGACTCTGATTTCTCGTTTCAGACGGGAATACGTAGGCATAGAGCGTGACGCTTTGCCGAGTCATTTTATTTTATTTTCAGACCAGCCTTTTAGTGTAGATAGATGCAATAAACCCGTCAGATAAATACAACAAGTGTGGATCCCATCGAGTACGATGGACGTGGGGGGTTCTAATACCTTCCCCTTGCGTAACCGACTCCCGAATCCAGACAATGGTTGCACAATCATAAGACTTGTGGCCCATCACGCCACACTTAAAACATTTGATCGCACCGAAACCTTCTCCGGGTCTCCTATCAAAGTTTCCCTTATGTTTGCCCTTCTCAGCAGGCGTCACATAAGGTCCGCTTCGTACTTGCTGCTTCCCTCTCCTCTCGCTCAAACCCTTATAATGAGTAGAACGAGCTCTACTGTCTTCTTCATAAATTCTGCAACACTCGGTCAAATCCGAAAATCTTCGTATCCTTTGATAACCCACCGCTTGCTTTATCTCGGGACGCAAGCCATTCTCATACTTGATACATTTGGAAAATTCCGCCGTAACCGCATCATAGTGAGGGTGAAACTTCACTAACTCAGTAAACTTAGCGGTGTAGTCCACCACCGACATATTACCTTGTTTCAACTCCAGAAATTCCATTTCTCTCTTCCCTTTAACACTTTCGGGATAATACTTCCTTAGAAACTCAGTACGAAATAAATCCCACGTAATCTCCTCATCGTCGACCTCAAGAACTTGCCTCATGCTGACCCACCAGTCATCAGCCTCTTCTCTCAGCATGTGAGTCCCTAGTCTCACCTTATTCCCTTCAGCACAATCCATCACCCTAAAGATCCTCTCAATTTCCTTTAACCATATCTGAGCACCATCCGGATCAAATCTCCCTTTGAACACCGGTGGTTGGTTCTTCCTGAACTCATCATTCGCATTCATGTTAGGTGCACCCTGCACAGCTCTGGCCATAGCCTCTAACGCCGCTGCCATAGCATTGTCATTACGACCTGCCATATTCTGAGGATTCCCAAAAATAACAACAAGGTTAAACAACCGTTCAACCAACACAACAATAAGACAGACACGACTGACTCAACACTGGCTCTGATACCACTTAATGTAACACCCCCTTTCTATACCCCCAAATAATATTAAATAAATCAATTAGGCACTTCGAAAATTTACTTCATCAGAGTTTAATTAAAACATGGTATAAAAGAGGCGCATCATATTATCATGATATTAAACACATACGATACCTGCTCAAAATAGATATGCAACAATGGGTAACCCACATCTCAATATTTAGAATAAAGCGGAAACATCCAAATATTGAATCGATCTCATTGATAAAAGTATATACAACCATCAGTTAATTCATGCTTTACAACATATCCACAGCAGATACATACACATATGTATCACAAAAGAATCAAAACAAATGTAACTCCAAAAGAGTCAAAGGCTTCCTAACTACCCAGATGTTACATATCAGAGCCATTGACCAAAAAGAATGAAGACATCGCTTCACAAAAAGAACCTCCAGCTTCCTACTCTGCAATGCCTCATAGAACATTATAAAACAGCAGAAGGGTGAGAAACAACATCATAACAGTTAATGCATAAAATTGTATATATACATATATTCATAATTATACAAGTCATACTCAAACATGTTCTCACCACATCAAGCATATACAAGTAATCATGCCTCTACACATGCTTATGAACATTCACACAATGTTCTTCCCAACATTCATATATAACATACACAGTTATATTCATTCAACCAATGCATCATACACAGATGACTCATGCAACTCATAGAGACTGACACACGACTCTATGCAGATGCAAATGCGGTACCGACTCGTTCAACAAATTCCCTAAGGAATCGAGTATTCAGCAGATCCTCCACGGGATCAAGTACTCAGCAGATTCTCCACGGAATCAAATATTCATCAGATTCTCCACGGAATCGAATATTCAGCAGATCCTCCACGGGATCAAGTACTCAGCAGATTCTCCATGGAATCAAATACTCTAGCCAATCCTCCACGGGATTACATGTTATGACCGATTCTCCGAGGAATCACACAATGCAACCGATTCTCCAAGGAATCAAATATAACCATCGTATCATACGAGGTTCTGCAAATCCTCCGAGGGATCAATCGACACAAAAATGCATACTATGCTCACAAACATACTCATTGCATTTATCACATACATAGCATATATCTATCACGCATTCACATTATACACCATTCCACACATGGTTTACACACATATCAGCCTATCAATGCGTTTCTATTCAATTCGAGCAAATGTACAAGATTGTCAAATATTCAAGATTTACCATTTACTCTACAATCTAGGATTCACGCCTTTCGGCCACCCACAGCACGACATGTCAAAACAGTTCACACATCAATCATTCATATAGGCATTAATCATAATTGAATCAACCAACATCATGCTATGAACAAACAGCAAAACAAAATAACACTGCCAGGTTCGCCAACCTTCGCCTGGCGAAGCCACGCAGCGAATGCTCGCTGACCTTCGCCTGGCGAACTTCCCAGCGAAGTCCACTGGGAGTAATTCTGGAATTACTCGCTGAGGCTCGCCTCACACTCGCCTGGCGAACCTTCGCCAACTCACTTCGCCTGGCGAACTTGCCAGCGAATACAGGATATTAGCTTCTGACTTGCTTCGCTACAGCTCGCTGGGCTTCGCCTGGCGAACCTTCGCCAACTCACTTCGCCTGGCGAACTTGCGAAGACAGAACTTCCATGGCTGTCTCAAAGCCCAAACTCCACACAACCGACCGATTAAATCCAAACCAGTCACAGTAGCACAACCCAACCATCACCCGACTAAACTACATCGTCTAATCCGAGTTCTAACCGATTAAAACCTCATTCTACTCACAAAACCAACTTCTAACCTAAGTGGAAAAAGAGTAGAAACTCTACAAAATCCACACACATACACATACAATCATATACATTAAAGAGATGATGGAGTTTCACACCCTTACCGATCGATTGCAAGCTTTTGTGATGATCCCTTGATGATTCTAGGTTTTCCTCTCCACTTTCTCTTCTCTTTCTCTTCTCCTCTTTTCTTTCTCTTGTTTTTCTTCTTATGTTACTATCTTTCTTTCTTTTCCTCTCTTATTCTATTTCTATCTCTATTTCTTTCCTCTCAAATTCTTTCCAACACTTACCAAACAATTCTCACACTAAATTGCTAAATGTCTAAAATGCCCTTTTTACTCTAATTCCCCGAAAACTCTCCGAATCGGTAAAATAGATAAAATAAGCAAAACACCACATAGCAATATATAATTTCTCAATTTAAACAAACATCAATTAAATAAATTAAAAGACTCAACAATTAATGGGAATTCAGAATCGGGGCGTTACAGAAGAGTCTCCGTACTCTGTCTTAGGGTTTCCCGCCGTGGAATCCCTAATTTAACCCTAATTTTAATTAATAATTTCAATGTAGAGATTGGAGTCTCCGCATTCCACGTAAATGCGTCCTTAAGATATGTTTACTTCCCATTGAAACCTTGACCATAGTCATGACATTTATGTTAGACTATGGCACGGATCTAGAAGGGGGGTTGAATAGATCCCCAATTAAAATTTGAGTCGCCGCTACCAATTTAAAATTGGTTTTAAAAATGTTTTAAGTGCGGAAGCGGCCGAGGAAAAATATAGTCTAAAACGAACGGTTATTGGAAAACCGGATATACGTAAGGCTATGGATTTATGACAATTCGGAAAAATAGAATCACAACACAAACTATGCTTATCAATTATTTACTTCAGTTGTAAGGTTAACTAGTTCCAATGATCCAAAATTAAACCAAAACTAGATACACAAGTAAGGTAATTTGGGTTCAAGCAATATGTCAAACACTTGGTGTGCAAAGACACTCCAAGTGATGTTTATGTTGAGTAAGTGATTTCAATCAGCCTAGTACAACGTTTTGTTGTACGTTAGAGTTAAAAACAACGTTTTAATCTCTTACTCAATTTATATCACAGTTTTGACAAAAGAGCTTACACAAAAATTACTTATTTGAGCGGTAACGAAAATGCTGAAAATAAAGAAGACAAGTAATTTGGTGAGGCAGTTCCCCCGTCGTCCTTGCTTCGGGGTACGCCTGCCCTCAATTCTAAAACTAGAATTGAGATATATTGAATAGATATCACCTGTTTGAATGAACAGTTTATACAAGGATTGAACAGCAAAATTACAACAAAAATCTCAATGTGTTGAAAGTTGCCTTCACTCCTTGCCCCTTGATTCAAGCTGAATCAAGTTCTTCGATTTGTGTTGATGGGCCTCCGACTCCAACCACCTTATTGAAGAACACGTTGTTGTTCAAACCTTTGGCTCCGACTGATCTCAACAGCACCAAATCAAACCCGAGATCTTCCCTTCAAAATCACCGAATCCGCTACTAGACTTGTGAAGACCACCTCTTCACAATCACCTTCGCTCGATTGATCGTTGATGAAGAATCTCGTCCAAAAACCCCCAAAATTCGAATCAATCTTGGAGGACAAAACCCCAATGGTTTTATTCAAGAAAGAACCTGTCGCAATCTTCAACCCGAGCTTGATTCTCCAATCTAAGCCTCGAACCTTATCACCTTGAATCTCTCACAAATGCATTTCAAAAATGATTGTGTGTAATTGAAATGTTGTGAGATGTTGAAGATGAAGATGATGAATCTTGGACACCTATTTCACTCTTTCTTGTTTTTGAACACATGAATCAAAAGAATATTAAATGTTGTTGGACACAAGTGTTTAAGCAAGTATATATAGAGCCCACAAAATTCAGAACATAACAGTATTTCAAATATGAGAGGGAACAAAGTTAAAAACAGTTTTTCCGCGCGAGCGGTTGACCATAACAGGTCTATGCGTTGACGCATGGCCTGTGATGTTTTGAATTTCTGGAAATTTCATCAGTATGCGTCGACCATACAGTCGGCGTGCGCTGACCCGTTGAAATTCTTTTCCTTTGTGCGCCGACCCTATGGTCGACCAAAGCTTTTATGCGTTGACCCGCTGGAAAATCACTCTTTCATGCGCTGACCCAATGGTCAACGTATGCTTTGTGCGATGACAGTCCTTCCCTTGTTTTTGATGGATACGTCGACCCTTTGGTCGACCCATGTCCTGTAATCCTGCAAAATATTGTTAGTTTGAAGTTCTTCATGCCTTTAGTCATGATTTCATTTTGTCAACTCAATGTATATTTATTTAAGACAAATTAAGACAAGCAAAAGGATAATATGATGAGTGATATGTTGCATCTGGTTTAGTGGATCTGGAACTCATACTTTCCAGTCTATCCTGGGAATTTGTCATCATCGAAACCTGCATTTACCAATGTCTTGCAGCTTTGTGTGATATGTGGCGACTTGCCTCCACAATCTCCCCCTTTTTGATGATGACAACCTGTATACATTTAAAACACCAAATATGCAACATATACACACGCACACAAGAATACACAATCTCCCCCTTTCTTTTGCACTATGAGGCTGTAGAACAACAATCATCAAATGTTGTTAATATCCTGAACTATTGGCTTTGGTGTTTGCTTGCAACATTGTCTTCTCCCCCTTTGACACCATCAAAAAGAGAAAAGGGACGCATCAAATAACATAGTACAGACAATAGGTGATAGTTGATTACCAAACTTCACACACAAGCATGATAATGGACAAAATACTGGAATTAATAGATAATGACGAACACATGTAATTAAAGTTCAGGCACAGATAATACAAAACAAATGAAAAGTACACAGACTAAAACATATAAGCAAATATGAGATATGCAACTATGAATCTAATAACCACGCCCCCGTCCTCGTCCTCTCCCTCGATTTGGAGCATCTGTATTTTGGTAGGGATCCGAGAAGTTCAAAAAGGCCTCGACGGACATGTTGAGATGACTAAGAGCGTAGGTGATTTCCCAATCTTGCCGCCCATGAGATTCAACCAGAGAGTCAATACGGGCGTCCATCCGAGTAGAGAAAGAATTGAACCTTTCATTTTGGGCATGAAGGTCAGCTCTAATCTTCTCCATCTGAGTGTCTTGACGCCTTATGAAGTTTTGTTGTTCTAACTGCATTGACTGCATCATAGTAATGACTTTGGAGTTATCTGAAGGCGGAGGAGGTGATGAGTGCTCATAGGGTTGGTAGTCTTGAGGGTAGCCGTGATATGGGTCATAGAATCTACCCAAGGTAGTCCACCCTGTATATTGCCAATCGCCCCAACCTTGATTTGTAGTATCGCCTTCTTGGTCTTCTGATCGATATGAGTACTGGACCCAATCGGTATTTGTAGCCGTATCATGGACTGGAGATTGATGATAATCTTGAGTCCCATAGATAGGTTCTGGGATCTCTGCATCTGTGTTGTCTTCTACATCGTCTTCTTCACCTTCCTCTTCAATTTCTTCATCACCTTATTCGTCGCTTTCTTCTTCAACCTGCTCTTCACTTTCTTCTTCATCAGAATCGTTATCAGGAACCGGAGGGATATTAGCCCGTCAGACAAATATGTACGAACGAAGTTCAGCACACCAAAAATACCCCATCATTGCAAGGGTTTTGGTGCTAAATTCTTTATCTGGGGAAACTGATACACACGGAAATGTTGGATACACAACATTCGCAGCAGTAAGAATTTCTGAAATGAATGACCCATAGGCTAAAGCAGTGCCTCTACTTGAGTCTCTCAGAGCAAACATCCTGCTAGCAATATAGTAAGGCCAATTTATTTTTATCCTGTTTTGCAGAATGTAGATAAGATGTACCTCAGCTTGTTCTACATACGACAGACCACCTTTCTTCGGTCGTAGAATACAAGCGACAATCCACTGAACAATGTGCTCCCCTGTGTTGAGTTTACCGGCAGTGATTGATCGAGGAAAAGCATCATTGTTGACAATTGCCTCTGGATACGGTCGTTTGAGCAATCCATTCAGAGCCCTCTTATATTCATAACCCGGCACCGTACGAGTATCAGTTACCTCATGGAGAGGGGGTGCATCAGCATCAACAGTCATATCAAAATATTTATTCCATACTTCAGAATTGATATTAACCAGTCTATTTCCTACAGATGTGTGAAAGTGCTGGTCTTGAAAGTTACCTCTCATATTCGTGTAGAACACTCTGACCAGATCTTCACTGTACTTTGTATTACACTCTAGGAAGTTTACGAACCCTTGAAAGTCTAATAGGGACAGAAGCCGAGTGAGATGCAAGCGCTCACTTGTTGCATGGTAGAAGGCATACCGTGGAACTATGGCCCTCTTGCTGAGACTTTTGTGGATGTTTTCAACCGCAGGAGGATGAACAAGCGAGACAGCAGTTACCGGAACTGAAGCAGAGGATGAAGATGCTCTTGATCGCTTACCGGTAGTTTTACGGAGAGAGGAAGCCATTGATGAAAAGTTTTGGAGAGTTGGAAGAGAAAATTTGAAGAGGAATAATGATTTAGGAGTAATGTTGGAGAAGAGGAATGCTTGGGTCTTTAATAGATGAAGAAGTTAGGGTTTTTGGGAAGAGGGAGAAGACAAGGAGACAATATAGGTTACTAGATGCAATTCACAAGAAAGAATGTCATGTCAAAGTATTACAACACATTTAATGCAGGGAAGAGGGAAAGTGGAACGGTTTTCAAACCAGAAAATTTATGGGTTTTCAAGCGAGCCGCGACCATAGCCCTGCATGCGTCGACGCATACTGTTCAGTTTTTGATAATTTTGAAAATTTTACAGCATGTGTCGACCATTGTCCTGTTTAGGTCGACTCAAGCTTTCAAAAACTCAAAATTTTCAATTTTCAAGCTATGCAACATGTCACACTTGCCTATTTATCATGCCTATGCATTTGTTCACAATATGACATGCATTCAACACACATAGTATCAACCAGCAACAGTCATATTCATATATAAGTACCATGATTGTATAACGATATAGATTTTTTCAAGTCACGAATGCTAAGAGAGGAGAAAGAGAAGGAGAAAGGAGCAATATCACCTATATACGAACTACTCTAGTTAATCACTGATTTGTACTTGCAATAAACTCACAGCGATTGTTAGTGGTACAAAACATAGTTGTTAGTGGTACAAAAACATAGTTGTTTAAACCCGATCAGAAATATCGAGAATACCAAGCTCTCGACGGATATGAAAGAAGGGATCATTGGCTAGCGGCTTTGTGAAAATGTCCGCTAGTTGGTTTTTAGTATCGACGTGCTCAAAGACAACGTCACCCTTCTCTACATGGTCCCTAAGAAAATGGTGTCGAATTTCTATGTGTTTAGTACGCGAGTGTAACACTGGATTCTTGGTAAGATTTATAGCACTGGTGTTGTCACACAATATTGGAATACGTTATAGTTTCAAATTAAAGTCCAATAGTTGTTGTTTAAACCATAAGACTTGCGCACAACAACTACCGACGGCTACGTATTCCGCTTCGGCGGTTGACAGAGCAACAGACACTTGTTTGTTACTGTGCCAACTAACCAGAGAGTTTGAAAATAGGTGACATGTGCCACTGGTGCTTTTCCTATCTAATTTACAACCGGCAATATCAGAATCAGAGAAGCCCACCAAAGAACAATCATTACCCTTAGAATACCACAATCCATACTTCGGAGTACCAGATAGGTATCGAAGTATGCGTTTGACAGATTTTAGGTGGGATTCCTTAGGACATGATTGATATCTAGCGCACATACACACGCTAAACATAATATCGGGACGCGAAGCAGTAAGATATAGAAGCGAGCCAATCATACCTCTGTTCCTTTTTACCTCAACATCTTTGCCACTTTCATCTTTACTCATGTTTGCACAAGTTGGCATAGGGGTGTCTATGGCTTTTGCATTTGCCATGTCAAATCTCTTGAGAAGATCCAAACAATATTTTGTTTGGCTCACGAATGTTCCTTCCTTCAGTTGCTTGATTTGTAACCTGAGAAAATATGTGAGTTCACCCATCATACTCATCTCGAATTCACCCTGCATAAGCTTAGCAAACTCTCTTACGAGATTCATGTTAGTGGATCCAAATATGATATCGTCAACATAAATTTGTACAAGAATTAAGTGTTTTCCTTGACGTTTAATGAAGAGAGTAGTATCAACCTTTCCTCTTGAGTAGCCTTGATCAAGTAAGAATTTGCTTAGTCTCTCATACCAAGCTCTAGGAGCTTGTTTAAGACCGTACAAAGCTCTTTTCAGTTTATAGACATGATCAGGATACCCATGAGAGTCAAAACCAGGTGGTTGAGCAACATAGACTTCTTCATTTATAAATCCGTTAAGGAAAGCACTTTTGACGTCCATTTGAAATAACTTAAAATCTTTCGCACAAGCGAAAGCAAGTAAAAGGCGTATAGCCTTGAGTCGGGTAACCGGCGCATAAGTTTCCTCATAGTCGATGCCTTCCTCTTGGTTATACCCTTGCGCAACTAAATGCGCTTTATTACGAGTTATTACTCCGTTCTCGTCCAGTTTATTTCTAAACACCCATCGGGTGCCGATTACTCGATGACCTCGTGGAGGAGGGACAAGGTCCCAAACCTCATTTCTAGTAAACTGATTCAGTTCCTCCTGCATTGACAAATACCAATGTTCATCGAGTAGGGCTTCCTTAGGGTTTTTAGGTTCCATTTGTGACACGAAAGCGAAGTAATAACAGAAATTACTTAGCTTAGCACGAGTTGTTACACCCTTTGTGATGTCTCCAATAATGTTTTCAATAGGATGGTCTTTAGATGACTTCCATTCATGAGGAAGATCGTCGTTTAAAGGCGGATGAACTTCCTCTGTTGCATCATGGTGTGCATCCTTATCCTCCTCAATTTTGGCTTTGTCCGGTTGATCAATCCTTATCTCGCCACTTTTGAGTATGTCTTCAGTGGATGTACCTGCACCATGAACAACACTATCCTTTCCGACATTTCTCGGGTAGGACTCATCAAAGGTAACATGCACAGACTCTTCTACAGCAAGTAATCGTTTATTATATATTCTATATGCTTTACTCGAGTGAGAATATCCGAGAAAGATACCTTTATCGGCTTTGGAATCAAATTTGCCCAAGTTTTCCTTTCCATTGTTTAATACAAAACATTTACATCCAAACACGTGCAAGTGAGAGACATTTGGCTTTCGCCCTTTTAAGAGTTCGTACGGTGTTTTGTTTAGAATGGGGCGAATAAGTACCCTATTCAAAACATAGCATGCCGTACTAATGGCGTCGGCCCAAAAATATTTAGGTAAACCACTTTCATTAATCATTGTTCTTCCCAATTCTTCTAAAATACGGTTTTTTGCTCTACAACCCCGTTTTGTTGAGGAGTGCGTGGAGCGGAGAAGTTATGATCAATACCATGGTTACCGCAATATTCTTCAAACAAATGATTTTCAAACTCACCTCCATGGTCGCTCCTAATGGATACTATGTTTGTATTTAACTTGTTTTGGGAAAGCATAGCAAACTTTTCAAAAGCGGCGAATGTATCACTTTTACTTACTAAGAAGATGGTCCAACAAAACCTAGAAAAGTCGTCCACTATTACGAACCCCTAATAGTTTCCTCCTAGACTTTTGATCTTAGACGGCCCAAACAAGTCCATGTGTAGAAGTTCAAGAGGTCTCGTTGTTGAAATTATCTTTTTGGATTTAAATGAGATCCTCGTTTGCTTCCCTTTTTGACAAGCATCACAAAGGTGATCCTTGGTGAACTTTATTTTGGAAAGTCCTAAGACTAGGTCTTTTGAGACTACCTTATTGAGTAAGTCAAAATTAACATGTGCTAAACGCCTATGCCATAGCCATGAGTCTTCACTCATAGTTATGAGGCATTTGTCGCTTGTTAATGATACTTCATTTAAGTCAAGCATATATACATTGTTTACTCTAAAACCATTAAACATATTCTTCTTATCATTTTCATGCATAATTTTGCAACAATCTTTTGAAAAGGATACATTGTATCCTTTGTCGCATAGTTGGCTAATGCTAAGCAGATTATGTTTAAGGTTTTCGACAAGCAATACATCGGAAATCATAGTAGAGGCGGGATTACCTACACTACCTTTACCTAGTATTGCTCCGCGGTTTTTATCACCATAAGTTACATGCCCTTTCTTCTTAGCCACAAAGTCTATGAATTGAGCACCCACTATCGAGAACCCATCTTCTCTCGGTGGTCTCGACACATTTCACCTGTCAAAACATAATTAGCACAAGGAGGTACCCAATGGTATATTGGGTCCTAATAGGTTAGCGACAAAATGGTTGCGTTTGGGCAACCATTGGTAGATGCCTTTAGGAACAAGAAATCTCCTAAAACGGCATTTACCAATGGAGTGGCCTTTCCTGCAACAGTATAAGCAAGCAAAATCAACTTTAGAGACACTTTCACTTGCTTGATCCCTAATTACATATGCATATTTTTGGTATGGGTTAATCATACTTTTTCTAAAATCCTTTTTATCAATAGCAAATGTAACTTTAGGCTCAAGTGCCTTGTTTAATTTGGCCTTGAGGTTTCTAACCTCACCTTGCCAAATATGACAAGTACCACAACCGAAGTTGAAAGAGTTTTTATCGTCTTTACAATCCGATTCATTTCCTTTCACAATGGAAGCCTTAAGGTCCTCTAATTTCTTTTCGGACTCTTTAACCTTATGCTTTAAATACGTAAAGATTTTCTTATTAGAAGCAAGTTTCTTGAAGGCTTCAACTGCTTCATTATGTAAGGCATGAAATGCGGCTAGTAATTCTGAATGCGACATATTTGAGGACTTATCATATTTAGAGTGACATACCTGTTTTTTCTTATTTTTCTGATTGGCGGAGAGGCATAGATTCACAGACTCTTCTTCATCACTAGAACCTTCATCAGAGGAGGAAGAGTCGCTGTCACTTTCCCATGCTATGTACGCTCTCTTAGGCTTTGATGATTTCTTGTGTGATTTTGATGATTCCTTGTCCTTTCCCTTTTTATTCGTTGGACATTCCGGTTTGTAGTGACCGGGCTTTCCACACTTGTAGCACGTCCCTCTAGTCTTTTTACCTTTTGAGTCATCATCTTTGGAGTGTCTCGATTGTTTCCGGAAGTTTACCAAGTTCTTCTCGGAATGTTGTATGCCGTTCTTTCTCACGTAACGGCTATACCGTTTAACAAACAACCCCATATCTTCGCTTGTGTCCTCTTCTTCTTCGTCGCTCGAGGAATAATCATTTTGCTCTTTTGCTTGAGACTTCGAGGTGGATGTCTTGAAAGCTATCGATTTCTTTTCACTCACCTTCGTTTTGTCTTTCTTTTCCATCTTTTCGTGTTGGTCTAAGCTCAAGAGTACCTGTTCATGCTCTTGTAATTTGCCAAACAATGTTGTTAAATCTAATAAGGTAAGATCATGTGCTTCTTTGATGGCGGTCACTTTAGGCTGCCATTCCCTGTTTAAACATCTTAAGATCTTATTAGTAGCAACATCATTGGAAACAGGCCTACCTAATGAATGTAAACGATTGATGAGATGTGTAAATCTCTTTTGCATGCCAACAATGGTTTCCCCTTGCTCCATGAAAAAGAGATCGAACTCTTGAGTTAATGTATTGATTCTAGCCAACTTAACATCGTTTGTCCCCTCATGGGCTATTTGTAGTGAATCCCACATGGCCTTAGCAGTAGGACAATGGGATACACGATAGTATTCATCTACACCTAATGAGGAGATTAAGATGTTTTTAGCTTTCCAATCATAATTGTATTTTTTCTCATCGTCATCGGTGCATTGTGCTTCAGGATTTGGCACAACTACATTATCCGCATTGGTCATAGTAATTTCTATTGGACCATTAAGGATAACGTTCCATATTTTTCTGTCTATGGAGTTTATATGCACACACATACAGTCTTTCCAATAACTATAATTTTCACCGTTGAAAACAACAGCCCTATTATACGCCCCTTTAGGTTTGTTTGCCATTTTCTATCTCGTTGTATTTGAAGCACCGAATAACCGGAGCTCTAGATACCAATTGTTAGACTATGGCACGGATCTAGAAGGGGGGGTTGAATAGATCCCCAATTAAAATTTGAGTCGGCGCTACCAATTTAAAATTGGTTTTAAAAATGTTTTAAGTGCGGAAGCGGCCGAGGAAAAATATAGTCTAAAACGAACGGTTATTGGAAAACCGGATATACGTAAGCCTATGGATTTATGACAATTCAGAAAAATAGAATCATAACACAAACTATGCTTATCAATTATTTACTTCAGTTGTAAGGTTACCTAGTTCCAATGATCCAAAATTAAACCAAAACTAGATACACAAGTAAGGTAATTTTGGTTCAAGCAATATGTCAAACACTTGGTGTGCAAAGACACTCCAAGTGATGTTTATGTTGAGTAAGTGATTTCAATCAGCCTAGTACAATGTTTTGTTGTACGTTAGAGTTAAAAACAACGTTTTAATCTCTTACTCAATTTATATCACAATTTTGACAAAAGATCTTACACAAAAATTACTTATTTGAGCGGTAACGAAAATGCTGAAAATAAAGAAGACAAGTAATTTGGTGAGGCAGTTCCCCCGTCGTCCTTGCTTCGGGGTACGTCTGCCCTCAATTCTAAAACTAGAATTGAGATATATTGAATATATATCACTTGTTTGAATGAACAGTTTATACAAGGATTGAGCAGCAAAATTACAACAAAAATCTCAATGTGTTGAAAGTTGCCTTCACTCCTTGCCCCTTGATTCAAGCTGAATCAAGTTCTTCGATTTGTGTTGATGGGCCTCCGACTCCAGCCACCTTATTGAAGAACACGTTGTTGTTCAAACCTTTGGCTCCGACTGACCTCAACAGCACCAAATCGAACCCGAGATCTTCCCTTCAAAATCACCGAATCCGCTACTAGACTTGTGAAGACCACCTCTTCACAATCACCTTCGCTCGATTGATCGTTGATGAAGAATCTCGTCCAAAAACCCCCAAAATTCGAAGCAATCTTGGAGGACAAAACCCCAATGGTTTTATTCAAGAAAGAACCTGTCGCAATCTTCAACCCGAGCTTGATTCTCCAATCTAAGCCTCGAACCTTATCGCCTTGAATCTCTCATAAATGCATTTCAAAAATGATTGTGTGTAATTGAAATGTTGTGAGATGTTGAAGATGAAGATGATGAATCTTGGACACCTATTTCACTTTTTCTTGTTTTTGAACACATGAATCAAAAGAATATCAAATGTTGTTAGACACAAGTGTTTAAGCAAGTATATATAGAGCCCACAAAATTCAGAACATAACAGTATTTCAAATATGAGAGGGAACAAAGTTAAAAACAGTTTTTCCGCGCGAACGGTCGACCATAACAGGTCTATGCGTCGACGCATGGCCTGTGATGTTTTGAATTTCTGGAAATTTCATCAGTATGCGTCGACCATATAGTCGGCGTGCGCTGACCCGTTGAAATTCTTTTCCTTTGTGCGCCGACCCTATGGTCGACCAAAGCTTTTATGCGTTGACCAGCTGGAAAATCACTCTTTCATGCGCTGACCCAATGGTCGACGCATGCTTTGTGCGCATACAGCCCTTCCCTTGTTTTTGATGGATACGTCGACCCTTTGGTCGACCCATGTCCTGTAATCCTGCAAAATATTGTTAGTTTGAAGTTCTTCATGCCTTTAGTCATGATTTCATTTTGTCAACTCAATGTATATTTATTTAAGACAAATTAAGATAAGCAAAAGGATAATATGATGAGTGATATGTTGCATCTGGTTTAGTGGATCTGGAACTCATACTTTCCAGTCTATCCTGGGAATTTGTCATCATCGAAACCTGCATTTACCAATGTCTTGCAGCTTTGTGTGATATGTGGCGACTTGCCTCCACAATTTATAGCCTCCCTTTTAAGGGGAACTACGATTACTCTGATTCCATTCCCTATCCAGGATACGTAGGCATAAGATGTGAATCTTGCCGAGTAAACTTAGGACTAACCCTTAGGTCTTTCTGTCACTTTTAACCCTTAGCAATACCCTCGAGCAAATAATAAAGCAAAATAGTAAATTTAAACAAAAGGTTCTTGTAGAGTTCTATAGAAGTTTAGGGTGCTAATACCTTCCCTAAGCTTAACCAACCCCTTACCTAGATCTCTCCCCGCATTGTCTTTACGATGCAAAATTAGGTTTTCCCTCTTTTGACCTTTTCCTTCGGATAAATCAAAGAGCGGTTGTGATTTGAATTGTGATTCAAACTAATTAATAGTTCGATATCCTATTTCAACCGCAACAGTATCCAGACCCCGACAAGAGTTATTGACGGATATGTTCATCCTACTGATTTATTTCTTTAGCCTATGCGGTATCCAGACCCCAGCTAATATTTGGTTTTATTTCTTTAGCACGTGCCGTATCCAGACCCCGACTCTCACCAGTCCATCTCGATAGCCTGTTTGGTATCCATACCCCAGCTTCCTCCAATTATTTCAATTTAGCCTGTATGGTATCCAGACCCCGACTTCTTCCGTTTCATTCCGGTGAGCTCGTGTGGTATCCAGACCCCGGCTCGTACCCGTTTGTTGAACCAGCTTGTGCGGCATCCAGACCCCGGCTTCCTTCGATTTATTTCAGCAAACCCCTGTGGTATCCAAACCCCGACTTTCTCCGGTTTATTTCAGCAAGCCCGTGTGGTATTCAGACCCCGGCTTCCTCCAGTTTATTTTAGCAAGCTCGTGTGGTATCCAGACCCCGGCTTCCACCGGTTCATTTCTTTAGCCCGTGCGGTATTTGTCGCAACTGCGAAAAACACTCGGCGGAAAATATAAGAGTCTCCACCTTTCGTTATTTATCCCACAGAGAGGGAAAGGAAACGATCGGAAAAACCTGACAAAAAAGGGAAAGACAAGGTCATGGCAACCAAGTCCTGGATTCGGGAGTCGGTTACGCAAGGGGAAGGTATTAGCACCCCTCACGTCCGTCGTACTCGACGGGATCTACACTTGTTGTCTATCTAAGGGTGTCTCTAATCTATCTATGCTACAGGCTCACAGGACAAAAAGAAAAGAAAAGAGACTGGAAGGAGTATCGCTGCTCTTTACCTATGTATTCCCTCGTGCAATGGGAAAGTCAGAGTCAACGTAGTTTGGCTAATTACGGAGGAAAAGGGGGAAGGTTGCTTGCCAAGACATCGCGTCTTGTGCCTACGTACTTTCATCTGGTATGAAAGATCAAAGCAAACGTAGTTCGGGCTGACACGAAACCACAGGTTGATTAAGTGTTTTAATCGAGTAGAGTTAAACATTTGTTCTAGCAGTTAGGGACTAAGCTTGTTTGTGGTAGAACCGAAGCTTAACAACACTCTTCTTTATGAAAAAAGGTTTTCCAATTAGTCCCGAAGGAAAAAGGTTTGAAATTTGTTTTATGTTTTTTAGTGGCGTGAATTAATTCGGTTTGTGATTCACGTTGCACTAAAGTCTATGACATGGAGGTGAATGCATCGTGTATCGCCCCCAAATGGGACGTACACTAAACACTCTAGATAAGCGAGAGGAGACCCCTCACTCGTCATTCCCCATGTATCCTAAGGCTCGTAGTGCGTAATGTTTATCGCCTTTATTAGATGGATTAGAATTTTTTTTAGATGAGAAGAGAGACGCACAAAAGGTCTAAGGGAAACTCGGCCCTAACGTTGTCATGAAAAGTTGTCCTAAGGTTTACATTAGAAAAGGGGGAACATCTACCCTAATGTTAGCATGCTTGGATTGAACGCCTAGTGTTTCTCCTACTCCCTTCCTAAACTGAGGGACTAGGAACCCTATGGGGATCATGGCAAAAAGCACAAGAAAACACTAAGTAAATTCGATCGCAAGAAAAAGATGCAAACATGAAAATGCAACACTTAGAATGGTGGGAGGGAGGAAAAAATAAGTGGGGAAGGAGCCGCCACAAGTTCGTCTCGACCTCAACAGCGATGCAAGAATGATGCAAACATGAAGGAAATGCAAAAGAGATAAAAGCAAATGAACATGCAAGAGATCATCACTTTGAACCACATCCATAAGTATGCATTCAAGTGGAAAAACACGAATATCGGCATAATCTCGATTAAACAACCAAAACAGCGTCATATATCCAAAAACACGTCATCCCTAATACATCACACTGATCTATGATGATTCGAGATGAAACGGTATGCAAAGAATCAAACAAAGTAGCAAAACAGGCCTGCCAGCACAGTGTTAATCGGTTAACCACAGGGGTTAATCGGTTAACACACTATTAACGTTTAAAAATTTTGAAATTGTTAATCAGTTACCCATATGCATTAACTGATTAACACTTTGAAAACTTTGAAAAATTTGAAAATCTGTGATGGTTAATCGGTTAACCATATGCGTTAACCGATTAACACTGTGCTGACAACAGAAAACAGCAAAGCATAATCACTTTTCAACAGTTTATCACTTCTCCAAACATGTCAATGATCACATAATCACTTAACCACAAAATTACATCAGAAAAACATGATTCAAATAGCATGCAAACATATCCAAACAACATCAACACAAATCATGTGAATTAAAATTCAATCGAATATGAAAATCATCATGAACATGCAAATAAGCTCAAAAATGCTATGGATCTAGGATTCCAACCTTCGAAGCGGAAATTTGCTTCGGTTAATGTTGAATTAACTGGAATTGAACAGATCCGATGCTAGAAGTCCGAAATACTTCAAGATCCACACCAATTCTTGTTGTAGCAATGGAGATCCTTCAAGATTAATCCAAAATGAGCCAAATAATCACTTCCAAAATCACTTCTAGATCTGGATCAAATTATGCACGAAAATTGAATGGAGAAATCACTTCAATGGAGATGATGGATGGAGGTTTGAGCTCAAGAATTCATTGATTCCAATGAAGAATCAAAGAATTCAAATGAAAAAGAGCTTTGAGTGAGGGTTTTGGAATTGGAAGGTTGAGAGAGTTTGAGAGAATTGAGATGAATTCTGAAAAATGAATGTGAGGAAATGAAGATTGGATCCCTTTGGTTTGGAGTGAATCACTTAAATACCATCTAGGTTTGGATCCCGAAGCAAGGTTTGGAAATTGGCTTGTGAATTTTGGTTTGACACTAGGAATGGGATTTTGGAGGGAAATGAAATTATGAAATGATTCTAGATCCTTCCCAAGTGATAAATTTGAATTTAAGTGATCAAAATTGGACCCCAGATGGCTCTGCATTGAAAAATCACGTAGAAAGGCAAAATTTGCACTGCTTAATCGGTTAACCATATGCGTTAACCGATTAACATCTTTAAAATTTCAAATCTGGCTTGATTTCTCTTTGTTTAATCGATTAACCATATAGGTTAACCGATTAACAACTTCAAAATTTTGAAATTGGCGCCTTTTGGAGGGAAATCTGTCCATTTGCCCTGTTTCAACTGTTTTGGAGCTCTGTTAAGCTTCTGAACCTCGTTCTTGAACATTATCACTGTAAAAATGCTTGATATGAGCCTGATTGCTGCTTTCTGAACCGTTATTTCTCCTGAAAAATAAAATAAAATCGTCCGCCTGACCGCTGGGCAAAATAAATGCCCGAGCCTCTGATGCTCGCTGCTCGCTGTTCAATCTTTTGCGCCAAAATGAACCTGAGACACAGGAATACCTCGATCCCATGCCTCGAGAACAAATGCTATGATATGCAGAAAAAAAATGCAAATTGCAAAGAAACAAAAGCCATTTAAGGTTAAAAATGACAGGAAAATTTTGGGGTGCTACAGCTGCCCTTATTCAATCGACTTGAACCTGAAGGAATGAGAGCATCGACTTTCAAACAATCGAGGTAAAAGACGATTGAATACCAAAGAACCTGGAAATTTGCCACCTGCAGAGATAAACTGCAAACTCTAATTGGGAATAGAAACCTCCGGAAGTAGCTGAACTGATAAACATTTGTATACTCCGCTGAGGAAGAGAGAAACTTAACCAAGAAACTCTGGCGGGGAAAAGAAGAGAAATTTAAACAAATAACTCTGCTCGGGGACAAAGAGAGACTTAACCAAGTAATTCTGTGGGGAAATTATAACAGGATGAACACGTCCATCACAAATCGTGCCATGGTCTGGATACCATATCGCCTGAAGGGTAACACTTCAAATTGTCAGAATCTGGACATTCAACGAACAAAATGAATCGACGAAATTTGTCAGAGTCCGGACACTCAACGCAATGACCGGAGTCTTGATACTCGCAGGATAAAGGAACCGGAGCCTAGATGCTCGACGTAATGACCAGAGTCTGGATACTCGATTAACGAGGTGAATCAATACATGAATTGTCGGAGTCGCGGTACTCAACGAGCGAATCGGAGCCTGAATACTCAGCAAAAATGACCGGAGTCTGGGTACTCAATGGACAAAAGGGATTCTCAAATCGGAAAACTGACCGGAGTCTGAACACTAAATGAAAGAAAACCGGAGCCTGGATGCTCAATGCGACAACCGGAGCCTGGATACTCGACGGAAGTTGACCGGAGCATGATTACTCGACGGAGAAAGCAATACAACCCAAATTGGAAATTCACCGGAGTCTGAATACTCGACGGAGAAACCGGAAATAAACCAGAGCCTGAATGCTCGACAAAGAAACCAAAATGAACCAGAGCCTGAATGCTCAACGAAGAAACCAGAGCCTGAATTCTCAACGAAGGTTGACCGGATTCTGGACACTCGATGGATGAAGAAACATTCATTATGGTCTGAATACCACCTGAGTTTGCCAAGATATCACCCATCAACTTCTGACGACACCGCTGGGGGAAATAACACAAGTCGGGTTCTGGATACCACGCGGGCTAAATGAATACGCCATGGTCTGGATACCATGTGAGTTTAAAAAATAGCATCTCAAACTGCTGGAGTTTAAATACTGCACGGACGAAATGGATAAAATGAAGTCTGCCGAAGCCTGGTTACTCGATGACACAGGAACACGCTTCTTCAATCAGAGGTTTGCCAGAGTCTGGACACTCGACGACATTTACCGGAATCTGAATACTCAACGGACAAAGAAAGCATGTCTGACATCACCATGGTCTGGATACCACAATTGTCTTTACCGGAGTCTGAGCACCCGACAGAAAGAGAAAAACATCAACAACTAGGAACTGACCGGAGTCTGGATACTCGATAGACAAAACATTCGTCAGAAATACTCATCAAAGATTGACTACCAAACATAATCAGCTGAAATTCGATGATACTACCGGGGAATAACGTAAGTCGGGGTCTGCATACCACGCGGGCTAACAGAGACTGCTATGGTCTGGATACCAAAGGCAAAAAGATCAATTCTCCGAGGAATACACCTGAAACACAGAGATAACAACCTGGCTTATGTTTCACATGCGTATGTTTGAAAATGGCATAATGCTCCATACGAAATGGAAATGCTACGCATTTGGGAGAATGTTAATGCAAAATGCAAATGCAAAAGAACCACCCCAGCAAAAATAAATGCTAGGAAAAAAGATACCCACTCTGCCGGGGAGAGAAAACAACCCTCCCGGGGAGATTTGGCACATGCCAACAAATTGGACATACTAGGAAAACAAGCCCTGGATGGCCTCCTAGAACAAACCTGGTGTATTGCTCTACCAAGAATAAAAATCCACTCCGCTGGGGATCAAATCATATCCTACTGAGGAAATTCCCTGGATGGCCTTCCAGAATACAACTCTTCTGGGAAATCGAAAAGCACGGCTGGGAAATAGGCAACCCTCTGCTTAAATCACACCCCTTCTATTAAGGAAACAGACCCTGCGAGAGCAATACAGCCAACTGCGGAGATCGACTTTAATCCGCAAGGGAAATCAGCCCTGACTGGCATCCCAGAAAACTCTATCTTGCTTGGGAAAGAATCCACTCTGCTTGGGATTACATCATGTATCAAGCTGTCTTGCTGAGGAATATCAAATACTCCCACTAGGAACTCCATTCTGCAGGGGAAATCCCACACTCCTGTTCTAGCACTTACTCAGTCGAGGGAATCAGCACTGCACTCTGTAGAGAAAATCCTGAATACCGACTCTGTTGGGAAAGGGCGTCACCGGCGCTGCCTTTGCTGGAGAAGAAAACTGGTCTATAAACCACCCTGCCGTTGAGGGAACCACTTCTATCTTGCTCTGCTGGGAGCAAAGTCCACCCTATTGGGTGTCGCAACTACGAAAAACAACCGGCGGAAAACACAAGAGTCGTCTCCTTTCGTTATTTATCCCAAAGAGAGGGAAAGGAAACGATCGGAAAAACCTAACAAAAAAGGGAAAGACAAGGTCATCGCAACCATGTCTGGATTCGGGAGTCGGTTACGCAAGGCGAAGGTATTAGCACCCCTCACGTCCGTCGTACTCGACGGGATCCACGCATTGTTGTCTATCTAAAAGGGTGATCATCCATTCTACATTAATGGGCTAGGGACAAAAGGAAAAGAAAAGAGAAATGACTCGGCAGAGCATCGCCGCTCTGGGCCTACGTACCCCCTCGTGCAATGGGAAAGTTAGAGTCAACGCAATTCGACTAACTACGAGTGAAGAGGGGGAAGGTTGCTTGCCAAGACATCGTGTCTTGTGCCTACGTACTTTCATCTGGTATGAAAGATCAGAGCAAACGTAGTTCGGGCTAAAAAGAACACCGGTTTGGTTTAAAAGTTTTTTAGGCCCGAGTAGGGTTAACAAGTAGTTCTAGTAGTTGGTTTATGCAGCTCGAGCATGGGAGACTTAGGCGTTACCGTTTGCGATAGAACTAAGTGTTAACAACACTATTTTTCTGAAAATATTTTCTTGATTAAGATCCCGAAGGATGAAAAAGGTTTGAATTGTTTTTGTGATTTTTAGAGAAGAAGTGTTTTGAATTTGAGTGTTTATAATGTGTGTTGTACTAAATTCTAAAACCTAGGGTCGAATGCGCCGCATATCGTCCTAAGGACGTATACTAAACACTCTAGGCAATCGAGAGGTTGCCCCTTAATCACCCTTTCCTAAGTGTAAGGCTCATGGCACAACATCCATTATCTTTATTAAGTGTGTTAGGATTGTATGAAGATGAGAAGAGAAGGGACATACTAAAGGGGGACTAACACAAACCTAAAGTTGTCATGCAATAGTAATCCAAAGATTGGGATTCAAAGGGAACTACCTAATGTTATCATGCATGGTTAAGCATCTAATGTCTATCATAACCTCAAGAGGTTAGAGAACTTATGGGGAACATGGCAAAGAAAAGCAAAAGAAGAAAAAGAAAACGAAAGCACATGCAAATGAATATGCAAACATAAGATGCACAAATAGAATGAAAGTTGGAGGAAAACAGTGTGGGGCAGTAGCCTCCACAAGCTCATCTCAACCAAGCATGCATATGGGAAATGCAAATAAGAAGGGATGAGAAGAAATGCACAAAAAGAAACCACACAAAAAGAGATATCACACAAACAATGCAAACATAAGACATATGGAAACCCTAAATGGAAGCAACAAAAGGGATGCACAAACCAACAAGCAAAGAACATAATTTTGACCTAAAAATGAAAATAAAGCAAGCTCAACGTGTCTAATATATGAAACAAGAGGATTTGAGAGCTTATTGGATCCACAAAGGTCATTTCCAACTCAAACTAGGTCATACACTTATATGAGCCATCTTAGGAAATGACTTGACTTGCAAGTCATCTCAAAATTAGGAAAAATGCTCAAAAATTACCAAATAAAATACAAGAGGTGCACAAACAAGTTGGCAACCAGAGGCCAAAATATCAAAGCCATATTCCCTCAAAGCACCATTAAAATAAAATAATCCTTAAGATGTACCACTTTGAAATGGGAGAATCGAGGGTCAAAGGAAAAGCAACAAAAGTTAACCCTAAAGTTAATAACACAGGGGCAAAATGGTCCACAAAAATTGATCAAATCATCATGGATATGAGGATCAATTTTCAGTCATTGGATCCAAAAGGAAATGCAAAAACTAAATCAAGAACAAGACATGTCAATATTGGATCCAACTAAAACACTTCTAATGTTTAATTCCATTTTTAATTGAAAATAAAACCAAAAAATAAAACAAAAATATCCTAAAAATAAAGGACATCTCAAAGTGTATGAAAAATATTTTTGTGGAATTTTTGGATCATTGGAACTATTTTTAATTGAATTAAACCTAAACAGAATTTAAACAAAAATAAAATGAAAAATAAAAATAAAATAAAGAAATCAGTGGTGCAGTAAGTAATTAAAACACGTTTAAAAGGTAGTTGGGCCCATAAGGGGGGTGCCAATAGGAACAATCCCAAGTTCAAACAGAAAAAAAAAATAGATGGATCACATGCTTCTCAGTCAACACCAGCACACGCTACGTCCTAATCTTCGCTATCCACGCAATAAGTAGACTGATCCAACACACCTTACGCTGCCACGTCATAAAAAGTCAAACAAAACCTAGTTGACTCAACCACATGCGTTGGATCCAGATCTAATGGCCAACATTGCACCTGGCAAATTCAAATAGAAACGGAGGAAACAAACGCAGTGGTGGCCGGAGAAGACTCCGGTCGTCTTCTCCGGCGAGTGTGAACAATGGCCAGTTCTCAAACTCAATGAAACACGCAAAACTCTATACAATTCTCTTTCGCATGCTTCATACATCATGAATCCAAGATTTATTTTCATTTTAAGTCCAAGAATAAGCCAGATCGAACACAACAAGTTTAGAGCTCAAAACACAAATTGTCACGAACAACAACAAGTATGAACCAGAAATGATCTACATAGTTCATAGATCAAAAATATGCAAAAATGGCAAGCAATAGCATCACAAACAGAGAGATAAGTTGATTTGAAAGTTACCTAGTGGAGAGCCTCCACTGGGCCTTGAAATAGTGTTAGAGCTTGAAGAAAACTGACCAGAATCACTCCATGATCTTTACTGAAGCTATTTGAATGCTTGATTTGGCTTGAAATGCAGTAAATCTCTAAATTCGTATTTCCAATTTTTCTCACTTTTTCCGCACGAGTTCTTGAGCAATTCTCATCCAATTTCCCCCTGAAGCTTTGTACATGATGGAAATCTTATATATGGTGGATCTTGATTGCTTTGGAGCCCAATTACGGCCTCTACAGCCCAATTGCAATCCATGATTTTTGAGTTTTCAAGCTTGGCCATGTGCACGAATTTGGCTTCAAAACAACTGCAAATTGGCTTAAATAAGTTGCTTGGAGTGTAGGGAATCTCAATGGTTGGGATTGGCTCCTTGTTTGATCTTAATGGTGAATATAGCATGTGTTTCTTCAAGCTTAAGCAAAGTGAAATATGATGTGTTATTATGGCTCAAAATTCAAATCCATGAATGCCATTGTTTTTAAAATGTATTTTGTGCTCAAAATATGCCCAAATATGTCTTGAAATGGTGCATTATGAATTAATATGGATTTTTGACTTTTAAGGCTTTTTCCATGGAAGTTTCACACCAATGCTTCAATCCAAATTCATTCCATGATTCCTTGATGTTTAGTTGAGCAAATGACCCCATTTGGAGCAAGTTTCGTGTTGGAAATATCTCCATTTGAAGTGTGTAAGTTGGTGAAATGGACCTATAATTTTATGACCTATAATCTCACTTTCCCAAAATACCCCTGACTTGCAAGCCTCATAACTTGAGTTCTACAAATCAGATGAAAGACTTCTAGTACTTTTTGGAAAGCTAAGATCATAAGGAACAAATTTCATGTTCATCAAAAGTTGAGGAGAAACATCCTTCTAGGTCAAAGATGGCTTGGAAGTTGGTTGACTTTTGTTGACCAAAATCACATTCATCTGAGGACCTGTAACTTGTCAGCATCATAACTTGAGTTCTAAAAATCAGATGAATGACTTCTAGTACTCAAAAGAAAGCTAGAAACATGATCTACAAGTTCCATGTTGGGGTAAAGATGATATGAGAATTCTATCTTGAGAAAGGTGGTCTTGAAGTTGGGGACTAAACAAGGGATTTTACACTGAGAACCCTAATTTAGTAACTTCTCACACTCTTGATTCTTGATGAATTGGTCTTGAAATGATATATTAGACATATGAAAACAACATACCATGACCATAGAGACTTGGAATTGAGTTTTAATCTCCTTCAATTTCACAATTACCTGAGGATTAACTAGATGAAAACCCTAGATGCAACATTCTTGATTGTGGCTTCTTCCACCTCACACAACAACTTGAACAAGCTCCAACATGGCTCTCAAAGCACTCAATGAGCTTTCTCAACATTCCATATCCATAATCATGAATTCAAAAACTTCTGATGATCTTCAACTGACCTCCAAGTTAGGAGCTGAGCCATATACACCCATCAACTCTTTTCAAAGAACATTGACCACTTCTAGATGACCTGATGACCATTCATACTTGAGTAACATCGCTTGCTTAGGCTAAACACTCTGAGTAACCTCCTCTTGCTATGCACAACCTCTTGATCCCCTGCTAAATGAGAAATGACATACAATGCAAATGCTAGAACAATGCAAAGAAACAAAAGCCAGCCAAAGAAAAAGGTTGAAAAAATTTTGGGGTGCAACATCTGCCCCTATTCAAACGACTTGGACCTGAATGGATGAAAAGAAAACGGCTTTCAAACAATCAAGGTAAAAGACGGTTGAATGCCAAAGAACCCGGAAATTTTCCAACCGCAGAAATAAACTGCAACACTCTGATTGGGGAACAAATATCCAGAAAAAACTGAACGCAGACAGTTGCAACGGCAACCAGCTGACTGATCATCTGATAAAGAACACCTGACATTACTGCCAGTCATCTGTGTAACGCCACAGACATTAAAACCAAAGGCTAGATCAACACGCAGTTGGTAACTTCACCTCAGGAAGAGAATAATACTCATATCATCTAAAAGTAAACAAAAAGACTCAAAATACTCACATCGTCTAAAAGTAGACGGAAAGGCACCCAATACTCACATCGTCTAAAAGTAGACGGAAAGACACCAAATAAAAGTTTACGTTGTCTAAGGATTTACGGAAAGAAAAATCAATACTCCCGTCATCAAAAGGTAGACGAAAAGACACCAAATACTCACATCGTCTAAAAGTATACGGGAAGACACCCATGAAAGGTCCACATTTTCTAAGGATAGACAGAAATAAATATCAATACTCACGTCATCTAAAGGTATACAGAAAGACACCAAATACTCACATCGTCTAAAAGTAGACGGGAAGACTCCAAATACTCACATCGTCTAAAAGTATAAGGTAAGACACCAAAATCGCACTTCAAAACCGTTCGCCAAATTGCTGCATTCTTTCGTCCATAGGAGTTGATGGAAAAAAATATCTTCAAAGGGCCACATCGTCAATAGGAATTGAAAAGAAGGGAAACCAATCATTCTTCAAAGAGTCACAGCGTCAATAGGAATTGACAACACGAAAACCCTCCTACAACGCCATCTCATCCAATAAACAGAAAGAAAACGATGTCTGAAACTCACGTCGTCTAAGGATAGACGGAGAGAAAACCAAATCTGAAGTTCAGATCGTCTAACGATGGACGGAGAGAAAAACCTGCTGTGGAAACACGTCGTCAATAGGAATTGGCGGAAAGAAAATCTGCTCGGAGAACCACATCATCAATAGGAATTAACGGAAATAGAAACTGTCGGCATCAGAGGACTGATGTACAAAGGAACTCTGCTTGGGGATGTCATCATCAGAGGACTGATGGACAAAGCATAACCGTCGTATGATTTTAAATCCGAGTAAACCGATAAGCTGTCTGAACAAAGCTGTTGGATAAATGCCCCTGTATTGATTGTGAATTGATTCAAGTTGCCACGGAAGGCCGACAGAAACTGGCTTATGCTTCGAATGCATATGTGTATGTTTGAATATGGCGTAATGCTCCATACGAAATGGAAATGCTACACATTTGAGGATGAAATGCAAGGATGATGCAAATATGATAACAACATGCAAAGATGCAGATGCAGGCTCGGACTGCCGGGGAAAGATGGATACAACAGAACCATTCTAACAAAATAAATGCTGGAAAGGTGAAGCCAACTCCACTAGGGATAATCAGATGTGCCCAATATGATTGGACTCTACTGGGGATAACTTACACGTGTCAATGATGATTGTACTTTTGCTAGAGAAAACAGACGAAGTCTTCTTGCGTACCAAAGGGAAATGGATTTGCAAAGGATCAGGTATGACTGATGTTGGAAAAATATCCTGTCTGAACTCAGAGGTTTTTGGTTGAAGGGTCAAGGGATAGTAGCATGACTTCCCGACATTCGTCTTGCACTTGGAAGTTAACTAAACCTGCTTGAACAACTCTTGAATAGCGGAGAAGAACAATTTCTTCGCTTCTGAGTTTGCCCCAGCTCATGGGATCTCTGTGGGGATATTCCTCAAAAAGAAATCTAGAAATTTCTGTACCCCGATGATTTGATATGAACTTCCGCAGCATTCTGAACCTCTGAGAGGAGCTTCACACTAATTGCCCCACGGATAAGGAATAGTTTCTGCGCTCTTGGGGTGACCTGCCCCGATCTGGAATGACTTTGCCCCTGATTGGCTGATCTGTGAGGAAAGTGCTTCTTGGCTGCAAGAGATTCACCGAATCTCGACTTGACTACTTCAGATTAATTGACCTCCGGATGGCTGGCTCCCATGCTATGATCATTTGATATATCTTGCCCTAGTTCGATGGAGTATTCAGGCAATCTGCATTCTGTCCTGATCAGACTTTCCACTGTGGAAACTCTCCTGTTGTCAAGCGCTTACTCACCAGTAAAACAAATTGTCCTGCATAAAAGATATATTAAATGCAATGCATATGACAGTTTTCGAAATCCAAGCTTGTTCACTGGAAAATATTTGTGCCATAAAGTGAATAAATCATTTATCAACATGTCAACATTAGCACAACATTGTAATAGGAATCCTTTTAGGAGTCAGTTTCGATGTGATCTTTACCGAAGTATGCTTTCAAAACAAACCTGCTTCAATTAGGACTTTTTCGGGTTGTAACTTGGTCAGGTTCACGGTTTACAAGGGAAGGATAAAGGCTCAAAGTTTATTTTAACCCACCCATTCTCCGTGATGTTATCCAATCCTATATTCATCTAATTTGACGCTAGCGCTCACTTCTCAGAGGTTAAATGATAGGAGTGACGGTTCAAGAAACCACACGTTTTCAGAGTGACAGTCACTCGCTTTTCGTCTTTGGTTCCTGAATCACACGACTTGTTTTTCATCATTATTTTTTAATTTCCCTAACTTTTGCCTGGACTGGCTCTTTTGAGCTTCTTTTGATTTCAAGGTCCAGCGGGATGCCCTAATTTTTGCCTAAGTCGCTTGTTTTCAAGATTCGACTTAGCGGGCTTTGTTCTCTTTTGTTTTTCTTTTTTTTTTGAACAAATCGTGTGACATCGGCTTGTCTGACTTGTTGAAAGGGAATGTGATTGTTTCACTCCTTGACTGGCAATGAATAACCATTGTGGTTTTTTAGGCACGACCTATACAGGTGTGATTGATCCTTGAACAGGAGCACTCCTATTGCAATTTGAATATTCGGCCAAAATTAGCTGACACCTACCCCGGCCCCAGGTTAAGATTGAGGGTTTTTTGTTTTCAGAAAGAAACTCCTACTACTAGGCTCGAAGGGGTTGACAAGGGATTATCATCCTTACATCTCCGGTGTTTAGGGATTTGAAACAATGCATGTATATCGTCAGCAGGTTTTATTTCAAAAACATACAATCGGAAGCTTGCGCGTCTTTAAATTTCGTCATCCTCCCCAGATTCCGCTTAAACAAGCGTATGACATCTGTAAAAAAGCAATTAGTGAACACGAATGGATTAAATCAAAACATGCATATTCATTTCATTAATATCAATCGAAAACAACAAGTTTTACAAATGAGATTGCACTTTAAACAGGAGAGAAAATACAAACATAAAGAAATAATAGTATAAAACGAAAATTGCCAGCTTTGGGGAATTGGGCTTTCACACTGATTAACCGTTGTGTGAAATGCGACCCTTGAAGTCTTCAAACTCAATCAGACGAGTGATGTGACATAGGCACTGGACGCAGAGAAGCATTCCCTCTTTTCAGGTTGTTACGAGGCCCATTCTGATTCGGGTACTGATAATTTTGCTGTGAAGACCCAAAAGGTTGTGGACTCTGAACAGCAGAGACGTCCGACGACTGGGGTTGAACTCTTGAGGACTCTCTTTATTCAGGCGCTTTCATCCTTAAACTTAACCCAGGAACAAGAAGCAACTGTGGGCAGGGGGATTCTAACACCAAAGATTGTAGGATATACTCTTGACCTACTGCAGCCTTAAGAATGGGAATAGGAGTATCCGTCTCTTTTTCACGACAGGGACCAAATTCGCCTGATACCTTCATGTCGCTCAGCGTGAATTCAATTGTCTTTGAATCAATCAGGTCCTGAACCTTATGCTTAAAAGCTTTATAATTCGCGACGTTGTGCCCCTGTCCCCCAGAGTGGAAATCACAATAAGCATTGACATCAATGCCCGGTGGTGGTTGGCCAGTAAGTGGAGCCAAAGTCCGAGGCTTAACCAACTGAAGTTAGAGCAAGAGTTGCACCAACTGAGCATAATCCATGGGGATCTGATCAAAGATTCTATCTTGAGATTTTGTCCTTTGACCATATCTTCTAATCCTGGGATTCTCCTAAGAAACGGGACGCAACTGATGGCACAAAAATTTTGGAACCTCTGGTTGTGCAGCAGACTTCTGATACACATTCCGCTCTGGGATAGGTTCCACAGACAGAAGTAGAACAAGCATCTTTGTTGCAGCTTCGGGCACCTGATCACCTTCTTTTCTGAGCACGTTTCTTATCACTTCCATGACTAAACCCACCTGAGTTTTCAACTACTAGTTTTCCTCTCTGAGCACATTCTAATCCAAGCGCAACGCTTGCATGTCCGCAATGAACTGCCCCATCTGGCTCTTGACTTCTCTCAGCTCAGCTTGAACTTGCTCCATAACTTTGTGGGGATTCATGTGATCTATCTGATTATATAACCTGCAACAAACTAGTGGAATACATAAAGTCAGATTAACAGCTCCGAGACACCTGTTACACAAAAATAATATGCAAGATGCAGACAAGCATGCAACAGGGAAATCTAAGAATAGCACCAAGGAAAAAAGGAACCCAAGATCCCAACAGGGATAACCATCACACATATATGCACCACACAGGAGTAACTGAATACAAACAGAGTGACCTCGACCAACAAGCCTGGCGATGGTCAGCATACAGTAATTAACAAATTCTACACAGGGATACAGCCCTAAACTGAGTCTTTAGTTTGATACTCTTCTGAACAAATGCTCTCAATGAACTCCTCCAAAACATGAGCTGATACACCCGTTTGGCTGGATAAAATAAAATCATTGATATGAATACCCTGAGACGTGACTGAGATCCTGTTGGAATCCGGCAAAGCCTGAACCTGGCTCCTAAGCACCTTACAATCTTCAGTTGAATGCCCCTGTGCTTCAGCATGGTACTCACAGCGGGCGCTGACATCGAAGCCTGGCGGATATGGCGGAATCTCTGGATTAATCTTCTTCGGCACTATCAACCCACCTCTGATCAAATTCGGCGACAACTGACTGTATGATAACGACAACTGAGTAAAATGCCTTTCTAGTTTCCTGGGTCTTCGTCTGGCGTGCTGACGCAGTTGATGATGGTAAGACTGTTGACCCTGGCGGGAAACAAATACCTGATACACAGACTTAGCAGACTGCTGACTCTGAACACTCGAAGTATCTGAAAACTGAACTTGAGATATAGGAGATTCTGAGAGAACACCACTTCCTTTTTCTTATTCTTCCTGAGAACTCACAACTGATGCATAAGCTGAAGTATCTAAGATGTCTCAAATTTTTCTGCTCTTGAGTCCACTCTCAATATGCTCACCCATTATCACCAAGTCTGCAAAGTTTGACATTCCAACATTGATCAACTTGTCAAAGTAATGGCCTTTCAAGGTACTCAGGAATATATCAATTAACTCTCTGTCCTGAAGTGAAGGTTGAACACGAGCAGTTAACCCTCTCCATCTCTGCACATACCCTCTGAAGGATTCATTGTCTGTCTGAGATAATTCTTGCAACTGCACGCGACTAGGAGCCATGTTGAGATTGTAGTTGTACTGCTTCACAAAGGCATTGGCTAAATCTGACCATGATCAGATACAACGGCTATCCAACTGCATATACCAACTCAACGATGCTCCACTCAAACTGTCCTGAAAGCAGTGGATCATAAGCTCATCATTATGAACATGTGAAGTCATTTTCCTGCAGAACATCACCAAATGCTGCTTCAGACAACTATCTCCTTTGAACTTCTCAAAATTTGGCATTTTAAACTTCAGAGGCATCACAAGACCGGACACCAAACACATGCTCGAAGCATTCAGATTGAGAGTATCCTGACTCATCAAGGCATCAAGCTTTTCTTCCAACAACTGACATTTTCCCATAAATTCAACAGTTTGCGGGTCTTCAACGTTAACCTTTGGAACAGTCCTTTGAGAATCTGGCACAGGGAAAGTGAAACTCTGATATTGTGTGTCATGAAGAAAAGATGAATCTCTGTTTCTGGAAATGGGATACTCTTCAACAGGAACCGGCACAGGCTGAGCTTGAGCAACATTGTTCACCGGAGTCCTCTGAATACCGACCTCTCCTCTAGTCATAGCTGACATGGCTTCCACGAGCTGAATCAACTGATTCTTCATCAATTCAAACTCTGCCCTCGTAACAACCAAGTTCTGCTCTCCTGAGTCCATGATCCTTCCAAAAGTTAACTCAAGTCCAATACGAATGTCGGGAAATCAATTGACGAAGCAGACAAAAGACGGGTAAGCTCCCTGTTGCGGCTGAGGATGGATATGCATAAATGAAATGCAAAAAATGCAAAATGCTAATGCACACACAAGGGATCAAGACTGTTGTGCTGTAGACTGAGGAAGATCAGAGCTCTACTTCAGCAAGAACATAGCACTGCTCCGATAGAAACCAACTGATACCAATAATCCAGATTCAAACTGTAGAGAAAACCGGGTAATCTGAAGGTAAAATTTTCCTACATAACCCCAGTCCCACTCACAGGTATGTACCTATTCACTGATAAGGTATGGCATCCTATGCATTCATCAGTGTCACAGACTTTCAAGAAATGATGATATGTTAACCATTTCTGGTTTGGCATCATCATCTTCCGAAGAGGCCACAATTAGCTGACTCACAAATGATCGGTTCCCAGAGTTGACAATCCTCAGATCCAACATCCCGTCGAGCCCTAAGGGCCAGTTGAGAAATCATCAAAGAGAATCTTGTCTGAGTGTGAATTTCATGGGAATCTATACCTGCTAAGCAAGCAAGCCCCCCACTAATCTCCACGACTAATGCTAGGTTTGCACTCAAGCCCAGGTCTGGCTTATCACTCATCAGAACTTCCCATCCCCACAGGATAGCAAAAAAATAATATATGATGCGGAAAATAAATGCGGGAAAGTAAAATGTGAAAGTAAATAAAGTACATATATACAACACCCAAAGATAAACAAACAAGCGCTAGGACTGACTCGCATAGGGAACCAGAGTCCCTAGCATAGTCGCCAGCTGTCGCAACTGCGAAAAACAACCGACGGAAAAAACAGAAGAGTCGCCACCTTTCGTTATTTATCCCAAATAGAGGGAAAGGAAACGATCAGAAAAACCTAACAAAAAAGGGAAAGACAAGGTCATCGCAACCATGTCTGGATTTGGGAGTCGGTTACGCAAGGGAAAGGTATTAGCACCCTTCACGTCCCACGTACTCGACGGGATCCACGCATTGTTGTCTATCTAAAAGGGTGATCAATCTATCTACACTAATGGTCTAGGGACAAAAGAAAAAGAAAAGAGAAGTGTCTCGGCAGAGCATCTCTGCTCTGGACCTACGTACCCCTTCGTGCAATGGGAAAGTCAAAGTCAACGTACTTCGACTAACTACGGGTGAAGAGGAGGAAGGTTGCTCGCCAAGACATCACGTCTTGTGCCTACGTACTTTCATTTGGTATGACATATCAGAGCAAACGTAGTTCGGGCTAAAAAGAACACCGGTTTGGTTCAAAAGTTTTTTAGGCCTGAGTAGGGTTAACAAGTAGTTCTAGCAGTTGGTGTATGCAGCTCGAGCATGGGAGACTTAGGCGTTACCGTTTACGATAGAACTAAGTGTTAACAACACTCTTTTTCTGAAAAGATTTTTTTGATTAAGATCCTGAAGGATGAAAAAGGTTTGAATTGTTTTTGTGTTTTTTAGTGAAGAAGTGTTTTGAATTTGAGTGTTTATAATGTATGTTGTACTAAAGTCTAAAACCTAGGATTGATTGCGTCGCATATCGTCCTAAGGACGTATACTAAACACTTTAGGCAATCGAGAGGTGGCCCCTCAATCACCCTTTCCCAAGTGTAAGGCTCATGGCACAACATCCATTATCTTTATCAAGTGTGTTAGGATTGTATGAAGATGAGAAGAGAAGGGACAAACTAAAGGGGGACTAACATAAACCTAAAGTTGTCATGCATTGTAAACCTAAGATTGGGATTTAAAGGGAACTACCTAATGTTATCATGCATGGTTAAGCATCTAATGTCTATCATAATGTAAGAAGGAGAGAGAAACTTTTAAGGATAGGACTATTGCAGCTGGCTTACTCTACCATCACAGATCAATCCAGTCATTTCATGTCCATATCCACTTGAGTTTTCTGATCTCCTTTGAACATTGGAGTTGATAGGAGAAGATCTTGCAAGATTCATTTGAAAATCTCATGAAAACTCCCTCCAAAAGTGGTAAATGACCAAGGCTGCCCTCACTCTTGTTTGGCTATAAATAGAAGCCTCTCCTATGAGTTTAAACACACCAGAGAAATCTCAAAAAACCAGAGAAAACATAGCTCTCATTCTCCTCTCATTCCTCAAGAATTTCAAAAACCTCAAAATCTCCATTTTCACCAAAAAAGTTGTCTTGAGCAAAACTCTGCTCAAGACCAGTTCCATCATTTCTAAACCTCTAAAAATTACCCTCACAATCCCTAAACATAATATAGAAAGTGTCTATACCCTCAAATCTCTCAAAACCACCATTTTGCAAAAAGTCAACTTTCACACCAAGAAAGTTTGACCATCACACTCAAAACTTGCCAAATCCTTGCATAGGCTTGTTCTTGTTGTTCTAACCATCCACACACCTCACATATGTCATATTAAAACTGTCTAAAGCATTGAAAATCAACTGGGAATTACCTAACTCCAACTGTCTTGAAGTTTGGTTTTGTTGCTTCAAGAGGAAGTAAGCTTCACCTCATTGCAAAGGAAGGAGTATCTCTGGGTTTCTAAGCTTTTTAGCTTGTTCAAGCCTGGTCAACAAGAGGTATGTGATATTCTAACTATCTATTAGTCATACATTGTCATGTATTGTCATTTTGTGGAGATTTGTGTGAAAACATACCATGGCTGCCCTATTGTGCTTCTTTGTCAAGAATCCTAGTTTTGTGATCATAATGCTTATTTTGTCAAATATATTGTCATTTGTAAATGATATGTGGATGATAGATTGCAAGTTTTTACCTTATTATCATGTTTAGACTTATTTGTGAGTTTTTGGTCATTTGGTAGATTTAGGATCTAACCTTGAAAAAGTGATATGCTTGCCCTAGAACCATAAACCTAGCTCATTAGTGAGATATGTAGATAACTTGTAAGTTGCTCATAGCCCCCCTTGCCCTTGATCATGTGTGAATCAATGTGGCCTTTTGTTTTCATTGTGATGATTTCATGTTTGGTCTTGCCTATCATTGCTTTGAAGTGGTTCTTAAGTGGTTATGCTTGTTATTCCTTATGCCTCGAGTCTTTGGTCAATGTTTGATTTTGTTCATAATGCTTGTGTTGGTGAAGATGTGAGAAGTTTGAAGCTTAGTCATTAGGGTTGTCTTGTGAGACATGTTTGATTTTGCTGTCAAATTTGGTTCAACATGTCATTTTTGATTTAATGAGTTTTTTTTCCTAACTTGAAGTTGTGAACTCATTTGCTTATCCATTTCAAGAATGTGTATGTTGTTGTTATGCTCAAAATCTGCCTAAGGTTCAATTTGCCATATCATGCCTTAAACTGTTGCATTATTCAAAATATCATGAGGTCAACATCTCATATTCTGTTCCAAGCATTGTTTACATGATTTGTGTGCATTAAATCTTTATCATGTCCATTTAAAATTTGTGCATGATCTCAATTTCTCCAACTGTCATGGTTATGGCTTGTTGTATATTCAAAGTGTTGTTCTTGTATGACATAAGCTTCAAATGCTAATTTTTGTTTTGGTAAATATTTCACTCCTTTTCTGAATTGCATCTCATCTGTTAGCATCATCATAATGTGTATATAACCTCCTTTTCATGAAAGAAATCATTGCCTTAAAATTGCCCTGTTGGGGTGAATGTCTTGCCTAGGCAGATTTTCCAACTTTTGCACCAATACATCAATCTTCATTCTACATGATACATGCTCTTACTTGAACCTAAAACACTTTCATGATGACATTCATGGTGTGTGCATATTGATTACTTGTGCTGTCCTGGCTTATTTTCACATTTCACATTCCAATCACACTTATCCACCAAATCTGCCACTTCATGCTCAAGTTGTTTTTCTGTTTGTGTATACATGATTTTAGAGTTGTAACTCACTCACATGTTTGATTCTAATGTGTGTATATGTTTGGTTTGGTCTGAGATTACCTATATTAGCATTTCACCACTTAATTGCATTTTGAGCCACAACTGTCATGACCACATACCAAAATCATGTTTACTTGCATAATGATCAATCTCAGAATGGTAACTCATTTTGCTCTATACTTGTGGTATGTGTATGTATTTGTTGTTGATGAGAGATCTTTCTTCATTGCACTTGAACTATGTTTGTATCCATAGGCTGTCAAACTGTTTTAGAAAGAACACTTGTGCTCCTTATGTTGCCTACTGCCCTAAGATAGTAAACTTGCATTGGAGTTTGTATTTAAGTGATTGATGTAGGCATTATCATGCTAAGTTACATTTGTGTCATTGGCTTGTTTAGGATCAGCTGTAGGTCTGCTAGCCTTAATTCGAGTGGCAGTTTTGGTTTGATTTGGGTGTGGTACTGCTATCTAAACCAGTTGTGAGTTTGATTAAGGGATCTATTGGTATTCAATTCATGTTGTTCAAATCATAGTGGTTGTTTGATGTGTATCTGTTCAACTGTTTTGAAACTTGTTTTTTTGCAACTTATGTCATAAATTGAAAAACCATGAGTCATTTTGTATTCAAGTTGGGATTTAAGCTTCATCTGTTTTGGAACTTCATATATGTTATATTTGAAGTGTGTGAGGACCTTCAAATTATTTTAAGCATGAGTAATTTGAGCTGTAGCTTTGAAAATGCACTTCACTCACTAATTTGCAGTTGTCATAGTGTTTTTAAAATTCATGTGGTTTGTGAGCTTTCTTAAGGTTTAGACACATCCTATATGTTGTTTTGAGTATGCATGTGTGGTTCCTTTACTCCATATTGGCCTGTTTTATAATCTCATTATCTCACTTGCAAGTGTCTTGGTTTTCATCTAATTTTCACATGACAGTTGGAATCTTAATTCATGAGTAGTTTGTTTGAATGCATGAACATGTTGTATATGATATTTGAATTGTGTTAGAGCTCTTTTCCTAATCATAGCATGACTGGTTTAACCCTTTGCTTTGTAAATGCATTTTCATCAAAAATTGCAACTACTATCGTGTTTTCATTTCAAAGCATCTTTTCAAAATTCTAGCTGGACCATTGTTTTCCTTGTTTAAAAACACCCAAGATTGATCTAAGGTTTGTCTGATTTGGTTAAGAATTAGTTGAGTTTGATATCAAAACACATTTGTGAACATTGCCTTGTTCTTGCTTCATTTTGCCAAGCATTTCACAACACCACGCCATATATATTTATAGGGGTGGCTATATCAACGGATGTATAGCCACCCCAGTGGTAAGCAACTTATTCATTTCACGCCTTGCAAAGCCTAGACCTGGGTTCGATCCCTAAGGAGGATCAACCCTTTTGGCGTTTTTTTTCTTTTTTTCTTACACGCGCGTATTGGGCTGGAGGGCGTGGGTTCAACTCCCACCCCTTGCATTTTCTTTTGATTTTCACTTATTAATTTTTGTTTTGCTCATTAAAACTCATGAACTTCAAATAATCACAACTCTCTCATTTTTCACCCTTTTTGATCCATTCTTTTTGCATTGTGTTTGTTATAATGTCTATTTTTATATGATGTGGGAATATTACTTGTTGTCATAAATTGTGATGCATTTTGACCATGTGGAAATTTGTTCCTTTATTGTGATTGTGATCCTACTTGCAGTTGAATTCCTTTGAGCATGATTGAATTTCTTGTGAGATCTTTACTTCCTTTGTTAGTTAACATGTTAGGGAACTCCCATTTGGTTGTCACCATAATCTTGTCTTATTTTCCTCCTAAATTATGAGTTTAAACTGATTTACCTGTGTTTGATTATCATCTATGCATATTGTTGTTACATTTGCTATGGTTTTAACCCATGACATATTTACTTTCAAAATTGTGATTTGTTCATGTGGTAGTTACCTTCATCATGTTTCAATCTTTGTTAAGATATGTCCTCAATCTTTATTAAGATATGCTCTAATCTTTGTTAAGATGATTGATTATTGGTTGTAACCATTGGTATCATTTGAAGTATCTGCTTATTGTAATATGCATGCTTACTTGTCTTAATCTTGCTCATTTGCTTTGTCAAGTATTCTTTCCCCAAGTGATGGAAACTTTTAGTTCTCATCCAAGTTGTCTCTCTCTCTCTCTCTCTCTCTCTCTCTCTCTCTCTCTCTCTCTCTCTCTCTCTCTCTCTCTCTCTCTCTCTCTCTCTCTCTCTCTCTCTCTCTCTCTCTCTCTCTCTCTCTCTCTCTCTCTTCCAAAGGAAAAGTCTCTCCCTTGACCCTTGTGTCATTGGATAGCTCATTTATCCCTCCCTTGACTTTGTGAAGTTATCCAAACCCTAGCTCGGTTAAGTATAGAACATATAAGCCTTAGACTTTGCTTTAAGTCTAGAAAACCCACCTACACTAGGAGTGTTCTTCAACTAGAACCCTAGGATAGAGTTTGTAAACTCTATGTAAGAATCATAGTAATGATTACTTACTTCCCTCTTGAGTGTTATAACACAGATCTAGAGAGTTTTGTTAAACTCTACTCAAACAAAAGGTTCATGTAGAGTACTACAGATGTTTAGGATGTGAAATACCTACACTAGGCATAACCAACCCCCGATCCCCGAATCTCTTAGCGTTGTTGTTACATCGCGAAAAGGGTTTTTATTTCTTTAGACCTTTCGTTTGGATAAATTAAAGTCCAGTTGTAATCTAAGAATTAAGATTCAAGTTAATCAATAGCTTGGTATCACGATTCTCACCGCAACAGAAATGGCGACTTCAGTGGGGAAACTTACATAACTTGAGGGTTTAGCCTATTTTGTTTAGTTGCATGCTATATTTGTAAATATTTGCTTAATATGTATATTTTCAATATATTTGTTTGATTGTTGGGTATTGGGTGCTTTAAGCAGTGAGACGGTCGTATACCCGGACTCGAGTGCACTTATGATAGGATGGTGGTATATTCAAGAAGGCTTATAGGGAGTTGGTTCCCGACCAAGCTAACTTGAGAAACCACCACTCAGTGTAGGCCCTCTTGAAAGTTTTAGTATTGTTGATCGAGTATTCGTGAAAACAATGCTAGTTTCAACGAAGGAGCCCATGACACTGTGGACTTTTAGAATACACTTTTCCCCACTTTGGCCTTATTAGGACGTAGTGCGATGACTATAAGGAAGTATTTCCGAAATAGTTGATACGCGATACTACACTCAGACGAGATTCTCTTGAGAATATTATCGATTACCAAGTGATTTGGGAAATTGATAATATCCGAAAGATGGGTCGATGACTCTTGGAACTTTGTAGAACCCGTTCGGCAGGTACAATCAATCCATAGTACTACCTTTGGGGATGGGTAGACCCTTGGACTCATGCTTGTCCTTAAACTTAAGTTTGTTTTGTGTGCATATGCATTTGCTTGTGTTTGTGCATCTTGCATTCATATCATCATATCATCATATCATCATATGGTTTCATGGAACTCAGACTTTGTTTGTAAACATCAGAGGTCGTCACGAACAGTGAAAGAAAGAAAACTTTGAAGTACACTTACAAGGGTTTTAACCTAGATGACTTGAAAAGGTTGAGCACCATAGTGACAGATCCAGAGGGATTTCAAAGCCGGTATGGGAAGTTGTTGCTACTCTTAAAGATAAAGATGGATAGTGGACTCCTTTCTACTCTTCTCCAGTTTTATGATCCACTCTACCACTGTTTCAGATTCCCTGATTATCAGCTAGTGCCCACACTATAAGAGTATTCTTAGTTGATTGGATTGCCCGTTCTTGAAGATTCTCCTTTTCCAATTGTGGAGAAGGACCCTAAAGAGCAAGATATCGCCAAAGCTACACGTTTGGGAGTGGTTGATATTAAAAAGAATCTGATTACAAAAGGAGGAGTTTTTGGTTTAAAAGCAGAATTCTTGGTTGAGAAAGCTCAGTATTATGTAGATCATTTAAGCATGGATACATTCGAGGCTATCCTTGCCTTACTCATCTATGGTATCTTCTTGTTCCTGAGCTTTGAGAATTTTGTGGACCTCAATGCCATTAAAATTTTCTTGAAGAAGAATCTTGTGCCTACCTTGTTAGCAGACACATACCATTTTGTTCACCTGAGGAACTTTCACAATGGAGGAATGATCACTTGTTGCGTTCCTTTGTTATACAAATGGTTCACTTCACACTTGCCCAAAACTAATGCTTTTTGGGATCCAAAGAAAGGATGGTGGTTGCAAAAGATCATGGCTCTTACCCACTCCGATATTGATTGGTATAGTCGTGATTATGATGGGATAATGATTATTGACAGTTGCGGGGATTTTGGCAATGTACCTCTTCTCAGTGCTAATGGAGGAATCAGTTATAATCCAATACTCGCCCGCCGACAATTGGGATACCCTCTAAAAGACAAACCTAATGGTGTTCAAGTGGAAAACATTTTCTTCAAAGAAGAGGAAGATAGTCAAAGATTAAAAGGGAAGATTCCAGAAGCTTGGAAGCATCTACACAAGAAAGGGAAAAAGGATCTTGGAAGACTCAACTGTGTCTCTTTGGAACCATACCTCCAATGGGAGCCATCACACTAGGGATGCCTTATTTTAAGCAAGATCTTATGGCCTTGAAGGAAGAATGCTCGTTGGTCTTCATGTCTGAAGAAGAAAAATTGAGGATTGCTTTGGTCAAAGCACAACAAACTGAAGAAGCTTGGAAGCACAAGTATCAAATAGTCGACGAAGAAAATGTAGAGCTCCAGAAACAACTCCAGTTGAAAGACGAAGAAATCCTCTCTTGTAAGAAGAGGAAAACACTAGAAGAACCTTATGAACCTCAGTCTAATCCGTGGAAGATAATTGTGGACAGACTCATCTTTGAGAAGACTCAGATGGAAAGAAAGATCGAGAAGCTCAGCTTAAGACTGCTAGGGGAACCTTGATAGGATTCATTTAGCTCTTGTAAGGGGAAACAATATTTTGTAATCCATTTTGTTAATCAATGAAATGGCGACTTCTGATGTTCGTAAATGTCTGAGTCCCATGACACCATTTGCTTTTGCATTTGCACTTCTTCTAACCATTCAAGGAAATTCATTTTTTCTTTTTGCAGACAACAACATGGTAAGAAGAGACATGCTTCCGGTTCCGGATCTGAGATTGGGCCGTCTAAGAATGTTAACTAGACTTGTCCGAAATCCCGCTGCTTTCATAGTCAAATATGGAGACCTATTACCATTGATAAGTGCTCCGATCAACGAGCCCATGTTGCAAGCCTTGGTTGAGTTTTACTCTACAGCCTACCATTGCTACGTATTTCCAGACTTTCAGCTACTCCCAACCATCGAGGAGTATACTGATTACTTAAAGATTCCATGGACTTTTACGCTCCCTTATGGAAAACCAAAGAAGAGGGACTTGGCTAAAGCTTTACATATCAAGCTGGAGGATTTACCGTCGATGAGAGCAAAGGGAGGGTGGTACGGAATGGATGCCAGACCTCTAATGGAGATGGCTAAATATCATTATGAAAGCAGAAACCTGGGCATTTTTTAGGCGATTCTGGAATTTCTGATATATGGGCTGTATCTTTTTCCAAGCAGATATGACTTCATCAGCGAAGAGGCGATCCGCCTCTTAATCATCAAAAATCCGGTCAACACGATACTGGCTGATACTTATGTTGTCATTCATCGTTTCATTTTGTATGATCGCGGGAAATTCTCATGCTGTCTTGCACTACTCGATCGATGGTTTACTTCTCATCTGCCAAGGACTCATATCCTTTGGAGGCTTCCTACCAAAAGCGCATGGGTTTCTAAACTCATCACTCTCAGGCACCATGACATCACATGGTATGACACCAGCCTCGGCGACCAAGTCATGATTCCTAGTTACGGAGATTTCCCCAATGTGCCTCTCATTGGGACAGAAGGGGTTATCACCTACAACCCTATCCTTGCCCGGTGTCAACATGGGTATCCTATCGGACCAGAGCCCGAACCAGAACTGTTGAGGCCTTGCTTCTGCGAAACTGGTCGCAATCGAGAACTAGAAGCTAATGCTCAATACGCTCAAAGAGATCCACACCTCTTGGGCCTAACTCCAATGGAGAATGCAAGTTGTTTAACTACTAGGGGGTACCTGCTATAGTCAAAAGAAATTGCCTTAACCATGTTCTACACTCATGATTATGAGATAACCATGGAGCCTGAGGTCCCCACAACTAGGGAAGAGCTAAAATACGCTTTGATTAAAGCGCAAAGAGAGAACGAAGATCTGTGGGAGATTATCTGCCAGGACCAAGTTCATGTCAGAATCCAAGAAGGAGAAGGATCATCTTGTTAGATTGATCTTTGTTTCACCACTTCCCTGCTTTCCCTAAAAGGATTGAAATCCTATTTGTTGCATTTGCTTTCATTTTCTTGTAATAAAGGTCTTGCTTTTTAGCAAGGGTCACTCTATTGTAATAGATTTTCAGCTATCAAATGAAAAACGCTTTTTAAGCATGTCGTTACATGTCGTTCTAACTTTTTGTTTGTAAACGAAAAAATTGTTTTTCCTTGAATGGTTTATGCATCCGCATTTGCATTTGCATTCACATGTCATCCTGCATCAGTCTTGCGTCTGGGTTCTGCAGCTCATCCTTTGTTCTTATCCAGAGAAAAGAGAGAAGGAGTCACACTGAGTACTCACAAATACAACACACGGTCCCAAGCTCAAAAGAAGATGGCAGATAACGACCAGAGGTTTGATCAAGTGGATAACGACATCGAAGGGATCAAAGGGGACGTCAGCCAGATCATGGAAGTCCTCAACATAATCAAAGCAAAGATGGACACACAATCTACAGTGATCTCCGAAGTTGCCACAGTAGCGGCCAATGTCACAGTAGCTCCTGTTAATTCAACAGAATTTCCCTAAGGCATGTCCCGGTATTTTGTGCCACCATTCAACAATAGGCAGTCTTCGAGTCTCAATCCCCTGTTTGACTCAACAAACAGAAACCCTATTTTCACTCAAGCTGGTGGACCTACCATAGTGTGACCAGTTTTCGCCAATCAACAACCAATCTTTGATATACCCGATTGTAATACCCAAATTTTTACCCCTAAGATCCCACATTGCATTTTCATTTTTGCATACACAAACAAGACCATACTTTTTTGGTTCTCTCAGCGCACTTGTGTTTTCTACTTGCTTTATGTTTATTTCTGTTTACTAACCTCTAACCAAAATACCAAAAATATTTTTCAATTTGTTTGTTTCTTCTTCTTCTCTGTGTGTTTAGGGTTTTTGGTTATCCGTTTGCTTGGCCCGACACCGTATGAATCCGATAAAGTTGTTCCCTACAAATACAATGCTACTATGTTGGAGGATGGAAAAGAGGTTCCCATTCCTTCTCTTCCCTCAGTTGTGACTATTGCTGATGTCGGACGTGTAACCAGAAGTGGTCGAGTATTTGATAATGTGCCTTCAAAGACAAGTGAAGATACTGTGGGTAAGCAAATTCAGTTGAAGACTTCTGTGGAGTCTGGTCAATCAAGTGATGTAAATCAGAAGTCAGATAATGATGAGGTATTGAAATTGATCAAGAAGAGTGAATATAATGTGGTGGATCAATTATTACATACACCGTAAAAAATATCTGTTCTATCTCTGTTAATGAGCTCTGAGGCTTATCGTGAATCGTTGCAGAAAGTATTGGAACAAGCGTATGTAGATCATGATGTGACTGTTAACCAGTTTGATAGCATTGTTGCCAATATCACTGCGTGTAACAATCTGAGTTTTTGTGATGAAGAGTTGACCGAACATGGAAGAAATCATAATTTGGCTCTCCATATTTCCATGAATTGCCAGGAAGACGCTCTATCCAATGTGCTGGTTGATACTGGGTCATCGTTGAATGTGATGCCAAAATCTACTTTGTCCAGATTATCTTATCAAGGTACTCCTATGAGGTTCAGTGGGGTCATTGTGAAAGCCTTTGATGGATCGAGGAAAACCGTGATTGGAGAGGTTGATCTCCCTATCAAGATTGGTCCGTGTTTTTTCCAGATCACTTTTCAAGTCATGGATATTCGTCCTGCTTACAGTTGTCTTCTAGGACGCCCATGGATCCATGAAGCTGGAGTTGTTACTTCGACACTGCACCAAAAGTTAAAATTCGTGCAGAATGGTAAACTTGTCGTTGTTGGTGGAGAACAGGCTATGTTGGTAAGCAGTTTGTCGTCTTTTTCTTATATCGATGCGGAAGAGGATGTTGGAACTCCATTTCAGGCTCTTTCTGTGGTTGATAAAGCTGTCAAGAAGGATGGGGTGTGCATGTCTTCTCTAAAAGATGCACAACATGTAGTGGATAATGGCCAAGCTCATGGATGGGGCCGAATCATTGAAGTTGCTGAGAAAAAAGATAGAGTTGGTTTGGGTTTTACATCTGGTTCAACCCAAAAAGAGCTGAAAAGTATTCATGAAGTTTTTCGAAGTGCTGGGTTCATCCATTGCAAAGATCATTCTACAGCTGCAATTCTTGAAGATGACCAAGAGGAAGAAATGCCAACTTTTTGACACGTGGATTGATATGCCAGAATTGGATCGCTGTTGATGTTCCTACTGTTGTTCATGTTTCAAAGTAATTTGTTTTTGTTTCTTTCAAAAATCCTTTCACTCTGCCCAAGGTGAAAGTGAATTTGTGAGGGCTTTGTTTCAACTTTTATCATCATCAATAAAATGTTCTTCTGTTTATCCATATGTTTTTTTCCTTTTTTGCTTTACTTCTGAAAAATGGTAACATAAAAAACCGAAAAAAAAGTATAATAATGTTATAATCACTATATCTGCATAATATTTTCATTTTTTTTGTCCATATTCTAAAATCAAACATAAAATCATTGTGCAGATTGATTGTTAAACCCATTGGAAACAATGACCATATGCCCTATCCCAACTTTGAGTTCCCTGTGTTTGAAGCGGAAGAGGAGGATATTGAAGAAATTCCTGATGAGATTTCTCGATTGCTTGAGCACGAGGAAAAGGCCATTCAACCTGATGAAGAGCCGTTGGAATTGGTTAATCTGGGTTCCGATGATGATAAGAAAGAAGTCAAGATTGGGGCACTGCTTCAGTCAGATGTTAAGAAGAGGATGGTAGAGCTTCTTAGAGAATATGTTGACGTGTTTGCTTGGTCCTATCAAGACATGCCTGGTCTTGATACTGGTATTGTGGAGCACCATTTGCCATTAAAGCCTGAATGTTCACCCGTGAAGCAGAAATTGAGAAGAACTCATCCTGACATGGCAGTGAAGATTAAAGAAGAGGTTCAAAAGCAGATTGATGCTGGTTTTCTTGTGACCGTCGAATATCCTCAATGGGTGGCCAATATTGTGCCTGTACCAAAGAAAGACGGAAAAGTCCGAATGTGTGTTGACTATAGAGATTTGAATAAAGCAAGTCCAAAAGATGATTTTCCACTACCACACATTGATTTGTTGGTAGATAATACTGCTAAGTTCAATATCTTTTCATTTATGGATAGATTTTCGGGTTATAATCAAATAAATATGGCACCTGAGGATATGGAAAAAACAACATTCATTACACCCTGGGGAACATTCTGTTACAGAGTGATGCCCTTCGGTTTAAAAAATGTTGGTGCAACGTACCAGAGAGCTATGACCACTCTGTTCCATGATATGATGCATAAAGAAATTGAGGTCTATGTGGATGATATGATTTGTAAGTCGAAGACTGAAGAAGATCATATTAAAAATTTATTGAAGTTGTTTCAATGTTTGAGAAAGTTCAAGCTCCGTCTGAATCCTAATAAATGCACTTTTGGTGTTCGTTCTGGAAAATTGTTAGGCTTTATTGTCAGTCAGAAAGGCATTGAAGTGGATCCTGGTAAAGTTAAAGCTATCCAGGAGATGCCTGCACCCAGAACAGAAAAACAAGTAAGAGGATTCTTGGGACGTTTGAACTATATCTCTCGATTTATATCCAATATGACTGCCACATGTGCACCGATTTTCAAACTTCTCCGCAAAGATCAGGGTTGTGTCTGGACAGAAGATTGCCAGAAAGCTTTCGAAATAATTAAAGAGTATCTGCTTGAACCTCCTATTTTGTCTCCTCCCGTAGAAGGAAGACCTTTGATCATGTATTTGACCGTGCTAGAAGAGTCTATGGGTTGTGTTCTGGGTCAACAAGATGAATCTGGGAGAAAAGAATTTGCCATTTATTATTTAAGCAAGAAATTCACTGATTGTGAGTCTCGGTACACGATGCTTGAAAAGACATGTTGTGCTCTAGCTTGGGCTGCCAAGCGCCTCTGCCAGTATATGTTGAATTGTACAACTTGGTTGATATCTAAAATGAATCCAATCAAGTATATCTTTGAAAAGCCTGCTTTAACTGGGAGGATTGCTCGTTGGCAAATGTTGTTATCAGAATATGATATCGAGTACCGAACTCAAAAGGCGATAAAAGGAAGTGTTTTGGCTGATCATTTGGCACACCAGCCAATTGATGATTATCAACCTATTCAGTTTGACTTTCCTGATGAGGATGTGATGTATCTAAAGGTTAAAGATTGTGAGGAGCCATTACATGAAGAAGGACCTGAGCCTGGATCCCGTTGGGGTTTGATTTTTGATGGGGCGGTTAATGAATATGACAGAGGTATTGGTGCAATTATTGTTACTCCTCATGGTTCTCATATTCCTTTCACTGCAAGGTTGGTTTTCAATTGCACAAATAATGCGGCTGAGTATGAAGCGTGTATTATGGGCTTGGAAGAAGCTATCGATTTAAGAATCAAGATTCTTGATGTGTATGGAGATTCAGCTTTAGTGATTAATCACATTAAAGGGAAGTGGGAGACATGTCAACCTGATTTGATTCCTTATCGTGATTATGCAAGAAGGTTGTCAACTTTCTTCAATAAAGTTGAGTTTCACCATATACCAAGAGCAGAGAATCGAATGGCAGATGCTTTAGCGACTTTATCCTCCATGATTGTGGTAAATCATTGGAATGATGTGCCAAAGATTAGTGTGATGCGTCTTGATAGACCAGCTCATGTCTTTGTAGTTGAAGAGGTTGTTGATGATAAACCATGGTATTATGATATTAAATGCTTTCTTCAGAATCAAGAGTACCCACTTGGGGCATCCAAGAAGGATAAGAAAACTTTGAGAAGATTGGCTGGTAGTTTCTTCTTGAATGATGATGTGATGTATAAGAGAAATTATGACATGATCTTGCTCAGATGCGTGGATAGACACGAAGCAGATATGTTGATGAAAGAAATCCATGAAGGATCCTTTGGTACCCATGCCAATGGACATGCTATGGCTAAGAAGATGTTAAGGGCAGGTTACTATTGGTTGACAATGGAATCTGACTGTTGTAAATATGTGAAAAAGTGCCATAAATGCCAGATTTATGCTGACAAGATTCATGTGCCTCCAACATCTCTCAATGTTATCTCTTCTCCATGGCCTTTTTCAATGTGGGGCATTGATATGATTGGAATGATTGAGCCTAAAGCGTCGAACGGACACCGTTTCATATTGGTGGCTATTGACTATTTTACCAAATGGGTTGAAGCGGCATCGTATGCAAATGTGACTAAGCAAGTAGTGGTCTGGTTTATCAAGAATCAAATCATCTGTCGGTATGGTGTTCCGAGCAAGATCATCACTGATAATGGGTCGAATTTAAATGATAAGATGATGAAGGAATTATGCGATGAGTTTAAGATTGAGCATCATAATTCTTCTCCTTATAGACCCAAGATGAATGGGGCTATTGAAGCTGCTAATAAGAACATTAAGAAGATTATCCAAAAGATGGTTGTTACATACAAGGATTGGCATGATATGCTTCCTTTCGCTCTGCATGGGTATCGTACATCCGTTCGCACTTCAACAGGGGCAACCCCTTTTTCTCTTGTTTATGGCATGGAAGCAGTGCTCCCGATAGAGGTTGAAATCCCTTCTATGAGAGTTTTGATGGAAACTGAATTGTCTGAGGCTGAATGGTGTCAAAGTAGATACGACCAGTTGAATCTGATTGAAGAGAAAAGAATGACGGCCTTGTGTCATGGCCAATTATATCAACAAAGAATGAAGAAAGCATTTGATAAGAAGGTTCGACCCCGTGTGTTCAGAGAAGGTGACCTCGTGCTAAAAAAGATCTCGACTTTTACTACTGATTCTAGGGGCAAGTGGACTCCTAATTATGAAGGCCCATATGTTGTTAAGAGAGACTTCTCTGGCGGTGCATTAATTCTTACAACTATGGATGAAGAAGAGTTCACTCGTCCTGTGAATGCCGATGCAGTCAAGAAATACTTCGCCTAAAAAAATAAAAGAACAGCTCGCTAAGTTGAAAACCTGAAAGGGCAGCTTAGGCAAAAATGAGCGTCTCGGTGGATTGAAAACCCGAAAGGGCGATCCAGGCAAAAATTAGAGACAAAACATAAATAATCATCCCGGTAGATTGAAAACCCGAGAGGGCAATCTAGGCAAAAGTTAGGGATCATGGCAAGTAACTGCATCTGGCCAGTCTTGATCGTTTGAAGCAACATTTCCTATCAAAGGTTTCACTTCAATTATTCCCCGCTGAAGTCTCAAGCACAGTTGGAATTCAAAGTTGTTAGGGAGAATAATGGTCATTGTATTTCAATGTAGAACTTTCCATTGTACTTACCATTTTTCAAACTTTGTAATGATCCATGGAGTTACGCCATTTGCGGACTACCATTCTATCAATAGAATTTGGGCCTTTGTCCCTTTGTTTGCAATTCTTATTTTGTTTCTGTTTATAGAATTTTATTTTATTTTTGATGATGTTTTTTGAAACAAATGTGAATAATTGATTTAAATTTTGAAAATTATAAAAACATTTTTCTTTGATTTGTGAAAATAAAAGAAAGAATGTCAACAGTAATCCCAAGAATGGTAGAATCTTGAAGCGAAAAGCGTAAGTGTTCTCTTCAGCAGGGTTCTTTCTTGCCTCTCTGATAGAATTTATTGGCAGCTCCCCAGTAGAGTTGTGTTGATGTTTCCCCATTTGAGCTATATTAAGGTCTCTTCAGTAGAGTTTTGATATCCCCTTAGCAAAGTTTTGTTTCTTTGGATAAACCAGACGAGTGTTGAACGGTTTTCCACAACAAAGTCTTGATTCAAATGATGAATATGTTTATTCATTCAACCAGGTTATGATCAGACAGTTGAGAAATTTGAAGACCATTTCTCCCTGATGTTTTTGCCCATGCGGAGATTTGTCTTTGATAATTCCTAACAGAGGTTATGCATATTTACTTTGGATTATTCCCTAAGTAGAGAACAATGTTGTTTACTTCTAAGAAGTGTTGACATAGCAGTCGCCTGTCGGGTTTTCTCTCACCTTGTGATTGGGTGTTGATTTAAAATCCCCCACAGTTTGACTTTTTGCTATGATGTTAACTTCTTATTCCCCTGACAGGGTTGGAAGATTTGTGTTGTTATGTTTTCTCCAACAGTTTTTTTTTCTCAAAGCGGAGTTCATATTGTTGTTCCCTCTTGTTGAATTATTAATGGTTGAAGATTGATCTTTGAGGTCTTTTCCCCAAGCAATATCTCCATTTATTCAGCAAGATTTAAGCCTTGTAGTAGGATTAATTTTCCTTTGATGGCTCTTGTGTATCTCTTGCAGATTTTCTGTTGCTGATCCCCAACACGATCTCCAAGGATATCTCTAACTTGCAGAGATTAGCCGAGTATTTCAGTGGTGTTGTGGTGTTTTATTCACCCTCTGTTTTCCCTTTTTGTCTGATTTATCAGCATATTCATACTCATTGCATGCGCATTCATTTCGGTTGAGCATAGCATGTCTTTGTTGCATTGTGCATCCTGCATTTTTTGTTGGTATTTCCCTTTTCCCGATGTTGTTATCTCGCAGAATGCGTGTGTCCTCTCTTCATTAGAGTGTCGACCCCTAAGCAGAAAATACCTATCATTTTTAATTCCCCACTGAGTTTATGCCTCGTGGATGATGTTTTGTTTAGCTTTCCTCCCCAGTTTTTATCTGGATGGAATTGTTCCCCAGTTGAGTTATTTCCTCATTGGGTCGAGTCTTGTTTGATCGTTTCTTTCCAGTTTGTTCCTGGATTGAACTTTGGTCTCTTGCAGCAGTTACTTTGGTTTTCCCTGGGATGTGAAACCTGGATGATGAAAAGGTAGTTTTGAGGATTTATTTTCCTCGGCAGAATCTGTTATTGATCCCCATCAGAAGATGAAGATTTGATTCCCCAGTAGTGTTTTGATAACACTCTCTTGGTAATTACTTATGCAACTTCATGTAGAAGCCTCTTTATTTGAGCAGCTTGTGTAATCTCCAGAAATTTACCTTCTCAATAAATAACATTTCTCTGGCTCATCCTCAACAGAGAAGTTTTTATCTGACCAACTTTTCTGTCAATTGGAATTTCTGTGGAATAACTCCCGATGAGAATTCTATTGGATGGTTCAACCTGCTTGTATCTCTTTTAAAGATCCCCGACAGAGTTGTTAATATCTTTTTCCAACAAATGGTTGTCTCTTTATTTGAGAAGTTTGTTGTGTGTTTGGAGCTGCTCAGTAACAAGTAGCTGATGATATATCTCTTTCTCCTACCCAGTGACAGGTAGTCGAGTATGTTTGTCCTACCCAGTGTCAGGTAGTTGACCTTTATCTTTTTCTCCTACCCAGTGACAGGTAGTCGAGTCCGTCCTACCCAGTAACAGGTAGTTGACATGTTGTTTACCCTATCCAGTAACCGATAGTTGGTAACCCCTTTCATTCAAGTTTATTATTCTCGCTAAACTACTCAGTAACCAGTAGTTGGCGTTGCTTCTTTTCCTACCCAGTAACAGGTAGTTGATTATATCTCAATGAGTGGGTTACTTTTTACCCAGTAACTGGTAATAAGTAATATATCTCTGTTTTCTACCCAGTAACAGGTAGTTGATTATATTTCAACGAGTGGATTACTTTTTACCCAGTAACTGGTAATAAGTAATACATTTCTTTGTTTTCTACCCAGTAACTGGTAGATAACAATTCTCTTGTGTTTTTTGCACTTATTTTTTACTCAGTAACCAGTAGAAAGTATTTTACCTATTCTCTTCGGTTCGAATATCTTCGCCCAGTAACTGGCAGTTGGTATCTCTTTCCCCGTTGAGTCGTTTCCTTTCTTTTATCGAAATAGGGTCTTGCTTTTTTTTGTTTTCCCCTGTGGAGTCTCTTTTCTTCTTTTTCTCCCGAGTTTTTTGTTTGTCTCCTGTGGCATTTTCTCCCCGCAAAGGTCTTGTGTTTGCATACCATTAGCATAACCATATCATTTTGTGGTCTCTTAGGGCCAAAAGTTGGGTTTATTGTTATATTTAAGTCTCTTCTATCTGGTCGAGACAAAGATGTCAATCTTCATATCTCCCTATAGAAGAATCTTAAATAGGGGCAGCTGTAATACCCAAATTTTTACCCCTAAGATCCCACATTGCATTTTCATTTTTGCATACACAAACAAGACCATACTTTTTTGGTTCTCTCAGCGCACTTGTGTTTTCTACTTGCTTTATGTTTATTTCTGTTTACTAACCTCTAACCAAAATACCAAAAATATTTTTCAATTTGTTTGTTTCTTCTTCTTCTCTGTGTGTTTAGGGTTTTGCAAGGAGATTAATGGCAAAGACATTCATTCAAGTTTAAATCAGATGGACGTTTGACCTCATCTTGGTCAAACTATCAAGAGTTTGCTTCAACTATAAGTTACCCGTGGTGGTGGGTTATTTTCTCAAGAAATGAGATTGTTCAATGTCAAATTGTTTTGTATTGAAATCCAGTGGTTTATCAAGCAGTGTTCTATGAGAAGTTTGGTCCATGACTATTATGATCAAGGTTCATCAGTCCAGGTTGTGTTCATCTGTGGATTTATTTTCCCAGATATTAACTCAAACATATTGAAAGTGATTCAGTTTTAACCGAAGATTCAAAAGTTTGTCTGTGCAAGTCAAGTTTGATATTCATTCAAGTGTGCTATTTCCCAGTGATTCTAAAGCATGATTGAGGAGAAACCGGGAGGCCCTTGAAAGTGAATATGTTAGTTCCAATCTTCATCACTGGATAGATTTGGTATTTGGATACAAGCAACATGGCAAACCTGCTGTAGAGGCAGGAAACATATTCTACTACTTAACATACGAAGGAGTTGTTGATCTGGAAACGACGGAAGATGATTTGCAAAGAGCTGCAATAGAAGACCAAATAGCCAACTTTGGCCAGACCCTAATTCAGATATTTTGCAAGAAACACCCAAGAAGAGGGCCATCTATTCCAATTGCACGTCCTCTGTACTTCGCGCCTGATTCCATTAGTTTGACTTCCATTATTTCAAATACTAGTCATTCTTCATCAGCTATACTGTATGTTGGTCTAATGGACTCAAATGTTATCCTTGTGAATGAGGGTCTCAACTTATCTGTTAAGACGTGGTTATCAACTCAACTGCAATCTGGTGGAAATTTTACATTTTCTAGTTCACAGGATCTTTTCTTTGGAGTTGGTTCCGAATTGCTTTCACCGCGTAAAATTGGTATTCCTGTTCCTAAACATGTTGAACATGGAGAACAATGTTTTGCGACAATGCAGACGCCCTTTGAGAATTTCTTAATATCATGTGGCAATTGGGAAAATAGTTTCCAGGTCATATCATTAAGTGATGGCAGAATGGTGCAAAGTATTCGACAACATAAGGATATGGTGAGTTGTATTGCAGTTACATCTGATGGGAGTATCCTTGCAACTGGAAGTTATGATACCACGGTGATGGTTTGGGAAGTTTTTCGTGGTAAAACAGAAAAGAGAATTCGGAACAGTCAGTCTGAGTTACCTCGTAAGAACACCGTCATAACTGAAACTCCATGCAATTTCATGATATTGACCTGACAGGTGAGCATGTTGAAAAGAATGTCTGGGTGGTTGAGTTGATTTGCAATCTAATAGAAAACTCGCTTCTGAATTCCTACGGTGCTGCGCTTATGTCAATGTGTGTTAAGATTTTTGGGTGTCATGTTGATTTGTTCTCCATCTAATCTTACAGCAGTTGCTCTAAATGCAAATCTATTTGATATCACTTTGCAGACTGCTGTGTTCAGTGTAAGCAGTAATGACTTGTCAAGTGGGTCATGGTTGTTTTCTGGCAGACTGACTAGAATGCTTTTAATTGACTGTGAGCAAAGCAGCAATGACTGCCCCCTGACAATATCAGTGTTGGACTTCACCATAGAGCTAGTAGAAACAGAAGTTGAGAATGATGTTCTCCTAGCATTGATCATCTTCTCTTTTTCAGTATATCCTAGTCAATCATGAGTATTAGAAATACAAAAAGAAACTCAGGCAGAATTTGCATCAGCTCTGGCTGAAACTTTCAAGGCAAGGATCAAAGTGTAGATACAGTTTCCTCAAGCTTGAGAGTTGTACACTTGCCCGATATGCATTTGTGTGAAGAAGACGACTTGCCGGTTTGGTATTTGTCTTTGAGCATTACCTTGTTGTCCTAGGTTTGACTGCTGCAAAAGATGATGACGGTGTTGATGATTAAAAAAAAACGCTGTTGTTGCTCCCTGTGAGCTCAGTATGACGATAATGAAGATTATATCATCATTTGGACCAAATCAATGGAACTTCTAAGCTGAGTCAGACTGAAAATTTGCAGCAATTTACTCCTGATAGCATCAGCCACAAAAGTGTGAATTCTCCATTTTTTTAGAGATGATTCAGCTGACAGACAATCGTGGCATGATTTGCACTGCAGGATTTTACTGGAGTCCCAGCTGTTGTTGATCTGGCTTGCATGCGTGATGCTATGAATAAGCTTGGCAGTGATTCTAATAAGATCAACCCTCTGGTTCCTGTTGATCTTGTTGTTGATCATTCAGTTCAAGTTGATGTAGCAAGGTCAGAGAATGCCGTGCAGGCAAATATGGAGCTTGAATTCCAGAGAAACAGGGAGAGATTTTCTTTTCTTAAATGGGGGTCAAGTGCTTTCCGTAATATGCTCGTTGTTCCTCCTGGTTCTGGTATAGTACACCAGGTCAATCTTGAATATCTTGGACGAGTTATTTTCAATAATGAGGGATTACTCTATCCTGACAGCGTGGTTGGGACTGATTCACATACAACTATGATTGATGGACTTGGAGTTGCTGGATGGGGTGTTGGGGGCATTGAAGCAGAGGCAGCAATGCTTGGCCAGCCTATGAGTATGGTGTTACCTGGTGTTGTTGGGTTCAAGTTGTCTGGAAAATTGCGCAATGGTGTTACAGCAACTGATTTGGTTCTAACTGTCACACAAATTCTTAGGAAACATGGTGTTGTAGGGAAATTTGTTGAATTTTATGGCAATGGTATGGGTGAATTATCATTAGCTGATAGGGCCACTATTGCCAATATGTCTCCTGAATATGGAGCAACCATAGGTTTCTTCCCTGTAGATCATGTAACATTACAATACCTCAAACTAACTGGAAGAAGTGACGAGACTGTGGCAATGATAGAGGCCTATCTTAGAGCAAACAAATTGTTTGTCGACTATAATGAGCCTCAACAAGACAGAGCTTATTCATCCTATCTTGAATTAAATCTTGACGAAGTCGAACCATGTATCTCTGGACCAAAGAGACCTCATGACCGGGTGGCTTTGAAAGAAATGAAGGTTGATTGGCATTCTTGTCTTGATAACAAAGTGGGATCTGGAAATTTGTTGTCCTGGAACGTGACAACTGGAAACAGAATGCTTGTATTATCTGCAAACTCAGTGCATACATCTAGATATTTCGGGTGGCCTGTATTGGTAGATTTGACGACGACAACGTGTTTGGAGTTTCTGTTGAAGGTATGATTACAGAGAATCATTTTTCTGTGGAGACATTGTTGGACATGTTGGAAGGATAACATTGTTCAAATGCTGGATTTCCTTTCAGATTTCAAAACGCTAGAGCTTCATCAGCAGCAAAGCAGTTATGTCAAGCTGCATCTGATCATGTTAATGAGAGAGTATCTGTTCTCAGTTCCTTAAGATGTTCATTGGCGATATTCTTGGCTCATATTTACGTTGAAGTTGATCCAGAGAATAAACTTCCATCATTGTTGGGTACAATTAATGATTTGTTCTCAACATTAGAAGCTTCAGTTGGACATCTACATGCAACGTGTCAGAGAAATTCTTCTGTTGATGGGACTTATTCAAGTCTCCTGATGTTTGAGTGGCTGCCATGAAACGGTTATCAAAGTCGACAGCGTCGCCAAAAGTTTCGGAGGTTGGGAGGATACAAACATTGTACAGTTCAGTTATTTCCGGGACTTTATCGGTTCAAAGTGATTCAACATGTTCGTCAAGTAAAGTTGGGTTTCAATCAGAGCTTGTTGTACCTGTTCAACCAGAAAAACAAACCTCGGCGTGTTCTCCATCTACTTGTGTATCAAATACTGGACGGAAATGTAGGTTGCAAACAGCCTCTTCTTCCTCTACAGAAGTAGAGGGCAGCACAGTTAAGAAACCGCCACACCGTGCCCCTCGCACAATCAAAATGGTCATGAAGAACAAGAATGTGAGCAAGAAGAAAGTGAAGGAGGATTCAAATTCTGCATTATGTGATCCTGCATCAAATGAAGTTAGTAAGTCTGTTCCCGGCTCAGCTCGGCTCGTTTGTGAAAGATGTAGGTGTGCTTTGGAAAATACAAGGGAAAAAGAAAGCACATAAGTTACTTCAACCATCAGATAAAACGTTGAAGGAATTAGCAGTTGAACTTGCTGAGTATCAGGTTTGTGTTGATGTGTTTGTGACTACTCAGACTTATGTTGATATTGCTTCCATATCGGCCATCCCACGAACGACTGGTGGACAGGTTTACTATTATTACCCATTCTCAGCTCTTTCAAACCCTACAAAGCTTTGCAACGATCTTAGATGGAATGTCACTAGGCCACAAGGTTTTGAAGCTGTAATGCGCGTGAGATGCAGTCAGGGCATCCAAGTACAGGATTATTATGGCAACTTTTGTAAACGGATCCCAACAGATGTTGACTTACCTGGGATTGACTGTGACAAAACTTTCATGGTGACTTTGAAACATGATGATAAGTTGCAGGATGGATCAGAATGTGCTTTTCAGTGTGCTCTTCTATACACAATTGTGTATGGCCAAAGAAGAATACGTGTGATAACCTTATCTCTGCCTGTCACAAGTATGCTTAGTAATCTGTTCCGCGCAGCTGACTTGGATACTCAATTTTGTTGTTTCTTAAAGCAAGCTGCTAGTGAGATCCCTTCAAAGCCACTTCCTCTTGTTCGGGAACAAGTGACAAGGCCTTTGCTCAAATGTTTCACAAGAATTATACAGGGAAGATTTTGGACTGCCACTTAAATCTGTTGAACGTCATTCGAGTAGGTGGTTATTTACCTGACCGAGTCATCAACCTGGTTCTTCAATATCTAAGTAACAATATTTCAAAGAATAGCATGTATACTGTGATGCAGCCTCGGCTTGATATTCTTCTTTTTGAAATCGTTTTTCCTCTTATGTGCTTTAATGATAATGATCAGAAGCTTCTTGAACATCGCACATGGAACACCAGAGCAAGATGTATTCGATCCACCAGAAGATTTTTTTTGTATAAGGTTGATCATTACTCTACTTGAAACTTGTGGCCATTACTTTGATTATGGCTCTTCTAAGAAGAGACTCGACTGGTTCTTGATAAGCAAAGGTGCACTGCCTCTGCATGTCGAATTTGACTTGCAGGATCTGTTTGCGGACTTGCGTTCAAGTATGGTTCGTTACAATTCTGCTAAGGCTAGTAGTGAAAAACATTCTGACACTGATAAGCCCTTAAGTAGGACCACTTCCACTGCAATGGTTCGCAATAAACAGAACTATGATAACGGCACTGAGGAAAATGGAGTGCAAGATAACGTCAATCAATAGCGAGCTTTGTTTGCAATGGTAGCAGGGGAACACTTCTGTCTGCGGCGAATTCTTGGGCAACAGGCGGACTTATCTCTTTGCTTGACCGTGCTGATACTGATATGCAGGATCTTCTGGAATTGACAGAGGAATTTACTTTGGTGTGTTATCCTGATCAAGTGGCTCTAGTGAGGTTATTTAGAGTTGATGATATAAGAGTGATGCCTTTCAGTTTCTGCATACAAATGCAATCTCCAAGTCAGACTGAGATTTTTAGAACGTGAAATCCAAGAAAAATAGAAGTAAGCCATATTAAAAAAATTTCAGCTGACCCCACAAGCCATTAAGCGGTGCAAATCCACGTCATAATTCATGAGCTAAAATAGAAATAAGTAAAACGACATGGAAAAAATATCACAACCTATCACGCATGACTTGCAACCAAAACGCAGAAAAAGCACGTAAACGACAAATCATTTTTCAGAAGACTCACCTCATTTTCACTATAAATATGAGCTTCTTCCCTTCAATTTCTTCAAGCTTTTCAAGCCAAAAAATCTCTGCTAATTTTCTTCCTCAATTCCTCAATACAAAACCTTTTGCTCACATTTTCTTCTCCTTCTTTCTTCCATCAAATTAACTTCAATTAACCTCAAATAGAGACCAATTTCGAATCAGAATCATTCAGAAGAAGAAGAGAAGCAAGAGGAAGTTTGGATTGATTTCTTACCTGAGACTTTGAAGGTAGTTCAATGGATCTTATTTTCTCGATTCGAGTTCGTCATTGCATATCTCCTTGAATTGTTTATACTATTGTGAAGAGCTCTTGATTCCGATCATAACCGTGTTGGTTTCGCGTCCCGCCGCTCCCATTTATGAAAAACTCAGAAAACATCCATGGTCGTGAAGTGCTTCGCGTGAGAAGAAGATGTTTCTGTTTATTTTCTCTTTCTCCTTTTCAATTATTATTTCATTTATTTTCTTTTTTTCTTTTTTTTATTATTTCTTTTAAGAAAATTGGCCGTGTGGGCCTTTTCTTTTTTTATTGTTATTAGTTTATTTTTAAAAAAATAATAATAATATTCTTGAAAAAAGCATTTAAAAAACGATTTGAAAAAATATTTTAGTATTGGATTAATTGTTGTTTTGTTTTGGATCTTGAATTTTGATAAGATCTCATCAATATCAATGGACTTTGAGTGTTGATTTTATCCACTAAAAGAGGTGATTAATATTGATGATGATTTAATCGATTTAAGATTCAAATTGAAATTTCTTTTCATTCTAATTTTCTTTCTTCTTCTTTTTATTTTTGATCGATGAAATCTATGGATCATAGATTGTTGATTATCAAGGTTGTTTAATCTTCATTATTTCAAATCTATGGATGAATAATCATTGAGATAATTCTCCGTACTTTGGAATAGTGATATATTACCTTTGATTAATTGATTAAAAATCTTGATTATGATGAGATCACTACCTCTTTTCTTTTTGTGTGGCATGTTTTAGGAGAGTGATTTACATATCACTTCTCTAACATGTATTAACACTAACATTTTATTGATCGGCCTCAGATAGTCGTGGTTTCTACATAAACCCGATTACGATTGCTTAACATAGCGCTAAAGTGTCCCTTAATCGGAAAATGATCATTCGTGGCTCAAACTTACGTTTAAAAGTCCAAGTATGTTTAGTTGCTTGTCTTAAGTCCAATACCTATGAAAATAATTGTTAGGAGGCTTTGATTCTATCAATCCTCTAATGAGTTTTCATTAACCTTGGTATAAAGTGCAAGAATTAATCATCATTGATCATATGTTCTAACCACTAATTACTAATTCACTAACAATATCCTTGTTTAATTTTGTTTATATTCTCTTCTTACTCCTTATTTTTTACTTTTATGCTTCCATATTATCATTTCATATCATATCTTTGTTTATGTTTATGTCATTTCTCTTTTGTCCACTTGGACCATATCTTGTTCAAAACACTAATAAAGGATAAAAAATCTCTAAAAAACTTGGTGTTGTTAACTTTGTGGTTATGCTCTTGGACTACTCTTAGACCTTGGACTTCATGGACCTTTGGACTTAGAATTAGGACTCTTATTCTTATGCTTGGAGTATTGTGGATCTTAGCCTTTATTTGGCTCGCTCATTAGCTTATGCTTTAAATCGGATGGAATTCTTTTTTGCTTGCTATGGAGTGTGATACAAGTCGGTTAGATCTTTCTTACCTCTAGCTCTTATTTTGATTTCTAGGATAGTCACTTCATCTCCTCCCTTTCTTAAATTTTCAAAACTTTCTCCCTCTTTCAAAACCTTCTTGGTTTCAAACTTCAACACCGCTTTCGCAATAAAACCTTGACTTTCGTCAAGTGATTTTTAAACTTTGTTTTTTCTTAATAAAAGTCAATCAATGTTAATCATGCTTTGACCAATTTCAAAAGACATAAAAAATACAAAAACTCATCAACTCTTTTTGTGCCTTTATGCACTTTTTTCACTTTAAAACTTTTCATAAAGTTTAGACATGATTCATTTCTATAGTTGAGATGTAAATATCCTATTCCCCATATTATTAAGACTTTGACATTTTCCACGTTGATGTTGAGTGATAGTCTTGTTGATAATCCAAGCAAATCCTCCATCTTTATGTGACGCAGATGTTGTCTTAATACTCGTGGGTGGATAGTCGCAGTTTTCTCCTTGAAATGACGACTTGTCTTTACATCTAAAATCTATCAAAACCAACAAATTTTTGTCATTTGTACCACGAACTACGGGGTTTTGATCTCATATTGGACTTTTGGGTACGTAGGCATGAGGCGATAAGTCTCTCCAAGCACAAAAATCTAAAAAAATAATTCTCTTCTCATCTCTCCAATCTCTTTTCAAACAAACCATTTTCAAACCAAAAAACATAAATATTTCAAAGGGCTCCTATAGAGTACTATAGACGTTTTGGGTGCTAACACCTTCCCATTGCGTAACCAACCCCCTTACCCCGATCTCTGTTTCTTGTTCTTGTTTTAGAACTCTGTGGTTTTGTTCGCTCTTTTTCCTTTCCCTTGTTTGGATAAAATAAAAGTGCGGTGGCGACTCTTGTTTTTTGAGTTAAGTTAATTAATAACTGACGCTCACGATTTTTACCGCTACACCGATGGTTCTTATGCCGAGGACGAAAAACACGAAAAATTAAGAGTGGAGATGGACATCATTGCCAAGAGAATGAGGGCCATTGAAGGAAGCCATGTCTTTGGATCTGATGCCAAGGACCTATGTCTGGTATCTGGATTGGTATTTACTCAGAAATTTAAAATGTCGGTCTTCGACAAATATGAGGGGACCACTTGTCCTAAAGTGCAACTAATCATGTACTGTAGGCGGATGACTCCGCATATTGAAAATGACAAACTGTTAGTACACTGTTTCCAAGATAGTCTTAAAGGAGCTTCGACTAAGTGGTATCTCAGTTTAGATCAAGCAAAGATCCACAGTTTCCAAGACCTTTCAGATGCTTTTATTCAACAGTACAAGTACAACATGGACCTAGCTCCCGACCATCGTCAGCTTCTCAGCATGACGCAGAAAAATACTAAAACCTTTAAGGAGTATGCGCAAAGATGGCGCGGAATTGAAGTAGAAGTAGAGCCTCCCCTTACTGAAAAGGAGTTGGCAGACTGGTTTGTGGATACAGTTCGGCCAGAATTCTATGAACGATTGATTAGCAGTGTTACAACAAATTTCTCTGATATTGTAGCAGTGGGGGTCAAGGTGGAAGCAAGTTTAAAGAGTGGAAAACTGACCAATCCAAATATTACCTCAAGCGCCAGCACAACAAAGAAGCCAGTCAGCAATTTCCACACAAAAAAAGAGGGAGAGGTGAGTGCGATCACGTATGGGAAGAAAGCACAAAACTCCAGAAGCCATCGCCAACAATACCATCCATCATATGTGGCAGCGGTAACTCCGGTTTTTCAACCTTCGTCACAACATAGTCCCCAGCCTGGGGCATCTAGCAATCAGCACCAATATCATCCTAGCAACCAACATCAACATCACTCCAATAATCAACAACAATACCAGCAGCCACAGGGTCAACAACCTCAGAACAGAGCTCCGAGGGCAAATTATCAAGCAAATAGGCCAAAAATACAGCCTATTCCAATGAGCTACACCGACCTGTTTCCCATGTTAATAGAAAGAGGGCTGGTCAAAACAAGAAAATTAGGTGCTCCACCTAATCCACTCCCGTTCTATTACAATTCAAATGCTCGCTGCCCATTTCACGAGAATGCTCCAGGCCACGATCTCGAAGGTTGTTTTGCCCTTCAGCATCTAGTTCGTGAACTAATTGAAAAAAGAATTCTATCCTTCAAAGATAATCATCCCAACATAAAGAGAAACCCTCTACCAAATCATGGTGGAGTCAACACCATTACTGAAGAAGGAGTGGGGTCAGAAGACAAGAAAGTTATCACTGTTGGTGAAATCAAAGTGCCATTAGCAGACCTACACAAACGACTTGCCCAGGCATGGTCGGTCAAGACATCTCACGAAGATTGCAAAGAATGTATGCTGAATCTTGAGGATTGTGACGCTGTGAAAAAAGACATTCGGGCAATGATTGAATAGAGAATGATAGAAATCGCTCACCGGAAAAAGGAGGAAGATGTGGCAGTTATCGAACCAGTGTTTAACATGCCAGGAGAGCCCAACAAAAGAGCTGTATTTAGGGATGATAACAACAACAACAACAATAAGAATGTACGGCCTGTATTCCGCGATGATGCACCCCTGAGATTCAGGAGGGGACAGACCAGGTTTGAACCGAGGGGAGGATCTAAGCCTCACCCAAGAGCTCTGACACCAAAACGAGATTATTCATGGTGCGAGGGGATCTTCAAAGAAAAGAAACCAGCAAATGTGGCTAACATTGTCGGTGGAAGCAAAATGACCCGGAGTGGTCGCATCTACCAACCATGAACATATAATGTGGCTCCTCCACTAGCAATTTCTGTTCAAAAAGCTCATGTTCTCCAGAAGCCCGTTCCAGAGGCGGTCGCCACTAAAGAGCCTTTAGTTAGAGGAAGAGAAAGTCTCAAGAACGATGAAGAAGAATTTTTTAGAATCATTAGACGAAGTGATTATAGGGTGATGGACCAACTAAATTCAACACCCTCTAAGATCTCGGTCATGGATTTGCTTTTAAGCTCTCCGGCGCACCGCCAAGCGTTGCTCAAAATCCTGACACAGACCCATGTTACTACAAATATTACAGTAGGGCAGTTTGACTCCATTGTAGCAAATATCACTGCCTGCAACACCTTGAGCTTTGATGATAACGATCTGACAGTTGAGAAGCGTAAGCACAATCGTGCTCTACATGTGTCAGTCAAATGTGAAGAGGATACAATGTCCCGAGTTCTTGTTGACACAGGATCAGCACTCAACGTAATTCCTAAAAGGACATTGGCCAAGCTGGCGTATTAAGGTGCTACCATGAGGCCAACTTCTCTCATAGTCAAAGCATTTGACAGATCAAGGAGAGTCGTGATAGGAGAAGTTGACCTTTCTATCCTAATTGGACCAAAAATCTTCGAGGTCACCTTCGAGGTGATGGACATTAATCTGGTTTACAGTTGTCTACTGGGAAGACCATGGATTCACACAGTTGGCGCTGTCACTTCTACTCTCCACCAAAAAATGAAGTTTGTTGTGGATGACCAGTTGGTCATTGTCCATGGAGAAGAAGACTTAATGGTGAGCAACTTGTCATCATTCCGGTATATTGAGGCTGATGAAGATTCCCTCGAGACGACCTTCCAAGCACTAGAAATAACTCACGTTGTTCTAATTGATGAATCGGACATAACCCGTGGGCCATCATTTACCTCTTCTCAAAGTATTAAAGCAACATTAGAAGCTGGAGTCCCATTGGGATGGGGAGAGGTCATCGAAGTCAACGCTCGATCCAAAAATGATCGACAAGGGTTGGGTTACAAACCAACTCTAGAAGGAGAGCCAGAAGAAAGCACCATGAAGAAGAAGTCTTTAAATGAGATATTCACTAGTGGCAGCGTGCAAGTCAATGCCATTATTTCTGAAGATGAAGATGGTAATCTGGATCATCTAATAACTAGAGGAGGAGCAGCTCTGCGCAACTGGGAGGCTGTGGAAGTTCCCATCTTTTTACCTTTAGAGTAATTCACTCTGCTTGTTAGCTTTGTGTTTTTCTTTAAAAATTCCTGGTCTTGCCTAAGGCCTGCGAGTTATTTTGTATTGGGCCACTTTGCAAATTTGAAAATCATTAATGAAAAAGTGTTTTTGTTAAAACTCTTGCTTATTTGTTTGGCGCATCATTTTCACTCTTTTTGTTAAAAGAAAATGGCAATCTTTTTGAAAAAAATAAAAACAACCCTTCATCTGCATGTCTGTGTGTGTGTGTCTAATTATTCCAAAATAAAACATGCAGAATACCTCCATCAACCACAGAATCCTATGATCCTTGGGCTCCTTCTACTAGCGGTTCATATGTCTTTCAAGCTGAAGAAGAGAATGATGAAGAGTTAGAAGTCCCAGAAGAGTTGAAGAGAATGGCTGAATACGAAGATGCTTATCTCCAGCCCCACAAAGAGTAGACTGAAGTCATCAACTTGGGGTCAGAGGAAGAAAGAAGAGAAGTCAAGATTGGGGCATCATTAAGGCCAGAGATCAAAGACAAGCTGATAGCAAATCTCAGAGATTTTATCAACGTATTTGCTTGGTCTTACCAAGATATGCCAGGATTGGATACTGACATTGTGTCGCTTGCGCGAAAATAAGGTGTCGGCACAACAGAAGAGTCGCCACCTTTCGTTATTTATCCCTCAGATCGGGAAAGGAAACGATCGGAAAAACCTAACGAAAAAGGGTAAGACAAGGTCATCGCAACCGTTGTCTGGATTCGGGAGTCGGTTATGCAAGGGGAAGGTATTAGCACCCCTCATGTCCGTCGTACTCGACGGGATCCTCACTTGTTGGTTTACTTGGACGGGTTGGTTTTATTCTATCTACCAATCAAGGATGGCTGAAAAAGAAAAGAAAAATGACTCGGCAAAGCATCGCGCTTTATGCCTACGTATTCTCATCAGAGGATGAGAAATCAGAGTCAACGTAGTTCGGCCTACAACGGGTTATGGGGAAAGGTAGCTCGCCAAGACATCGCCATCTTGTACCTACGTACTCTCAACAGGTATGAGAGATCAGAGCTCACGTAGTTCGGGAAACTACGGTTTATTTCCTGTCTTTTATGAAAGAAGTGTTTTTTATTGTGTTTGCGATTTCAATCGCACTAGAGACTACGACCTGAGAGTGAATGCGTCGCATGTTACCCAAAGGGTACCATACTAAACATCCAGACTGTGGAAAAGAAGCTCTCTCACAATCCTTTCTCAGATAACTTAAGGCTCGTAACGTACGAAAGAAATCATTCATGATTACTGTATCTTAAACTGCTTTGAGATGAGAAGAGAACAGGCCCAACTAGGAGGGAGACTATCAAGTCCTACTGTTGTCATGCCATGGATTCATCCTATGGTTGAGGTTTGAACAGGGAACTCCTAGAAGTTGTCATGCATAGGTTTCAACCTAAAATTCTATCATCAATTCCTTATCAAAGGAAATGAGAGTCTTAAGGGATCATGTCAATGATACACCAAAGCAGACAAAGCATCAGCTTAACAGTAAAATGCATGCAATGCAAGTGAGGGAGGAAATGTGTGTGGGGCTTCAGCCTCCACAAGCTCATCTCAACCTCAAGCCAGAATGGATAACAGTAATCATACTGAAATATAAAAACATCATGCTATCAAGCAATAACAGTAAACTGCAATCATACAGAAGAAAATGAAATGAAATGCCATCAGGCAAACAAACCACATGGGCAAGGGAGCTGGGCTCTACCGAATACCCGTAAGCAAAGCCACACAGTAACAATACAAGCAGAGGGAGCAACTCAACCTCTAGTGCAATCATGCTCCTAGATTCTACTTATTCTAGATATGAACTTATTCTAATGCATCAAGCAAGTCAAACAAAACACATCAATACAGCAAAAGAAAAAGAAGAAAGCGGCTCAACTCCTCTCTCAACTCCAAGCTTCAGCTCCTCCAACAGCAACTCAGTCTTCAGACTTCCAATTACTCTAAGGGATCCTACATACCTACCCTTAATTTGTCCTAAAAACCCAAAAATGCTAGTGTTATTATGGACCTATGTTGAAGTTTAACCTAATTCTATACAACCTAATGTCATCTAATCAAAACTATCCTAAAATTCATCACAAAATTATGGAATAATTCCAGGAGGAAGCTAAAACATATATCTAACTATCCTAAAAAGAATGACCTAAATATACTAAGGGAACTACCTAAACTAAATTCTACAAAATCATATATCAACATAAAAGAATTAAAAATCAAATAAAAGTAGAAAATATACAAAAAATACTAAAATGCATGAGATGAAAAATGTTTTTATTTTATATTTTTCTAGACAGAAATATAAAATAGGAGAAAAAACTCCCATTAAAAAATCTTTAATTTTCAATTTAATATGAATTTTCAAAGTTTGAAAGAAAATGGAGAAAAAATAAAATGAAAATATGAGATGGGGTGCAAGAAGTAAACAGACATAGCTCAATTCACGCTTGGGCCCAGACTGGGGGGTTTAGATAGCAAAGCGCCAGGGCCCAATTATTAACCAGAAAAACAATTAGAAAACATAAAGAAAATAAAAAAGAAGCGGTGAGAATAGAAACAAAATATAGTGCAAAATGGATTGGGCCTCATGATTCACTTAAGCCCAAGAACCACCGTTTAATGAAACGGTGCGTTTCAGGCGCTTTTGGCTTCCCTCCAAAACGCAATCAAATCTTGTCCGTTGGATTAGCTTCTTAGGTCAAGAGTCAAGCTTGCATCTCACGGCCCAAACTTCATCCCTAACCTCCAGCTAGGGTTTGCCATGAAAACTCCATGAACCAGAGTTCATGCAATAACCTTCCACCAACTCGTGTTACCTCAAATCAGCACCAAAATTCAAAATGTAAAACCCTAACACGCTCACTTTTTCGTACCGAACACGATCATGGCCTTGGATTAAACTGAAATGGTCTCTATCATCAAACCCGATGGTGCACCTCAACATATGATCAATCCTCAACTTCAACCAACCTTGGATTTCTTGGTACTAAAATGATCACCACATTGCCCTAATCAAAACCAGCTATCAAACTTGCATTATCACTCACTATATCACAAGTTCTTGCTCCATAAAGAAATGGTATCCATAACTGAAACTTCATCAAATGATCCTAAACTCTTCAGAATTCATCACCTAGGTGTCTCTAACCATTCTACACTAATAATTTAACCTATCCATGCTTAAACAATGATGTAGTGAGTAATTTGCAAACCTGGTTTCTTGGTATGGCAGATGATGAAATCTTTCACTTCAAGGCTTGAAACTCTTCAGAAATGATCCTTGGATGAAGATGAGACTTCTGTTTGCAAAAAATCTGAGGGAGAGAGCTTGCACTTCAAGATTCGATGATGAGTTGCTTCTTGCAAATCCAATAGCCACACCTTCAATCTTCCATCAATGGCACTTCAATTCAGTATGCACACACTCAGAGGGATCTATGGAAAGTGTTTGTGAAGAAAAAAGGGATGGAAATGAAGAAGAATGAAGAAATTGATCTTGACTTGCAATGGAAGATTTTGGATCTCACTTTCTCTTCTATGCACCAATTCTCACCAACCTTGCATCTGAGCAAGTTGCACTTGATATATAGAGTGGTTTAGAATCATCTAGAACCATCTAGGATCATCTAATGAGAAATTGAACTTTTCATGTCATGAAATTTTGAATCCAATTATCCTTACATGCTATCTCATGCCCAGCATCTCATAACCTTCCATTCTTACTTGAATTTATCCCCACATGAGATTTAGGATGAGTTACAATGCATAACCACCTTGCTTATTGAGTTTTGTTGAGTTTTGGTTTGATGCCTTAATATGCAAGTAAGCCATTTCCAAAGCAGCCCTATGATCCAAGTCTCAAATCAAAATTGTGGCTGAACCATTGTTCTTAGAATGTCATTTGGAGTCAAAATGACCTATTATATGACATGGTTTGGATTTATAACTTGTGATTTCCAATTTTCAAATTCAACTTAATTAACTTATGCCTCATTTTTAGGCCATTTTTATCACTTTTTGATATGAGCCTTTTCAACATCTCGTGACCTCTCTAATAGCCTTAAAACATCATTCCAAGCAAGTTTGATGTTGAAGATTTTTCCATTTGAAGCTTGGAAGTAGGAGATATGGCCTTATGCTTGAAATGACCTATAACCTCCAAATGACCAAAATGCCCTTGACTTGTCATAGCCATAAGTTGAGTTATACAAATCCTATCAAGGACTTCTATCACTCTATAGAAATCTAAGAAGATGCTCTTCAACATTCATGTTGACCAAGAGTTCATAGGAATCATCCTACTAGGGAAAAAGTTGTCTGCAAGTTGGGTGACTTTCAAGGACCCAGATTCACATACCTCAGATGACCTGTAATTTGTCAAAGTCATAACTTGAGCTCTACAAATCCTATCAAGGACTTCTAGTACTCAAATTAAATCTAAGAACAAGCTCTACAACATTCATGTTGTGGGAAAGATGAGATGACAATCACATCTTGAGCTAAGCTGCCTTGAAGATAGGGATCAAACTAGGGGATTTTACACAGTCAATCCTTAGAAACCCTAGCTTAAAACTTCTCAAACTCCTCAATCATGATGCATTGGTCTAGGAATCATGCTTATAGCATCTCAATGCATCATTCCAGGATCACATGGCTCTTGGATTAGGTCTCAACCCTCTCCAAATCATCAGTTGACCTAGGGTTGACCCAGTCAAACCCTAATTCCACCACTCATGGCTGAATCTTCTGAATTCTTGTACAATAACCTCTCTAGGCTTCATGATGGCTTTCAAGACATCTCATAAGCTTTCTCAAAGCTTCAAGTCCACCCTCATAGTCTCAGAATCATCTGAGGAGCACCCACAACTCTCAAGTTATGAGACACACAACCTTGGTTTCAACCAATTCCTCTGAGGATCTCTTGAGTTCTCTGACAAAGGTATCAACCTTTGAACACTTGAACAAACTTCTTGGCTAGCTCCAAAGTCTCATACAACTCTTGCTAGGTAACCATACCTCTTGACCTACTGCCCACATATCAATGAGATGCAGATGATGAATACAATGAACCACAAACTTGGTAAATAAATGTTGGTCAAATTTTGGGGTGCAACAGCTGCCCCTATTCAAACGGCTTAAACCTGACTGGGTGAGGAGCGAACGGCTCTCAGCCAATCAAGGTGCGAGACGGTTGAATACTGATAAACCCGGAACTTTTCCAACTGCATAAGCACTGGTGGGAACAAATCTTCGAGCACTGGAATAATAGCTGCATGGCAACTAGCTGGAGACATACTGATTTGAACCCTGGTCATCAATTATCCACATTAAATTCCTCTGACATCGTCGTCAGACACCGGACCTCGCTGTCAGGCAACCAGAACACTCAACATCGCCGCTGGAAAACTAAGAATCTGACATCGCCGTCGAACAACCAAGATACCCAACATCGCCGCTGGAAAACTAAAGAATCTGACATCGCCGTCGAACAACCAAAGTACCCAACATCGCTGCTGGAAAACTAAATCATCTGACATCGCCGCCAGAAACAAACATCCAACATCGCCGCTGGAAAACTAAATCACCTGACATCGCCGTCGGAAGCAAACATCCAACATCGCCGCTGGAGAACTAAAGAATCTGACATCGCCGTCAACCAAACATAACTCTGAGCAACACCCGACATCGCTATCAAGTACCCAGCATAATCTGACTTCGCCGTCAACTCTCAACATCGTCGGACTTCGCCGTCAAAACAAACATCCAACATCGCCGCTGGAGGACTCAAAATAATCTGACCTCGCCGTCAAAAACAAACATCCATTGGGGAATTGGTCACACGGTAACTGGTAATACATAGTCGATCATGTCATCAGGCATCCAAAGAAACTGTCGGGCCTCAGCCGGACTTCAACCATCAGGTTGATCATGCCATTAGACATTCCGCATTACTGTCGGGCATCAGCCGGACTTCATCAGCAAGTCGGGAATAGAATTCTTGGTCAATCATGAGCCAACTGGGAACATCTAAACCACTGCCATCAGGCACTCCGCATCAGCTGAGAGAACTGCTTCATTAACACGGTCAGACTTCAATCATGGAGTCTTCAAGGGAGATTTCAACTTCGCCGTCAGAAAACCTGCTGGGAAGGATGCTTCGCCGCTGGGGAATCTGGAGAACTATCAAGTAGCTCAGCTCCGGGGGTCCAGAAATCATTCTGGATGAATCAACTCTGCTGAGGACTTCAAAAATCATCTTGGACAAATAACTCCGCCGGGGACATTCAAGAATCATCTTGAACCGATAACCAATCTGGAGACTTCAGGAATCATCCTGAGCGAACACTTTGTTGGGGATTTCAGGAATCATCCTGGGCAACCTTTACTGGGGACCCTACTGGGAGCTTAAGAATCAACTTAAGAAAACGGCCTTGCTGAGGAATTCAGGAATCATCTTGAACCGAAGACTTCGCTGGGGATCTCAAGGATCATCTTGAGCAAGCGACTTCGTTGGGGGAAATGTCAGGAATCATCCTGAGCAGTCGATTCTGCGGCGGAACACCTGCAAAACAAGAACGGTAGCAACCTAGATCATGCTTATTATGCATATGCTTCGGCAATGGCGCGATGCTCCACGTGGTGGGAATGCTATGCGTTTATGATAAATGCTATGCAATCATGCACTATGATGCGATCCCGTCAGCAAAATAAATGCTGAAGGGGAATTCTCCTGTCAAGGAGGAAGAACTACTCAGATAGAGGAATCATCCTGCTGAGGAGAACAAAGTCCCGCCAATATCAATTGGACTCCGCAGGGGACACAACTTCAGTCGACTGATGCGGGGGAAACAACTTCAGTTGATTGCGGCAGGGGAACAAATCTCTACGAGAACCTGTACCTGCTGAGGGAAAACGATGTCAATCGCGGGAATAAACTGCGTGGCCGTCTCGGCTACTTCTCTGGAGATGACGACTCTGTGGGGAAACAACTTCAGCTGCTCAACACTCCACTGGGGAAAGCACCAATCATGGTCCGATCAGCTTCCGAGGATTCGGCTCTCTTGGGTCTCTGCGAACTCGGCTGGGGAAGAAGAAATCATTCTACTTCACTGGAGAGTACGACTCCGGGGGAAATACAACATCAGTTGTTCAACACTTTACTGGGGAAAACCACTCATGGTCCCAACTGCTTCCCAAGGGCTTGGCCCTCTTGGGGGTTTGCACACTCGGAAGAAGAAATCATTTTGCTTCACTGGAGAGAGTACGACTCTACGGGGGAATCTCCATTCTGCTGGGGAAGAAGGAATCATCCGACTTCGGTGGAGAGTACAACTCTGGTGGGGAATTTCAATTCCGCTGGGGAAGAAGGAATCATCCTGCTTCAAGGATGCGCACGGTGCACTGTCTGGAATATGCTACACCTGTAACAACACAAACAAACAGACAAGATACCCTTCTCAAAGGGACCTATCAAGGTTATTATCTCGTGACAATGTTCAAGTATTTAATTGTTTCAACAATCAGTGGCCTAGGCCGGTAAGTTTATGTATGCGCATTTTATCAAAAACATCGGCATTCTTTTTCGCAAACAAAACAGATAAATGCTACACAGGCAAACAAAATTGCTGAATAGTATGCATTTTATTGATAACGAACCCCTGAATGGGTAAAAATGTTTTACAACAGAGGCAAGCTCCTGGAATGAGGAAGCCGTGCAAAAATAAAACATAAATATACATCAGTATATACAAATGTCGGCAACGAGGCGTAGACGAACACCATGAGTTGATCCCTCTATGACCCACTAGACTTCGATACTTCTCCGACGCTTCAGCTTCGGAAGAGATTGATTTAGATGAACGGCCCTCAGGTCCTCCAAACCACTAAATAAAGAAAGTCCACACGCGGAACGCAGTCATTTGCTTTTTTAAATCCCTAACTTTTGCGTGAACCGCCCTTTGCGGGTTTTCAGTTCACCGGGATACCCTTTTTTGCCGAAGCCACCTGTCGCTACTGCGAAAATCGGCGCCGGCTTGACAGAAGAGTCGCCACCGTGCGTTATTTATCCCTCAGAGCGGGAAAGGAAACGCTCGAAGTAAACCTCGCAAAAACGGGGAAAAGGTATGGTCATCGCAACCATAGCCTGGGTTCGGGAGTCGGTTACGCAAGGGGAAGGTATTAGCACCCCTCACGTCCGTCGTACTCGACGGGATCCACGCTTGCTTGGGTTGTCTACTGGATGCAAAACAATCTTATCTACGGCTGCTAAATCTAAAGGGAAGGGAATTGACTCGATAGAGCGTCGCACTCTATGCCTACGTATTCTCGAGAGAGAAAGTCAGAGTCAACGTAGTTCGGGACTACGGGGAAAATTGGCTCGCCAAGACATCGCGTCTTGTGCCTACGTACTTCCACTGGATGGAAGATCAGAGCTTTACGTAGTTCAGACTAACTACGGCTAAACAAACAGTCTCACACAGCAGTGAGAAAAACAACTGGTTTCACAGGGTCGGGAACCTATGGTCACAACTATGGCTGAGTCTCAAATGCACTTGGGCAAGAGAGAAAAAGGGTTTGCAATTAATCGTCAGCGGGAAAGTCTCGATCGCACAGCCGCGAGAGAACAACAGTTAGTTGTTAATGTGCTCGCTAGGATATCGCATCCTATGCCTACATATCTTCGTCTGGTACGAAGAATCAGAGCAGCTGTAGTTCGGCTACTATCGGACCACAGCTCAAATCTCGTTTTATTCATCTCTGAAAAAATGATTACAATGAGTCGAATACTGAAATAAATCTCCTAGGAAACGCTATCCTATTCTATCTTGAAAAGTCGACTGAAAATAGCCCCCTAACAAATGGGCCTCTAAGCTGTCCTAAAAGTCGTAAAATAATTTCTATGAAAGACCTAAAAGAAAATGCCTAAAAAATATTAAATCGGCACTTTAATATTTTTTCCTTTTTTCTCCTTTTCTTTTCCCATATTTTCTTTTCTCATGTTTTTTCTTTTCTCAAAAAAATATTCTTTTATTTTTCACAATATTTTTTCTCTACATTTTTCTCAATATTTTTCTATTTCTTCCTTTTTTCAAATCAATTCTTTTTTCCTTTTCTTTTAATACTTTCTTTTCTATTTTTCTCAATATTTTTCTATTTTTCTCACTTTTCTTTTTCTTCTTTTTTATGTAACAAGTAAAAAAGTGAAAGGAAGAAAATAAAAGGGGCTGGGGTGTAACTGTTACATAGTGGGAGTTAACAAGAAAACAAAAATAAAAAAACTGCCTTGATTGGGCCCAGCCCAATGAAGGTCTCAAAAAAAGAAACCAGGGGGTGCGTGAGTGAATGGGGGCGTTGCCAGCCAATGGTGTTGGGCCCAGGCCTTGTCCAAAAACGTGAGGGGCGAGTGTGCCAAAAAACTGAACTGGGCCCTGAGCCCAATCTTCTTCCCTCCTCTCTCTCCATTCTCAAGTTCTGCAGAAAACCCTAATCTCCTTCTCTAACATCAGCGCCGCCGTCCACCACAACCTTCCCTTCTCCTCCTTCTCCGTTCACCATCTCACTCTTTCTCTCAATCCTCCTCACAAACCTCACCAACATAGTCATAATCACCAACGAACCATCGTAATTTGTTCAACCTAACCCATGGCTTGATAATCTCTTGAAGATTCTGACGAATGCTTATGCTTGACGAAGGATGTTCCTGACGAAGAACCACTGACGATGCCATTTGTAAGACTGAGAAGGTGAAGGATCCATGGAGTCTTACTCTGAATATTCTTCCTTCTGGAAATCTGGTGATACTTGTTTTGATGAAGTTCTTGGAAATTGGTAAAGAACACAATGCGTTCTTGAATGTTGTTGATGATTTGATGATGTTGATGGTGGATCCTGAACAAGATGACGAATCTGGGGAAGATCACGAAGGAAGATGATGAAGCTTCATGGAGGAAATCATTCGCGATTGATAAGATCTTCTGGAGATTCGTGGAAGTTCTGTTGATGGTGCTTGTGGATGAACGCGATCGTTGTGGATTTGATCTGGATCTGAGTTCTTGAACGAAGATGATGATGATGTTCGTCATGTTTGAAGGTGAAGATCTGGGATTCTGAGTATGGATTGATGAAGATCGAAGGTTGACGATGAAGATTCATCGTCTCGTGATGATTTTCTGGAGTTTGGTGGTGATTTGGTGGTTGAGAACGACGAAGATCATAGGTTTTCTGGTGATGAGGGTTAGGGATTTGTGGTGGCCGGATTCTGGCTTTGATGGTGGTTGGATGAAGGTTGGTGGATCGGTTGAAAGGAAGAGGATGAAGATAGGAGGATTGATGAGGACGGTGGTTGAACGGAATCTGGAGAGGGACGGTTGCCGGTGAGGGTTAACGGCGGCCGGAGTACATGCAAGGCGGCCGGGGCTTTCTTCCGGTGAAGCTTCTGGTGAAGCACGTGGAGGCGCCACGTGGTGGAGAAAGTGGAGGGGCTCGCTGCATGCCCTCCACGTGGCCTGAAAGGTGGCTGAGAGAGAGGGAAAGCCTGAGGACGCGTGGCGTAGCCTGGACGCGAAAAGTGGGTCCCCTTCCTTTGTTGGACACGTGTGTGCATGGCATTTATGGTGAGATTCTGCGCTGGATTGATCTGGAATGTTCTAGTGATAGCTGGAAATTGCTGGAAACGCTGGATGATTCTGCATATTTTTTGGACTGACTTGGACCCATTTTCTGGACAATAAAACGCATGGGCCTTGGCTGAAAAAGCCCAAAACGAAAAAATGACTAAAAACTTAAAAAACTGCATTACTCTAATTAAACCCTAATCAAGCACTAAATCCAATTAAACCCCTAATTAATAAAATCTCTAATAAATTCTAAAAAAGACTATTATTTATTTAAATCTATAAAAGAAAATAGAAAAATGAAAAATCTATTTATCTAATATTCTAAAAAAAACAAATCAATAATATCTATTAAAAGAAAATCTATCTATTATGAAATGAATATTAAAACTATTTAAAATCTATTAATTTCTAAAATGAATTTAAAATCTAATAAATTCTATAAAATGCTAAAAATTGATTTAAAAAATATTAAAATCTATTTAAAATTCTATTAAATCCTAGAAATTGATTTAAAAGCTATTTAAACCCTAAAAAATGCTAATAAAATCCAGAAAAATCACGATAACTCCCAGAGGGACAAAATGAGCACCGAACGACACAAAAATAATCGGTAAAAATAAACGGGCACCGAAATAACCCAAAAATCGATTCTACTGATTAAAAACACCTGAAACACGAGACGGGAGCTGTGATCCCTGATAAAATCAAAACAAATGAGCAATGCAATGTATGCAATATGCAGATGCGAATGCGGTCGTGCGTCGAAACATCGAACCAAATGCGAGACCCGGTTGGTCAAATTTTGGGGTGCAACAGCTGCCCCTATTCAAGCGACTTCGACCTGAATGGGTGAAGAGCGCTCAGCCTTCATACATTCAAGGTAGATGACGGTTGAATACAAAATGGAACCCTGAAATTTGCCAACCGTAAGAATATACTGCAAAGCTGCTTGAGGAATAGCTTCTAATAAACTGAAGTTTGGTTATCACGGCAACATCGGGTCAATTTTCTGATAAATTTTCTTCTCCAAAACCTGTGTGACGCCACAAGTATTGAAATAATGCTTCATAAAGCAAACACCTTGATTCCCATCTCTCTCGTGGGATCAAGTCTGGTCAACTCACAGTTCATTGCGAACTTGAGGACAATTCTCCTGGGGAAATTCTGAATTGAACTGCCTTGCACCTGTTTTGACAAAGGGGGCAGCTTCAGAAGTCTGATATATGTCAATCTCCTTGTTGTTGTTGTTGTTGTTGTTGTTGTTTTTTCGATGCTGACGTAACACCCAAATATGAAGAATCACTCCGCTGGGGAAGACAAGAAGCTGAACCACACAACTCTGCAGGTGAACAAATTCGAAATCCAATAGGTAACCATCTTGGTCTGTGTTTCGACATGCGTATGCTTGAAATGATGCAATGCCCTATATGACATGGATATGCTATGCGTTTTGTTTGAAAATGCGATGCCCAGACGACATGGATATACTATATGCTTGTATAAATGTTATGACTATATATGCAAATGCTAATGCATGCTCGAGCTGCCAGAGAACACCAGGTCTGAAAACCACTTGGCAAAATAAATGCCGAAGGAAACGTCAGCTCTACTGGGGATGACCTGAAGTCACAGAACCATCTCAGCAAAATAAATGCTGGAAACGAGAAATCAAATCCACTGAGGATAACTGCCCTGCTGGAGAAATGAAAAGGCAACCCTGCTTGGCGACTTCACTGGGGAAATAAAGAGAACTCTGCTCGGGGATGCTTTCTTCAAACCATTGGCGACTGATTGCCCTCTGCGGGGATTGACCCAAACTGAGGTTGATTACGCGCAGCACACTGCTGGAAATGCTCCTACTATCAAGGATATCAATCTTAATCTGCTGAAGACACTCCTGATCCTACTCTGATACGGGGTAAAATACAATCTCGACTCTTCCGGGGATAATAAACAACTTTCATCTGCTGAAGAGTAACAATTCTGATTTAACAACATCCACAAGGAATTCAAACATTACTCGGAGCACTGGTATTCATCGAGCTTCGTATCAGGGAACATGTCAACATGCGAGTCATTGGGAAATATTGTGTCAAATACCTTTAGGTTTTTTTCGGTTTCTGGTTTAGAATAAACATGGAATATGTACACAGGAAATGGAAAATACTAGGCGAGAACTAGCATTCAAAGGTAGACTACCAGGCGAGAACTGATAGGAAAATAGGTTAGAAACATTGATTTTTTGTGTTTTTGAACATCAGACGAGCTGACTGGATAACAGACTGAGAAAAAGACAACCAGGCGAGAACTGGCTGAAAGCTAACGTACACCAGGCGAGAACTGGTATAACACATAGGGTAAAACACACGAGAACTGATTACGCGATGACATGTACCAGGCGAGAACTGATACAACACTTGAAGAAACGGTGACCAAACGAGAATTGGTTACCAATAAACTGCACCAGGACGGGAACTGCTGCTTACAATAAACTGCACCAGGACGGGAACTGATGCTTACAATAAACTGCACCAGGACGGGAACTGATGCTTACAGAAGGTGGGCCAGACGAGAACTGGTTACCGGTTTGCCAGGCGAGAACTGGACTTTGGAAATGACTGGTTACTGACACGCAACAGGTTTAAACTGCAGGATAATGATCCAGCGACAACAAGACCTTCTTATTTGAAAGGTTAAGGTTTTCGATAAGGGTATTGACATGATTCCCCGATACTCAACTCTGACTGGGAATAAACAAACTTGTTTGAATGACTTGCCCCTGGTATACTCAGCTGGGGGATAGAAGACTAGCTTGCACAACTTGCCCCAGTACAATTCACCTTGCCCCAATCTAACTCTTGGGAATATGGCTCTGAACAGCTTGCTACGAGAATACTTCGAGAATACTTGCCCCGGCATCTGTACAACAACAGAATTCAATCTCCAATTAAACACCTAACAACCCAGTTGATTTCAACATTCTCTGCAATGACTTGCCCCTGAATGAGCGTTCTAGCGACTCAACCCGATCTGATTATCCACCTGAAGTACTTGCTTTCAAATCTCAGCGCTCTGCATAATTGCCCCTGATTAGGTCTTGGGAAGACTCCTTCTGATCAACTGCTTCTCAAACAACTGCCCCTGCTCAACTGAATTTTCGGGACTTGTCCTCAGACTGACTGATACTGAACTTACTGGAAAATAATGCCCCTGATTCATTGGGCTCCACAACATTCACCATTCTGGTTCAGACTGCTGAATTACTCAGTCCTGCTCGCTTATTTTCTGCTGGAATTTCTTTCATGCCAACTACTAACCTGCAATTTGAATCGTCTGTCTACGAATGGTAATCTCAATGCAATGGTTATGCAGGTTTTGAAAAAATTTTGAGCTGTCACTCATTTACATGCATATGATAATTGTGAGTGACGAGTGCTTACGTGGTCAGTGAAAATACAACAAGGATGTGACTAGCAAGTCAAGAAGGAGTCAGGTTACTCAACCTTATCATAATGCGCTTCAGACTAACCCTACCTCAATTAGGTCTCTTAAGGGTTGTATCGTGGTCGGGTTCACGGTTCGTAAAACAAAGGATATTTGGCTCAAATTTTGATTTGTACCCACCCCTTCTACGTGATGATCTCCGATCCTAAGGTTCAGTTAACCTGGCACAAGCACTCGCCTCTTCGAGAAGTATGTTGAATGGTGAGAACCTACAGTTAAGGAATTCACAATGCTTTTCTTCCAGAGTGATAGTTACTCCTTCTTCGCTTTGGTGTCTGTGTACACGACTTTGTGATCTGTTGGGGAAAATTTTCTTTTTAATCCCTTCTTTTTCATTCTTTTGATTCCCTAATTTTTGCCTGGACTGACTCCTTTTGAGTTCTTTTCGATTTTTCTCGATTTCTTTTGAAGTCCAGCGGGATGCCCTGATTTTTTTTGCCTAAGTATTTAGCTTTCCAGCTTTTCTTTCTTTTTACTTAGCGGGCTTTCTTTCTTTCTTTCTTTTGGAACAAAGTCGTGTGACACTGGTTGTCTTGATTGCTCCGAAAGGATTGTAACTGTCTCACTCCTGATTGGTGAGATTTGACCTCTTGAAGGTATAAACTGATTGGTCCTTGAAAGACAACATTCCTCTGTAAGACTTGAATGCTCGGTCAAGCTAACTGACAACTACCCTGCCCCGGGTTAAGATGTGAGGGTTTATAAAGTCCGAAAAAACTTCTACTTCCTGGCTCGAAGTGGTTAACAAGGGACTAACTCCTTATATCTCCAGTGTTTGGGGAATTGAAACAATGCCTTGTACGTCATCGGTACGGTCTTATCTGAAAGCATATGATCATTGGTTATGAGTTTCAGTTTCGTCATCCTCCCTCCTAACTTTGCTAGTCACAGCGAAAAAGTGGAGTGAATAAAATGCAAGTGTCAGTGCAATGCAATAAATGAGCGACAGCGACATGACTAATTCAGAAAAATGCATAATCACTTTATTATTATCACCATTCGAAACATACAATGCTTAAAGCGCAGGTAGTAACTAACAGAAAAGAAACTACAAATGCAAATGATGTAAAAGCTTGAGAACTGCCAATGCTGAGGCGCCTGCCTGTCTGAACCACTGGCTTTTGCTGGGAAACGCCCTTCTGAGTCTACGAGCTTAGACAGCTGAGTGGTTAGGGATGAACAAACAGAAACCCTTCTCGAAAGGAAATGCGATCCTGATCAATCAACTGCTGTACCTTCGCCTGAAATGCTTTACAATCTTCGGTTGAATGCCCCGGAGAGCCACCATGATAACCACACTGCACGTGGGGATTGTACCCAGGAGGGTAAGGTTCTGGAACTGGCTTAAGAGCTTTCGGCTCCACCAAAGACTTCTGGATCAAAGATGGTAGCAACTGGCTATACGGTATAGGCACTGGGTGAAAAGGAGCTTTCCTTCGTTCCAAGTTGTTGCGAGGTCTGCTCTGATTCTGACGCTGATTCTGATAACCTCTGCCACGAGTTCGCTGATTTGCAACGGAAGCGACATAAGATTCCTGATAGGGTGCCCCAGGCACGGCTGTCTGTTCAGTATAACAAGCCGCGGGAGGTACTGATCTCTGATAAGATGATGAACCAACAAAATTCACTGATTCGCTTCGAGGATATTCAATCTTTGGCATGACTGAGTTGATCACAACTTCTTCTTCACTCTGATAGTCATAAGGGTATTCAGTTTCACCAGCTTGATCATATGGAGTAATCTGAATTTTCCCCATTCTTATGGAGTACTCGAGACGTTCTCCTAATGCTACCACGTCAGAGAAACTTGCCGGGACTCCGAGCAATCTTTTGAAGTACGGATATTGTAGGGAATCCACAAACATACTTGCCAGCTCTTGGTCTAACAGCGGTGGACGCACTCTAGCAGCAAATTCTCTCCATCTTTGAGCATACCTCCTGATAGGTTCATTGATCTCTTGAGACAACTCTTGCAAATGCATGCGATAAGGAGCAATGTCTAGGTTGTAATCGTACTGCTTCAGAAAAGCTCTGGCTAAATCCATCCATGACTGAATCTGATTTCTCTCTAACTGCATATACCACCTCAAAGATGCCCCAGTCAGACTATCTTGAAAGCAATGGATCATCAATTTGTCGTCTCGCACAAACGCAGTCATTCTTCGACAGAACATCATCAAATGCAGCTTAGGACAGCTATCTCCTGTGTACTTCTCAAATTTCGGCGCTTTGAACTTGTAAGGCAACACCAGGTCAGGAACCAAACACATGCCTACAGCATCTAGGTTGACAGCATCTTTGGCTTTCAAAGCTTTCATTTGCTCTTCCAACACTCGGACTCTTCTAGCATCGTCAAGGGCTCTTGGATCTACCATCCCAGCTGCTGGAATATCTCTTCGGTAATTCATCACAGGGAAAGCAACACCTTGATTGCTGACAGGAGGAGGACGCTCATTCTGGGCAACAAACTGCTCATGTCGATCTTGGTTCTCAACAGAAGGCTGTACAACTTGGTCTGCAGCAACGTTGTTCACTTGCGGGAAATCTTCCATGGAATCATACAGAGGGTTGGACGTCATAGTGAACCCTGTCAGGGTGTTAGGAGACTGGAAATTGCCTTCAGACATGGCTACCAATAATCTTCAGCTGACTCCGACACTTGATTCTGCTCAAATCTACTCAACCCCTAAGTAGGTCTTCTGACAATCAACAGCTGCTCAATCCAAACTCCGGGTAATCACCTTCAGGAAACAAAGGCTGGATCAGAACTCTGGCTAGCTGGAGGATGATATGCAATGCAACACTGATATGCATATGATATGCAAAATGCAGCAAACAACGGGACCACAGCCCCCACACAAAATCTGAATACTGCTGCGCTGCTGACGGAGACGTTCTCTGAAAAGAGGACCAATATAACGGGTAGGTTGGAAGTCAAGTTTCCTGCAAATAAAAACCCCCCCCACTCACAGGTATGGACCTATATCTGACAAGGTACGGCATCCTATGCGGTCGTCAGCGTCACAGACATTCAGAACTGACGATACGATTCCCAGAAGGAGTGGCATCATCGAATCCTGAAGAGGCCTCACTCAGCTAACTTCCAAATGATCGGTTCCCAGAGTCGACAATCCAACTAACCAGCAACCCACGCCAACCAAAGGAAGGGACAGGAGGCCAACCAGCAGAACCTCGTCTGAGTGTAGATTTCATGGGACACCAAAGCAAGGCAAAGCAAGCGGGCGCCCACTAATTTCTACTCTAATTCTAGGGTGCACTCCAAGCCCAGGTCCGGCTTATCTCTCAATATCATAGAACACCCGTAACACCCCAACAGCAACAGATAAAATAGGCCCCAAACAAGCGCTAGGATTGACTCTCTCTTAGGGGACGTTGGATCCCACATGCATAAGAACTATCGCAGTCCTTAGCAGCCAGGGGACGTTGAGTCCCCAGCAGAGTCGCCAGCTGTCGCTACTGCGAAAATCGGCGCCGGCTTGACAGAAGAGTCGCCACCGTGCGTTATTTATCCCTCAGAGCGGGAAAGGAAACGCTCGAAGTAAACCTCGCAAAAACGGGGAAAAGGTATGGTCATCGCAACCATAGCCTGGGTTCGGGAGTCGGTTACGCAAGGGGAAGGTATTAGCACCCCTCACGTCCGTCGTACTCGACGGGATCCACGCTTGCTTGGGTTGTCTACTGGATGCAAAACAATCTTATCTACGGCTGCTAAATCTAAAGGGAAGGGAATTGACTCGATAGAGCGTCGCACTCTATGCCTACGTATTCTCGAGAGAGAAAGTCAGAGTCAACGTAGTTCGGGACTACGGGGAAAATTGGCTCGCCAAGACATCGCGTCTTGTGCCTACGTACTTCCACTGGATGGAAGATCAGAGCTTTACGTAGTTCAGACTAACTACGGCTAAACAAACAGTCTCACACAGCAGTGAGAAAAACAACTGGTTTCACAGGGTCGGGAACCTATGGTCACAACTATGGCTGAGTCTCAAATGCACTTGGGCAAGAGAGAAAAAGGGTTTGCAATTAATCGTCAGCGGGAAAGTCTCGATCGCACAGCCGCGAGAGAACAACAGTTAGTTGTTAATGTGCTCGCTAGGATATCGCATCCTATGCCTACATATCTTCGTCTGGTACGAAGAATCAGAGCAGCTGTAGTTCGGCTACTATCGGACCACAGCTCAAATCTCGTTTTATTCATCTCTGAAAAAATGATTACAATGAGTCGAATACTGAAATAAATCTCCTAGGAAACGCTATCCTATTCTATCTTGAAAAGTCGACTGAAAATAGCCCCCTAACAAATGGGCCTCTAAGCTGTCCTAAAAGTCGTAAAATAATTTCTATGAAAGACCTAAAAGAAAATGCCTAAAAAATATTAAATCGGCACTTTAATATTTTTTCCTTTTTTCTCCTTTTCTTTTCCCATATTTTCTTTTCTCATGTTTTTTCTTTTCTCAAAAAAATATTCTTTTATTTTTCACAATATTTTTTCTCTACATTTTTCTCAATATTTTTCTATTTCTTCCTTTTTTCAAATCAATTCTTTTTTCCTTTTCTTTTAATACTTTCTTTTCTATTTTTCTCAATATTTTTTCTATTTTTCTCACTTTTCTTTTTCTTCTTTTTTATGTAACAAGTAAAAAAGTGAAAGGAAGAAAATAAAAGGGGCTGGGGTGTAACTGTTACATAGTGGGAGTTAACAAGAAAACAAAAATAAAAAAACTGCCTTGATTGGGCCCAGCCCAATGAAGGTCTCAAAAAAAGAAACCAGGGGGTGCGTGAGTGAATGGGGGCGTTGCCAGCCAATGGTGTTGGGCCCAGGCCTTGTCCAAAAACGTGAGGGGCGAGTGTGCCAAAAAACTGAACTGGGCCCTGAGCCCAATCTTCTTCCCTCCTCTCTCTCCATTCTCAAGTTCTGCAGAAAACCCTAATCTCCTTCTCTAACATCAGCGCCGCCGTCCTCCACAACCTTCCCTTCTCCTCCTTCTCCGTTCACCATCTCACTCTTTCTCTCAATCCTCCTCACAAACCTCACCAACATAGTCATAATCACCAACGAACCATCGTAATTTGTTCAACCTAACCCATGGCTTGATAATCTCTTGAAGATTCTGACGAATGCTTATGCTTGACGAAGGATGTTCCTGACGAAGAACCACTGACGATGCCATTTGTAAGACTGAGAAGGTGAAGGATCCATGGAGTCTTACTCTGAGACCTAAAAGAAAATGCCTAAAAAATATTAAATCGGCACTTTAATATTTTTTCCTTTTTTCTCCTTTTCTTTTCCCATATTTTCTTTTCTCATGTTTTTTCTTTTCTCAAAAAAATATTCTTTTATTTTTCACAATATTTTTTCTCTACATTTTTCTCAATATTTTTCTATTTCTTCCTTTTTTCAAATCAATTCTTTTTTCCTTTTCTTTTAATACTTTCTTTTCTATTTTTCTCAATATTTTTCTATTTTTCTCACTTTTCTTTTTCTTCTTTTTTATGTAACAAGTAAAAAAGTGAAAGGAAGAAAATAAAAGGGGCTGGGGTGTAACTGTTACATAGTGGGAGTTAACAAGAAAACAAAAATAAAAAAACTGCCTTGATTGGGCCCAGCCCAATGAAGGTCTCAAAAAAAGAAACCAGGGGGTGCGTGAGTGAATGGGGGCGTTGCCAGCCAATGGTGTTGGGCCCAGGCCTTGTCCAAAAACGTGAGGGGCGAGTGTGCCAAAAAACTGAACTGGGCCCTGAGCCCAATCTTCTTCCCTCCTCTCTCTCCATTCTCAAGTTCTGCAGAAAACCCTAATCTCCTTCTCTAACATCAGCGCCGCCGTCCACCACAACCTTCCCTTCTCCTCCTTCTCCGTTCACCATCTCACTCTTTCTCTCAATCCTCCTCACAAACCTCACCAACATAGTCATAATCACCAACGAACCATCGTAATTTGTTCAACCTAACCCATGGCTTGATAATCTCTTGAAGATTCTGACGAATGCTTATGCTTGACGAAGGATGTTCCTGACGAAGAACCACTGACGATGCCATTTGTAAGACTGAGAAGGTGAAGGATCCATGGAGTCTTACTCTGAATATTCTTCCTTCTGGAAATCTGGTGATACTTGTTTTGATGAAGTTCTTGGAAATTGGTAAAGAACACAATGCGTTCTTGAATGTTGTTGATGATTTGATGATGTTGATGGTGGATCCTGAACAAGATGACGAATCTGGGGAAGATCACGAAGGAAGATGATGAAGCTTCATGGAGGAAATCATTCGCGATTGATAAGATCTTCTGGAGATTCGTGGAAGTTCTGTTGATGGTGCTTGTGGATGAACGCGATCGTTGTGGATTTGATCTGGATCTGAGTTCTTGAACGAAGATGATGATGATGTTCGTCATGTTTGAAGGTGAAGATCTGGGATTCTGAGTATGGATTGATGAAGATCGAAGGTTGACGATGAAGATTCATCGTCTCGTGATGATTTTCTGGAGTTTGGTGGTGATTTGGTGGTTGAGAACGACGAAGATCATAGGTTTTCTGGTGATGAGGGTTAGGGATTTGTGGTGGCCGGATTCTGGCTTTGATGGTGGTTGGATGAAGGTTGGTGGATCGGTTGAAAGGAAGAGGATGAAGATAGGAGGATTGATGAGGACGGTGGTTGAACGGAATCTGGAGAGGGACGGTTGCCGGTGAGGGTTAACGGCGGCCGGAGTACATGCAAGGCGGCCGGGGCTTTCTTCCGGTGAAGCTTCTGGTGAAGCACGTGGAGGCGCCACGTGGTGGAGAAAGTGGAGGGGCTCGCTGCATGCCCTCCACGTGGCCTGAAAGGTGGCTGAGAGAGAGGGAAAGCCTGAGGACGCGTGGCGTAGCCTGGACGCGAAAAGTGGGTCCCCTTCCTTTGTTGGACACGTGTGTGCATGGCATTTATGGTGAGATTCTGCGCTGGATTGATCTGGAATGTTCTAGTGATAGCTGGAAATTGCTGGAAACGCTGGATGATTCTGCATATTTTTTGGACTGACTTGGACCCATTTTCTGGACAATAAAACGCATGGGCCTTGGCTGAAAAAGCCCAAAACGAAAAAATGACTAAAAACTTAAAAAACTGCATTACTCTAATTAAACCCTAATCAAGCACTAAATCCAATTAAACCCCTAATTAATAAAATCTCTAATAAATTCTAAAAAAGACTATTATTTATTTAAATCTATAAAAGAAAATAGAAAAATGAAAAATCTATTTATCTAATATTCTAAAAAAAACAAATCAATAATATCTATTAAAAGAAAATCTATCTATTATGAAATGAATATTAAAACTATTTAAAATCTATTAATTTCTAAAATGAATTTAAAATCTAATAAATTCTATAAAATGCTAAAAATTGATTTAAAAAATATTAAAATCTATTTAAAATTCTATTAAATCCTAGAAATTGATTTAAAAGCTATTTAAACCCTAAAAAATGCTAATAAAATCCAGAAAAATCACGATAACTCCCAGAGGGACAAAATGAGCACCGAACGACACAAAAATAATCGGTAAAAATAAACGGGCACCGAAATAACCCAAAAATCGATTCTACTGATTAAAAACACCTGAAACACGAGACGGGAGCTGTGATCCCTGATAAAATCAAAACAAATGAGCAATGCAATGTATGCAATATGCAGATGCGAATGCGGTCGTGCGTCGAAACATCGAACCAAATGCGAGACCCGGTTGGTCAAATTTTGGGGTGCAACACCACCCAGTGTAGGTTTTCGACTTCGCGGGTGTACCTTTTTTCAATTTATATCCCTAATTTTTGCCCGAACCTTTTATTCTATTTTTGGTTCGCCGGGATGCCCCTTTTTTGCCTGGACTATCCTTTTTTGTCCAGCGGGTCTCTTTCAAGCAAAGTATTTTTTAACTGCATCCGCGTTCATCGGGGATGCAAAATCTTCACCATCCATCGTGGATAACAACAAAGCTCCTCCCGAGTAGACCTTGCTGACGACATACGGACCTTCGTAATTCGGAGTCCACTTGCCCCGGTGATCGGAGTGTGGAGGGAGAATCTTCTTCAGGACGAGATCACCCGTCTGAAAGCTTCTAGGACGCACCTTCTTATCATAAGATTTCTTCATTCGGCTTTGGTACAGGCGACCAAATGCAACCGATGCCAACCTCTTCTCGTCCATCAGGCTGAGTTGGTTCAGACGATTCGTAATCCATTCTGCCTCGTCGAGTTTCACATCAACCAAAACTCGCAAAGAAGGGATCTCCACTTCTAACGGTAGGATAGCTTCCATACCGTATACTAAGGAGAAAGGAGTTGTCCCGGTCAACGTACGTACCATCGTACGATAACCGTACAGTGCAAACGGCAGCACCTCGTGCCAATCTTTGTAGGTCACAACCATCTTCTGAACAATCTTCTTTATGTTCTTGTTGGCCGCTTCCACGGTGCCATTCATCTTCGGCCGGTAAGGAGATGAGTTGTGGTGTTCGATCTTGAAACTCTGGCACAACTCCTTCATCATCTTGTTATTCAAATTCGAACCATTATCAATAATGATCCGCTCGGGAATTCCGTAACGACAGATGATGTCCCTCTTTATGAATTTAGCCACTACCTGCTTGGTCACATTAGCGTACGAGGCTGCCTCCACCCACTTGGTGAAGTAGTCGATAGCTACCAGAATGAAGCGATGACCGTTAGACGCAGTAGGCTCGATCTTGCCTATCATGTCGATGCCCCACATGGAGAACGGCCACGGGGAGGACATGACATTCAACGGGCACGGCGGCACATGAACCTTATCAGCATAAATCTGGCATTTATGACATCTCTTCGCGAATCTGAAGCAATCCGACTCCATCGTCAGCCAGTAGTATCCTGCTCTCAGGATCTTCCTCGTCATAGCGTACCAAATGTGCCTTCATGGACTTTTTCCATGAGCATACTCGCCTCTTTGTCATCTACACATCTGAGTAGCACGAGATCATGGTTTCTTTTATACAACACTCCATCAGGATTGAGATAAAAATTTCCATACAGCCTCCTCAGAGTCTTCTTATCCTGGGTTGACGCACCCGCAGGATATTCCTTAGTCATAAGGAAGGTCTGGATGTCGTGGAACCATGGATTACCGTCGGCGGCTTCCTCGATTGCAAAGACAAACGCTGGTCTATTAAGACGCGAAAGGACAATTCTTGGAGCCTCATTCCAAAAATTGACTTTATACATTGAAGCCAACGTGGCTAAGGCATCAGCCATCTGATTTTCTGCCCTGGGCACATGATGGAGTTCCACTCGATCGAAGAACGGAAGTAGCCTTCTGGCATAATTCATGTACGGTACCAAATTCGGTTGACGAGTCTCCCACTCCCCTTTAATTTGGTTGATCACAAGCGCCGAGTCACCATATACGTCTAGATTCTTGATTCTCAAATCAATTGCTTCTTCTAGACCCATGATGCATGCTTCGTACTCCGCCTCATTATTGGTGACTGGAAACGTCGGTCTCGCAGTAAACGGGATATGGGATCTGTGGGGAGTCGTGATGATAGCCCCGATGCCACTTCCATAGGAATTAACGGCCCCGTCAAATATCAGTTTCCACTGGGATTTCCTATCTGGCCCCTCGTCGGGCAACGGCTCATCACAATCCTTCGCTTTGAGAAACATAATATCCTCGTCAGGGAATTCAAATTTCATCGGCTGGTAATCCTCGATCGGCTGTTCGGCAAGGTAATCAGACAATACGCTTCCCTTGATGGCCTTCTGGGACACGTACTGAATATCATATTCCGTTAACACCATTTGCCATCTGGCAATCCTGCCCGAAAGAGCCTGCTTCTCGAAGACGTACTTGATCGGATCCATCTTCGAAATTAGCATGGTGGTGTGATTGAGCATGTACTGTCGTAAACGTTTGGCAGCCCAGGCTAGTGCACAACACGTCTTCTCCAGCATCGAGTATCGAGATTCACAGTCAGTGAACTTTTTACTCAAGTAGTAAATGGCATGCTCCTTTCTGCCCGTCTCGTTGTGCTGACCGAGAACACACCCCATACTATTCTCAAGAACTGTCAAGTACATGATTAATGGCCGTCCAGCCACTGGGGGTATCAAGATTGGAGGTTCTTAGAGATACTACTTTATCTTGTCGAATGCCTTCTGGCAATCCTCATTCCAAGTAATTGTCTGATCTTTCTTTAAAAGCTTGAACATCGGTTCACACGTGGTCGTGAGCTGAGAGATAAACCTTGCAATGTAGTTTATTCTGCCCAAGAAACCACGAACTTCTTTTTCTGTTTTCGGCGCTGGCATTTCTTGAATGGCTTTTATTTTCGCAGGATCAACCTCGATGCCTCGTTCACTAACGATAAACCCCAGTAACTTTCCGGACCGCACTCCGAAAGTACATTTGTTAGGATTCAGCCTCAACCTGAACTTCCTAAGCCTCTCAAAAAGCTTCAATAAGTTGACCAGATGCTCTTCCTCCGTTTGGGACTTTGCAATCATGTCATTGTCGCTACGCGAAAAATGACACAGAGTCGCCACCGGATTTTATTTATCCCAAGGGGGGAAAGGGAAATAGCGATAAAACCTTTGGGAGAAGAGCGTGGTCATCGCAACCAAGTCTTAGGGTTCGGGAGTCGGTTATGCGAGGGGAAGGTGTTAGCACCCCCTCGCATCCATCGTACTCGATGGGAACCTCCTAGGTTATTTCGCGTGAATGGGTGTTTTTATTTTGCTTGCTTTAAGGAAAATAGGGCTTGGTTTATTTATTTTAATGCTCGACAAGGATTGTGGCCCTTGTGCCTACGTATCCTCACTTAAAAGAAGTGAAGAATCAGAGCTCCGTAGTTCGGAGGCTTATGAAATTGTTGTTTGTTGGTTGATTTTATACCTTGAAAAAGGGTTTTTGGATTGATGCCCTAAGGCGAAAATAGGTTTGATGACTTGATGTTATTTTTAAGTTTCTTAAGAGAAATTGTTCTTGATTAGGATTATACACAAAAGACTTTGGATAGAAATGAATGTTTCGAATAACCAAGTCGAGCGCCTTGTATCCCAAACATTCGGAACGAGTGTAGGAGGACTCCATTCTCATTCCTTTTCTACCACTTTAAAGTTCGTGGTGCATAATTCTAATTGTTTATGTTATTGTGTTTTGGATTTTTTTATGGGAAAAGAGAACCACTTGATGTTGGATCAAGGTTTATTGTTTGTAAAAGTATTTGAGGTGATATGAACAAGGTCGATGGCGGACGCACAAGGCGGCCGACTTACAAGGGTTGAAAATGGCTCGATAAAATCGAGAGTTTGTTTTTTAAAATGGTTTTTGGAATCAAGAGTCACCAAGGACAATAGCAACATTCATACTAAAATATACAAACATATCGGGTTATTCGCATAAAAAATCGAGACATGCAATAAAAACTCCTTGAGAAAAATTTTTTTGGAGGTAAAATATCGAAAAAAGTAGCAAAACATTGGTGTAACACGGGTGGCCGTGTTGTGTAACACGGCCCGTGTTGTGATGTCTGAAAAAAATGAGTTTTAAGGCAAACAGGGGTGCAACACGGGTGGCCGTGTTGTGTGACACGGCCCGTGTTGTGATGTCTGGGGTTTTTTGGATGTTGAAATGTCAAACAGAAGTGCAACACGGGTGGCCATGTTGTGTGACACGGCCCGTGTTGTGTGACACGGGTGGCCGTGTTGTGTGACACGGCCCGTGTCGTGCTACCAGAGTAAAAAAACCTAATTTTTCTATATTTTTCTTTTGTTTTTGTGGTTTCTTAAGAACGGTTTCTTGGTCCCTTTGGAACCTTTACATGATATGTACAGTTAAACAACACATAAAAGAGTAAAAAATGAGTATAAGAGCAAAGAAATAAAGAGAGAAAAGTTTGAGGAAATGGATACCCAAGAGTTTCTTCTTCTTGCAAGTCCTCCTTGGTTTTGCTTTACTACTCACTCTATGTTGTGAAGGCTCTGCTCTTTAGTGGTTCTCTTGGTTCTATCTCACTCTCTCTTTTCTAGTTTGCAAAGCCCTTTTTTTTCTGGTTTTTTAGGGTTCTGTTTGCTCTCTCTATTTTCTGGTTTTGCAAATGTGTGTAGAATGGATGAATGTTTAATTCTTCTTCATAACCCCCCTCCTCTTATCTCTCCACTCTAGGGTTTTCACTCCTTCCCACACTTCAGATTTTTCATGGGGCAATGTTTCTTACCACCTTTCCTTATGTCACTCTCTTTCTTTCCATTTCCATGCAAGGTGCTATGCTGCATTTTCTGCACTACTTTCCTATGCTATTTTTCTGCAGCACCTTGTCCCTTGCACCCATTTTGTTGGCTTGTGCTTGGACAACTCCTCTTGGTCAATGCTACCAATTCTTGACAGCATTTTGAAAATTCTGATGTGTAGAAGCATTGTCACATGTTATGCCTTTGGTCTTGTGACATGTAGATTTTGTGACATGAGGAAATTTGTCACCTCTTGCATGGGACTATTTTGCCTTGATTAAACATGCATAATCTTGGTCCTAAAGCATTCCAATGTTGATTTAATCCTTGCATGTTTCTTGGATGTTTGCAAGCATAATGTAGACTTGGTGTGGCATTACCATAACATGAATTTGACTAGAGACTTGAATGAAGTGTTAGAAATAAATTAATTTCCAAACATTACTTAGAGTTGGAAATCTTGCAACAAATGACATTCTTGTAATGTCATAAAACTTCTCTTTGTAATATTCTTGCCTTTAATCTTGAATTCATGATGGATTTCCTTAGAACCATTAAGCTTGAAATGGATGAAGTCTTGAATTATGGACTTGGCTCATGCTTTGCAAATTTGGACTCCACTTGATCAAGGATTTATAACAAAATTGGATGAAGCAATCTTGAATTATGCCTTGCATTTCATGGTCATTAGGAATATATCTTGAATATCCTAATATTTTGTCAAGTAACTTCTCTTTGAAGAAATCTACATGAGTAGACTTTCCAATTTAGATCAAACCTTAGATAATGAACATTTTCTTCCATGTAGTCCAAGATAGACAAGTTATCTCATTTGAAATGAAAAATGACAAATCGACCCAATCCGTACCCGCATGCTCGATATGCAATAAAATGATGTATGGTATGGCGAATGTAGGATATAAAGTTTACAGGCGAAAATGAGGGTGTGACAGCTGCCCCTATTTAATCCTCTTGGACCTGAATGTCTGGAGGGTAAAGGTGTTCGAACATTCATGGTAGAAGAGAATTAAATACTAGAATACCCAGGATTTTCGATTGGAGAGGTATGGGGTGAGAGTAAATAGTCAACGAGATGGCTTGAAAAAGGTTTCTTGTTATTGGAGAAGGGGTATGAGGGATATGATGATATGTTTGAGATGCAATGCTGAATGAACATGAGTGCTTTGCCAGCCGGAAGAGGAGGCACCTCGTAACATGGAAACATAATTGGCCAAGAGATATTCCTTCTATAAAAAGATAGAGAGGACTCAAGAAATGGATTGTGAGATATTCCTTCTACAAAAGATAGAGAGGACTCAAGAGATAACAATGAGGTATTCCTTCTACAAAAGATAGAGAGGACTCAGGAGATGGTTTTTTTTTTTTTTTTTACAAAAGGCAAGGAGGACTCCTGAACAAAAGGTTTGGAGAAAATGCTTCCTTCTACAAAAGGTAGAGAGGACTCCGAAACAAAAGGTTTGAAGACAATTATTCCTTCTACAAAAGGTAGAGAGGACTCAAAAACAAAAGGTTTGAAGACAATATGGTAATTCCTTCTACATTAGGTAGAGGAGACTCCCTTGGGAGAATACGATCGTATTTCCTTCTGTCACGGCAGAAAGGACTCCAGAACAAAAGGTTAGGAGAAAATGTTCCTTCTACAAAAGGTAGAGAGGATTCCTGAACAAAAGGTTAGGAGAAAAATTCCTTATACAAAAGGTAGATAGGAAACTCTCTTAAGAGGGGATGATCGTATTCTCTTTTGCGAAAAGCAGAAAATATTCCTGAACAAGAGGTTAGGAGAAATATTCCTTCTACAAAAGGTGGGCAAGATACTTACAAAAGGTAAGCTGACAAGAATCTGTACAAAAGGTACGAGAGGTCATGTTAAAGGTAAACTGAATCTGTTGCGAAAGGCAAGGCAGGGATATTTCGAAAAGACTCACAAAAGGTAAGTTGAGGGCAATAATCATCCTCTTGCCAAAGGTAGAAGAAACTTATATAGGGTATTAGAACATCATTTGACCTCACGGGCACCACGGCGGAGATGACATTCTTTAAGTATGGTAACCATTCATTTCTTGGCCACATAGACATCAGGCGTCCAAATAGACCGAAGATACCCAAGACAAAGTTTTGTCGCATGTAAAAGACAGCGAGAAACGCTTACAAAAGGGAAGCGAAGGGAAAAGATTTCACGCAAAAGGCAATGAAATCCCTTACGAAAGGTAAGGTGAGAAAATATCTCATGCAAAAGGCTCAAAGGACTTACAAAAGGTAAGTGAATGGATAAACACTCCAAAAGGATCCTGCCAGGATTTCCACAGGAAATTCGCATCTTTGAGAATGAATGGCTAAGCACATGTAATGATGCAGTATGTATGCAAAAATGTCGAGGACGTAAGAACGTGAAGGTTAGGGGTGATAATTCATGCCAAGTGATTGGGCTTTGATTTGGGGCGTCGAGTTTTGACTTCCCAACATCCTCGTGACGAAATTTGGATTATCTCCAGATGGTCTTATCAGACAAGCCGTGCTGGCCAGTCAGGTTGCCCCTGATTTGGTCAAATTCCCGACGAACTTTATGATCGGACGATGCTTAGTGTACACGTGCGCCTACTAGAGATCGTTTTTTATCCTTCATACACCTAGGTTGAAGAGAAACTTTATGCTTTCTTTTGTTATTGTTATCGGTATCCCATAATTTTTCAATGCAATATTTATTAAGAATGAAAATTCCACTTTTTGCAAACATAGAAGAAAATAAATGTGACACACGAATTGATGAAAGAGATTTTTATTGATGATAAAGTGACCCATAATGGGTAATTTTACATAAGGATACAATTCCTAAAAGAGGTAATTGCAAAAGAAATATGATAAAAAGCACAGTGGCAATGTGAACAAAAAAATTGGATTTCCATTGAGTTCCAATTCTGCTATGATCCCTGTGGCCTTGAAGCTTCTCGTACATTGCCTCTGAGGAAGGTGGATGAATTGATCTTCCCCATGTGTAGTTCTCCTTATTCGGATGATGAGCTCACAGACTTTTCGCAGACCTCAGTCTTCCCCATGTGTAATCCTTGCATGTTTCTTGGATGTTTGCAAGCATAATGTAGACTTAGTGTGGCATTACCATAACATGAATTTGAATAGAGACTTGAATGAAGTGTTAGAAATAAATTAATTTCCAAACATTACTTAGAGTTGGAAATCTTGCAACAAATGACATTCTTGTAATGTCATAAAACTTCTCTTTGTAATATTCTTGCCTTTAATCTTGAATTCATGATGGATTTCCTTAGAACCATTAAGCTTGAAATGGATGAAGTCTTGAATTATGGACTTGGCTCATGCTTTGCAAATTTGGACTCCACTTGATCAAGGATTTATAACAAAATTGGATGAAGCAATCTTGAATTATGCCTTGCATTTCATGGTCATTAGGAATATATCTTGAATATCCTAATATTTTGTCAAGTAACTTCTCTTTGAAGAAATCTACATGAGTAGACTTTCCAATTTAGATCAAACCTTAGATAATGAACATTTTCTTCCATGTAGTCCAAGATAGACAAGTTATCTCATTTGAAATGAAAAATGACAAATCGACCCAATCCGTACCCGCATGCTCGATATGCAATAAAATGATGTATGGTATGGCGAATGTAGGATATAAAGTTTACAGGCGAAAATGAGGGTGTGACAGCTGCCCCTATTTAATCCTCTTGGACCTGAATGTCTTGAGGGTAAAGGTGCTCGAACATTCATGGTAGAAGAGAATTAAATACTAGAATACCCAGGATTTTCGACTGGAGAGGTATGGGGTGAGAGTAAATAGTCAACGAGATGGCTTGAAAAAGGTTTCTTGTTATTGGAGAAGGGGTATGAGGGATATGATGATATGTTTGAGATGCAATGCTGAATGAACATGAGTGCTTTGCCAGCCGGAAGAGGAGGCACCTCGTAACATGGAAACATAATTGGCCAAGAGATATTCCTTCTATAAAAGATAGAGAGGACTCAAGAAATGGATTGTGAGATATTCCTTCTACAAAAGATAGAGAGGACTCAAGAGATAACAATGAGATATTCCTTCTACAAAAGATAGAGAGGACTCAGGAGATGGTTTTTTTTTTTTTTTTTTTTACAAAAGGCAAGGAGGACTCCTGAACAAAAGGTTTGGAGAAAATGCTTCCTTCTACAAAAGGTAGAGAGGACTCCGAAACAAAAGGTTTGAAGACAATTATTCCTTCTACAAAAGGTAGAGAGGACTCCAAAACAAAAGGTTTGAAGACAATATGGTAATTCCTTCTACATTAGGTAGAGGAGACTCCCTTGGGAGACTAAGATCGTATTTCCTTCTGTCACGGCAGAAAGGACTCCAGAACAAAAGGTTAGGAGAAAATGTTCCTTCTACAAAAGGTAGAGAGGATTCCTGAACAAAAGGTTAGGAGAAAAATTCCTTATACAAAAGGTAGATAGGAAACTCTCTTAAGAGGGGATGATCGTATTCTCTTTTGCGAAAAGCAGAAAATATTCCTGAACAAGAGGTTAGGAGAAATATTCCTTCTACAAAAGGTGGGCAAGATACTTACAAAAGGTAAGCTGACAAGAATCTGTACAAAAGGTACGAGAGGTCTTGTTAAAGGTAAACTGAATCTGTTGCGAAAGGCAAGGCAGGGATATTTCGAAAAGACTCACAAAAGGTAAGTTGAGGGCAATAATCATCCTCTTGCCAAAGGTAGAAGAAACTTATATAGGGTATTAGAACATCATTTGACCTCACGGGCACCACGGCGGAGATGACATTCTTTAAGTATGGTAACCATTCATTTCTTGGCCACATATACATCAGGCGTCCAAATAGACCGAAGATACCCAAGACAAAGTTTTGTCGCATGTAAAAGACAGCGAGAAACGCTTACAAAAGGGAAGCGAAGGGAAAAGATTTCACGCAAAAGGCAATGAAATCCCTTACGAAAGGTAAGGTGAGAAAATATCTCATGCAAAAGGCTCAAAGGACTTACAAAAGGTAAGTGAATGGATAAACACTCCAAAAGGATCCTGCCAGGATTTCCACAGGAAATTCGCATCTTTGAGAATGAATGGCTAAGCACATGTAATGATGCAGTATGTATGCAAAAATGTCGAGGACGTAAGAACGTGAAGGTTAGGGGTGATAATTCATGCCAAGTGATTGGGCTTTGATTTGGGGCGTCGATTTTTGACTTCCCAACATCCTCGTGACAAAATTTGGATTATCTCCAGATGGTCTTATCAGACAAGCCGTGCTGGCCAGTCAGGTTGCCCCTGATTTGGTCAAATTCCCGACGAACTTTATGATCGGACGATGCTTAGTGTACACGTGCGCCTACTAGAGATCGTTTTTTATCCTTCATACACCTAGGTTGAAGAGAAACTTTATGCTTTCTTTTGTTATTGTTATCGGTATCCCATAATTTTTCAATGCAATATTTATTAAGAATGAAAATTCCACTTTTTGCAAACATAGAAGAAAATAAATGTGACACACGAATTGATGAAAGAGATTTTTATTGATGATAAAGTGACCCATAATGGGTAATTTTACATAAGGATACAATTCCTAAAAGAGGTAATTGCAAAAGAAATATGATAAAAAGCACAGTGGCAATGTGAACAAAAAAATTGGATTTCCATTGAGTTCCAATTCTGCTATGATCCCTGTGGCCTTGAAGCTTCTCGTACATTGCCTCTGAGGAAGGTGGATGAATTGATCTTCCCCATGTGTAGTTCTCCTTATTCGGATGATGAGCTCACAGACTTTTCGCAGACCTCAGTCTTCCCCATGTGTAATCCTTGCATGTTTCTTGGATGTTTGCAAGCATAATGTAGACTTGGTGTGGCATTACCATAACATGAATTTGAATAAAGACTTGAATGAAGTGTTAGAAATAAATTAATTTCCAAACATTACTTAGAGTTGGAAATCTTGCAACAAATGACATTCTTGTAATGTCATAAAACTTCTCTTTGTAATATTCTTGCCTTTAATCTTGAATTCATGATGGATTTCCTTAGAACCATTAAGCTTGAAATGGATGAAGTCTTGAATTATGGACTTGGCTCATGGTTTCCAAGTTTGGACTCCACTTGATCAAGGATTTATAACAAAATTGGATGAAGCAATCTTGAATTATGCCTTGCATTTCATGGTCATTAGGAATATATCTTGAATATCCTAATATTTTGTCAAGTAACTTCTCTTTGAAGAAATCTACATGAGTAGACTTTCCAATTTAAATCAAACCTTAGATAATGAACCTTTTCTTCCATGTATTCCAAGATAGACAAGTTATCTCATTTGAAATGAAAAATGAAAAATCGACCCAATCCGTACCCGCATGCTCGATATGCAATAAAATGATGTATGGTATGGCGAATGTAGGATATAAAGTCTAAAGGCGAAAATGAGGGTGTGATAGTCATCAACATAGACCTCGATCTCATGATGAATCATATCAGGAAACAAAGTTACCATTGCTCGTTGGTAAGTGGCTCCTGCGTTCTTCAGACCGAAGGGCATTACCTTATAGCAAAATGTTCCCCTGGGGGTGATAAACGTCGTTTTCTCCATGTCCTCCGGCGCCATCTTGATCTGATTGTAACCGGAGAAGCCATCCATGAACGAAAACACGGAAAACTGGGTTGTGTTGTCGACCAACACATCAATATGAGGCAACGGGAAATCATCTTTAGGGATTGCCCTATTCAAATCCCGATAATCGACGCACATGCGTACCTTACCGTCCTTCTTCGGTACAGGCACTATGTTGGCGACCCACGGAGGATAAGTGGTGACCGCTAAGAAGCCAGCATCAAGCTGTTTCTGCACTTCTTCTTTGATCTTAACGGCCATGTCTGGTCTCGTCCTCCTAAGCTTCTGCTTAACAGGAGGGCAATCTTCTCGTAGCGGCAAGTGGTGGACCACGATGTCCGTGTCAAGTCCGGGCATATCTTCGTATGACCAAGCAAAGACGTCACTATACTCTCGAAGCATCTCGACCAATCTCTGCTTGACATCACTCTGCAATGCAGCCCCTACCCTGACATTTCTGACGAGCTCTTCAGAACCCATATTTACGATCTCAATCTCCTCCTCATGAGGCAGAATAACCTTCTCCTCTTGTTTCAACAAGCGGGCCAACTCCTCAGGAAGGTCTTCCTCTTCATCAATCTCTTCTTCGGCTTGATAGATCGGGAAATCGAAGTCGAAGTGAGCCGTAGAAGGTCCAGAGTCGATGTCATCTGTTATGTGGATCCTGCAATAACAAGGGTTAAGTTTAAAACAGGAATATGCAAGTTAGCACAAACCCCGTTGCCATTTTGCTGTTTTTCAAAACAAATATAAAACAGGAATAACAGAGATCACAATATTTGAATACGAAGAAAACGCCTTTGATTTATTAACAAAATACATGTACATAATCCAACGAGGCCCTAACAATAAAACCGCTATGCCCCGGGTAGGACATAGGGTTGTACAATGATTGGAAAAAGTAAATCATTACTCTTCACTTGTCAGCTGGATGATATCCTTGATGGTCCAATTTTTGAGGCCCTCGCCTGGCTTGCTTGGCTGAATCCAAGAGTCGAGATCAAAATCACTATCCCCGCTATTTTCAGACGCCGCGTTGATGCTTTCGAAGATCACTCCGCCACTGGTAAATAGGATCGGCCCCTTACCCCGTGACGCACTGCCAGACGAAGAAGAAGAAGCTTCAGCTTCAAGAGAATACCCTAATCCAAACTTATCCTGCTTGTTCGGTATCTCCAAAATATGCCCCCAGCCTGGGGTAGATCCAACTTCGACGACGGCCCGAGCTTCTTTGAATGAGGAGAGATTCATCTCTGGCTTTTCTGTGACCACAGGAGCCACCTCTTTCACTTTGACGGCTTCAAATGCCTGGCAGAGAGTTTCATGGATTTCGCCATCCATTTCAACATATTTAAAGGATGACAAATGGCTCACCATTATGTCTTCCTCGCCAGACACGGTTACTATGCTTCCCCCGACAACATATTTGAGCTTTTGGTGCAACGTGGAGGTCACGGCACCAGCGGCATGGATCCACGGCCGGCCCAAGAGGCAATTGTAGGCAGGCATGATGTCCATGATATAAAAGACCGTGTCGAACGTTTCCGGACCAACTTGGATCGGCAGGGTCACTTCCCCAAAAATGTGGCGTTTAGTTCCGTCGAATGCTTTCACCACCAGATCACTGGGCGTGCAAAGCAATCCGCGAGTGTCCAACTTCATTAATGCCTTCTTCGGAAGAACATTCAGCGACGAACCCGTGTCCACCAGGACATGCGACATGATTGTGCCCCTACACTCTATCGAGATGTGCAGGGCGCTATTGTGATTCCTCCCTTTTGGTGTCAGCTCTAAATCTGTGAAACCTAGCCCATTGCCAGCATTAACGTGGGCTACCACCTCTTCTAGCTGATTCACTGATATCTCTTGCGGTACGTAGGCAGCGTTCAATACCTTTAGTAACGCGTTGCGGTGTGCTTCAGAACACAGCAACAGGTTGAGAATAGAGATTTTCGAAGGCGTCTGATGGAGATGGTCTACAATCTTGTAGTCGCTCTTTTTGATCAACCGCATAAACTCCTCGGCATCTTTGACAAGAAAATCTTTCTCTGCCCCACACGGGACCTCTTCGACGACTTTGCTTTTACCCTTATCGGCCGCATCAGCTCTGACCGCTTTCTCTGCCACGACCTCTGGCGGTGCAAATACTCTTCCGTTACGGGTAATACCACTGATTCCTGCGAGATTCTCTACAGTCGACCCATACGGCTCCAGCTCCAACTTTTGACCGTTGCAATAGACTTCAGCCCCATAATGCCACGGAATGGCGTTAGTGCTCTCGAATGGTATCGGCCCAGCTTTGGTGATAGTGATTGTAGGCGGTCTGGGCGTAGAAATGGTTATTGGTTGGCGAGGGATGGTGATGGTGGCGACTTCATCGGCCTGCTTCAACACTACCTCTCCTGATACTCTTTCAGCCCTCCGGCTGAACTGCAGAATCCCCTTAGTCATCAGACTTTGGATTCCTTCTACCAGCTGCTCACATCCGTCAGAATGTGTAGCACAGTCCATGCACAGTTCTCCGCATCTTGGGAAGAACCCTCTTTTCAGCAACTTAGCTTTGACGAAGCTAAGCGGCGTCTTTAGATCTTTGACATCAGTCAATAGATCTGCACTCTCTTCTTCGATAATGGCGTTCACTCCGCCTCCCCTATGATTTGGCATCAGATTCTTCGTGACATTGGGCACATTATCGGAGAAGTTGATGATCTTGGCATCTACCAGGTCCTGCACCTTATGCTTAAAGGCTTTGTAGTTCTCGACTGTGTGGCCTGGCGCCCCTGAGTGGAAATCGCATGTGGCGTTTGCGTCGTACCCTGGTGGAGGCGCCCCTGTCAAGGGAGCCATCGTCCTCTTCTAGACCAACTGCAGCTGAAGCAAAGTCTGCAAGAGTTGTGCGTACGACATGGGCGATGCCTCGAAGTGACGGTTTGCCAAAGGTGCCCGATTCTGGTACTTTCTATATCCCTGCTGATTCGGTTGCTGCTGCTGCTGCGGAGCTGCTGGGATATTTATACTGGCTATCTGCTGCTGAGGGCCCTTGCCCTTTCTCCGAGCGTTGGTCACAACGCTCGTCTCGCCTTCTCGTTGTTTACCAGCATAAGGTTTCTTTCCACCTCCTCCAGCTGAGGATGACTCTCCTTGAATTTTCCCGATCTTGATACCATTCTCGACGTGCTCGCCCATGGTAATGAGAGCCGAGAACGTCCCAGACATACCGCTGACTAACGTTTCATAGTAAACTCCTGGGAGGGTAGCCACAAACATCTGCACGAGCTCGCGCTCAACCATCGGCGGTTGAACCCGGGCTGCCAACTCACGCCACCGCTGGGCGTACTCCTTAAATCCTTCATTATTCCTCTACGAAAGGTTCTGGAGCTGGACTCGGTTTGGGGCCAAGTCGCTGTTGTACTGATAGTGGTGGACAAACGCTTCAGTGAGATCTTTCCATGTGCGCACGCTAGTGGGCTCCAGGCCCATGTACCACTCGAGGGATGGCCCAGAAAGACTATCTTGGAAGAAGTGCATCAGCAACTTCTCGTCTTCGGAATAAGCAGACATCTTCCTGTAGTACGATCTAAGGTGGACACGAGGGCAAGTGGTGCCCTTATATTTCTCAAAGTCAGGCACCCTGAACTTAGGAGGTACCTTGAAATCAGCAATTAACCCCAGCTTGGACATATCAATGCCCAAAGTATTCTGATTCTCAATATCTCTCATTTTATCTTCAAGTGCTTTGAATCTGAGTCGCGCTTCAGCATTCAGCTCCCCCTCAGCACCTCTTTGAAAGAACACATCATCCTGATGATCCTCAAGCCACGGTTGAGGCACCAACAGGTTCCCGACGCCAGCATTGCCATTACTTGGCCCGATGTTGACATTAGCTCCCAGACTCCCATTGCCGACGCCCGTCGTATTGAGTCTGATGTTGGCCATCACATTGCCATTAGCACTGCCGTTACCCCCGGCCACGGGGACACCATTCTGCGGAGTATCGACTGGTGGAGGAGTAGGCACGGTCCCACCGTGGAGTATGCCGTTGCTATCAACCCTGGAGATCAAAGGCTGAACCAAAGTCCTGAGCTGGTCCTGGCCATTGGCGACCACTTGCATAAGTTCCATAAAGCGATCCATCCTCTCGCGGAGCTCCTGAACATCTGTCTGCACTTGGTCCATGATCCTGGTCTGATTAGCTCTAGTTGGATAACGGTGAATTAGTCTCTGATCAATCCTAGAATCACCGGGAACAACCTGGGACACCTGTAAACCTGAAAAAACCTGTAAACACTACAAGGTTAGGAAAAACAACAAAATGCGCGTCATGCAAATGCTTCATGGAAATGCATGCGTGTGTCTGTGTGTTTGGGATATTTCCCCCGATCCTAGTGCCTGAGTGCCAGTGCTGATAATAATAAGAAGAAGAAGTCGGAGTCCAATCATGGAAACAACAATCTCATATATAAAGAAGGCCTATCAAGGCAGTACATAGCATCAGCGAGTACAAGACGAATCAACAGCGTGACCTCAGCCAACAAGCCTGATGATGGTCAGCATACAACAATGATCAAAACAAAAGGAATACAAATAGTCAAGTACGGCCACGGGCGCGATACTCTGCTAATAACTCCTTTGTCTCTGGATGATGTGGCAGAGTGAGCAACCCCTCGACGAGTAATTCTCTCTGCACAATGGTATACTGAAGTCCTTCGATCGAACCTTCCCATGCTCCTTCACCGAAGCAATCTTCTAATTTCCGCTTTTTGGACTCAAACGTCAGCTTGCGCTCCTTCAGGTTAGCGAGAGCTTTGTTGAGCTGGCCTTCGGCGGCGTATCTGCGGGCGGTTTCTTCATCAAACCTCTGTTCACTGTCCTTCACCTCGGCTTCCAGCTTGGAGATCTGTAGCATCAGCTTATCTTCTCGCTCTTTCCTGGTGGCCAGGGAAGCCTTCCAGTGCTGGTTGAACTTGGATATCCTCCGATATGCCTCTTCCAAATGCTGCTTCTTCGTAGCCAGTACGTCGTTGACAGCTTTGAAGTCTCGACCCATGCGCTCACGCTCGGCTATCTGCTTAGTCAGGTCTGTACCTAGCTGGTTCACCAACTCTGTCTGCCTTTTGAAAGAATGAACGACCTCGTTCCTCTCACTTCGAAGCTGAGCGAATTCCTTCTCCAGTTCTTCGTTCGCCCGCTTCAATTCATCCCGCTCAGCTAACACCTGATTATGTTGCTGAATGGGCACAATAGTAGGCTCTTCGATCATTGGAGGGCTTTCTGGCTTGGCATGAGGAAACGACATCCCTATAGCATTGGCCCTGGCTCTGATCCAAGTCAAATACGGAGGGTAGGCTTGATTGTTGCTTTTTCCCAGCAATGGCTTTCCTCGCTTACTGATACCATTCCAGGCACGCTGAAGCTTGGACAACAGATCCCCTTCTAGAATACTGGTGAGGTACAGAGATTCCTGTACCTCTTCCTCCTTCGGCGGAGTTCTCAAAGCATATGCGAACTGTCGAACCAGCAACGACGGATTGTATTTTATGCAACCCTTCCTGCCTATCAGAGGCACATTAGGAAACCCGCTGCAACTGAAGATCACCTCAGTACCCAACCTATCTCTGTCGAACCAGTCGATATCCTCTGCAGATAAACTCATCAGACGCTCAGGCCACTCAGTTGTGGCTGCAGACAAGACAAAATGACCCCTCTTGGGCAGATGACTATCAAGCCATTTGTACAGCAACGGTACGCAGCATGAGACATTCTTCCCCCTCCTGTTCTCGTTTTTGTAGTGGACTGAATGATAGACATCTCCTATCAAAGTAGGGACTGGATTCCCTGAAGCGAAGATGTGAAACGCATCAAAGTCTACAAAATCGGGCATGTTGGGGAACAAAATAATGCCATATATGCATAGAGCAAGGATGGCATTGAACGCGTCCCAACATCCGTCCTTGGCACACTGCTGAGCCTTACCCACCAGGAACTGCAAGGAGAACCCAGGAACCTTGTTCCAACTAGTCAATACTAACTCGGAGGCGTCCATGTGAAGTGAAGGAGCTAAACCAGCCAGATCAGGCTCAGCATCCATGTGAACAAAAGGCATCTGCCTCTTGATAGGCACACCTAGCAAATCAGCATACTCTTCCAGTGTAGGTGCAAGAACAAAATCCTGGAAAGTGAAACATCTCAGCGGAGGGTCGTAGAACTGCAGCAGAGCATGCAACCCATTCAACTCGAACGCAGAAGGCTTACAAACCAAACTGAGCAACCTGCCATAAGATTTCCTGAACTCATCCCTTACAGAATCATCTGCTAGAGCTATCAAGCCAGTCAACTTAACCACATCAGGAGTAGGGAACTTGTAAGCCACAGTCTTCCTTAGAGAGCCCATAACAATACAATAAGAGGCAAGAAATCCTGGATCGGGGAAAACGGTACCTGCAACACAGACACACGTTAATGAAATGCAAATGAGTATGCAAACTAATGCAAAATGCAATCATGCAGTAAGAGGCCAAGGCAACTGGTGCTGCGGAGATTCTGTATCAACAAAACCATGACCACTGATAAGAAGAAAACCCCGGTGTAGGACCACGAATCTGATCTGCCAAGACCAACCCTCTGATCTACATGGGATCATAATTCTGCTCTGTCAAGAACAAATGTCTGATAATAAGGACCTCAGATGTAGGATCAAGAAATATCTGCTGATGAGGTCTTCAGACCCCAATTAAAGATCTGCCCTATTAAGAACAAACATACAGCTGCTGATGAGATCTTCAGACCCCACTCAAAAATCTTCTCTATCAAGAACAAACAACATCTGCTGATGAGATCTTCAGACCCCAAAAATCTGATCTATCAAGAATAAATAACATCTGCTAATGAGATCTTCAGACCCCAAAAATCTGCTCTATCAAGAACAAACAACCGATGACAAAACTCTGCTCTATCAAGAACAGACATACACCTGATGATAAGATCCTCTGATCAAAACCTGCTCTATCAAGAACAGACATACACCTGATGATAAGATCCTCTGATCAAAACCTGCTCTATCAAGAACAGACAAGTCTGCAACTGAGAAACCCTGGTACCAACAAAACTGATTCACTGTCAAGAAAACCAGGTGGTCTGAAGGTCAAAGTTTCCTACAATAAACCCAACCCTGCTCACAGGTATGGACCTAAACTGACTCAAGGTACGGCATCCTATGCGTTCATCAGCGTCACAGACTTTCAAGAGGGGTGATACGATACCCAGAAGGTGTGGCATCACCAGCTCATGAAGCGGCCTCACTTAGCTGAATCACAAATGATCGGTCCCCAGAGTCGACAATCCACCAAACCAGCAACCGTCTCAACCCAAAGGGTTGAAAGTGAAGCCAATCGGATGAACCTCGTCTGAGCGTGGATTTCATGAGACACTAGTGCCTGCAAAGCAAGCACGCGCCCACTAATTTCCACTCTAAGTCTATGGTGCACTCAAGCCTGGGCCTGGCTTCTCACTCATCAGAACTCCCATCCCACAACAGCACAGATAATCATATTATACTGGAAGTAAAATGCGGGAAATAAAGTGCGAGAAGTAAAATGCGATAAATAAACGCAACCCAACAAGTAAACATACAAGCGTTAGGATTAACTCTCGCAGGGAACCATTGAAGGTCCCCAGCAGAGTCGCCAGCTGTCGCTTGCGCGAAAATAAGGTGCCGGCACAATAGAAGAGTCGCCACCTTTCGTTATTTATCCCTCAGAGCGGGAAAGGAAATGATCGGAAAAACCTAACGAAAAAGGGTAAGACAAGGTCATCGCAACCGTTGTCTGGATTCGGGAGTCGGTTACGCAAGGGGAAGGTATTAGCACCCCTCACGTCCGTCGTACTCGACGGGATCCTCGCTTGTTGGTTTACTTGGACGGGTTGGTTTTATTCTATCTACCTATCAAGGCTGGCTGAAAAAGAAAAGAAAAATGACTCGACAAAGCATCGCGCTTTATGCCTACGTATTCTCATTAGAGGATGAGAAATCAGAGTCAACGTAGTTCGGCCTACGACGGGTTATGGGGAAAGGTAGCTCGCCAAGACATCGCCATCTTGTGCCTACGTACTCTCAACAGGTATGAGAGATCAGAGCTCACGTAGTTCGGGAAACTACAGTTTATTTCCTGTCTTTTATGAAAGAAGTGTTTTTTATTGTGTTTGCGATTTCAATCGCACTAAAGACTATGACCTGAGAGTGAATGCGTCGCATGTCACCCAAAGGGTACCATACTAAACATCCAGACTGTGGAAAAGAAGCTCTCCCACAATCCTTTCTCAAATAACTTAAGGCTCGTAACGTATGAAAGAAATCATTCATGATTACTGTATCTTAAACTGTTTTGAGATTAGAAGAGAACAGGCCCAACTAGGAGGGAGACTATCAAGTCCTACTGTTGTCATGCCACGGATTCATCCTATGGTTGAGGTTTGAACAGGGAACTCCTAGAAGTTGTCATGCATAGGTTTCAACCTAAAATTCTATCATCAATTCCTTATCAAAGGAAATGAGAGTCCTAAGGGATCATGTCAATGATACACCAAAGCAGACAAAGCATCAGCTTAACAGTAAAATGCATGCAATGCAAGTGAGGGAGGAAATGTGTGTGGGGCTTCAGCCTCCACAAGCTCATCTCAACCTCAAGCCAGAATGGATAACAGTAATCATACTGAAATATAAAAACATCATGCTATCAAGCAATAACAGTAAACTGCAATCATACAGAAGAAAATGAAATGAAATGCCATCAGGCAAACAAACCACATGGGCAAGGGAGCTGGGCTCTACCGAATACCCGCAAGCAAAGCCACACAGTAACAATACAAGCAGAGGGAGCAACTCAACCTCTAGTGCAATCATGCTCCTAGATTCTACTTATTCTAGATATGAACTTATTCTAATGCATCAAGCAAGTCAAACAAAACACATCAATACAGAAAAAGAAAAAGAAGAAAGCAAATCAACTCCTCTCTCAACTCCAAGCTTCAGCTCTTCCAACAGCAACTCAGTCTTCAGACTTCCAATTACTCTTGACAAATATCAATTTGCTTTTCCAGGTTTCAACCCTTCAACATAAGTCTCAACTTATCTTCTCTTTTAAGCTTCAGCTTCTTGATCAGCTCCACCTTCAGGCTTCACTATTAATCATGAGTATCAACTTGGCTCCTTCAGGATCTCCAGGTATCAAAGTAAGTATCAACCTCCTTTGTTCTTCAAGCTTCAGCTCTTCAGAAATAATCTCAATCACTTAGAAGTGTCAACTTCATCCTTCAGTCTTTACTTCATCTTCAGGGGTCTTCAAGTATCAACTTGGTCTTGTTGCTCTTCAAGCTTCAGCTGGAATGGCAATGCTCAAGGATTCATCCTCTTATACACTCTTCATTGAAGTCTTCATCTTCAAACTCAAGCTCAACATCTCTCAAGACAATCAAACCAGAGGAAATCACTTACTGAATAAGCTGGGGGATATTGAACTGCTTATTGACCACCAAAGGTGGCCTTTAAGGGTTCAACATCAAAGGAATGGTTCCCTCAAAAGTTCTACCTCCTAGGCATAATCACTTATCCCTCCAAAGGAGGGAGGTGTATACCATGGAAGGACTTTGAATCATAGGGAGGGATGGAGGTGAAGGATACCATCCATGTTTAAGAAAGAAGTTATCTAAGTCTAAACTCTTCCTAATCCTTAACCCTAAAACAATAACAAAACAAAAAGGATCAAGCTCTCAAGCTCCTCAATGCACCTCCAAGTCTTCTACTATGCTCCTCAATGCTCCTTAGAACAATATCAAGCTCTCCAAGCCCACAAAGCAAAGCAACTAAGGCAAAAATGCCCTAAAGGCAACACAGACAATCAACCAATACAAAAATCAACCAAAAATAGTATACTACTATATTAAATCCTAATATAATTTCTAAGGGATCCTACATACCTACCCTTAATGCCCATATATATCCCATAGTCTAATTTGTCCTAAAAACCCAAAATTCTAGTGTTATTATGGACCTATGTTGAAGTTTAACCTAATTCTATACAACCTAATGTCATCTAATCAAAACTATCCTAAAATTCATCACAAAATTATGGAATAATTCCAGGGGGAAGCTAAAACATATATCTAACTATCCTAAAAGGAATGACCTAAAATTACTAAGGGAACTACCTAAACTAAATTCTACAAAATCATATATCAACATAAAAGAATTAAAAATGAAATAAAAGTAGAAAATATACAAAAAATACTAAAATGCATGAGATGAAAAATGTTTTTATTTTATATTTTTCTAGACAGAAATATGAAATAGGAGAAAAAACTCCCATGAAAAAAGCTTTAATTTTCAATTTAATATGAATTTTCAAAGTTTGAAAGAAAATGGAGAAAAAATAAAATGAAAATATGAGATGGGGTGCAAGAAGTAAACAAACATAGCTCAATTCACGCTTGGGCCCAGACTGGGGGGTTTAGATAGCAAAGCGCCAGGGCCCAATTATTAACCAGAAAAACAATTAGAAAACATAAAGAAAATAAAAAAAGAAGTGGTGAGAATAGAAACAAAATATAGTGCAAAATGGATTGGGCCTCATGAAGGGGGTGTGGATAGTCATGATTCATTTAAGCCCAAGAACCACCGTTTAATGAAACGGTGCGTTTCAGGCGCTTCTGGCTTCCCTCCAAAACGCAATCAAATCTTGTCCGTTGGATTAGCTTCTCAGGTCAAGAGTCAAGCTTGCATCTCACGGCCCAAACTTCATCCCTAACCTCCAGCTAGGGTTTGCCATGAAAACTCCATGAACCAGAGTTCATGCAATAACCTTCCACCAACTCGTGTTACCTCAAATCAGCACCAAAATTCAAAATGTAAAACCCTAACACACTCACTTTTTCGTACCGAACACGATCATGGCCTTGGATTAAACTGAAATGGTCTCTATCATCAAACCCGATGGTGCACCTCAACATATGATCAATCCTCAACTTCAACCAACCTTGGATTTCTTGGTACTAAAATGATCACCATATTTCCCTAATCAAAACCAGCTATCAAACTTGCATTATCACTCACTATATCACAAGTTCTTGCTCCATAAAGAAATGGTATCCATAACTGAAACTTCATCAAATGATCCTAAACTCTTCAGAATTCATCACCTAGGTGTCTCTAACCATTCTACACTAATAATTTAACCTATCCATGCTTAAACAATGATGTAGTGAGTAATTTGCAAACCTGGTTTCTTGGTATGGCAGATGATGAAATCCTTCACTTCAAGGCTTGAAACTCTTCAGAAATGATCCTTGGATGAAGATGAGACTTCTGTTTGCAAAAAATCTGAGGGAAAGAGCTTGCACTTCAAGATTCGATGATGAGTTGCTTCTTGCAAATCCAATAGCCACACCTTCAATCTTCCATCAATGACACTTCAATTCAGTATGCACACACTCAGAGGGATCTATGGAAAGTGTTTGTCAAGAAAAAAGGGATGGAAATGAAGAAGAATGAAGAAATTGATCTTGACTTGCAATGGAAGATTTTGGATCTCACTCTCTCTTCTATGCACCAATTCTCACCAACCTTGCATCTGAGCAAGTTGAACTTGATATATAGAGTGGTTTAGAATCATCTAGAACCATCTAGGATCATCTAATGAGAAATTAAACTTTTCATGTCATGACATTTTGAATCCAATTATCCTTACATGCTATCTCATGCCAAGCATCTCATAACCTTCCATTCTGACTTGAATTTATCCCCACATTAGATTTAGGATGAGTTACAATGCATAACCACCTTGCTTATTGAGTTTTGTTGAGTTTTGGTTTGATGCCTTAATATGCAAGTAAGCCATTTCCAAAGCAGCCCTATGATCCAAGCCTCAAATCAAAATTGTGGCTGAACCATTGTTCTTAGAATGTAGTTTGGAGTCAAAATGACCTATTATATGACATGGTTTGGATTTATAACTTGTGATTTCCAATTTTCAAATTCAACTTAATTAACTTATGCCTCATTTTTAGGCCATTTTTATCACTTTTTGATATGAGCCTTTTCAACATCTCATGACCTCCCTACTAGCCTTAAAACATCATTCCAAGCAAGTTTGATGATGAAGATTTTTCCATTTGAAGCTTGGAAGTAGGAGATATGGCCTTATGCTTGAAATGACCTATAACCTCCAAATTACCAAAATTCCCTTGACTTGTCAAAGCCATAAGTTGAGTTCTACAAATCCTATCAAGGACTTATAGCACTATCTAGAAAGCTAAGAAGATGCTCTTCAACATTCATGTTTACCAAGAGTTCATAGGAATCATCCTACTACGGAAAAAGTTGTCTGCAAGTTGGGTGACTTTCAAGGACCCATATTCACATACCTCAGATGACCTGTAATTTGTCAAAGTCATAACTTGAGCTCTACAAATCCTATCAAGGACTTATAGTACTCAAATTAAAGCTAAGAACAAGCTCCACAACATTCATGTTGTGGGAAAGATGAGATGACAATCACATCTTGAGCTAAGCTGCCTTGAAGATAGGGATCAAATTAGGGGATTTTACACAGTCAATCCTTAGAAACCCTAGCTTAAAACTTCTCAAACTCCTCAATCATGATGCGTTGGTCTAGGAATCATCCTTATAGCATCTCAATGCATCATTCCAGGATCACATGGATCTTGGATTAGGTCTCAACCCTCTCCAAATCATCAGTTGACCTAAGGTTGACCCAGTCAAACCCTAATTCCACCACTCATGGCTGAATCTTCTGAATTCTTGTACAATGACCTCTCTAGGCTTCATGATGGCTTTCAAGACATCTCAAAGCTTCAAGTCCACCCTCATAGTCTCAGAATCATCTGAGGAGCACCCACAACTCTCAAGTTATAAGACACACAGCCTTGGTTTCAACCAATTCCTCTGAGGATATCTTGAGTTCTCTGACAAAGGTATCAACCTTTGAACACTTGAAAAAACTTCTTGGCTAGCTCCAAAGTCTCATACAACTCTTGCTAGGTAACCATACCTCTTGACCTACTGCCCACATATCAATGAGATGCAGATGATGAATACAATGAACCACAAACTTGGTAAATAAATGTTGGTCAAATTTTGGGGTGCAACACATTGTTATGCACAAGCTCCCCCTGAAGCCAGAGTGCCCTCCGGTCAAACAAAAGCTTCGCAGGTCAAGACCAGACATGGCTCTTAAAGTCCGAGATGAGGTCAAAAAGCAAATTGACACCGACTTTTTAGCAGTATCCAAGTATCCAGAATGGGTGGCAAACATTGTACCAGTCCCGGAGAAGGATGGAAAGGTTAGGATGTGCGTCGATTACAGGGATTTAAACAAAGCAAGTCCAAAGGACGACTTCTCTCTACCACACATTGATACTTTGGTAGATAATACCGCAAGCTTCACAGTATTCTCATTCATGGACGGATTTTCTGGTTATAACCAGATAAAAATGGATCCAGATGACATGGAGAAAACAACCTTCATCACACCCTGGGGCACCTATTGTTATAAGGTCATGCCTTTTGGTTTGAAGAACGCAGGGGCAACGATCAAAGAGCTATGGTCACACTCTTTCATGATATGATGCACAAAGAAATTAAAGTGTACGTGGATGATATGATCACAAAATCCCAAAGTGAATAAGACCACTTGGATCATCTGTTGAAGCTATTCGAGAGACTCCGAAAGTATCAACTAAGGTTAAATCCAGCAAAATGTACCTTCGGAGTTCGCTCAGGCAAGTTACTTGGTTTCATCGTTAGTCAAAGAGGAATCGAAGTAGACCCCGACAAGGTTAAGGCAATTCAAGAGATTCCTGCTCTCAAAACTGAGAAACAAGTCAGAGGCTTCCTCGGACGTCTGAATTACATCTCCAGATTCATCTCCAATCTGACTCCTACTTACACGCCAATCTTCAAGTTGTTACGAAAGGATCATATAGTAGTATGGAATGAAAATTGTCAGGCCGCATTTGAGAAAATCAAACAGTAATTACAAGAACCTCCGGTGTTGATTCCTCCTGTACCCGGAAGGCCTTTGTTCATGTATATGACAGTACTAGAAGATTCAATGGGCTATGTATTAGGCCAGACTGATGAGTTAGGAAAAAAGGAACACGCAATCTACTATTTGAGCAAGAAGTTCACTGATTGCGAGAGTCGTTACTCTCCCCTGGAAAAAGCATGTTGTGCGTTAGCATGGGCCGCCAAGCATCTGAGGCAGTACATGATTTGTCACACCACAATGCTGATTTCTAAGATGGACCCCATCAAGTACATCTTTGAAAAGCCAGCTCAAACAGGAAGATTAGCCAGATGGCATATGCTCTTATCAGAGTACGATATCCAATATGTTGCTCAGAAATCTATCAAAGGAAGTGTCTTGTCAGAACACCTCGCAGAGCATCCCATGGAGGATTATCAACCACTCAAGTTTGATTTTCCTGATGAATATGTGATGTATATTCAGCGCACAAAACTAGAGCCTGGTCAGGAAGAAGGTCCCGAGCATGGATCCCGCTGGGAAATGATGTTTGATGGAGCGTCAAACAAGAATGAACATGGTGTCGGAGCTGTTCTAAAAAATCAAACTGGAGGGTACACTGCCGTCACGGCCCGGCTTTGTTTCTCATGTACAAACAACATAGCCGAGTATGAAGCCTGCATCTTAGGGTTGGAAGCTGCCTTCAATCTTCGCATCAAAATCTTGGAAGTAATTGGTGATTCTGGTTTAGTGATCTACCAACTCAAAGGAGAATGGGAAACCAGGGATGAAAAGTTGATCCCTTACAAGACCCATATCTTGGAGATGGCTGAATATTTTGATGAAATTACCTTCAAGCATGTACCAAGAGCAGAAAATCACATTGTCGATGCGCTAGCCATGATGGCATCAATATGGAAGGTCCAGTTCGTCAATAAGGCACCTCTGATCCGCATCGAAAGAAGGACAGTACCCGCATACGTCATGACAATAGATGAAGAATCTGATGAGAAGTCGTGGTTTCACGATATCAAGAATTTTCTTCAAAATCAAGAATATCCTACTGATGCGTCCATAATTGACAAAAGAGCAATATGAAGATTGTCGTCTAAATTCTTCATCAGCAACGGTACCTTGTACAAAAGAAATCGTGACATGGTTTTACTCCGATGTGTCGATGAAAACGAGGCTAATCTCATAATGACTGAAGTACACGAAGGAACCTTCAGCACCCATGCCAACGGCCACGCCGTGGCTAGGAAAATCTTAAGAGCAGGCTACTTCTTTTTAACTTTGGAGACGGACTGCATACTCTTCACTCAAAAGTGTCATAAATGTCAAGTCTATGCTGATAAAGTGCATGTCCCTCCCCATCCTTTCAATGTGATGACATCACCATGACCTTTTGCAATATGGGGCATAGATATGATTGGAGCAATAGAGCCAAAAGCTTCCAACGACCATCGCTTCATCCTTGTCGCAATTGATTACTTCACTAAGTGGGTGGAAGCAGTGTCATATGCGAACGTGACAAAGCAAGTAGTTGCTCGCTTCATCAAAAAGGAGATTATCTGTCGATATGGTATCCCTAATCAGATCATCACTGATAATGTGGCGAATCTGAACAACAAAATGATGAAGGAACTTTGTGACGATTTCAAGATCAAACATCATAACTCGTCTCCTTACAGACCTAAGATGAATGGTGCAGTTGAAGGTGCAAACAAAAACATCAAAAAGATAATACAAAAGATGGTCGTAACTTACAAGGATTGGCACGAGATGTTACTATTTGCTCTTCATGGATACCGAACATCAGTGCGCACTTCGACAGGGGCAACTCCCTTTTCCTTAGTGTATGGGATGGACGATGTGCTACCTATTGAAGTCAAAATACCTTCCTTAAAGATCTTGACGGAAGCCAAGCTTGATGAAGACGAATGGATAAAAGAAAGATTCGAATCTTTGAACCTCATTGATGAGAAAAGAATGACGGCCACGTGCCACAGTCAAATCTATCAACAGAGGATGATCAGGGCGTTCAACAAGAAGGTTCGTCCCAAAGAATATAGAGAAGGAGAGCTAGTGCTTAGAAAAATCCTACCAACTCAAAAGGATATGAACGGCAAGTGGATGCCCAACTACGACGGCCCTTTTGTTGTAAAAATTGTCTTCTCCGGAGGATCTTTAATTCTTGAAACTATGGATGGTGAACAACTCAAGTATCCCATCAACTCAGACGCAGTAAGAAAATACTACGCCTGAAGCAAAAGTACCTGGAAAGGAGATTTCGGCGCTTCAATAAAACAGAAGTCTGAGAATCGGAAACTAACCCACATCGGGGCAGAGTCTTGTGCAAGATATCAGAAAAAAGATCAACGCCTGTCATTCTCGTCAGAAACAACGAAGCAAATGAACTGACAGTTAAAAGGACCGAATTATTATGGGATTCTGCAACCTTTTCTGTTTTCCATTTTTCAAATAAATAAAGTTCCCAAGGCTTTGCCTTTTGTAAAGTTCTTGTCAATCAATAAAATCAGATTTTTGGCCAAATCATTGTTATGATCCTCTATTTTTGTTATGCAATTTCACTTATTTGTTAATGAGAATTTTCATGAAAGCAAAGTGTTTTGAAAAATTTAAATTTTTGTGTTAAAAAAAAAGGGAAACACAATTTGACAAAATGATTGAAAAGTTCTAGAGGTAATCTGATGATATTACACAGTTCTCAAAGTTGTGGAAGTTTGCTGTTACCTTTGACCAAGCTAGATGCATCCAACAGCAATTTCGGCTCTTAAGCCAAGATTTCTTCTCTACAGAATTACGAGGATATTATTGGAAAAGATCGTTATCTATGCCAAAGAAGAAAGTGTCTCCTGACTTGAAGCATTTTGAAAGTCAGCGTGACGAGTTCTCTCTATGTTTTGCTTTCCTTTGTTCCTGCGGGTCGGTCTGCATTTTACATACATCATCATGCCAGCATACTCATTTGTCTGCATTTCTGGTTTTGGTTTTTGCTTGTTTGACTGTCGCCTTTGAGATCCTTCAGTCGTTACCATTATCCGTGATCTATTGTAACAAGTTTGCTTCAAAGTTGACATCCTGGGGTTTCCTTACCTTCTCTGGGAAGCTAATGGTGACCAGCAATTTCCAATTTACACAAATGGGGGTTGTTACCAATTTTTATCTTTGATTTGGTCGTCACCATTAATCTTTGAAAGATTGGTAGTCACTAGCACACGTTCAGAACTAATTATGTTCGGTACCGTGATTTGGTCGTCACCAATCATTTTCCAAACCCAGTCGTTACTAAAGCAAACCAATTGTTATTGGAGTCCTTTTTGATTCGGTTTTCACCAATCTGGCTAAAAATCTAGTCGTTACTAGTATTACCTTCAGATCTAATTGTTATTGGTACCCTTTGATTCGGTTATTACCAATCTCTATAAGTCTAGTGGTCACTAGCCTCGTTTGGAAAATCTAGTGGTTACTAGCATTATCCAGAACCAATCGTTATTGGTATACCTGAGTTGGTCATCACCAATCAGTCTAAGTCCAATGATTATTGGCATCGCTTAAATCAGAGTGTTATCACCATATTGGTCTGGTCGTTACCAAACTCCGTGAAAATCCAATGGTCATTGATCTCCTTTGGATTCGGTCGTCACCAAATTTTCCAATTAAGTCTAGTGGTTACTAGCATCATCCAAAACCAATTTTTATTGGTATATCCTGATTTGGTTATCACCAGTCCCCTCTAAGTCCAGTGGTTACCGGCATTGCTTGAAAACTAATCGTCATTAGTGTCGAAAGTTGATTGTTACCAACTTCCCCCAGCCAGAGTCCTGTTGTTTTAACAACGTTGGTTGGAACTCTCAATTGTAATTGGAACTTTGATTTGGTTGTCACCATATCCCTAGGAAGTCTAGTAATGTTTAGCACTCCTTGGAAACCATTATTGATTTGGTCATCACCATATCCCCAGTAAGTCTAGTGGAAACTAGCACTGTTTGAAGTTGTTCATGGTTCTGGTCGTCACCAGTCTCCCCCTTTGAAGCTTTTGCTTTTCCAGTCGAGTCTCAGAGAACTAGTGGATACTGGTTTCCCCGGCGTGTCCGGTCTTGTTTTTTTAACCTTTCCTGAAGATCCCGCTTGAACTCTTCGGTATAGGAAATTTCTCATCTGGTTATCCCCAGTGAGATTCGTGTCTTCGTTCCGTCTTTTCCCCGTTAAAGTTCTGCTTCCCTAGTGGATGTATCCCCAGTAAAGTTTTCCCCAGTGCGTTGGGTCCTCGTGAGTGGGTACTCGTTGTATTGTCTTTCTTTTATATTTGCTCGTGTGTTTGCATCTTTCGTGCATCCAAGCATCATATAACATCATTTAGACTCATGGCATATTTACATTTGTCCTTTTGCATACCATCGGATCTAAGGGACAAAATTTCTGGTTTGCTATATTTAAATACCTTTCACTGCGATTCTATGAGGATTGTCATCTCTCATCACCATCTAGTGAAAATATTTAAATAGGGGCATCTGTTGCACCCTAAATTTTGACCCCTTAGATCCTCATCATCATTGTAGGATCATATTCACTTGATTAACTGACCTTAACCCATTTTTAGTTTATCTTTGTCAAGATGCAGATGAATCAGGGTTCCGTACCGTCAAAATCGAGGCTTCGATGGTTTGACCAATCAATGTATGGGATTGATTCAACTATAAACAAGATCAAGAATTCTCCATTGGATCAAGAATGAGTGCAATTTGAGGTGGTCACCCGGGGATTGAGAGCAGTGCAATTTAAGGTACCCGATTAGGGTTTTCGACGAGAAAAAGTCAACTATAGTTTGACTTTTGGTTTAAAGAGTGTTTCAATGGTGGGATTTTGGTCCATTAAGTTCATATGGTTTATTAAAGTCCATTCCAAGAGTTTCAAGTCCTTAGGATGTCCAGATCATCAACGGGCGACTTGGTAGGCACCGATCGATCGAACGGTTGACCGAGAAGGCAACTTTTCAACAATAAGGAATTTGAGTTCAAGGTGTGAATCAAAAATGTTCCTTATGTCATATTACACCTCCCCATGAAATTTCATGACCATTGGATCAAGGGTTAAGAAGTAATTGCAAAAATCGGGAATTAGGGTTTCGAAAGGGGCAAGACCATAACTCCTCAACCACACATCCAAATGAAGTGGTTCAAAGCTCATTGGAAAGCTCTTGACAAATCCTACAAAAGCCTCAAATTGGTCCATGGTCAAAAGATGCATAGAATTGGAGTTATAGCAAAATTCATTTTTGAAGGGGAAATAACTTAGAAAAATTCTAAGTTATTTAGCACTTTTAAGTGGTTTTTTTCAGAAACTTTGAAGGGTTTTTCAACCTAGTTCCATCAAGAATTTTTAAATTCCCAAAACATGAAAGTTATAGATCTACTTGAGGGCAGGAAGTTGTGCACCACAGAAGTTGGGCCTGTCACACTTGAAATCACTTTGTCAAGAATTCTCAAATTTGGATTTTCACAACTTAAGCTACTCTCAACCCTTGGATCTTGATCTAAACTGATAATGTGAGGCATGGATAGAGAGAAAACCAGAAAAAAGGAGGGATTTGGTGAACATAGCAAGTTGTTGCTACTTGACAATATAATAATCAAATGTAAGAAGGAGAGAGAAACTTTTAAGGCTAGGACTGTTGCAGCTGGCTTACTCTACCATCACAGATCATCTCAGTCATTTCATGTCCATATCCACTTGAGTTTTCTGATCTCCTTTGAACATTGGAGCTGATAGGAGAAGATCTTGCAAGATTCATTTGAAAATCTCATGAAAACTCCCTCCAAAAGTGGTAAATGACCAAGGCTGCCCTCACTCTTGTTTGGCTATAAATAGAGGCTTCTCCTATGAGTTTAAACACACCAGAGAAATCTCAAAAAACCAGAGAAAACATAGCTCTCATTCTCCTCTCATTCCTCAAGAATTTCAAAAACCTCAAAATCTCCATTTTCACCAAAAAAGCTGTCTTGAGAAAAACTCTTCTCAAGACCAGTTTCATCATTTCTAAACCTCTAAAAATCACCCTCACAATCCTTAAACATAATATAGAAGGTGTCTATACCCTCAAATCTCTCAAAACCACCATTTTGCAAAAAGTAAACTTTCACACCAAGAAAGTTTGACCATCACACTCAAAACTTGCCAAATCCTTGCATAGGCTTGTTCTTGTTGTTCTAACCATCCACACACCTCACATATGTCATATTACAACTGTCCAAAGCATTGAAAATCAACTGGGAATCACCTAACTCCAACTGTCTTGAAGTTTGGTTTTGTTGCTTCAAGAGGAAGTAAGCTTCACCTCATTGCAAAGGAAGGAGTATCTCTGGGTTTCTAAGCTTTTTAGCTTGTTCAAGGTTGGTCAACAAGAGGTATGTGATATTCTAACTATCTATTAGTCATATATGGTCATGTATTATCATTTTGTGGAGATTTGTGTGAAAACATACCATGGCTGCCCTATTGTGCTTCTTTGTCAAGAATCCTAGTTTTGTGATCATAATGCTTATTTTGTCAAATATATTGTCATTTGTAAATGATATGTGGATGATAGATTGCAAGTTTGTACCTTATTATCATGTTTAGACTTATTTGTGAATTTTTGGTCATTTGGTAGATTTAGGATCTAACCTTGAAAAAGTGATATGCTTACCCTAGAACCATAAACCTAGCTCATTAGTGAGATATGTAGATAACTTGTAAGTTGCTCATAGTCCCCCTTGCCCTTGATCATGTATGAATCAATGTGGCCTTTTGTTTTCATTGTGATGATTTCATGTTTGGTCTTGCCTATCATTGCTTTGAAGTGGTTCTTAAGTAGTTATGCTTGCTATTCCTTATGCCTCAAGTCTTTGGTCAATGTTTGATTTTGTTCATAATGCTTGTGTTGGTGAAGATGTGAGAAGTTTGAAGCTTAGTCATTAGGGTTGTCTTGTGAGACATGTTTGATTTTGCTGTCCAATTTGGTTCAACATGTCATTTTTGATTTAATGAGTTATTTTGCCTAACTTGAAGTTGTGAACTCATTTGCTTATCCATTTCAAGAATGTGTATGTTGTTGTTATGCTCAAAATCTGCCTAAGGTTCAATTTGCCATATCATGCCTCAAACTGTTGCATTATTCAGAATATCATGAGGTCAACATCTCATATTATGTTCCAAGCATTGTTTACATGATGTGTGTGCATTAAATCTTTATCATGTCCATTTAAAATTTGTGCATGATCTCAATTTCTCCAACTGTCATGGTTATGGCTTGTTGTATATTCAAAGTGTTGTTCTTGTATAACATAAGCTTCAAATGCTAATTTCTGTTTTGGTAAAGATTTCACTCCTTTTCTGAATTGCATCTCATCTGTTAGCATCATCATAATGTGTATATAACCTCCTTTTCATGAAAGAAATCATTGCCTTAAAATTGCCATGTTGGGGTGAATGTCTTGCCTAGGCAGATTTTCCAACTTTTGCACCAATACATCAATCTTCATTCTACTTGATACATGCTCTTACTTAAACCTAAACCACTTTGATGATGACATTCTTGGTGTGTGCATATTGATTACTTGTGTTGTCCTGGCTTATTTTCATATTTCACATTCCAATCACACTTATCCACCAAATCTGCCACAGCATGCTCAAGTTGTGTTTCTGTTTGTGTATACATGATTTTAGAGTTGTAACTCACTCACATGTTTGATTCTAAGGTGTGTATATGTTTGGTTTGGTCTGAGACTACCTATATTAGCATTTCACCACTTAATTGCATTTTGAGCCAAAACTGTCATGACCACATACCAAAATCATGTTTACTTGCATAATGATTAATCTCAGAATGGTAACTCATTTTGCTCTATACTTGTGGTGTGTGTATGTATTTGTTGTTGATGAGAGATCTTTTTTCATTGCACTTGAACTATGTTTGTATCCATAAGCTGTCAAATTGTTTTAGAAAGAACATTTGTGCTCCTTATGTTGCCTACTACCCTAAGATAGTAAACTTGCATTGGAGTTGGTATTTAAGTGATTGATGTAGGCATTATCATGCTAAGTTACATTTGTGTCATTGGCCTGTTTAGGATCAGCTGTAGGTCTGCTAGCCTTAATTCAAGTGGCAGTTTTGGTTTGATTTTGGTGTGGTACTGCTATCTAGACTAGTTGTGAGTTTGATTAAGGGATCTATTGGTATTCAATTCATGTTGTTCAAATCATAGTGGTCGTTTGATGTGTATCTGTTCAACTGTTTTGAAACTTGTTTTTTTGCAACTTATGTCATAAATTGCAAAACCATGAGTCATTTTGTATTCAAGTTGGGATTTAAGCTTCATCTATTTTGGAACTTCATATATGTTATATTTGGAGTGTGTGAGGACCTTCAAATTGTTTTAAGCATGAGTAATTTGAGCTGTAGCTTTGAAAATGCACTTCACTCACTAATTTGCAGCTGTCATAGTGTTTTTAAAATTCGTGTGGTTAGTGAGCTTTCTTAAGGTTTAGACACATCCTATATGTTGTTTTGAGTATGTATGTGTGGTTCCTTTACTCCATATTGGCCTGTTTTATAATCTCACTATCTCACTTGCAAGTGTCTTGTTTTTCATCTCATTTTCACATGACAGTTGGAATCTTAATTCATGAGTAGTTTGTTTGAATGCATGAACATGTTGTATATGATATTTGAATTGTGTTAGAGCTCTTTTCCTGATCATAACATGACTAGTTTAACCTTTTTCTTTGTAAATGCATTTTCATCAAAAATTGCAACTACTATCGTGTTTTCATTTTGTTGAAATACAAGAGACTAAGAGACATTTGAATAAACTGTGTGTTTTGAAAAGCACTATGGAGACATTATTATATATAAATAGATTACAACTAATTACATGATATAGTCGATGTGGGACTATTCTATATACAAATATTCTTAACACTATATATATTTATAAATATTAACACTCCCCCTCAAGCTTGAGCATATAAGTCAAATGCACCAAGCTTGTTACATATATAATTAGTTCTGGAGCTTCGTAGAGATTTTGTAAACACATCTGCCAATTGATCATTAGAGTTGACAAAGCTTGTGACGATGTCGCCTGACTCGATCTTCTCTCTGACAAAGTGACAGTTTATCTCAATATGTTTGGTCCTCTCATGGAAGACTGAATTTGAAGCAATGTGCAATGCAGCTTGATTATCCCAAATAAGTGTCATTGGTCTTTCTTCTTCAATTTGAAGTTCCTTGAGCAACTGTTTTAACCAACTAAGTTCACATGTTTCCATTGCCATCGCCCTATACTCTGCCTCGGCGCTTGATCTTGCAGCTACATTTTGTTTCTTACTTTTGTAGGATATAAGGTTTCCTCCAACAAGTACATAATACCTAGAGGTGGATCGTATATCAATGGGCGACCCTGCCCAATCAGCATCAGAGTATCCAATTATCTGGGTATGTCTTTTATCCTCATACACAATACCTTTTCCTGGAGCACATTTGATGTATCTCAAAATCCGGATAACAACATCCATGTGTTCCTGACAAGGGGAATTTAAGAACTGGCTTACCACACTGACTGCAAAAGAAACGTCCGGACGAGTGACTGTGAGATGATTCAACTTTCCAACCAATCTCCTATACCTTCCTGAGTCAGATAGAGGCTCCCCCTGATTCGGTAGTAGTTTAACACTTGGATCCATATGAGTATCGGCTGGTTTAACATTTAACAAACCTGTTTCTTCCAAAACATCCATAGCATATTTCCGTTGAGAAATCACCAAACCATCTTTAGATTGAGCTACTTCAATACCCAAGAAATAACGGAGTTTACCAAGATCTTTTGTCTAAAATTGTTTCGAGAGATGTTGTTTCAACTGGAGTATTCCCTACTGATCACTACCAGTTATGACAATGTCATCTACATACACAATAAGATAAATACACCCTTGGGGTGAGTGGCGATAAAAAACAGAATGGTCAGCTTCACTACAGATCATACCAAACTGTTGTACTACAGTGCTGAATCTGCCAAACCAAGCTCTTGGAGATTGCTTAAGACCATAAAGAGACCTGTGTAGCCTACAAACCATATTCGATGACTCCCCTTGAGCAACAAACCCAGGTGGTTGCTCCATATATACTTCCTCTTCAAGATCGCCATGTAAGAATGCATTTTTGATGTCAAGTTGATGAAGAGACCAATGTCGAATGGCTGCAATGGCTAGAAGAAGTCTAACAGATGCCATCTTGGCTACAGGCGAAAAAGTATCACCATAATCCAACCCAAAAATTTGAGTGTATCCTTTGGCTACCAAGCGAGCTTTAAATCGATCAATCTTGCCATCTGGACCAACCTTCACTGTATAAAGCCAACGACAACCTACTAAAGATTTTCCATGGGGTAGAGGAACCAGTTCCCAGGTACCACTGCTTTGAAGAGCACACATTTCATCAATCATTGCTTGCCTCCACTCAGGGTGAGATAATGCTTCACCTGGAGTTTTAGGAATAGAAACAGAAGACAAAGAAGACAAACAAGTATACTGCAAAGGGGAAACACGATGATAACATAAATCAATATAATGTGGAGAAGGATTTTGTGTTTGACGTATACCTTTTCGAAGGGCAATCGGAAGATCAGACTCAGGTTGCATGATCAGATCCGGTGGTGGCGAGAGCGTCGGAGGAGAGTCCGTAGTGACCTCAGGGACATATACAACTTCAGGGACAGGTTGGACTTCAGGGATAAGTGCGACTTCAGGGCAGGTACGACAGACGTTGGGTGACGACGCTGATATGTTTGAAGTGGGCGAGAAGTGGGGGGGTCAACCGTAGGGGTATCAAGTGGGTCTGATTCCCTAGAATGATGGGGGATAATGACAGATGTGACTTTCGGAAGAGGTGTGGGAATACTTTCCTGTAGAGGTTCCGTAGTTACTTGGCTGGACTCGAAATATGGAATAGACTCGAAGAAGGTAACATCGGCCGATACGAGATATCGTTGTAGAGTATGTGAGTAGCAACAATAACCCTTTTGAGATTGATGATAGCCATGAAAGACACACTTTAGTGATCGAGCTGATAGTTTATCAAGACCAGGGGAGAGATTATGTACAAAACATGTAGACTCAAAGACTCGAGGAGGAATTGGGTGGAGTGGAGAGTTTGGAAACAAGATTGAATGAGGGATTTTATTATTAAGGACAGATGAGGGCATGCGATTTATGAGGTAACATGATGTGAGCACTGCATCTCCCCAAAATCGGAGAGGAACATTACCATGGAGAAGTAGGGTCCGAGTGGTTTCTACGAGGTGCCGATTTTTGCGTTCGGCTACCCCGTTTTGTTGGGGTGTATGGGGGCAAGATGTTTGGTGCAAAATACCATTGGATGACATAAATGTTTGAAATTTTTGAGATAAATATTCATGTGCATTGTCACTCCTTAAGGTACGAATGGACAAACCAAATTGGATTCTTATTTCCCGATAAAATTATTCAAAAATAGAAAACAATTCGGATCTATTCTTCATTAAAAATAACCACGTGCAACGTGAAAAATCATCAATAAAGGTGACAAAATACCTAGACTCAAGAGTAGAGACAGTACGTGAGGGACCCCAAACATCGGTGTGAACTAAAGCAAAAGGGGACGAAGCTTGTTTGTTGACTCGACTGGGAAATTGACTACGGGTGTGTTTCCCTAACTGGCACGACTCACAATGTAAATTAGATACCTTCGATAAATTTGGCACCAACTTATGTAATTTGGAAAGACTAGGATGACCTAACTGAGCATGGATAGTGAGTGGAGAATCTTTGGTTGAGCATGTCTGAGATGACAATGAAAGGTAGTAAAGGCCTTGAGACTCATATCTGACGCCAATCGTCTTTCCCGAACTCCGATCCTGTAGGGTAACATTATTATTAGTGAAGGTGATACTACATTCAAGAGAACAAGTTAAACGACTGACTGAAAGTAAATTAAATGGACAATTAGGTACATAGAGGACAGAAGTAACAGATAGAGAAGGTAGAATTTGAACAGTACCAATCCCTTCGGATCGGGTTTGAGAACCATTGGCAGAAGTTATAGTAGGTAAGAAACCAGAGGTAGAGAGGGAAGAGAACAAATTTTTATTACCAGTAACATGATCAGATGCACCAGAATCAAGGAACCAAGGTCGAAGAGGAGATGATTGAGAGAGGCAAACAGATAAATTACCAGTGTGTTTTACCGTAGCAGTAGAATCTGAGTTCCGATAATTCTGATACCACCTGAGAAAATCATCGTAGTTTGGCGTAAAGTTCTGAGGAGTAGCCATGAGTATCTGAAGAGAGAAAATATCAAGCGATCGATCGCGCGGAGAAGGAGGAGGCGCGTGCGGAAGTTTCTGCCGATGAAAAAGTTTGCCAGAAGGTCGTTGAGAATAGTAGCGACGACGGCGGCTATGCGGTTATGACCGGAGAATGTTGGAAATTAATGGTGAGATCGGCTTTCCGAAACGTCGCTGGAAGTTTTTCCAGAACAGTAACAGCGGCAGTGGCGGCAGGGTGGTCACTAGAGAATTTAGAAAGGTGAGGCAAACCGGAGTGACAACACGGTTTGCAAAAAAAATTCTCACCGGAAGACAGTGGGTCAACCGGGTAAAGCACGACGAAGAAAGAATTTCCTCTTAGAAGCCTCGGATACCATGTTGAAATACAAGAGACTAAGAGACATTTGAATAAACCGTGTGTTTTGAAAAGCACTATGGAGACATTATTATATATAAATAGATTACAACTAATTACATGATATAGTCGATGTGGGACTATTCTATATACAAATATTCTTAACACTATATATATTTATAAATATTAACACATTTCAAAGCATCTTTTCAAAATTCTAGTTGGACCATCGTTTTCCTTGTTTAAAAACACCCAAGATTGATCTAAGGTTTGTCTGATTTGGTTAAGAATTGGTTGAGTTTGATATCAAAACACATTTGTGAACATTGCCTTGTGTTGCACCCCAAAATTTGCCTAACCTTGTTTTACCTAGCTTGTGTTTCATTTCATTTAACATAACATTACCATGTGCATTGCATTGACATGTATGCAGGAGGTCAAGGGCTATCATAGAGTAAAAAGCTAATCAAGAGATTTTATTCAAGCATCAGAGGTTCTGGCGTTTATTTTGCCCAACGGTTGAGCGGCCAATTTCATTTTGTTTGCAGGAATTTTCTCTACAGGAAGCAGCATTCAGGAGCATCCTAAGCATTTTCATGATCATAATATTCAACAGCAAGTTTCAGAAGCTTAACAGGGCCCCGAACAGTTGAGAACGGGCAAACCGGCAGATTTCCCACCAAAAGGCGCCAAATTCAAATTTTTGAATGTGTTAATCGGTTAACACATATGGTTAACCGATTAACCATTGGAAAATAGTTCAGGTTTGCAAGTTTTAACAGTGTTAATCGATTAACCTATATGGTTAACCGATTAACCAAAGCAGATTTTGCCTTGCACATGAGATTTCAAGCAATTTCCATTTGGAGTCCAATTTTGATCATTTGGAAGGTTCCATTTTGCATTCTAGAAGGATCTAGAACCTTCTCAAGTTGGTTATTTCAGTTTCCCGCCAAAACACCATACCACATCCAATCCTATTTCCAAGCCTTGCTTTGGATCCGAACCAAGAGTATATTTAAATGATTTACTCCAAACCTCACAAAAAAAATCTTCATAATTCTCTTTCATCCTCAATTCTCTCTCAATTTTTCAACCTCACAAAACTCACACAAAGCTCTTCTCATTGAAATCATTGTTTCTTCATTGGAATCCTTGATTTCTAAGAGCTAAACCTTCATCAATTCACTATATTAATTCCATTTCATCATCCAATTTTCGTGCACAAGCAGATCTGAATTTTAAAGTGTTCTTGAAAGTGATTATTTGGCTTATTTTGAGTTGTTCTTGGTGGATCTTCATTGCTACTATAAGAATTGGTGTGGATCTTGAAGTTTTCCGGGTTTCTTTGCTTGGATCTTCCCAATTAAAGTTGGATCAACAATCACCGAATCAATTCTCCGATTCGTAGGTTAGAATTCTGATCCGATTTAATTTTCAAACTTACTTGCATGTTCATAATGTTGATCTTCACATTTGATTGAATTGTGGTTGATTTGATCTTCTTGATCCATGATCATGTTGCTTTACCATGTTTACATGCTAATCATATCACTATTTGCTAAGGTAATTTCGTGCATAATTGATTATGTGAGCATTGGTATGTTTGGATATGTAATAAGTCGTTGAAAAGTGATTCTGTTGCTGTTTTCTACTTCCGGTGCAGTGTTAATCGGTTAACCTATATGGTTAATAGATTAACCAACTCAAATATTCAAATTTTTCAATGTTTTTAAGTGGTTAACCGATTAACCTATGGTGTTAATCGATTAACATTGTGCTGGCAGGCCTGTTTTGCTGTTTTTATGCTTATTCTCGTGTCGTTTCACTTCGAATCTTCATAGATCAATATGGTGCATTAAGAGTGAAATGTTTTAGATGTTTGCCAGTGTTCTTGATTGTTTAATCATGATTCCATCAACACGCATTTTCATTTCCCACTCGGATGCATACTTTCATAGTTACGGTTCGAAGTGATACGCGATGTTTATTTGCTAATTGATACCTCTATTCGATGATTTTTGTTTGAGAAATTGGTGATGATTCTTGAGCTAATTTTTTGTGTGTAGCTAGTATAGATATGCATGTTCCCCTAGTAATTCTCTCACATTTTTGTGATAAATGTAAGTGGTATTTCTAGGTTGAAACTTTAAAAGCTCCATTTTTAGGGTTTATGGTTGATACCTTGTGATTTAGGATTTATTTCTAGGACTTGGTGGATGATTCAACCCCTGGATTTTGTATGGTAGATTCATGATTGAATTAGGTTCCCATAGTTATTTTTGTAGGAATTTACAATTGGATTTAGTATTTTAGTTAGGATTAACTTTAATACTAGGTTTTAGGTGATCCTAACTTGCTAATTCAACTAGAATGATTTCTTTAGTTCCCTTAGATTAGGGTTTTGTCTATCTTGCTCTTGGATGATGTTGAAGACAAGCTTGGGCTACCATGGAGTGCTTGAAGAAGCTTGGATGTGAAGATCTTCCCTTCTTTTGGTGTAGTGTTGATTAGGTGTTAAGATTAGGGTTCGTAGGCAGAGCTTCTAGATAGATTCTCTTCCTTCATAAACATGGGAGATGTTGATCACTTCCATTCTTCCCTATGACGTAAGGTCCCTTTGTAAAGGCCTCATCCCTCCTTTGGTAGGATGTGTGGGTATTTGCAAGTTGGTAGAACCTTTGAGGGTCCCTTTCTCTGATGATAGGATGCTTAGTGGTGACCTTTGGTCTTCACTCTGCTACCAATCATCCCCACTTTGCTCTTGATAGATGAATCTTTCTCCCTTGTTAGAGGATGGAGTTCCTTGTTAGAAGATTGAAGATGCTAGAAGTTGATACTTCTTTGTGTTTGAGGATTATTCTGAGAAGCTGAAGCTTGTAGATGAAGAGGAACTAGTTGATACTGGTAAAGAAGAGAGAGCTGAAGCTTGAAGACCAAGTTGATACTTGTGAAGAAGATCAAATTGAGATTTAGTGGAAAGATGAGGCTTGAGGAATAAAGGATAAGTTGATACTTATGTTGATGCACTGAGAGCCTGAAGGAACAAGTTGATACTTGCAATTGGGATTGAAGCCTTAAGGTGGAGTTTACCAAAGAGCTGAATCTTGAGGAAGAAGAAAGAATGAGTTGATACTTATGTTGGATGTATTAAAAGCTCAGTGAAGCAAGTTGACACTTGCTATTGAAGATGATAGCCTTGAAGAGCAGTTGAAGATTGAGGACTGAACTGTTGTTAGAGAAGATTGCTTTGCTGTGAGGCTGTGAAAGCTGTTGATCTGCTTTCTTTCCTGTCTGTTTGCTTGCTGTGCAACTGTATTGATGTAACTTGTTTGATTTGCTTGATGCATTAGAATAAGGTCATGTTTAGATTGATTTAAGCTAGGAGCATGATTGCACTAGAGGTTGAGGTGCTCCCTCTGCTTGTATTTTTACTGTATGGCTTTGCTTGCGGGGATTCGGTAGAGCCCTACTCCCTTGCCTGTGTGGTTAGTGATTTGCTTGATGGCATGTTATTTCTTTCTGTATGATTGCAGTTATGCATATCTGGCTTGAGGCCGAGACAAGCTTGTGGAGGCTGATGCCCCACACACATTTCCTCCCTCACTTGCATTGCATGCATTTTACAGTTGTTTACTGTTTACTGTTTAAGCTGATGCTTTATCTGTTTCTGTTTATCATTGACATGATCCCCTAGGAATCTCACTTCCTTTGATAAGGAAGTGATGATAGAACTTTAGGTTGAAACCTATGCATGATAACTTCTATTAGATCTATGTTTCAAACCTCAACCATAGGATGAATCCTTGGCATGCCAACATTAGGACTTGATAGTCTCCCCTTAGTTAAGCCCTCTCTCTTCTCATCTTAAAACAAATCAAAATACAGTAATAAAGGTTAACTAACATCGTACGTTACGAGCCTTAAGCTATCTGAGAAAGGATTGTTATAGAGTTTCTTTTCAACAGTCTGGATGTTTAGTATGGCACCCTTTGGGTGACATGCGACGCATTCACTCTCGGATCCTAGTCTCTAGTGCGATATTGGTTGTAAACATCCATAAAAAACAGTTCTTCCGTAAAAGACAGAAAACAATCTTCAAACCTTTTTGCCCCGTGGGCCCGTAATTCAAAAGAAGCTTTTCTGAAGAAAAGAGTGTCGTTAACTCTCAGTTCTACCGCAAACGGTAATGCCTAAGTCTCCAAGGGTCGAGCTGCGTACACCAAACTGCTGGAACTGTTTGTTAACCCTACTCGATAAAACAGATGAATCTGAAACCCCGTAATCCGTATCATCCCGAACTAAGTAAGCTCTGATCTCCCATACCTGTTGAGAGTACGTAGGCACAATACTGATGTATTGGCGAGCCACCTTCCCCGTAACCCGTAGTTAGCCGAACTACGTTGACTCTGATTTCTCATTCTCTGATGAGAATACGTAGGCATAAAGCGTGACGCTTTGCCGAGTCATTTTCTTTTCTTTTCAGACCAACCTTGATAGGTAGATAGAAAACCAACCCGTCAGATAAACACAACAAGCGTGGATCCCATCGAGTACGATGGACGTGAGGGGTGCTAATACCTTCCCCTTGCGTAACCGACTCCCGAACCCAGACAACGGTTACGATGACCATGTCTTATACCTTTTTGTCAGGTTTTTCCGATCGTTTCCTTTCCCGTTCTGAGGGATAAATAACGAAAGGTGGCGACTCTTCTGTTTTGCCGGCACCTTATTTTCGCGGTAGCGACAACTGGCGACTCTGCTGGGGACTGCGATGGTTCCCTATGCGAGTCTCGCCTTGGATTTTCTTCCTAGCTGCTTGGGTCATCCCCAGCAGCTGGCGACTCTGCTGGGGAACTTGATAGTTTCCTGGGATCCAACGTCCCTTATGCGAGTCAGTTTGGGGATCTAACGTCCCCTGCGAGAGTCAATCCTAGCGCTTGTATGACTACTTTTTGGGTTGTGTTTATTTATCGCATTTTATTTCCCGCATCTTATTTTCAGTATGATATGATTATCTGTGCTGTTCTGGGAGGGGCATTTTGATGAGTGAGAAGCCAGACCCAGGCTTGAGCGTACTTAGCATTAGTTGTGGAAATTAGTGGGCGCGTGCTTGCTTTGCAGGCACTAGTGTCTCATGAAATCCACGCTCAGACGAGGTTCTCCTGGTTGACTTATTTTCCGGCCCTTTGGGCCTGAGGGGTTGTTGGTTTGTAGGATTGTCGACTCTGGGGACCGATCATTTGGGATTCAGCTAAGTGAGGCCGCTTCAGGAGACGGTGATGCCACACCTTCTGGGTATCGTATCACCCCTCTTGAATGTCTGTGACGCTGATGACCGCATAAGATGCCGAACTTGTGTCAGTTTAGGTCCATACCTGTGAGCAGGGTCGGGTTTGTTGCAGGAAGCCTTAACCTTCAGACTACCTGGTTTTCTTGATAGTGAATCAGTTTTGTTGGTATCAGAGGTTCTCATTATCAGATGTGTTTGTTCTTGACAGAGCAGATTTATGGTTCTGTACCAGAGGTTCTTATCATCAGATATGTGTGTGTTCTTGACAGAGCATATTTATGGTCTGATATAAGGGGTTCTTCTCATCGGAGATATGGTTGTTCTTGACAGAGCAGGGTTGTGGTTTTGTCGATACAAAGCCTTCGTCTCCTCAACAGCACAGTCATCTTGATCTCCTGCTGCACGATTGCATTTTGCATTATTTTGCATACTCATTTGCATATCATTAACGTGTGTCTGCGTTACATGTGCATATTTTTCCCCGGTTCTAGTGATCTGGTCCCTTATTGCTGATATGGAGGATCTGAAGAAAACGATAGCCTACAGGTCTCCTGCCCCGATATTGGCCCTTTGCTGAAGTTGATCGCCCTAGCTGATGGTACGGTATTAGAAGACTTCAGGCAAGCTCATGGGAGGTTGTTGAAATTCATTTGCAAGCCTTGTGTTGACCACTAAAAAGCAAGAATTGGATAAGGTGTATCTGAAGATCTCCAAATTCAATGTCTAGTGGAACAACACTTTCACTAGCCACAAGGAGCGGGAAGAAAAGCTGAAGCAACAGATAGCCCGGTTGGAAGCTCAGATTGTGATCAAAGACCAGAAGATAAAGGCTGAAGCCTCACTTCGACGAGATGTCCAATATAGGTTGGTTGCAACCAAGGCAAACCTGAAGGATTTCCAACTCAGAGCTGATGCTAAGAGGTGCATAGTGGAAGACTGCTTTGGAAAAGGTGCTTGTAGGGACTTTGCCGAGAATCCCCTAGATATCATCATACAGAGGGATATGCTAATCCAGAGTCTGCTTACCCAGCCGGATCATCCCGCTACAAAGAAGTTGTTAGAAGATCTTCGTGCCCGTGGCCGCACCTGATCTTTTTGTATTTTCTTTGTACATTTTATGCATTGATATGTTGATCACCACCAGGCCCGTTGGTTGGAGTCATGATTGTCGCTTCAGTTGCATGTGATCACAGTTGTACGCTACCCGCGTGGGTTATTCGGATAAATCTATGAGGATTTATTTCCATGAATGGATGTTAGACTTTATTTGTCTCGGAAGCTAGGATCAGGGGAGAATCTCCCTAAGGCACAGACACACGTTTGCATCTGCATGAATCATTTGCATAACAGGTACCTTGCCATTTTTTCTAACCCCCTGTTGATATAGGTTATTTCAGGTTTGTCTCAGGTTGATCCGAGCAATGGAACGGGTACGAGCAGAGCTGAGAGAGGTCCGAGGCCAGCTGAGGCAGGTTATGAGGGACCAGCAGGCGCTCAAAGAGGAGAATGACCAGCTGAAGAATCAGGTGGGCCTGATGGCGGAAGTGCTAAAGAACATACTCCGAAGAGAATGTGAGCAGAAGCTTGAGGCTGCAGCCGCCTACTTGCTCCACGGGTATCTGAAGAACCCGCACCAAGGCATGACAGGCGTAACAAATCCTCTGCACAACATGAAGCTCGAAACGTTTCCCGTCAGCGGCCACATCCGGTTCCGCAAGACAACGCCAAAGGACAGGGTCAAAAGAAGAGACTATCTGACAGAATCCTCGACCCAATCTCGATGGATTATGACCAGTTGTTGCAACTCCTGCTCCAACTACAGTTGGTTAAACTTCAAACGTTGGCTCCAATGACTGGCCAGCTGCCACCCGACTGGGACGCGAACGCCCGATGCGAATTCCACTATGGAGCACCGAGGCACGATATATTGAACTGTAGAGCTTTTAAGCATAAGGTTCAGGACATGATTGAGTCAAGAACAATTGAATTCGTGCCGGGCGGCATGAAAGCATTAGGAAAATTCATCTCTTATCGTGCGAGAGAGATGGATGTTCCCATGATCTCATCTGAAGATGAGAGGGATCAGGAGTATATCCCGCGATCTTTGAGGTCTGAACCGCCTTGCCCGCAATTTTTTCATGTTCCTGGGTCGAGCTCAAGGATGAAAACCCCTGAACAGAGAGGATCCTCACTAGGTCAAACTTCGTCTCCGGATTGTTTCTGCCATACAGAATCAGCAACTTCTCGCTCTGTTGCAGCGAAACTATCAGAGCCCGAATCAGAGTCAACCTCACAGCAGTTGTTCTTCTGATTGAGTCTGAAGACTTCAAGGGTAGCTCCCCTCAGCAGCAAATAAGCGTGAAAGCCCAGTTCCCCAAAAGCTGGCAATCTGCATGTTATCATGTCATTTCTTTACCTTTGTAGTTTCTTTCCTGTAGAATTGCAAATTTCGCTTGTAAAACATTATTGTTTTTCAATTGATATTGATGATGAAATAAATATGCATGTTTTGAACTAATCCATTCGTGTTCACTCTATTGCTTTCTTTTATTTTCAAACGCTTGTTTAAGTGGGATCCGGGGAGGATGAAGAAATCCAATGATGCGTAAGCTTCCGATGCTATGCTTTTGAATAGAAAACCTGTTGATGATGTACATACATTGTTTCAGCCCCCAAACACCGGAGGTATAAGGAAGATAATCCCTTGTTAACCCCTTTGAGCCTAGTTGCAGGAGTTTCTTTCGGAAGATAGACAAACCCTCAATCTTAACCCGGGGCAGGGTAGGTGTCAGTTAATTTGACTAGGCATTCAAATTACAAAAGGAGTGTCCGTTCGAGGACCAAACACGCTGCTATAGGTCGTACCTAAAAAACCATGATGGTTAAACCTGGCCGATCAGGAGTGAAACAGTCACAATCTCTTTAACAAGTCACGCGAGCCGATGCCATACAATTGGTCCCCCCCCAAAAAAAGAAGAAAAATCGAAAAGAAAAGCCCGCTAAGTCGAATCATGAAAGCAAGCGACTTAGGCAAAAATTAGGGTACCCCGCTGGACTTCAAAATTGAAGAAACTCAAAAGAGCCAGTCCAGGAAAAAGTTAGGGGAAAACGTAAAACGAAAAGCGAAAAGCAAAAAAGGATTACGAAAGTAAAATCCTCAAAAAGAACGAAATCGTATGGCTACCAGTGCCCAAACAAAGACGAAAAGTGAGTGACTATCACTCCAAAAATTTGCGGTTTCCTGAACCGTCACTCCTGTCATATAACCTTTGAAAGGTGAACGCTAAGGTCGAAGTAGCTGAACATAGGATTAGAGAACATCAAGGAGAATGGGTGGGTTAAAATGAATTTTGAGCCTTTATTCTTTCCTTCTTAAACCGTGAACCTGACCATGTTACAACCTATAAAAGTCCTAATTGAAATAGGTTTGTTTCGAAAGCATACTTCGGTAAATATCGCATAGGAACTGACTCCTAGAAAGGATTCCCTTTATAGCATTGTATTAATATTGACATGTTGATGAATGATTTCATATATTTTATGTCATAAAATTTTTTCCGGTGAACAGGAATGGATTTTTGAAAACTGCCATATGCATTGCATTTGATATGTCTTTTATGCAGAACAACTTGTTTTACTAGCGAGTAAGCGCTTGATAGCAGGAAAGTTTCCAAAATGGAAAAACTTGATTAAAACAGGATGCAGAATGCCAGAATATTCCGGTGAACCGAGCAATCTATGTCAAATGATCACAACATGGGAGTCATCCGTTCAGAAATCGTTAATCCGGGGCAATCAGGTCGAGATTTGATGAATCTCTCGCAGTCGAGGGTACTACTCCCCGCAGGTCAGACCATGAGGGGCAAAGTCATGACAAGACTGGGGCAGGTCACCCCGAGAGCGTCGAAGCCATCCTTATCCAGAAGGTTATTAACTTGAAGCATCTACGTGAGGTCCAAAATGCTGAAGCAGAACAGGGTGCAGAGATTACAGATTTTCCTTCCAAGGAACATCCCCACAGAGACCCCACGGGCTGGGGTAAAAGTTGAAAGTGAAGGAATTGTTCCTCCCCATATTGGCAAGGATTGTCAGAAGTTGTAGGAAGATTTTGGGGTAAGCCATCTCGAGTTCATTTCGTGGCGTGCTTTCCAATCAGGATGAGTCCTTCTTCCCCAGCAAGTTCAGCAGCGTCTCCCCACGGAGTCTGAACATGGGACTAGGAGCGTTGACATGTCTCCCCAAGCAGAGAATATTTTCCCTAACCAGATGTAGCCTGAAGGATTATCCTGAAGGATCGTCACTTCCTAGCTGAGTCATACACTGAAGTGTGCGTTCATTCCCCATCACCGGGTCAATGTGCAGTTTTCATAGCAGATTATTCATAAGTGTGCAGATTTCGATAGTTCAGACTGAAGTCTCTAGGAGAACTGAAATTCCCCACAGAGTTGTACTCTCCCCGGCAGGTAGAAGTGATTCTAGCGTCTGGTCGCCTATCCTCAGCCGAGTTGGCAGTTCCCCAAGAGAACCGAGTCTTTGGAAAGCGTTCAAGCCATGATTGGTTTTCCCCAGTAGAGAGTACTGAATAGCCGATGTTGTGTTTCCCAACCGTAGTCGTTATCTCCAATAAAGTTTTGATGCGAAGGCCGTGCAGATTATTTCTGCAATTGACATCGTTTTCCTCAGCAGTTGTGGTTCGTACACCTGGATGAGCAGGTTCAGGTTCTCGTAGAGCTTTATTCCCTTGCAGTAGTCGACTGAAGTTCGTTTCCCCAGGCGGAGTCCAATTGAGATTGGTGTGACTGTTTCTCCTCGGCAGGATGATTCCTTCTTTCACCAGAGTGGTCCTTTCTCCTTGATAGGAGGATTCTCCCTTCAGCATTTATTTTGCTGATGGGGTCATAGCATTTTGCATGATTGCATAGCATTTACCCTAAACGCGTAGCATTTCCACCGTGTGAAGCATTGCGCCATTGTCAAGCATATGCATATGAAACATGAGCTAGGTCGTTACCGTTCTTGTTTTGCAGGTGTTCCCCCGCATAATGGTTTTCTCAAGATGATTCTTGAATGCCCCAGCGAAGTTGTGTGCTTAAGATGATTCTTAAAATCCCCAGTGAAGTCGCCAGAGAGGGTTGCTCAAGGTGATGCTTAGAGTTCCCGACAGAGTGTTTGCTCAGGATGGTTCCTGAATTCTCCAGCAGAGTTATCAGTCCAAGATGATTCTTGAAGTCCCCGGCGGGGTTATTTGTCCAATATGATTCTTGAAATCCTCAACAGAGTTGATTCGTCCAGAATGATTTCTGAAATCCCCGAAGCAGAGTTACTTGATAGTTCTCCAGAATCCCCAGCGGAGATGTGTCATCCCTAGTGGGTCTTAAACAAAGAAGTTGAGATCTCCTTAAAGACTTAATGATTGAAATCCGGCAGTAGTGCCAAACTACCAAGACTTACTGATGAAGTCCAGCTGCGATGTCGAAGCAGTTTACCTAGCTGACGCAGGGTGCCTGAGGGCAAAATAATGTATGTCCTTATTGGTCCATGATGGATTAAAGATTCCATTTTGAGACTTACTGATGAAGTCTCGTTGGGATGCCGAAGCAGTTATCTCAGCTGATGCAGAGTGCCTGATGGTAGAAGTTTAGATATCTCTATTTTGCTCATGATTGACCGAGAATTCTATTCCCGACTTACTGACGAAGTCTGGCTGACGCCCGAAAATTTCTTTGAATGCCCGATGGCATAATTATAGAGATTGTCAAAAGTTCCTAATGACCTGATGAGTCCCGAGGAATCCTTCTGCCGCAGTGACGCAGAATGCCTGATGGCAATATCAGCTGTATCACCGGTTACCGATGACCAGTGATCCCTTGAGAGTAGCCATTCACCAGTTACCGAATAACCGGTGATCCCTTATTAACTTACTGATGAAGTCCGACAAAGATGTTGTTGACGTGCCTAGCGACACGATGAGTCCATAGGTGACAATAAGGATTTGTTTCTGCAGTGGCGCAGATTGCCCGACGGCATAATCAGCCATCATTCACCAGTTACCGAATAACCGGTGATCCCTTATTGACTTACTGATGAGGTCCGACAAAGATGTTATCGACGTGCCTAGCGACACGATGAGTCCATAGGCGACGATAAGGATTTGTTTCTGCAGTGGCGCAGATTGCCCGACGGCATAATCAGCCATCATTCACCAGTTACCGAATAACCGGTGATCCCTTATTGACTTACTGATGAAGTCCGACAAAGATGTTATCGACGTGCCTAGCGACACGATGAGTCCATAGGCGACGATAAGGATTTGTTTCTGCAGTGGTGCAGAATGCCCGACGGTAAAATCAACTATCCTTCACTAGTTACCGAATGACCGGTGATCCCTTATTGACTTACTGATGAAGTCCGACAAAGAGGTTGTCGACGTGCCTAGTGACACGATGAGTCCATAGGTGACGATAAGGAATTCTTCTGCTATGACACAGAGCGCCTGACGGTATAATCAACCATTCATTACCAGTTACTACATAACTGGTGATCCCTCGATGACTTGAGGACGAAGATCTACAGAAAAATCAGATGACCATCCTGACAGAGATTTGAGATTAGACCCATTACCGGTTATCGTGTGACCAATTCCCCAGCAAAGTTGTCGTGCAATTGTCATGCTCAGTTTTTGAAGATGGGCCTACCGACCAAAGTATCGTTTACCTGTGTGGTGGTAAATCACCCGTTACCGCGTAACCATTGATCCCTCGATGATTTGAGGACGCAGTGATATCAGATAAACCAGAAAATCATCTTGACGGAGGTTCAGAGCATCATTTCTCCAGCTAATTGCCGTGCAGCTATTATTTTAGTTTCCAGAGATTTGTCCCATCAGAGTACCGTGTACTTGTGCAGTTGGCAAATTTTCGGGTTTGTTGGTATTCAACCGTCTTTTACCTTGATTGTGTGAGAGTCGTTCACTTCTCACCCAGTCAGGTCCAAGCCGTTTTAATATGGGCAGCTGTTGCACCCCAAAATTTGCCTAACCTTGTTTTACCTAGCTTGTGTTTCATTTCATTTAACATAACATTACCATGTGCATTGCATTGACATGTATGCAGGAGGTCAAGGGCTATCATAGAGTACAAAGCTAATCAAGAGATTTTATTCAAGCATCAGAGGTTCTGGTGTTTATTTTGCCCAATAGTTGAGCGGCCGATTTCATTTTGTTAGCAGGCATTTTCTCTATAGGAAGCAGCATTCAGGAGCATCCGAAGCATTTTCATGATCATAATATTCAACAGCAAGTTTAAAAAGCTTAACAGGGCCCCGAACAGTTGAGAACGGGCAAACCGGCAGATTTCCCACCAAAAGGCGCCAAATTCAAATTTTTGAATGTGTTAATCGGTTAAAACATATGGTTAACCGATTAACCATTGGAAAATAGTCCAGGTTTGCAAGTTTTAACAGTGTTAATCGATTAACCTATATGGTTAACCGATTAACCAAAGCAGATTTTGCCTTGCACGTGAGATTTCAAGCAATTTCCATTTGGAGTCCAATTTTGATCATTTGGAAGGTTCCATTTTGCATTCTAGAAGGATCTAGAACCTTCTCAAGTTGGTTATTTCAGTTTCCCGCCAAAACCCCATACCACATCCCAATCCTATTTCCAAGCCTTGCTTTGGATCCGAACCAAGAGTATATTTAAATGATTTACTCCAAACCTCACAAAAAAATCTTCATAATTCCCTTTCATCCTCAATTCTCTCTCAATTCTTCAACCTCACAAAACTCACACAAAGCTCTTCTCATTGAAATCATTGTTTCTTCATTGGAATCCTTGATTTCTAAGAGCTAAACCTTCATCAATTCACTCCATTAATTCCATTTCATCATCCAATTTTCATGCACAAGCAGATCTGAATTTTGAAGTGTTCTTGAAAGTGATTATTTGGCTTATTTTGAGTTGTTCTTGATGGATCTTCATTGCTACTACAAGAATTGGTGTGGATCTTGAAGTTTTCCGGGTTTCTTTGCTTGGATCTTCTCAATTACAGTTGGATCAACAATCACCGAATCAATTCTCCGATTCGTAGGTTAGAATTCTGATCCGATTTAATTTTCAAACTTACTTGCATGTTCATAATGTTGATCTTCACATTTGATTGAATTGTGGTTGATTTGATCTTCTTGATCCATGATCATGTTGCTTTACCATGTTTACATGCTAATCATATCACTATTTGCTGAGGTAATTTCGTGCATAATTGATTATGTGAGCATTGGTATGTTTGGAGATGTAATAAGTCGTTGGAAAGTGATTATGTTGCTGTTTTTCTTCTTCTGGTGCAGTGTTAATCGGTTAACCTATATGGTTAATCGATTAACCAACTCAAATATTCAAATTTTTCAACGTTTTTAAGTGGTTAACCGATTAACCTATGGTGTTAATCGATTAACACTGTGCTGGCAGGCCTGTTTTGCTGTTTTTATGCTTATTCTCGTGTCGTTTCACTTCGAATCTTCATAGATCAATATGGTGCATTAAGAGTGAAATGTTTTAGATGTTTGCCACTGTTCTTGATTGTTTAATCATGATTCCATCAACACGCATTTTCATTTCCCACTCGGATGCATACTTTCGTAGTTACAGTTTGAAGTGATACGCGGTGTTTATTTGCTAATTGATACCTCTATTTGATGATTTTTGTTTGAGCAATTGGTGATGATTCTTGAGCTAATTTTTGGGTGTGTAGATAGCATAGATATGTATGTCCCCCTAGTAATTTTCTCACATTTGTTTGATGAATGTAAGTGGTAGGTCTAGGTTGAAACTTTAAGAGCTCCATTTTTAGGGTTTATGGTTGATACCTTGTGATTTAGGATTTATTTATAGGACTTGATGGATGATTCAACCCCTGGATTTTGTATGGTAGATTCATGATTGAATTAGGTTCCCGTAGTTATTTTTGTAGGAATTTACAATTGGTTTTAGTATTTTAGTTAGGATTAACTTTAATACTAGGTTTTAGGTGATCCTAACTTGCTAATTCAACTAGAATGATTTCTTTAGTTCCCTTAGATTAGGGTTTTGTCTCTCTTGCTCTTGGATGATGTTTAAGACAAGCTTGGGCTACCATGGAGTTCTTGAAGAAGCTTGGATGTGAAGATCTTCCCTTCTTTTGGTGTAGTGTTGATTAGGTGTTAAGATTAGGGTTTGTAGGCAGAGCTTCTAGATAGATTCTCTTCCTTCATAAACATGGGAGATGTTGATCACTTCCATTCTTCCCTATGATGTAAGGTCCCTTTGTAAAGGCCTAATCCCTCATTTGGTAGGATTTGTGGATATTTGCAAGTTGGTAGAACCTTTGAGGGTCCCTTTCTCTAATGATAGGATGCTTAGTGGTGACCTTTGGTCTTCACTCTGCTACCAATCATCCCCACTTTGCTCTTGATAGATTAATCTTTCTCCCTTGCTAGAGGATGGAGTTCCTTGCTAGAAGATTGAAGATGCTAGAAGTTGATACTTCTTTGTGTTTGAGGATTATTCTGAGAAGCTGAAGCTTGTAGATGAAGAGGAACTAGTTGATACTGGTAAAGAAGAGAGAGCTGAAGCTTGAAGACCAAGTTGATACTTGTGAAGAAGATCAAATTGAGATTGAGTGTAGAGCTGAGGCCTGAGGAATAAAGGATAAGTTGATACTTATGTTGATGCACTGAGAGCCTGAAGGAACAAGTTGATACTTGCAATTGGGATTGAAGCCTGAAGGTGGAGTTTACCAAAGAGCTGAATCTTGAGGAAGAAGAAAGAATGAGTTGATACTTATGTTGGATGTATTAAAAGCTCAATGAAGCAAGTTGACACTTGCTATTGAAGATGATAGCCTTGAAGAGCAGTTGAAGATTGAGGACTGAACTGCTGTCAGAGAAGATTGCTTTGCTGTGATGCTGTGGAAGCTGTTGATCTGCTTTCTTTCCTGTCTGTTTGCTTGCTGTGAAACTGTATTGATGTGACTTTTTTGATTTGCTTGATGCATTAGAATAAGGTCATGTTTAGATTGATTTAATCTAGGAGCATGATTGCACTAGAGGTTGAGCTGCTCCCTCTGCTTGTATTTTTACTGTATGGCTTTGCTTGCGGGTATTCGGTAGAGCCCTACTCCCTTGCCTGTGTGGTTAGTGATTTGCTTGATGGCATGTTATTTCTTCCTGTATGATTGTAGTTATTCATATCTAGCTTAAGGCCGAGACGAGCTTGTGGAGGCTGATGCCCCACACACATTTCCTCCCTCACTTGCATTGCATGCATTTTACAGTTGTTTACTGTTTACTATTTAAGCTTATGCTTTATCTGTTTCTGTTTATCATTGACATGGTCCCCTAGGAATCTCACTTCCTTTGATAAGGAAGTGATGATAGAACTTTAGGTTGAAACTTATGCATGATAACTTCTAGGAGATCCTTGTTTCAAACCTCAACCATAGGATGAATCCTTGGCATGCCAACATTAGGACTTGATAGTCTCCCCTTAGTTAAGCCCTCTCTCTTCTTATCTCAAAACAAATCAAAATACAGTAATAAAGGTTAACTAACGTCGTACGTTACGAGCCTTAAGCTATCTGAGAAAGGATTGTTGGAGAGTTTCTTTTCAACAGTCTGGATGTTTAGTATGGCACCCTTTGGGTGACATGCGACGCATTTACTCTCGGATCCTAGTCTCTAGTGCGATATTGGTTGTAAACATCCATAAAAAACAGTTCTTCCGTAAAAGACAGAAAACAAACTTCAAACCTTTTTGCCCCGTGGGCCCCTAATTCAAAGGAAGCTTTTCTGAAGAAAAGAGTGTCGTTAACTCTCAGTTCTACCGCAAACGGTAACGCCTAAGTCTCCAAGGGTCGAGCTACGTACACCAAACTGCTGGAACTGTTTGCTAACCCTACTCGATAAAACAGATGAATCTGAAACCCCATAATCCGTATCATCCCGAACTACGTAAGCTCTGATCTCTCATACATGTTGAGAGTACGTAGGCACAATACTGATGTATTGGCGATCCACCTTCCCCGTAACCCGTAGGCATAACCAACCCCCGATCCCCGAATCTCATAGCATTGTTGTTACATCGCGAAAACGGTTTTTCTTTCTTTAGACCTTTCCTTTGGATAAATTAAAGTCCGGTTGTAATCTAAGAATTAAGATTCAAGTTAATCAATAGCTTGGTATCACGATTCTCTCCGCAACATCCGGTTCTCAAACTCAATGAAACACACAAAACTCTATACCATTCTCTTCTGCATGCTTCATACATCATGAATCCAAGATTTATTTTCATTTTAAGTCTAAGAATAAGCCAGATGGAACACAACAAGTTTAGAGCTCAAAACACAAATTGTCACGAACAACAAAAAGTATGAACCAGAAATGATCTACGTAGTTCATAGATCACAAATATGCAAAAATGGAAAGCAATAGCATCACAAACAGAGAGATAAGTTGATTTGAAAGTTACCTGGTGGAGAGCCTGCACTGGGCCTTGAAATAGTGTTGCAGCTTGAAGAAAACCGACCAGAATCACTCCATGATCTTCACTGAAGCTATTTGAATGCTTGATTTTGCTTGAAATGCAGTAAATCTCCAAATTCGTATTTCCAAAATTTATCACTTTTTCCCCCCTAAAGCTTTGTACATGATGGAAATCATATATATGGTGGATCTTGATTGCTTTGGAGCCCAATTACAACCTCTACAGCCCAATTGCAATCCATGATTTTTGAGTTTTCAAGCTTGGCCATGTGCACGAATTTGGCTTCAAAACAGCTGCAAATTGGCTTAAATCAGTTGCTTGGGGTGTAGGGAATCTCAATGGTTGGGATTGGCTCCTTGTTTGATCTTAATGGTGAATATAGCATGTGTTTCTTCAAGCTTAAGAAACATGAAATATGATGTGTTATTATGGCTCAAAATTAAAATCCATGAATGCCATTGTTTTTAGAATGTATTTTGTGCTCAAAATATCCCCAAATATGTCTTGAAATGGTGCATTATGAATTAATTTGGATTTTTGACTTTTAAGGCTTATTCTAGGGAAGTTTCACACCAATCCTTTAATCCAAATCCATTGCATGATTTCTAGATGTTTGGATGAGCAAATGACACCATTTTGAGCAATTTTCATGTTGGAAAGATCTCTATTTGAAGTGTCCAAGTTCGTGAAATGGACCTATAATTTTATGACCTATAATCTCATTTTCCCAAAATACCCCTGACTTGCAAGCCTCATAACTTGAGTTCTACAAATCAGATGAAAGACTTGTAGTACTCTTTGGAAAGCTAAGATCATTAGGAACAACTTTCATGTTCATCAAAAGTTGAGGAGAAACATATTTATATGTCAAAAATGGCTTGGAAGTTGGTTGACTTTTGTTGACCAAAATCACATTCATCTGAGGACCTGTAACTTGTCAGCATCATAACTTGAGTTCTAGAAATCAGATGAATGACTTCTAGTACTCAAAAGAAATCTAGAAACATGATTTACAAGTTCCATGTTAGGGTTAAGATGATATGAGACTTCTATCTTGAGAAAAGTGGTCTTGAAGTTGGGGACTAAATAGGGGATTTTACATTGAGAACCCTAATTTAGTAACTTCTCACACTCTTGATTCTTGATAAATTGATCTTGAAATTATATATTAAACATCTCAACATAACATTCCACGACCATAGAGACTTGAAATTGATTTTTAATCTCCTTCAATTTCACAATTAACTGAGGATTAACTAGATGAAAACCCTAGATGTAACATTCTTGATTGTGGCTTCTTCCACCTCACACAACAACTTGAACAAGCTCCAACATGGCTCTCAAAGCACTCAATGAGCTTTCTCAACATTCCATATCCATAATCATGAATTCACAAACTTCTGATGATCTTCAACTGGCCTCCAAGTTAGGAGCTGATCCACATACACCCATCAGCTCTTTTCAAAGAACATTGACCACTTCTAGAGGACCTGATGACCATTCATACTTGAGTAACACCCCTTGCTTAGGCTCAACACTCTGAGTAACCTCCTCTTTCTATGCACAACCTATTGATCCCTTGCTAAATGAGCAATGATATACAATGCAAATGCTAGAACAATGCAAAGAAACAAAAGCCAGCCAAAGAAAAAGGTTGGGAAAATTTTTGGGTGCAACATTGGGGACTCACTTTCTCACGAAGACAAAGCTTTGTTCTGCTGGAGATACAACATTTCAGAGTTGATGATCGGACTCTGCCGGGGAGAGGACACAACTCTGTCACGGATAGAAGATGACCAATTCTCTGGGGAAGCAAAATCTCTGCTACGGGGAGCAAACCTCTTCATTTTTCATGCCTGATTGCACTTAACCGTTTGAGAACAAGTCCATTCTGCTAGAAACATCAAACTTAACCTATTGAGAATACCTGATTGACCTGCAACAAAGAAAACACCAGGAATGCTATATGTGAAATGATTACCTAAATTGCCATCCATGATACTTTCCGCTCAAGAAAAGTCAGCGCTTTTGTTATGCTCTGTACAACCTCTTGCTTTTACCTGCAATGTTTACCAAAATAACAGACATTTCGCAAACAAAACAGTAAAATGGACAAGAAAAAGAAAGCTCTTTGATTGAAGTGAACACTTTATTGATGAAGGGCCTGTAGATAGGCGAATTACAATTCAGATGCAATTCCTGAAAAGAGGCAATTGCTCAAAAACAAGAAAACAAATAAAATACAAATGTCGGCAATGTGGAAACAGACAACCACCATGTGTCGATTCGGCTATGACCTGTATGTCTTTGATGTTCCCCATGTTCCGTCTTCTAACAAGACTGACTGGACTGATTCCTTTCCTTCGGGAGAACTGCTCACAAGCTTACAGATCGAACGCAGACCATGATCATTTTCTTTTTAAATCCCTAACTTTTTCCTGGACCGCCCTTTCAAGCTTTCAATCCACCGGGATACCCATTTTTGCCAAAGTTGCCTTTTCAGGTTTTCAACTTTGCAGGCTCATTCTTTTCTTTTATCCCTAATTTTTTCCCGAACCTTTTCTTTTTATGGTTCTCCGGGAGGCCCCATTTTTGCTTGGACTTTCTTTTTGGGTCCAACGGGTCTCTTTTAAGCAAAGTATTTTTAAACCATGTTCGCGTTCATAGGGTACGAAAAATCTTCACCATCAATGGTACACAGTAATACGGCTCCGCCAGAGAAAACCTTTCTTACCACATACAGACATTCATAGTCAGGAGTCCGTTTTCCCCTGTGATCTGTCTAAGGAGGAATGATCCTTTTCAACACCAAATCACCCGTCTGGAAGCACTGAGGACGCACTTTCTGATCAAAGGCTTTCTTCATCCTACTCTGGTACACCCGGACATGAGCAATAGACGCTAATCTCTTATCGTCAATCAAACTCAGTTGATTCAACCTGGTTCGCACCCACTCAGCTTCGTCAAGCTTTACATCCGACAATACCCTTAAAGAAGGAATCTCAACATCTAATGGCAGGACTGCTTCCGTACCATACACCAGTGAGAAAGGAGTTGCCCCGGTTGATGTACGTACCGAAGTACGATAACTGTGAAGAGCAAAGGGCAACATCTCGTGCTAATCCTTGTAGGTTACTACCATCTTCTGAATAATCTTCTTGATATTCTTATTAGATGCTTCAACAACGCCATTCATCTTCGGATGATATGGAGAAGAATTGTGATGTTCGATCTTGAAACTCTGACATAGTTCCTTCATCATTTTGTTATTCAAATTTGAACCATTATCGATAATGATTCTCTCAGGAATTCCATAACGACAAATGATGTCCTTCTTTATGAATCGGGATACCACTTGCTTCGTGACATTAGCGAAGGACGTTGCTTCTACCCATTTCATAAAGTAATCAATCACGACCAGAATGAAGCAATGTTCATTAGAAGCAGTCGGCTCAATCTTTCCAATCACATCGATTCCCCACATGGCAAAAGGCCAAGGAGACGTTAACACCTTCCGAGAAGCTGGTGGCACATGCACCTTGTCCGCATAAATCTGGAATTTATGGCATTTTCTGGCGTATTTGAAACAATCGGATTCCATAGTCATCCAATAATACCCAGCTCTCAACAATTTTCTAGGCATTGCATGTCCACTGGCATGAATGCCAAAATAACCCTCGTGGACTTCCTCCATCAACAGGTTTGCTTCAAGTTCATCAACACAACGTAGCGAGACCATGTCAAAATTTCTCATGTAGAGCACATCGTCCTTATTCAGATAAAAATTTCCAGTTAACCTCCTCATAGTCTTTTTATCCTTGCTGGATGCCCCAGATGGGTACTCTTGAGTCTTGAGAAAATGCTTGATATCGAAATACCAAGGCTTTCCATCGGATGCTTTCTCAACGGCAAACACAAAAACAGGTCTATCAAGACGCAAAATGGTGATAGCAGGAGTTTCATTCCAGAAATTCACTTTGTACATTGAAGCTAGCGTGACTAAGGCATCTGCCATCTGATTCTCAGACCTCGGCATATGATGAAAATCAACTTTATCGAAGAAAGGCAGCAGTCTCCTTGCATAATCTCTATAAGGCACCAGGTTGGCCTGACGAGTTTCCCACTCTCCTTTGATTTAGTTAACGACTAACGCTGACTCACCATATACATCCAGATTCTTAATCCTCATATCCACGACCTCTTCTAAACCCATAATGCAAGCTTCATACCCGACTTCATTATTGGTGCAGGCGAATGTCAATCGGGCGGTGAACGGTATATGAGAACCATGAGGAGTAGTAATGATCACACTGATTCCATTACCATATGAATTAACCGCTCCGTCGAAAACCAATTTCCACTGAGATCCCCTCTCAGGACCCTCGTCAGGTAAAGGCTCATCACAGTCTTTCGTCCCTCGTCTGGGAAGTCAAACTTCATCGGCTGATAATCCTCAATTGGCTGTTCCGCGAGATATTCCGATAGGATGCTTCCCTTGATGGCTTTCTGGGAAAAATACTGAATATCATACTTTGTTAACACCATTTTCCATCGGGCAATCCTTCCGAAGAGTGCTTGTTTTTCAAAGACATACTTAATCGGGTCCATCTTTAAAATCAATAGGGTTGTGTGGTTTAACATCTACTGTCTCAAACGCTTAACGGCCCAGGCGAGTGCACAACATGTTTTTTCCAGCATCGAGTACCTCGACTCACAATCAGTGAATTTCTTACTCAGGTAGTAGATGGCATGCTCTTTTCTACCTGACTCGTCTTCTTGACTGAGCACACATCCCATTGAATTCTCAAGAACCGTAAGGTACATGATCAGTGGTCTCCCTGCAACTGAAGGCATGAGTATTGGAGGTTCCTGTAGATATTCTTTTATTCTTTCGAATTCTTTTTGACAATTTTCATTCCACCTGTCCATTTGATCTTTTCTTAGCAATCTGAATAATGGTTCACAAGTGGCTGTGAGATGAGATATAAATCGTGTAATGTAGTTTAATCTCCCCAGGAAACCACAAACCTCTTTTTCTGTTCTTGGCTCAGGCATTTCTTGTATAGCTTTTATTTTGGCAGGATCTACCTCAATACCCTTTTCACTGACAATGAAACCCAATAACTTTCCAAATCTCACCCCGAAGGTGCACTTGTTAGGATTCAGCCTCAGCTTGAACTTCCTCAGCCTTTCAAATAATTTCAGAAGATCGACCAGATGTCCCTCCTCCGTCTGCGACTTTGCAGTCATGTCATCAACATAGACTTCCACCTCATGATGAATCATATCATGAAACAAAGTGGCCATTGCCCGCTAATAAGTTGCCCCTGTATTTTTCAATCCAAAGGGCATCACCTTATAGCAAAAAGTCCCCCATGGTGTGATTAAAGTAGTTTTCTCCATGTCCTCTGGGGCCATCTTGATTTGGTTATACCCAGAGAAGCCATCCATAAATGAAAACACAGAATACTGAGCGGTGTTATCGACCAACACATCGATATGGGGGAGCGGGAAATCGTCTTTCGGGCTCGCTTTATTCAGATCTCGATAATCAACATACAACCTGACCTTTCCATCCTTCTTAGGCATAGGAACAATATTAGCAACCCACGGAGGGTAATTCGTGACAGCAAGAAACCCATCATTCAACTGCTTCTGAACTTCTTCTTTGATCTTGACTGCCATGTCAGGCCTTGTCTGTCTCAACTTCTACTTGACTGGCGAGCATTCTTCTCTGAGAGGCAACCGGTGTACCACAATATCTGTATCCAGCCCAAGCATATCTTGGTAAGACCAAGCGAATATATCCTTATACTCACAGAGCATTTCAACCAATCTTCTCTTGACACTGTCTTCCAATGTGTAGCACCCTAAAATTTTCCTTCTCGTTTTTATACTTGACTTATGTTTCATTTTCGCATTTAGCATTTTGCATTGCATATCATTCGGTCTCGGGGCATGGGATCAAGGAGTTCCTGTGGCTCAGGTGCATTTCGGAGCAAGAAATTGAACAGCGAACAGAGAGCATCAGAGCTTCGGGATTTATTTTGCCTAGCAATCGAACGATTAATTTTATTCTGTTTTATAGGTTAATTCAAGATCAGAAATCAGAATTCAGGCTCATAACAAGCATTTTCACAGTGACAACGGTAAAAAATGAGGTTCAGCAGCTAAATAGAGCTCCAGACAGTTGAAACAGGGAAAATGGACAGTTTTCCCACCAAAAGGCGCCAAATTCAAATTTTTGAAGGTGTTAATCGGTTAACACATATGGTTAACCGATTAACCATTTGAAAATAGTGTTAACCGGTTAACGCATATGGTTAACCGGTTAACCATAGCAGAATTTTCCCTGTACGTGAATTTTCAAGTGGATTTGCTTTGGGGTCCAATCTTGATCACTTGAAAACCCATTTCTGCACTTGGGAAGGATCTAGAACACCATTTAAAATTTGGTTAAATTTTATTTCCCTCCAAAATCCCAAACCTCATTCCATACCACAATTTCCAAACCAACTTCCAATCCTTGCTTTGGATCCCATACCAAGAGAATATTTAAATGATTTTACTCCAAAGCAAGTCATTCGAACCTTCATAATTTCCATTTTCATGTTCAGAGTTGATCAATTCTCTCTCAATTCTCTCATTTTCCTCCATAGCCAAAACCTTCATTCAATTTTCTTGCAAGTTCAGATCTGGATTTTGAGGTGATTGTAGAAGTGCTTATTTGGAGTAATTTGGCTTAATTGTGACTGATCTTCATTCATACATAACCAATTAGCTTGGATCTTGAAGTATTCCGGACTTCTTTGCTAAGATCTACATAATTACAGTTGAGTCAACAATTACCGAATCAATTCTTTGATTCGTAGGTTGGATTTCTGATCCGATTTAATTTTCGAGCTTATTTGCATGTTTACCATGTTAATCTTCATATTCAGTTGAATTGTGATTGATTTGAGTTGTTTGATCCATGGTTGATCTGTTTGCATGCTGTTTAAATCATGATTTGCTGGTTTAAGTTCCTGAATAAGTGATTATGCGATCATCCGGTTGATCGGATAAGTGCTTATTTGCTGGAAAGTGGTTTTGTTTGTTGTTGTTCTGCTTATGGTACAATGTTAACCGGATAACGTATATGGTTAACCGGTTAACCAACTCAAATATTCAAATTTTTCAAAGTTTTCAGGGTGTTAACTAGTTAACGCCTGGTGTTAACCGATAAACAACTACGAATTTCCAGATTTTCACTTGTTTTACACAAGTTAACCAATTAACAGTATGTATTAACCCGATTAACACTGTACCAGAATGCCATATTTTGTTGTTTGCTTGCATGCTCGCACACCGGTTTGATTCGAATCATTATAGATCAATGTGATGCATTAGAATTGAATTGTTTTGGATATTTGCTACTGTTTTTGGTTGTTTAATCATGATGCTGTTGCCATGTACGTTCATTCTTTCAATTATTTGCATGTTTGTATGTGGTTCAAGTCGATCATTCATTTGCATGTTCGTATGCTTTCATCTCTTGTTTTCTCCACATGTTTGCATCATTCTTGCATCGCTGTTGAGGTCGAGACGCGCTTATGGCGGCTGCTGCCCCACACATTTTTCCTCCCTCCCACCATTCTAATTATGCATTCTTCATGTTTGCATTTATCTACTTATGATTGATTCTTCCTTTGTTCTTCTTGTGCTTTCTTGCCATGATCCCCATAGGATTCCTAGTCCCTCCGTTTAGGATGGGAGTAGGAGAGACATTAGGTGTTCAATCCAAGTATGCTAACATTATGGTAGATGTTTCCCCTTTTTTATCCAAACTTTAGGAGTACTTTGCATGACAACGTTAGGGCCGAGTTTCCCTTGTACTGTTTTTGCTTTATGCACATTATCTTTTGTATATTATTGTATTGCATTTCTGTTACTGTTGTGTTGTGGGTTGGGTTATTCCACTGAGAGATAAGCCGGACCTAGGCTTGAGTATACACATAGGATTAAAGTGGAGATTAGCAGGAGCTTGTGGGGCGTCTGGCTGCGCAATAGCTCGCTTGAAATTCACATTCAGACGAGGTTTTTCTTTGGAAATATTTTATCCTGCGCATCTAGTGCAGTTAAGGGAATATTGACATAGAGAGACCATCGACTCTGGAGACCGTTCTTTTGGGAAGTCAGCTAAGTGAGGCCGCTCCGTTAGACTATGATGCCAAATCAGAAACAGTGAACGTATCATCGTTTTTCAAAAGTCTGTGACGCTGACCACCCGCATAGGATGCCGTACCTTTCAAGACTAGAACCCACATGTAAGAGGGATGGGTTTTTTGTAGGAAAACTGGCCTTCAACAAACCCTGGTCTTCTCGTCGGTGCAGAATTTTGATCTTGAGTGTTCAATCTAGTGTATTATCTCAGTGTTCTGATTAGAGCGGAGCTCTGGTTGAATTCAGTCAACGGAACATCAGCGCATTTGAGCATTGGATACATTGATCCCATGTGTGCATTTGCATATCATTCTGCATTTAACATTGCATGTTTATGTGTGTTACAGATTCTCGTCTATCTCTTGATTTTGGTACTGGTCTTCTTCAGAGATGGAAGTTAGCAGAAAGAGGATTGTTGTGTATAAGTTTCCGGCACCCGAGTTGGGACCTTTATTTGGTCTGATTTCCTTAGCCGAGCCTGGTGTTCTTGCAACTTTCAGAGAACAGTATGATGGAATTATGAAGTTTGTCCGTAAGCTTACGACTTATGAGCATGGAGCTATTCATACCTTGTTGCAGTTTTATGATCCTCTACTGAGATGCTTCACATTTCCGGACTATGTGTTGGTTCCTACGTTGGAAGAATTTGCTTACATCTTGGGTGTTCCGATTCTGAACAAAGTGCCTTTCTTCAGTTCCGAGGAAGAACCTAATCTTGAGGAGTTGTCCGCCGCTCTTTATTTGAGCGCCTCTGACTTGGCGGGTCATGCTATCAGTAGAAACGGAGTTTCCGGATTTGCTTTACCTTTCCTGGTCGACAAAGGCCGAGAGTATGCTGACAAAGGTTGTTGGGTAGTTTTCATTGCTATATTGGCTCTGTGTGTTTATGGCATTATATTGTTTCCTAATGTACCTGGCTTTGTGGATTTTGATGCTTTTCATGTCTTTGCTTCCAAGAATCCTGTGCTTACTCTTCTAGGAGACTTGTATCACTCAGTGCATTACAAGAACGAGAAAAAAAGAGGAAAGATGGTTTCTTGTTGTGCGTCGTTGTTGCATAAGTGGTTTGTTGATCACCTTCCTCACTCAGGAGCTTTTGTGACTTCCACAAACTCAGCTGAAGGGTCGAAGAGGCTTATGGGTTTAATGGAGAAGAATATTGCCTAGTTCAATCGAGACTTATTGGGTCGTGAGCTTATTTTCAGTTGTGGTAGCTTTCCTAATGTGCCTTTGATAGGGATAAAAGGTGGTATCAACTATAATCCTTCTCTTGCTGTGAGACAATTCGGTTATGCTTTGTAAGGACCCCTTAAAGAAGTGGAAGTGCAGGAATCTCTATACTTCACAGGTGTAGCTGATCCTTGTATTTCGGCCCAATTCGTGGACGCTTGGGGTAAGATTCACAAGAAGGGAAAGCTTTCTTTGGGCAAAGGAGATTGTAGAGCCCATGATTCATACCCAAATTGGATTCAAAAGAGGGTTGAAGAGGTACTATTGTCGTTTCTTGTGGAAGCACCATTGTATCCTTTAGTCATCGAGCCGACTACAACTATTGATATCTTGAGATATACCAAGCTTTGAGCAGAGAAGGAAGAGCTGCACAAAGAGAATGAAGAGTTGAAGCAAGAAATCAGTCAGCTGAAACATGATAAGGGTGAAGCTATGTATTTGGCTAAAACAAATGCATAACAGTTGACCAAGTTGAAGGAAGAACTTGTTGTGACCGCCAATGCGCAGCGGAATGCTACTGTGACCGCCAACAAGAGTAGAGAAGATCAACTTCGTGTTCAGGTAGATAAGCTGAAAGCGCAATTCAAGGCTAAGAAGAGAGAGTTATTGCTAGAAACGTTCCGCAGGATTACGATCGAGCAGAAGTACCAAGAGACTTTATCATCACTTGAAGAGTTCAAAATCCGTGCAGAGGTGAAGAAACCCACGCTTGAAGATGCCTTTGGCGAAGATGCTTGGGAAGATCAGTGTCATTATCTCTGGGATGTGATACGCAAGAGGGATGTCCTTATCCAAGAGTTGATGGAGAGGCCAGACCATCAAGATACGAAGGAGATGCTTGAGGAGTCTCAGGAGTGGCGTAGAGATCATGGCTACTAGGAGTTTTATCTTTTGTAGTTTCATTTGATTTTGTTTCTTGATCATCACCAGAGATGTTGGATGAGATCAATGCTTCTTTATATGTGGATATTTCTTATTTGGTTGTATTGTTTCAGCTTTACTTGATATATGAGAAGTTTTGTTGGGGTATTCTTATCCATCTCTGCTGTTCTTGTTTATTGAAACCGAAATCAAGGGTAAGATCTCCCTGTGCATACATAGACATGTTTGCATTTTGCATCTTGCATTGCAGGTTGTTCTTGGTGGGCTTGTATTCTTATCTCTGCTTGGTTTTCTTTAGTTTAGGATTAAGGAATTTAGCTTCCACAGATACTCTACTCGAGGGAATCAACAGAAGGTGATGGATCAGGTACAGGCGAAATTGAAGGAGGTTAGGGCTCGTATGGCCCAATTTATGGAACTGATGCAGACTGTCGCCAGTGGACAGGAGCAGTTGAGAACTCTCGTTCAGCCGTTGATAGCACGGGTTGATGAAGACGGTGTTTTTCACGGAAGGGCTGGTGTTGTTTATCCTCCGGTTGGTGGGTCTATTCCTCAAGGTATTCCTACTGTTGTTGTACCTCCGGGCGGAGGAGTTGTTGGTGAGAATGGTAATATCACGGGTAATGGCAGTGTATGTACGGTGCACGAGGTTGTTGTTCCTCATTGGGAGGATAATCAAGATGATATCTTTTCTGTGAAAGATCTAGATGGTGGTTTCCCAACTGAAGTTGACCGACGTTTCAAACTGATTGAGGAGAAAATGAGGTCATTGGAGAATCAAAATTCTTTAGGCTTGGATATGTCTGATCTTGGTTTGGTTCCTAGGATCAGGATTCCCCCCAAGTTTAAAGTGCCCGATTTCGATAAGTACAAAGGGAAGACTTGCCCTAGAGTACACATTCGGGCCTACTTCAGGAAAATGTCTGCCTATTCTAGTGATAAGAAGTTGTTGATGCATTTCTTCCAGGATAGCCTGGCAGGGGCTTCATTGGAATGGTATATGAGGCTTGAGAGGACCCATATTCGTAGCTGGAAAGATTTGGCTGAGGATTTTGTGCGTTATTATCAATATAATAGTGATCTGACACCCAATCGGGTACAATTGCAGAGCCTGTCGCATAAGAATTCTGAGAGCTTTAAAGAGTACGCCCAGAGGTGGTGAGATCTGGCTGCAAGGGTACAACCTCCTTTGGTTGAAAGGGAGTTGATAGACTTGTTCATGGCTTCGTTACCGGGTGTGTATTTCGAGAAGATGATAGGCTGCATGTCTGCAGGTTTCTCTGATTTGGTGATTGCCGGTGAACGAATTGAAAGTGGGATCAAATCTGGTAAGATTTCCAAGGGTGGTGGATCCTCTTCAGGAGGAACGAAGAAGCCGTATTCTGCAAACCCCAAGAGAGGGGAGGGGGATGCAAATGCTATTTTGCACAAAGGTAAGGGGAGAGCTTAATCTCGTCAGCATCATCAGGTAGCTACCATCAATATCCCGTCCGCAGCTCTGCAACAAGGCAACGCTTAGCGTCCTTATCCTGCTAGGCGCCGGATGCTTGACAGGCAGTTTACAAATCCTTCGATACCCTATTCTTAGTTGTTACAACGGTTGTTGCAGTTACAATTGATGCAGAAGAGGACCTTGGCTCCTCTCACAGGTATACCGCCTCCTGGCTACGATGCAAACGCTCATTGTGATTTTCACTCTGGCGCCCCAGGCCATGACATTGACCATTGTAAAGCTTTTAAGCATAAGGTCCAGGATTTGCTCTATTATAAAGCTATTAATTTCACCAATGAGGGGCTCAATGTTACTCAGAACCCGATGCCAGATCATGGGGTGGCAGCGGCCAACGCCGTTATTGAAGGTGAGAAGTTGAATCTGATAACTGATTTTGAAGATTTGAAAACTCCGCTAGGTTTTGTGAAAGCTTGTTTGTTGAAGAAGGGTGTATTTCCTGGTTGTTCTGCTGACTGCTCAGAATGTGAAGCGCAGCCTGAGGGTTGTGATCTGTTGAAGAGGAGTATTCAGAGGATGATTGACGAAGGTTGTCTGCAGTTTGACAATGTCGTGAAGGAAAATGTTGTGAAAGAGGTGAGTAATGACAAAGTTGCCACTATTTCTATTCCATACCGGACTATCAATATTTCAGCGCCTGCCAGGCCAGCTCCGGTGACCATTACTATACCAGGTCCCATGCCGTACGAGAGCACTAGAGCAATCCCATGGAATTATGGAGGATAAGTGTTCTATAACGGGAAGAAATAAGAATGGATATAATCATCAATCGGAAGTTCATCGGTTGAGAACATAGTCGGCGCTGGAGGTATTACCAGAAGTGGTAAGGTTTTCTCTCCACCAAAGGTTATTGATGATAAGAAAGGCAGGGGTAAGCGTAAAGTAATGATTAAAGAGAATGCTCAACCCCAGGTTGTTAGCGGTGATCTTTCAAAGGATACGGAGGAATTCATGAGATTAATTCGGAAGAGTGACTACAAAATTGTGGATCACTTGAATCAAACTCCGTCGAAAATTTATATCTTGTCATTGTTGATGAGTTCGGAGGCGCATCGTAATGCTCTGTTGAAAGTTTTGAATGCAGCTTACGTACCCCAGGAGATTTCTATCAATTAGTTGGAGGGGGTAGTCGCTCACGTGAATGCTGGCAATGGTATCGGCTTTACTGATTTAGATCTGACTCCTGCCGGGAGGAATCATAATCGTGCTCTGCACATATCGTTGGAGTGTAGAGGATCTCTGATGTCACATGTTTTGGTTGATACGGGGTCATCCCTCAATGTGCTTCCGAAGAAGGCATTGATGAAGTTGGACATTCAGGGTTTGTTGTGCACGCCCAGTGATTTGGTGGTTAGGGCTTTTGATGGATCGAAGAGATCAGTATTTGGAGAAATCACGCTGCCTATTCAGATAGGGCTGGAGGTCTTTGATGCACCTTTCTATATTATGGATATCCAGCCAGCATACAGCTATTTGCTCGGCCGACCTTGGATACATGTTGTTGGGGCAGTTACCTCAACGTTGCATCAAAAGCTGAAATACATGGTGGGAGGAAGCATAGTTACTGTGTGCGGTGAAGAAGACATTATGGTTAGCCATTTGTCGTCCTTCAAATATGTAGAAGTGGATGGTGAGATCCACGAAATGCTTTGCCAGGCCTTTGAAGCGGTTCAGATTCAGGGGAAGTCTTCTGTAGCAGCCAAGGGTCCAGAGGTTTCAATGTTGTCGCTTAAGGAAGCCCGTGCTATCGTAAAATCTGGCTCGTCTCAGAAGTGGGGTCAAGTTCTCGATTTTCCTGTCAAGCAAGACAAGTTTGGCCTGGGATACAAACCTTCCAGTTTTTGTCAGATTCCAAGATACAGGGGACCAGTTCAGTTCACCAGCAGTGGTGTGATTTTCGATAGGATCAATGTCGTTGAAGACGATGAAGGTGATAGTGACTGCGACATGGATGCTTGGATTCGTCCATGTACTCCCGGCCAGAAGCTGCACAACTAGACTACTGAAGAAATCATTCATGTTACTGCTGCAGAGTAATGTTTATTTGTTTTGATTATGCTCAGTCCTGCGTTCTTCCCAAGACGCAGTGACCCATTTGTAGGTCCTTCTTGTTATCTACAGTTTATCCTTAATAAAAGACGTTTCGCATTCAAAGTATTGCGATCCCTGTTTTTCTTGTTTTTGTTTTGCATTTACACTTAACAGAAAAGTGGCAATGTGTTTTGTTTGTTGCATTGCATAATAAACATAACATCCTCATGCAGGTCTTTTCTATCATATGCCATCGATTCAGGTTCAGTTATGACTTCGTATGACTTTGATAATCCCATTTATCAAGCTGGAGATGATACTGACGAAGACTGTGAACTACCCGAAGAGTTAGCCAGGCTTCTCAAGCAGGAGGAAAGTGTGATTGTACCTCATCAAGAGGATATTGAGATTAATAATCTGGGTGCCGAGGATGACAGGAAAGATGTTAAAGTGGGGGTGCATTGGAAGACAGTGTCAAGAGAAGATTGGTTGAAATGCTCCGTGAGTATAAAGATATCTTCGCTTGGTCTTACCAAGACATGCCTGGGCTGGATACGAATATTGTGGTACACCGGTTACCTCTCAGAGAAGATTGCTCGCCAATCAAGAAGATGTTGAGACGGACAAGGCCTAACATGGCAGTCAAGATCAAAGAAGAAGTTCAAAAGCAGTTGAATGTTGGGTTTCTTGCTGTCACGAATTACCCTCCGTAGTTCGCTAATATTGTTCCTGTACCTAAGAAGGATGGAAAGGTCAGGATGTGCGTCGATTATCGAGATCTGAATAGAGCGAGCCCGAAAAATGATTTCCCGCTCCCTTATATCGATGTGTTGGCTGATAACACCGCACAGTATTATGTGTTTTCATTCATGGATGGCTTCTCTGGGTATAACCAAATCAAAATGGCCTTAGAGGACATGGAGAAAACTACTTTCATCACACCGTTGGGAAATTTTATCTATAAGGTGATGCTCTTTGGATTGAAAAATGCAGGGGCAACTTATCAGCGGGTGATGGTCACTTTGTTTCATGACATGATTCATCATGAGGTGGAAGTCTATGTTGATGACATGATTGCAAAGTCACAAACGGAGGAGGGACATCTAGTCGATCTTCTGAAATTGTTTGTAAGGCTGAGAAAGTTCAAGCTGAGGCTGAATCCTAACAAGTGCACCTTCGGGGTGATATATGGAAAGTTACTGGGTTTCATTGTCAGTGAAAAGGGTATTGAGGTAGATCCTGTCAAAATAAGAGCTATACAAGAAATGCCTGAGCCGAGAACATAAAAAGAGGTTCGTGGTTTTCTGAGGAGATTAAACTACATTGCAAGGTTTATATCTCATCTTACAGCCACTTGTAAACCAATATTCAAATTGATAATAAAAGACCAAACGGACAGGTGGAATGAAAATTTCCAGAAGCCTTTCGAAAGAATAAAAGAGTATCTATGGGAACCTCCAATACTCATGCCTCCAGTTGCAAGGAGACCGCTGATCATGTATCTCACGGTTCTTGAGAATTCAATGGGATATGTGCTCGGTCAACAGGACGAGTCATGTAGAAAAGAGCATTCCATCTACTACCTGAGTAAGAAATTCACCGATTGTGAGTCGAGGTACTCAATGCTGGAAAAAACATGTTGTGCACTCGCTTGGGCCGCAAAGCGTTTGAGATAGTACATGTTAAACCACACAACCCTATTGATTTCGAAGATGGATCCAATCAAGTATGTATTTGAAAAACAAGCACTCTCCGGAAGGATTGCCCGTTGGCAAATGGTGTTAATAGATTATGATATTTAGTATGTTTCCCAGAAAGCCATTAAGGGAAGCGTCCTGTCAGAATATCACGCGGAACAGCCGATTGAGGATTATCAGCCGATGAAATTTGATTTCCCAGACGAAGATGTCATGTTTTTGAGAATGAAGGACTGTGACGAGCCTTTACCTGGCGAGGGTCCTGAGAAGGGATCTCATTGGAAAATGGTTTTCGATGGAGCAGTCAATTCTTATGGTAATGGAATCAGTGTGATCATTACCACTCCTCACGGTTCTCATATACTATTCACTGCCCGATTGACATTCGCTTGCACCAATAATGAGGTCGAGTATGAAGCTTGCATTATGGGTTTAGAAGAGGTCGTTGATATGAGGATTAAGAATCTGGATATATACGGTGACTCAGCACTGGTCGTTAACCAAATCAAAGGAGAATGGGAAACTCGTCAGGCCAATCTGGTGCCTTATAGAGATTATGCAAGGAGACTACTGCCTTTCTTCGATAGAGTTGATTTCCATCATATGCTGAGGGCTGAGAATCAGATGGCGGATTCCTTGGCCATGCTATCTTCGATTTACAAAGTGAATTTCTAGAATGAAACTCCTGTTATCACCATCATGCGTCTTGATAGACCTGCTTTTATGTTTGCCATTGAGAAAGCATCCGATAAAAGCCTTGGTATTTCGATATCAAGCATTTTCTCAAGACTCAGGAGTACCCATCTGGGGCATCTAGCAAGGATAAGAAAACTCTGAGGAGGTTAGCTGGTAATTTTTATCTGAATAAGGACAATGTTCTGTACAGGAGAAATTTTGACATGGTCTTGTTGCATTGTGTTGATGAACTTAAAGCAAACCTGTTGATGGAGGAAGTCCACGAGGGTTCTTGTGGTACTCATGCCGGTGGACATGCAATGGCTAGAAAATTGTTGAGAGCTGGGTATTATTGGATGACAATGGAATCCGATTGTTTCAAATACGCCACAAAATGCCATAAATGCCAGATTTATACGGATAAGGTGCATGTGCCACCAGCTCCTCTGAATGTGTTGACATATCCTTGGCCTTTTGCCATGTGGGGAATCAACGTGATTGGAAAGATTGATCCGACTGCTTCTAATGGGCATCACTACATCTTAGTCGCGATTGATTACTTTACGAAGTGGGTAGAAGCAGTATCCTTCGATAATGTCACGAAGCAAGTGGTCACCCGATTCATAAAGAAGGACATCATTTGTCGTTATGGTATTCCGGAGAGAATAATTACTGATAATGGTTCAAATTTGAATAACAAAATGATGAAGGAACTGTGTCGTAATTTCAAGATCGAACATCATAATTCTTCTCCATATCGTCCGAAGATGAATGGTGTTGTTGAGGCAGCTAATAAGAATATCAAGAAGATTGTGCAAAAGATGGTTGTGACCTACAAAGACTGGCACAAGATGTTTCCTTTTTCTCTTCACGGTTATCATACTTCGGTGCGTACCTCAACCGGGGCAACCCCTTTCTCACTGGTGTATGGTACGGAAATAGTCCTGCCATTAGAAGTTGAGATTCCTTCTTTAAGGATTTTGTCGGATGTGAAGCTTGACGAAGCTGAAAGGGTGCGAATCAGGTTGAATCAGCTGAGCTTGGTCGATAAGAAGAGATTAGCAGCCATCGCGCATGGCCGGTTGTACCAGAGTAGGATGAAGAAAGCCTTTGATCAGAAAGTGCGTCCTCGGTGCTTCCAGATAGGTGATTTGGTGTTGAAAATGGACTCCTAATTATGAAGGGCCGTATGTGGTAAGAAAGGTTTTCTCTGGCGGAGCCTTATTACTATCTACTATGGATGGTGAAGACTTTTTGTCCCCTGTGAATGCGGACGTGGTTAAAAAATACTTTGCTTGAAACAGACCTTCTGGACACAAAAAGAAACGTCCAGGAAAAAAAGGGGCATCCCAGCGAAGCATAAAAAGAAAAGGTTCGGGCAAAAATTAGGGATAAAATTAAAAAGAATGAACCCGCAAAGTTGAAAACCTGAAAAGGCAACTTTGGCAAAAATGGATATCCCGGTGGATTGAAAACCCGAAAGGGCGATCCAGGCAAAAGTTAGGGATTCAAAAAAGCCAATGATCACGGTCCGCGTTTGATCTGTGAGTTTGTGAGCAGTTATCCTGAAGGAAAGGAATCAGGATAGCCAGTCTTGTCAGAAGGCGAAGCCAGGGGAACATCGAAGACATACATGTCATAGCTGAATCGACACATGGTGGTTGTCTGTTGCCACATTGTCGACATGTATATTGTATTTGTTTTCTTATTTTTGAGCAATTACCTCTTTTCAGGAATTGCATCTGAACTGTAATTTGCCTATTTACAAGCCTGTCATCAATAAAAGTATTCACTTCAGTCAAAAAGCTTTCTTTTTCTTGTCCATTTTACTATTTTGTTTGCGAAATGTTTGTTATTTTGGTAAACATTGCAGGTGAAAGCAAGAGGTCGTACAAAGCATAACGAAAGTGCTGACTTTGCTTGATCAATAGGTATCATGGATGGTAACTAAGGTAACCATTTCGCATGTAGAGCATTTCTGTTGTTTTTCTTTGTTGCAGGTCAACAAGGTTATCACAATCAGGTGAGTTTCCCTTATCCTCAATAGTTCAAGTCGCAACAAGTAGAAGTTTTTGTCAGCCAGGTATTCTCAATGAATTAAGTGTGATACTTCCGGCAAAATGGGCTTGTTTCCCCTAGCAGAGATTTCACTTCAATGAAGGGGTCAGTTTATCCCCGGAAGAGCTGCGTCCTCTCTAGCAGGATTCGATTGTCAAGTTTGAAATGTTACTTCCCCCAACAGAATAAAGCTTTGTCTTTGTGAGAAAGTGAGTCCCCGGTGGGGTGGAAGTTTGGTCCCAGTGGAACATGATAGAGGTGTTTCCCTAAATGGTAGGATGGTTTGTACACCAGTTTTCTTCTCCAGCGGAGGCAACGACGGTGACGTCCTTTCCCCACGGATTAGGTTCAGGATTGTCTTCAGCAGAGTGCAGTGCTAATTCTCTCGATAGAGTAAATGGTAGAACAGGAGTCTGGGTTCTCCCCAGCGGATTCAAGTTTCCCGTAGAGTAGGAGTATCTGATATTCCTCGGCTAGACAGGTTGATATTTGATGTAATCCCAAGCAGAGTGTATTTTCTCCCCGAGCAGGATGGAGTTTTCAGGAATGTCGTTCAGGGCAAGTCTCTTGAGCAGGATAAAGTCAATCTTCGATTGTCGACTGTTTTTCCCCCGCCAAGATGTTTTCCGCAGCAGAAGAGGTGTGATTTAAGCATCGAATTGCTTGCGTCCCAGCAGAGTTATTCAAGTGCCCAGAAGATTTAATCCCCGGCGGTGTGGATTTTTCTTCCTGAAGCAGAGTATTTTCTCCCCGACGGAGTGGGTATCTTTTCTCCCTAGCATTTATTTTGTTGGGTTGGTTCTGTTACATTTGCATTTTGCATCCTGCATCCTCCCAAATGCGTAGTATTTCCATTTCGTATGGAGCATTACGCCATTTTCAAACATATGCATCTGAAGCATAAGCCAGGTTTGGTGTTTTGGGACCGGATATCTTTCTCGGCAGAGATTTGTTTGAACCAAGGGGTTTTAGTGTTATCCGCGTCAGGATGGATTTCTGGATCGGGTATTTTACCGGATTCTTCCTAGCTGAGTAGTCTGGGTGAATGTTTTCGCTTTCTCCAGGTGAGTCGCTTGCGAGTATTGCTTTCCCTGGTCCAGCTTGTGGTGCTTCCCCAACGGAGTTGCTCCGACTTTTGGTTGGTCATCGTTGTTTATTTCAACTTTTGGTTGATGACCCGGTGGCGTTTGGATGTTATTCCAACTTTTGGTGGTTGTTCTTTATTTCTCTCAGCAGAGTCGTGGATTCCAACTTTTGGTCGGTACCCTCCTGCATGATTCAGATGATTGATTGTATTTGGTGATCCCAACTGTTGGTTGGTAATCTTAGGGCTTCCCCGAGCGGAGTCTTTATTATAACTTTTGGTTGATAATCCTTGTTGTTCTAACTCTTGGTTAGTGGTCGGTGTTCTAACTTTTGGGTTAGTGGCTTTTATTTCAACTCTTGGTTGATAATTCAGGATAATCATCTCAACTATTGGTTGGTAGTCTTCTGTGGTGGAGTCAGCTTCGTGTAGCGTCCCCCCGACTATCCTAACTCTTGGTTAGTAGCTTTTGATTGATGAGGACTTTTCCAAGCAATCCTAACTCTTGGTTAGCAGCTTGTGTTCTGACCTTGGATCAACGGGATTTCATGGTGATTCTAACTGTTGGTTAGTACCTTTGTTTCCCAACTTTTGGTTGGAAGTTTTCCCCTGCGGTTGTCCTAACTTTTGGTTGGTATTCCACTATCTCCAGCAGGTTTGGTCTGGGACGTCTACTGTTGTTCCAACTTGTGGTTGGTAGTCTTCCTTTTTCCCCTGAAGAATCGTTATCTCAACTCTTGGTTGGTAGCCTTGGATTCCCCAGTATGGTCAATCGTGGATGTTGATTCGTTTTCCAACTCTTGGTTGGTATCCTTGGATTCCCCAGTGAGGTTGTTGTATCCGGTATGGTCGATTTGTTGACGATTTTCTAACTCTTGGTTGGTAAATTTGGTATTCTGGTTGTTGATTCTGACTTTTGGTCAGTATGCCTCCTCAGCAGAGTCGTGGATTCTAACTTTTGGTTGGTAGGGGTGGTGTTATCCCCAGAGAATGATTCTTATCTCATCTTTTGGATGATGGAGTTAGATTGTTGGCCTGTAATGGATGTTGACTCCCTAGCGAGGTCGTCTCGTCATGGAAGTTCTAATCGGTGTTGTGGTAATCCCGACTTTTGGTTGGTGGAGTTTGGGTTCTTATCCCATCTCTTGGATGGAATTCTTTGATTATAATCTTATGGTAGAAGCTTGTTCTCCACAGAGTCGTCTGATTGGTCTACTCTTTCCCCAGTGAAGTCTCCATGAAGCTGTTTGGTTACTCTTTTGTTCCTCAGCAGGGTTGGTTCCAACTGTTTGTTGGTATTCCGAGGTCGCTACCCCGACTCTTGGTTGGTATCCTTCGGGTGTTTCCCAAATTTTGGTTGGCATCTTTTGGATGAAGTTCAGATTATATTGAATTGTTATCCCTAGCACGTCATTTTCCGACTCTTGGTTGGTAGTCGCTGTTTTGCATTCCCGGGGGGTGCAAATTTTCGGGTTCTTTGGTATTCAACCACCTTGTACTTTGAATGTTTGAAAGCGAATGCTTATCCTCCCGTCAGGTTCAAGGCGTTTGAATAGGGGCAGTAGTAGAACCCCATAATTTGCCTTCTCGTTTTTATACTTGGATTATGTTTCATTTTCGCATTTAGCATTTTGCATTGCATAGCATTCGGTCTCGGGGCATGGGATCAAGGGGTTCCTGTGGCTCAGGTGCATTTCGGAGCAAGAGATTGAACAGCGAACAGAGAGCATCAGAGCTTCGGCATTTATTTTTCCAAGCAATCGAGCGATTGATTTTATTCTGTTTTGCAGGTTAATTCCAGATCAGAAATCAGCATTCAGACTCATAACAAGCATTTTCACAGTGACAACGGTCAAAAATGAGTTTCAGCAGCTAAACAGAGCTCTAGACAGTTGAAACAGGGCAAATGGACAGTTTTCCCACCAAAAGGCACCAAATTCAAATTGTTGAAGGTGTTAATCGGTTAACACATAAGGTTAACCGATTAACCATTTGAAAATCCGCCCAGAATTGAAGTTTTAATAGTGTTAACCGGTTAACGCATATGGTTAACCGGTTAACCATAACAGAATTTGCCTTGTACGTGAATTTTCAAGTGGATTTGCTTTGGGGTCCAATCTTGATCACTTGAAAGCCCATTTCTGCACTTGGGAAGGATCTAGAACATCATTTGAAATTTGGTTAAATTTTATTTCCCTCCAAAATCCCAAACCTCATTCCATACCACAATTTCCAAACCAACTTCCAATCCTTGCTTTGGATCCCATACCAAGAGAGTATTTAAATGATTTTACTCCAAAGCAAACCATTCGAACCTTCATAATTTCCATTTTCAAGTTCAGAGTTGATCAATTCTCTCTCAATTCTCTCATTTTCCTCCATAGCCAAAACCTTCATTCAAAGCTCAATTTCCTTGGAACTATTGATTCTTCATCGGGATCAATAGATTCTTGAGCATAATCCTCCATCTACCATCATCATTTGATCAATTCTCATCTTCAATTTTCGTGCAAGTTCAGATATGGATTTTGAGGTGATTGTAGAAGTGCTTATTTGGAGTAATTTGGATTAATTGTGAAGGATCTTCATTCATACATCATCAATTAGCTTGGATCTTGAAGTATTCCAGACTTCTTTGCTTAGATCTACACAATTATAGTTGAGTCAACAATTACCGAATCAATTCTCTGATTCGTAGGTTGGATTTCTGATCTGATTTAATTTTCGAGCTTATTTGCATGTTTACCATGTTAATCTTCATATTCGGTTGAATTGTGATTGATTTGAGTTGTTTGATCCATGGTTGATCTGTTTGCATGTTGTTTAAATCATGATTGGCTGGTTTAAGTTCGTGAATAAGTGATTATGCGATCATCCGGTTGATCGGATAAGTGCTTATTTGCTGGAAAGTGGTTCTGTTTGCTGTTTTTCTACTTCTGGTACAGTGTTAACCAATTAACGTATATGGTTAACCGGTTAACCAACTCAAATATTCAAATTTTTCAAAGTTTTCAGGGTGTTAACTGGTTAACTCCTGGTGGTAACCGATTAACACCTACGAATTTCCAAATTTTCACTTGTTTTACACAGGTTAACCGATTAGCAGTATGTGTTAACCGATTAACACTGTGCCAGAATGCCATATTTTGTTGTTTGCTTGCATGCTCGCACACCGTTTGCATCATTCTTGCATCATTCTTGCATCGCTGTTGAGGTCGAGAGGCGCTTATGGCGGCTACTGCCACACACATTTTTCCTCCCTCCCACCACTCTAATTGTGCATTTTTCTTGTTTGCATTTATCTACTTGTGATTGATTCTTCCTTTGTTCTTCTTGTGCTTTCTTGCCATGATCCCCATAGGATTCCTAGTCCCTCCGTTTAGGATAGGAGTAGGAGATATATTATGTGTTCAATCCAAGTATGCTAACATTAGGATAGATGTTTCCCTATTTTTATCCAAACTTTAGGAGTACTTTGCATGACAACGTTAGGTCTGAGTTTCCCCTAGACCTTCCGTGCGTCTCTCTTCTCATCTCCAAATCATGCTAACTCATATAATAAAGGCGATAAATGTTGCACGCTACGAGCCTTAATCTACATAGGGAATGATGAGTGAGGGGTCTCCTCTCGCTTATCTAGAATGTTTAGTATACGTCGCGTTTGGGGGCGATATATGACGCATTCACCTCCATGTCATAGTCTTTAGTGCAACGTGAATCACAAACCGAATTAATTCACTTCACTAAAAAATATAAAAACAAATTCAAACCTTTTTCCTTCGGGATTAATCGGGAACTTTTTTTAGAGAATGAGTTTTATTAAGCTTTGATTCCATCGCAAAGAGGCTTCGTCCCTAACTGCTGGAATCATTATTTAACCCTACTCGATTAAAACACTTAATCAACCTGTAGTTTCGTGTACGCCCAAACTATGTTTGCTCTGATCTTTCATACCAGATGAAAGTACGTAGGCACAAGATGCGATGTCTTGGCAAGCAACCTTCCCCCCTTCTTTCGTAGTTAACCGAACTACGTTGACTCTGATTTCTCGTTCCAGACGGGAATACGTAGGCACAGAGACAAGATGCTCTTCCAAGTCTCTTTCTTTTCTTTTTATCCTGCAAGCCTGTAGCGTAGATAGTTTAAACACACCCTTAGATAAAAAACAAGCGTGGATCTCGTCGAGTATGACGGACGTGAGGGGTGCTAATACCTTCCTCTTGCGTAACCGACTCCCGAATCCAGGACTTGGTTGCGATGACCTCGTCTTTCCCTTTTCGTCAGGTTTTTTCGATCGTTTCCTTTCCCTCTCTTTGGGATAAATATCGAAAGGTGGCGACTCTTCTGTTTTTGCCGAGTGTTTTTCGCAGTTGCGACACAATGCAGCCCCCACTTTAACCTCTTTCATATCATCCTCGGTACCCAGATTGATAATCTCAATATCTTCCCTTTCCTCCTGCTTGAGAAGCCTGGCTAACTCTTCAGGTAGTTCATAGTCTTCGTCAGTCTCATCTTCAGCTTGATAAATGGGATTATCAAAGTCATACGAGGTCATAGCTAAACCTGAATCGATGGCATCTGATAGAAAAGACCTGCATGATGATGTTATGTTTATTATGCGATGCAACAAACAAAACACATTGCCATTTTTCTGTTAAGTATAAATGCAAAACAAAAACAAGAAAAACAAGGATCACAACATTTGAATGCGAAACGTCTTTTATTTAATGATAAATTGCAAATAACAAGAAGGCCTAACAAATGGGTCACTACGTCTTGGGCAGAACGCAGGACTGAACATAATCAAAACAATGAACATTACTCTGCAGCAGTAACATGAATGACTTCTTCGGTAGTCCAGTTGCACAGCTTATGACCAGAAGTACATGGACGAATCCAAGCATCCATATCACAGTCACTGTCACCTTCATCATCTTCAACGACATTGATTGTGTCAAATATCACACCACTGCTGGTGAACTGCATAGGGCCCCTGTATCTCGGAATCCGAGAAGAATTGGAGGGTTTGTATCCCATGCCGAACTTGTCCTGCTTGACAGGAACATCAAGAACTTGGCCCCACTTCTGAGAAATGTCGGATTCTATGTAACACCCCATTTCTATACTCCCAAATAAACAATTAAATCATTTAGGCACAATAATAAAAATTTTACATCAGAATATCAATTAACACATAGTATAAAAGAGGTACGTCACACTATCAAGGAAATTCAAAACACATACAACACCTGCTCATAAAGATATTCAACAAAGGGTAAATCACCACAAAGGAACTTAGTCCTTAAAACCCACACATCAATATTTAGAATAAAAGCAGAAACATCTAAACATTGAATCACTTCATTCATATAAACATCGTATACATAAACAGTTTAATTCAAGTCATAAATCAAGTTTACAAAACATTTCGGCATATACATACACAGATGTATCACAAAAGAACCAAAAGAATTCCTAACTACCCAGTGCTACATATCAGAGCCAACCGACCAAAAAGAACGAAGCTGTCACACCCTAATTTTTGACCTTAAAATCCCACCTCCTCGTGCATTTTCTCCTATATCATCTTGATCCATCACCTATGCATAACTAACCATTTTGTCTAGTTTGTGTTTATTTTGTAGGTTTGCTGAAGAAAGGTTGGTGGTCATAAATCCCTTGTGTGTATGCCCATCAGGAGCTAACTCTCTTACGAGTCACGCTGAGATCAGGTGGATATGAGAGAAGGATAGGTTTTTTTATGAGTTCATGGTGAATCCAAGGATGTTTGTCTGGGGATCAAATGAAGTGTTGTGGCGTGTTGTATAGCAAAGGGATGTCTTCGATTTCAAAGGTCCTTCAAGATAAAGGGGTATAATATATGAGCCTCATTACAAGATTCTAGAGTGTCAAAAATAGAGGAAAAATTGTTTGGGGTTCTTAAAATTCAAACCATTGGATTTCATGGGTCTTGTTTCACATCAGGATATGCTGCAAGTGACAAAAGAGTTTCACGGATTTTTCATCAAGGTTTTAACTAAATCCAAATAAAATCCATATTCAAATTACTTCTCAAAGAGTTGTTTATGTGACTTCTCAAAAGGCTAGTTGTGTTTAAGAATCATACTCATTGGTAAAGAAAGACCAATTCACAGAAAAACTCTTGTGCAAGATTTTTCAGCTGGCTTTGCTCTGGAGTATTTCACTTCAAGCTTAACTAAAGAATTGTTGGCATGAAAAAAATTTCAAGACACGTGACCAAATTCACTCGCAATTTTAGCTTCAATTCATTTGTAAGACCCTCGGAATTTCCAAGGCTTCAAACATACATCCAAATGATCCTTTCAAAGTTTACAAAAGTTCACAAGATAAAGTGTAAGTATTTGGAATCTAAAATGTTCTCGTCAGGACAATTAAGTCCCGAGTACAAAATTTACACGTTAAATTTACAAGGGGGGATTTTGAGTTACAATAAAAATCCCAAAACAGCTGGATTTCTAAAGTACACATAAGGAGAAGTTATCCATGAATTATAAATTAAAGATGAAATGCCAAAGAATCTTAAGGGCTGAAGTTCATTCTCTCCAATGCAGCAAGCCCTGGGAATTTCTCTTGACGACTTTTGCCTTGAACTCGCCTGCGTCAGTTGCAAGTTAGCTGCCGCCTAGCACGAATGTCTTCATGTTTCGAAACCTCCCTGAGAAAACTACATATACAGGCCCTTGATTAAAAACAAAACAATACGAAAAATTCAATATTATGAGAAGAACAAGAAAGGATTTGTAGAGATATCAAACTCAGTTCCACAATCCGCTCCCAGCAGCTGGTCCGCAGAGAAGGTTTATGAAAGGAAATTAGGAAATCGAATGAAGGAAAGCGAGAATCTATTAGTGGTAAAAAACTCAATAAATTTTGTTCACCTTAAAGCCTTGGCTTCTCCACCGTCGACTTTGGTTCAAAACACCAGCGGTCTACTTGCGTTTTAGCAAGATTAGCATTCAAGACTACCTCTGCTCATTGTTGTATCTCAGACTCAGTTAAATACCGCAACACTCTCCGAAATTCCCACGGGAGTAATAGACATCAACAGCCTGCAAACAAAACCACAAACAGGAACAAGAAATTACGCACAAAAACTCCACGTATATCACCAATTTAATTTCAAAATGAACTGACCTAAATGAGGCATGCAGCACAAGTTTTGTTGAACACAAACAAACAAAGAAACATACTTATGCGATCAAAGCTACTCCTTTTTTTCGATGATCTGCAATGCAATAAAGTCAGAACAGAATCATTGAACGACTGCAGTTACAGATTCGAGAATAATTTAGCATGGTGAGACTTGATTACCCCCAGATTGTATCAGATGATGACAAACAGACTTCATTGGCACAAACAGCCAACCTTCAGCATCAACTACAAGCAACATGATTAAACACCACCAAAATGCAGACCTGTCATGATAACGTGGATGTATTCAAATTTAGCTTTCACTCAAAGATGAGCATCCCAAAAAAGGAAAGCATCAGAACGACTTAGCGGTAGCTTTGAATCAGAGAAGGGATTAGAAGTAAAACAAAAACACGCTGAAAGTTTTGTAAGTAGAATAAGAGAATACTTATCTCTTAGCCGAAGACACGATCGAGATCTCACCGTTGAGGGTGCACCAACTTCATCCACCATTCATCCAGAACTGAACCTGTAGCAACAATAAAGGGTATCACCAAAGCCTCGTAGCTCTTCTGGTCCAAGTAATGGCCATCCAGCTGCACTTTCCCTTCACCATCTTCAATTAAAAAAATTCTTGGTAGAGTCTTGCCGGCCATAACTGATGGACAAATACCTGTTGTAGTGCCAGAAAATAATCATGAAGAGGCTGATTGTCAATTAACAGACAATGTGGAGGTGAATGAGAATACTGCATCAGACTACCAGGAAGTAGTAGATAGAACTATGGTAGAAAACACTTTGTCCCAGGAGACTTCAGTATCTAGAGCAGTGGGTCCCATTGAGCCTCAAAAAAAAAAAAACAAGTGCACGGGCAACCATTATCATCAGTAGAACCACCACCTAGTCCAATTCATATTTTACCTGCATATCAACCCAAACAAGTTTCGTTGATCTTGGAGCCTCCAGAGCAGATGCAGCCATTACCTTTTTCAAGGTTCCTTTCGTCCAACCAGTATATCTATAACTTGCCTTCGGCGGCTGGAGGTGAAGATCAGGCAGCAACCAATAAAGATTCTTTCCCCAGCCAGATTCCCGAGGCATCAGCTGAGGTTCAAAATCAAGCTGCCGAGCAACCTGCCTTGGATTTGGAAGTTGATTCACATTCGCGTCAAGATGTGCCTCCAGTCTCAGACATGGTCCTTGATTCACCTGTGCCTGGTGGAGTCAGAGCCCAGATATTAGACACAAGAAAATTGTTAACTCACAGAGTTAACAATAATCATCCTATTCAAACTCCAGCACAATCAACTTCAAGAAATTTTCCATCTTTGTTCCATGATCCACTTTGTTATGAGTTGGAAAGGATACATAAATTGTCAAAGCAAAACCTGAAAAGACATGAAGATATGAAATTACAGCTGAAATGTAGTTTTGAGAAGGAACTTGAGGAACTTCGCAGGAAGTATGATATTCAAATGAAGGAGATTAACAGTGAATTTCAGAAAACGGCAAGTTTTTCCAATCATATCCATGAAATATTTTCTTCCCAAATTCGGAGTAACCACATTCAATTTCGAAACCACACATTAACCTATATAAAGGACAACAACAACCACAAACAAACACGGACATTTTGCAGAGAGATTCACATCAAACCCTAATAGAGACTCATAGACGAATACAACACTTTGCAGAGATAGAAACGCAGAAAATCACTAAAATTGTGAAAGGAGAAAAACGGCTTGAACTTATCTCTTTCCGACGTCCACCATTTCCGTCAATTCCACCTGCGCCGCGAAAAGCTTCCTTCCGGCTATACCATTCATCTCTCCATATCTAGATTGTCCGTTCCACATCTAGATTTCCCATTTTTTTAACTGTTTATTTTGCTTGTCTATTTACAGATGAACAGGTAAAGAAAAGACAGAGAGAGAGTTGGAGGAATTAGAGGCGAAGGTGAAATAGAAAGAAGAAGAACTTCATAACGAGGAATCAGAGGCGAACGAAAAGAAGAAGGATGGAAGAAGAGAAGAATGGATCGTGGAAGAAAGGAGGGAGAGATGCGCCGCCGGGAACACCGATTTAGGGTTTCCAATTTTCCCCCCTCTTTTGATTAACCGGGTCGGGTCTGGGGATTTCATCACCCCAGCCCACTTTTTTTATTTTATGTCTTTTTTTTAAATTTTTAGTATTTTTCTTTATTTTATTTATTGTTATAATTGTTTATTATTAATAATAAAAACTAACCACTAACACCATGCTAACTACTAATTATTTAACTTAATTAAAAATTTGAAAATTAATTAATTAATTAATTAAAAATGAATTTTATTCTTACAATATCAAAAAATATTTTTAAAATGTTTAGATTAATTTTAATGTTTTAATTTTATTTCTTCTTAATAATAATTAAAAACTCAAAAGATGCTTACCCATTGAAATTAAAAAGAAGGGATTTTATTCAAAAAAAATTAGACACTTAGTTTGTTTTAAAAATATTTATCTTTCTATTTAGCTTAAGTTGAACCTTTACTAAGAAAACTCTAATACTCCTTTGTATTTATAAAATTACAATTTTATTCTAAATTACCTAAAAGTCTTAAAATCACAAAAAAATAACTTTTTCAATTTAAAATAAATTAGTCTAGTACTCTTTTCACTCAAGCCAAATTCTAATAAAAAACCTAATTAATCCTAACCTTGCCCATTATTTTTCACTTAATAATATTTTTCTCAAAACTAATTAAAACTTTTAATTTCTCAAAATAAAAAAACAATTTCACCTAGTCCCACTTAATCGCTTTATTTCTCAGTCTATAACCCTCTCCATATTGCAATCCACGTATCTTTTTACATTTTTGTTATTCTGCTATATTGTACCGATATTCCCCTCCAAAGGAAAGGTTCACATGTTTGACCCCCGTGTCAATACCTTTACTCTCACCCTAGCCTTAGGACTTGAGTCCCCGTACTCACCTTTTAGGCGTCCCTCCGCGGACATTCTCCATTTATCCTTGCCTTAGGATTAGAGTTTCCGTACTCACCTTTTAGGCGTCCCTCTATGGACACACCTTCACATTTTTCAATTCAACTTTTAACATAGATAGGAGTCTTTGCACTCAAAGTAAAAGTTTCCATATGAACGCTTATTTCTCTTTGGAACTTTGACTCACAGTCAATAATTCCTCAAACCCTTTAGGAGAACTACAAATACTCTGATTCCATTCCCGTCAGGATATGTAGGCACAAGATGCGACGTCTTGGCGAGTATACTTAGGACTAAAATCCTTAGGACTTTAACCTTTAGCATTACCCTTAAGTAGATAAACACTTAGCAATAAACAAACATAAAACAAGAGGTTCCTGTAGAGTACTACAGAAACTTAGGATGCTAGTACCTTCCCTAAGTTTAACCAACCCCCGAACCTAAAACTCTCTAACCTTGCATTTGCATTGCATTATGGGAATTTCGATATTTATCCCTTCCTTTGGACAAATCAAAGACCGGTTGCAAATGAATAAAGATTCAAACTAATTAATAGTTTGGCATCCAAATTTCACCGCGGCAGAAGCCACGCTTCACAAAACAACTCCAACAAAACCTACTCTGCAATGCCTCATAGAGCATCATAAAACAGCAGAAGGGTGAGAAACATTATCATAACAAATAATGCATATAATATATATATCTACATATACCAACATAGAATACACATACCACATTTCTCACCGTAATACATCACAATTCAATCATATACATATCGCAACACATATATAATTCACCACTGAACATATACAATTATGTTCATTACACTGATATATCATATGAAGATAATAATGCACTCATAGAGACCGACTCACGACTCTATGCAGATGCAAATGCGGTACCGACTCATTCAGCAGGTTCAATTGAAGAACCAAAGGAACCATCGCTCGTTACCGAAGTAACTCCCCGTCGGGCCTACGATGTTCACCCATCGCTCACACCCTACATGGGCACACAATGTTTCAGGATTGCTCACACCCCACAAGGGAACACAATCGTTTTGCAGATTCTCCACGGAATCAAAATAAACTATCGCTCACACCCCACAAGGGCACACGATCGTTTCTGTAGATCCTCCTAAGGATCAAAGACAAACCATCGCTCACACCCCATAAGGGCACACGAGGTTTCTGCAAATCCTACGCGGGATCAGACACACAAGAATGCAATCATGATGCTTCACAAAACAAAACGACTCCATACATTCTTGAAATGCATACATATACACAAATATAAAATCATGCATTTTCACTCAATTCAAACAAATGCGCAAAATTGCCAAACGGCCACATTTCATACTTCACGATTCACAGTCTAGGATTCATGCCATACGACTACCCACAACATTTCATATCACACACACACAACTATGCATAATTAGAAAGGTTAATCATACTTGAATCGAAGAATCAACAAGGAAATGAAAACACAAGAAAATAACATCCTGCAACGCTCGCTACTTGTTCGCCTAGCGAACAAGCTCGCGAAGGCAAATAGAAGCCTCTGACTTGATTCGCTACCCCACTCGCCACAGCGAATGCTCGCTACCCCCTTCACTACTAGCGAAGAACACCCAAAATCATTTTGCCCAAGTCTGGGACCATTTGCTATTGGCGCGCCACAACGGATGCCCAGAGAACGCTTGCGACCCGCACGCCTAGCGAACGTGCTAACGAGGGTCTGCGAACTCAGAATCCTCACTGTCTAAAATTCCGAAACTCATCGAAATCCACCCGATTTAAACCCAACTCGTCTCAGTAGCCTTAGCCCAACATTCCTTGACTAAATCCTACCACTCATTCTCATTCTAACCGCTAAAACTCAGGTTCTACTGATTAACTCAAATTCGACCTAAAACGGAAAATGAGCAAAACTCTCCCCAATCTAAAAGCAAACCGATAGAAACATACATAATCATACACATCGAAAGAATAATAAAGTTTCACACCCTTACCCGATTAATCGAAGCTTAGAAGTTTGATTCTTGATGATTCTAGGTTTTCTCCTCTTCCTCCTCTTTTCTCTTCTCTTCTTCTTTCCTTTCTATTTCTTTCTATCTCTTTTCTTTTCTCTTTGTTTCCACTTATACTCTTTCTATTCTATTTTTCTCTAATATCTACTAATTAAGGATTATCTAAAGCACCCTCTAATTAATTCCCAAAACTCTCCGAATAATAAAATAACATAATAAGCACACGTAACATATTAATGTTCAAATTCCACAATTAAAAGAATAATCAATCAAAATAAATTAAAAGATTCCACAAAAATGGGAAATTCAGAATTCGGGCGTTACATTCTACGATAGCACGAGCTTCTTTGAGCGATGACATCGAAACCTCTGGGCCCTTGGCTTCTACAAGAGACTTCCCCTGAATCTGAACTGTTTCGAATGCCTGGCAGAGTGTTTCGTGGATCTCACCATCCACTTCCATGTACTTGAAGGACAAAAAATGGCTAACCATAATGTCCTCTTCACCACATATCGTGACTATCTTCCCCTCCACCCTGTATTTCAGCTTTTGATGCAACATTGAGGTAACTGCCCCGGCAGCATGTATCCAAGGTCGGCCAAGCAAACAACTGTATGCTGGCTGGATATCCATAATACAGAAAGTTGCATCAAAGATCTCTGGCCCTATCTGAATAGGCAGCGTGATTTCTCCAAACACTGATATCTTAGACCCATCAAAAGTCCTCACGACCAAATCACTTAGCGTGCACAATAAACCTTGAATGTCAAACTTCATCAATGCCTTCTTCAGAAGCACATTGAGGGGTGATCCTATATCAACCAAGACATGTGACATCAGATATCCTCTACACTCCAAAGATATATGCAGAGCACAGTTATGGTTCCTCCGAGCAGGAGTCAGATCCAAATCAGTAAAACCGAGGCCATTATCGGCATTCACATGAGCAACTACCCCTTTCAACTGATTGACAGAAATCTCCTGAGGTACATATGTTGCATTCAAGACTTTCAGTAGAGCGTAGTGATGCGCCTCTGAACTCATCAACAATGACAGGATAGAAATCTTCGAAGGAGTCTGATTTAAGTGATCCATAATTTTGTAGTCACTCTTCCGAATTAGTCTCATAAATTCCTCCGCATCCTTTGAAAGATCATCAGTAACAACCTGGGGTTGGTCATTCTCTTCAATCACAGCCTTATGCTTACCCTTGTCATTCTTATCAGCATTAACCTCTGGTGAAGAAAAGACCCTACCACTTCTGGTGATACCTCCGGCACGAACTATGTTCTCAACCGACGAACTTCCGCTTGCAGACTTCGTCCATTCTTGCTTCTGCCCGTTACAGAACACCTATCCCGCATAATTACATGGGATAACTCTAGTTCTCTCGTATGGCATGGGTCCCGGTACAGTAATGGTAACCAGAGCTGGCCTAGCAGGCGCTGAAATATTAATTGTCCGGTATGGAATGGAAATCGTAGCAACTTCGTTTCCGTCATTACTCACTTCATTCTCGACATCTTCTTTTACGGCTTTATCAAATTGCAAACAACCCTCATCAATCATTCTCTGAATACCCTTCTTCAAAAGACCATAACCCTTAGGCTGCGTTTCACACTTTGAGCAGACAGCAGAACAACCAGGAAACACCCCTTTCTTCAACAAACAAGCCTTCACAAAACCCAATGGAGTCCTCAAATCCTCAACATCAATTATCATATTCAACTTCTTCCCTTCAATAATGGCACTGTCTCCGGCCACACCATGAATTTACATCGGGTTTTGAGTCACATTAGGCCCCTCGTTGGTGAAATTGATAGCTTTGGAATCAAGCAAGTCCTGTACTATATGCTTGCAAGTTGTGCAATGTTCAATATCGTGCCCTGGAGCACCCGAATGAAACTTGCAACGAACGTTCGCATCGTACCCAGCAAGTGGCAGGCCAATGAGAGGAGCCAAGGTCCTCTTCTGAACCAGTTGTAACTGCAACAACCGTTGTAACAACTGAGAATACGGCATCGGAGGATTCGCAAATTGTCTATTTGCCCTTCTTTGTCTGGCAACATAATGTTGCGGTGAGAATCGTGATACCAATCTATTGAATTAACTTGAATCTTTAATTCTTAAACTCACAACCGGACTTTAATTTATCCAAAGGAAAGGTCTAAAGAGAGAAAGAACCTTTTGCGTGATGTAACAACAATGCTAAGAGATTCGGGGATCGGGGGTTGGTTATGCATAGGGTAGGTATTTCACATCCTAAACATCTGTAGTACTCTACAGGAACCTTTTGTTTGTTTGCATGCTAAGTTTGGTAAATGTTTGCTAAGGTTTGGGATTGGGTAAAAAGGTGTAGATTAAGACCTAAAGATAGTTTCTAAGTTTGCTTGCAAAGACGTCGCGTCCTCTGCCTACGTATCCTAACTAGGATAGAATCAGAGCAACCGTAGTTCACCTCACTAGGGTTGAAGAATACTTGATTATGATCAAGTTTCGAGGGGAACAAACATTACAATGCTTGTATAGAGTCTAACAAAAACTCTCTAGATCTATGTTATAAAACTCAAAAGGGAAGTAAGTAATCATTACTATGGTTCCTACATAGAGTTTACAAACTCTATCCTAAGCTCTAGTTGAAAAACACTCCTAATAAAGGTGGGTCTTTTAGATTTAAGGCAAAGTCTAATGGCTTATACTGGGGTTCAAGATGACTTCACAAAGCAAAGGGAGCGGGTAATGAACTATCCATGACACAAGGGTCAATGGAGAGACTTTTCCTTTGGAAGTAGAGAGAGAGAGGAGGCAACCTGGATGGGAACTAAAAAGTTCCATCACTTGGGGAATAAATACTTAACAAAGCAATAAACAATTAAGTAAGAAGAATAAGGTTACCACGAAGCAAATATGCATATCACAATAGGCAAGGATTAAATGGATACAAATGGTTACAACCGAGAATCATATATCTTAACAAAGATGAAGGTAACAACCCCAGAAACATATTAACAAATATGAAAACAACAGTTATACAAATAAGTCACAACTTAAAATGATCATGTTATAAATTCAAAAGTAACAACATTTAGGCATTGATGACAATCGAATACGCAAGGACTAATCACAACAGTTAAATTCAAGACATAGGAAGAGAACAACAATTTCATGGTGACAACCAAAGGAAGGTAAACCTAACATGTTAAGAAACACATATGAATCACATATCAAGAAGTCTCACAAGATAAGTCAAGTATGGTATGAAAGAAAATCAATCACGACACAAGGTAACGACCTAAGAATGAACCAACTAGCGAGTAGGAAAAAAGGGCATTGTAAAAACAAGAAATTTGAAATATTATTCCATTAAATGAAAATAGACATAACAATGAGCAATTTTCAAAAAGAACGGATTAAAAATAATGAAAAATGAACAAGTTGTGAATTTTTGAAGTTTCAATGATTTTATGAAAATAAAATAAAAAGAAACAAGCAAATAAAAAAGAAATGGCATGGGAAGGGATTGAACCCACACCCTTGTGTTCACCAACACAACACCTACCCACAGGGGCACAATGCGCGCGCATGCCAGGAAATGGAAAGAATGAAACAAAATAAAACAATGACAATTGAAAATAAAATGCCAAAAGAGTTGATCACCAAGGATCGAACTCAGGTCAGGCATGGCTAAGGGTATAAGGTGCGAAAGTTGTCTACCACTGGGGTGGCTATACATCCATGTATTTAGCCACCCCCATAAATAGAAAAGGTATGCTTCAATGGTTTTCTGGGCAAGGGAAAGGTACAAACAAGGAAAAGCTGAAATGCATTTTGATTCGTAACTTTATCAATACTCCACCAAATCAGGTAAAATTTGAGTCTAACATGCTTGAATTTTTATAAGGATCATGATGGTATCAATGGATTTGTGAAATGGTGCTTCCAATAAAAAACACGAAGGCAAATGCATTTTGTCATTTTGAATTGCATGATGGAAAGCAAAGCATGAATGAAGCAGGTTCAGGTCAAACAATTGTTACACACAAGTTATAAGCAAATTGACTGATGATTCTATTACTCAAAAATGATCAAAAAATAAGCACAACAAAAAATTGGTTTGCTTGTGGCAATCATGGTATTCATGTGGGCAGGCTGCAGATGGAATGTCAAATTCAAGAATGAGCAAAATTCAGTTAACATACACACCACATACAAGCTGTAATTATGCTGACAAGTGATTTCAGGTTCATGACTCAATAAAAATGCTTCAAACAGACCAATTGTATAGTGTGTGCAGCTGTGGTTTTCAAAAAAAGAAGTTTTAACAGCAGGGTGAGGAGGCCAGCTAGTTTAGTCAACAATGAATGGTTTCAAATCATGAAATTAGCACATACACATCTCAAACATGACAATGAATGAGGTCATACTCAAAATTCAAACATAATGCAAACAGGCCAGAAGTTGGTATGTTGGTCGATGCACAAAACTGTCTTGAAACAGAATGATGGTACATCAAGATTTTTTTTCAAGTAATGAGTTGCAAATGCTAAACTAATGACATACACACATCACAAACATGAAAACAGGTGAGATCAAACCTAGAATTTAGGCACATTGCAGTTGAAATAGAAATTGGTATGGTCATGGCATACTTTGGCTTGAAAATGCATATTGAAAGTGAGCCCATGAACCAAGTAGAAATAGATCAAACAACTAATGCACACACATTATAAACATGGAAATGAAAGAGATCATATTTAAATTTCAAGCATATTTCCAACAGAAAAGAATTTGACAGGTTAATGCTTATACAAAAACTGTTTTGAAACAGCACTATGGTACAGCAGGGCATTTGGCAAGTGATGAGTTCTATGCTAAAATAAAGACACACACATACCACAGATATGCAGACAGATGAGATCATGCCTCAAAACCAATTCAAAACAAAACCAAACAGAATATGGCATATTGAAGCTCATGAAATACAGAAACCAACTCATTCAGGCAGCAGGCAAGTTTATGGCAGTGGGGATAATTGGGCATCACATATAAGTTTAAAACAAGTAGAACAATGATTCTAGGCACATAGATCAAGTAAAAACAAGCTGGAGCAGAAAATGGTATGTTGTTGGTATCATGAGGTTAAAAAACACAAGTGGAGAGTGAAAAGTTGTTTTGAAGAAGCAAGGGTAGTTTGATCATACAAGTACAACATACAACCTCAAAACATGTTAAATGATTTTTCCATACTCAAAGATCATACACAGGCTGCACAAAATAAAAACTGGTGTGTTGGTTCAAATATTTGACAGCAAAAACAAACAACCTCACAGCAGGCCCTATAGCTAAGTCTTAAGTTTCTCATCATTTCAACAAGCTCAACTAGGCAAACAAGATCATATAAACACAAACCAATAGTTTAAAACACTTGAGACACAACATGGCAAGCATAAGCAGTTTAACACAAAACTCGTGATAATGGTATATCAAATGTAGCATCTATCATAACAAACCAACCTAGATTCAAACATCACCCAGGGGCAAGGGAAGCATCATGAAACAACTAATATGTTATCCAAATATCACCAATAAACCAGGGCTGCTAGATTGTATTAAGCATAACAACATTACCATGTTTGGATCACTAAGTGTGCTCTTGTGGACAAATTTCTCAAATCATGTTGTAAGCCACATATAAAGTTTATCATCAACAGAAAATCATCAATACATCACACATGAGCAACATACTTTACCAAAAGCAAAATCACAGCCATAAAACTCAAGTTCTTGACAAAGAACCAATATAGGACAGCATGACTATATTTTCACAACAAGCACTTCAAAATTGCAAAACATGACAATGTATGAATAATGGAGGAGTTGAGCACTACATACCTCTTGTAGACCTTCTTGAACAAGCTAAAAAGCTAAGAAACCCAGGGATCTTCTTCTTTGGCAAAGATTTGGAGCTTTCTTCCTCTTGAAGCAACAAACTATCTTTCAAGACAATTTGAGTTGTGAACCTCCCAGCTAGTTTTTGGGACTTTGGACATTTGAGATATGATATATATGAGGTGTTGGGAGTGTTGAGGTGGTAGGAAAGGCCTTAAGTAAAGACTTGGCTTCCAAAGTGCATGAAAGTCAACATACAAAGGTATGAAGGTTGACTTTTAGATTGATGAGTTTTTTGATAAAAATAATGATGGGAATAGTTTCAAATGGCCATTTTAAGGGTGTATAGATGGTCTTTGAAGTGTTTTGATGTTTGGAAAAAGAACTAGCATGAAAAGTGAAAAGTGGTGTTTTTGGTGATTTTGTAAACTTAAGCAATTTCAAGCAAGGAAAGGAATGAGATAGCTATGAGTTTCTTGTGTGTTCTTAATAGCTCTGGTGTGGTTTTTAACATAGAGAGAGGTCTTTATTTATAGGGAAAATGGAGGTGAGGGCAGCCTTGGCTTTCCCACATTTTTGGAGGGAGATTGTGAAATTTTGACTGAATCTTGCCAAGATCATTGTGGCAGCTCTACATATCAGCGCCATGGGCAAATGCTGAGCAAAAATCAAGTGAGATGGGAGAGATAAGATGACTGAAGTGAGGCTAGGAGAGTAGGGGACTGCAGCTGCCCAATCTCTTTGAAAAAGTTTCTCTTTCATGGCTTTTAATGATTATTTTAATGGCCACTTGCTCCAAGTTGCAACAACCCATCAATTCCTCATTTCTTCTGGTTTTTGCATCATTTAAGCCTCATAATATCATAATAGAACATGATACAATGGCTGAGGGTAGCCCAAGTTGAGAAATTTTGAATTTTGAAAAGTGTTGAAGTGGTGACTTCAAGTGTGGCAGCCCCAACTTCCATGACCCATAACTTTCTGCTCACAAATGTTATTGAGGAGTTCTACCATAATTTTGAAAGCCCTCAAGTAGCTCTACAACTTTCATGTTTTGGAGATTTTCAAATTCTAGATGGAACTAGGTTGAAAAACCCTTCCAAGTTACTGGAAAAAAAATCACTTAAAATGCCAAATAACTTAGAAAAATTCTAAGTTATTTCCCTTCTTTAAATGAATTTTGTCATAACTCCAAATCTACGCATTTTTTTATCATGGACCACTTTGAGACTTTTTTAGGACTTGTTAAGAGATTTCCAATGAGTTTTGAACCACTTCATTTGGATGTGTGGTTGAGGAGTTATGGTCTTGCCCCTTTGGAAACCCTAATTCCCAATTTTTGCAATTACTTCCTAACCCTTGATCCAATGGTCATCAAATTTTATGGGAAGGTGTAATATGACATAAGGAACATTTTTTATTCACATCTTGAAGTCAAATTCCTTATGGTTGAAGAGTTGACTTTTCGGTCAACCGTACGATCAATCGGTGACTACCGAGTCGACTGTTGATGATCTGGATATTCTGAGAACTTGAAACTTCTTGAGTAGACTTTACCAAGCCATAGGAACTTAATGGACCATGATCCCACCATTGAAACACTTTTTAAATCAAAAGTCAAACTACAGTTGACTTTTCCTGATCGAAAATCCTAATCGGGTATCTTGAATTGCACTGTTCTCAATTCTTGGTGACCACCTCATATTGAACTCATACTTGACCCAATGTAGTATTCTTGATCTTGTTTATAGTTGAATCAATCCAAAACATTGATTGGTCAACCATCAAAGCCTCGATTTTGACGGTACGGAACCCTGATTTATCTGCATCTTGACAAAGATAAACTTGAAATGGGTTAAGGTTAGTTAATTAAATGAATATGATCCTAAAATGATGATGAGGATCTAAGGGTTCAAAATTTGGGGTGCAGCAGATGCCCCTATTTAAATATCTTCACTAGATGGCAATGAGAGATGACAATCCTCATAGAATCATAGTGAAAGGTATTTAAATATAGCAAACCATAAATTTTGTCCCTTAGATCCGATGGTATGCAAAGGACAAGTGCGAAATGCAATGAGATCGAAATGGTGTTTTATGATGCTTGAATGCAAGACAAATGCAGACACACTAGCAAATATAAAAGAACGGCGATACGACGAGTAACCACTCACGGGGACCCAACACACTGGGGAAAGATTCAAGGCCAAATAAGCAAGATAATTCAAACATGACTAAAGATGTTGTTCAAGGGAATCTTTCACACAGGGGATGCAAATTCTACCAGGGAAGACACATCTTCACTAGGGAAAGGAGACAAAAACCTCACTGGGGATAACCAGATGAGAAAGCCCACCGGAGAAAAAGACAATTCTTCACTGGGGAAACGAAAGAAAAGAAACGCAAACCTCACTAGGGAAGAAACCCACTGGGGAACAATTCCAGTGGGGAAGCAAATCTTCACCGGGGAAAAGACGGACTGGAGACACGAACCTTGTTGGGGATAACCAGACGAGAAATTTCATGTAACAAAGAGTTCAAACGGGATCTTCAGGAAAAGGTTAGAAACAAGACCGGACGCGCCGGGGAGGCTAGTATCCACTAGTTCTCCGAGACTCGACTGGGAAAGCAAAAGCTCCAAATGGGGAAACCGGTGACGACCAGAACAACAAATAGTTTCAACCAGTGTTAGTTTCGTATAGACTTACTGGGGAGGATGGTGACGACCAAATCAAATTTCGGTTCCCAAAAAGTGCTAAATACCACTACACCTCCTGGGGATATGGTGACGACCAAATCAAAGTTCCAATTACAATTGGGAATTCCAATCAATATTGATAAAACACAGGACTTTCGCTAGGGGATTGGTAACAACCGACTAATAACGATTAGTTTTCAAGCAATGCCAGTAACTATTGGACTTAGCGGGGACTGGTGATGACCAAATCGGGGAATACCAATAACAATTGATAATGGATAATGCTAGTAACCACTATATTTAAGTGGAGAAATTGGTAACGACCGAGTCCAAAGGGACCAATGACTATTGGATTTTCAAAGAGTTTGGTAACAACCAGACCAAAGTGATGATAACAATCTGATTTAAGCGATGCCAATAACTATTGGACTTAGGCCAATTGGTGACGACCAAATCAGGTATAACAATAACAACTGGTTCTGGATAATGCTAGTAAACCCTAAATTTTCCAACGATGCTAGTGACCACTAGACTTAGAAAGATTGGTAATAACCGAATCAAAAGGTACCAATAACAATTGGATTTGAAGGCAGTGCCAATAATTATTGGACTTTTTAGGGAAATTTGGTAACAACCAACTCAAGTACCAATGACCATTGGTTTTAAAAGGCAATACTAGTGACCACTATATTTTAGCAAAGATTGGTAATAACCGAATCAAAAGGATTACAATGACAATTGGTTGGCTTTATAGCAGAAATAGTGACGACTGGGTTCGAAAAATTGCTGGTGACGACCAAATCGAGACACCAAACATAATTGGTTCTGAACAAATGCTAGTGACTACTAGTCTTTCAAAGATTATTGGTGACGACCAAATCAAGGATAAATATTGGTAACAACCGTCCATTTGTGTAAATCGGATACTGCTAGTCACCACTAGCTTCCGAGAGAAGGTAAGTAATCCCAGGATTTCTAATAACTTTGAGGTGTCAACCTTGAAGTGAAATTTGTTGTAACGGATCATAGATAGAGGTAAAGACCAAAGGATCTCAAAGCAACATCCAGACAAACAGAGACCGAAACCAAATGCAACCAAATGCGTATGCTGATATGATGTTGTATGTAAAATGCATACCAACCCGCAGGAAAAAAAGCAAAACAAGGAAAACACATAGGGAACTCGTCACTATGAGTCTCAATTGCTTCAAGTTAGGCGACACTTTCTTTTGGTGTAGATAACAATCTTCCCAGATAGAATCTTCATAATCTTGTAGAGGAGAAGTCTTGGCTTAAGAGCAGGAATTGTTGTCGGACGCTTCTAGTTTAGTCAAAGTTGACAGCAACCTTTCACGACTTTGAGAACTGCATAGCATTATCAGATTACCTCTAGAGCTCTTCAATCGTTTTGTCAAATTGTGTTTTCTTTTTAAAACAAAATTTAAGTTTTTCAAAACACTTTGCTTTCGAGAAAATCCTAATTAACAAATAAGTGAAATTGCATAACAAAATAGAAGATCATAACAATGGTTGGCCAAAATCTGATTTCATTGATAGACAAGAACTTTACAAAGGGCAAAGCCTTGGAAAATTTATACATTTGGAAAAAATGGCAAACAGAAAGGGTTACAGAATCCCATAATAATCCGGTTCTCCTAACTATCAGTTCATTTGTTTCGCTGCTTCTGACGAGAGTGACAAATGTTGATCTTTCTTCTAACACCTTGCACAAGCCTTTGCCCTAGCGTTTGTCAGCTTTCAATCTTTAGACTCCTGCCTTGCTGAACCACTGGAATCTCCTTTCTAGTTTTCTGCCTTTAGCCATAGTACTTTCTCACTGCATCTGAGTTGATGGGATACTTGAGTTGTTCGCCATCCATGGTCTCAAGAATTAGAGATCCTCCGAAGAAGACAGTTTTTACAATGAAGGGGCCATCGTAGTTGGGCATCCACTTTCCGCGCATATCCTTTTGAGTTGGTAGGATTTTTCTAAGCACAAGCTCTCCTTCCCTATATTCTTTGGGACGGACTTTCTTATTGAACGCTCTTATCATTCTTTGTTGATAGATCTGACTATGACACATGGCCGTCATTCTTTTCTCGTCAATAAGATTCAATGAGTCGAACCTTTTTTTTATCCATTCGTCTTCCTCAAGCTTCGCTTCCATCAAGATCTTTAAAGAAGGTATCTTGACTTCGATGGGTAGCACAGCGTCCATCCCATATACCAAGGAAAAGGGAGTTACCCTTGTTGAAGTTCGCACTGATGTTCGGTATCCATGTAGAGCAAATGGTAACATCGCGTGCCAATCCTTGTATGTTATGACCATCTTTTGTACTATTTTCTTGATATTTTTGTTTGCAGCTTCAACTTCGCCATTCATCTTGGGTCTGTAAGGAGACGAATTGTGATGCTTGATCTTGAAATCTCACAGAGTTCCTTCATCGTTTTGTTGTTTAGATTCGACCCATTTTCAGTAATGATCTGGTTATGAATACCGTATCGACATATGATTTCCTTTTTGATGAAGCGAGCAACAACTTGCTTTGTCACGTTCGCATACGACGTTGTTTCCACCCATTTGGTGAAGTAATCAATTGCAACAAGGATGAAGCGATGGCCGTTGGAAGCTTTTGGCTCTATTGCCCCAATCATGTCTATGCCCCACATTGCAAAGGGCCATGGTGATGTCATCACATTAAGAGGATGCGGAGGGACATGTACTTTGTCAGCATAGACTTGATATTTATGGCATTTCTGAGCGAAAAGTATGCAGTCCGTCTCCAGAGTTAACCAAAAGTAGCCTGCCCTTAAGATTTTCTTAGCCATAGCGTGGCCATTGGTATGGGTGTCGAATGTTCCCTCGTGTACTTCAGTCATTATAAGATTTTCCTCTTTTTCATTGACACATCGAAGTAAAACCATGTTGTGGTTTCTTTTGTACAAGGTATCATTGTTGATGAAGAATTTAGTCGATAATCTTCGTATGGCTGTTTTGTTAATTCTGGATGCGTCAGCTGGATATTCTTGATTTTTAAGAAAGTTTTTGATGTCGTGGAACCATAGTTTCTCATCAGTTTCTTCATCTATTGTCATAACATATGTAGGTACTGTCCTTCTTTCGATGCGAATCAGAGGCGCCTCGTTGACAAACTGGACCTTCCACATTGATGCCATCATGGCTAATGCATCAGCGATGTGATTTTCCGCCCTTGGTACATGCTTGAAGGTAATTTCATCAAAATATTCAGCCATCTCTAGGATATCAATTTTGTAAGGGATCAACTTTTCATCCCTGGTTTCCCATTCTCCTTTGAGTTGGTAGATCACCAAAGTAGAATCACCGATTACTTCCAAGATTTTGATGCGAAGATCAATAACAGCTTCCAATCCTAAGATGTAGGCTTCATACTCGGCTATGTTGTTCGTACACGAGAAACAAAGTCGGGCTGTGACAGCAGTATACCCTCCGGTTGGATTTTTCAGAACAGTTCCAACACCATGTCCGTTCTTGTTTGACGCTCCATAGAACATCATTTCCCAATGAGACCCAGGCTCGGGACCTTCTTCCGGACCAGGCTCTGGTTTTGTGCGCTGAATATACATCACATCCTCATCAGGGAACTCAAACTTGAGTGGTTGATAATCTTCCATGGGATGCTCTGCGAGGTGTTCTGACAAGACACTTCCCTTGATAGACTTTTGAGCAACACACTGAATATCGTACTCTGATAAGAGCATATGCCATCTGGCCAATCTTCCTGTTTGAGCCGGCTTTTCAAATATGTACTTGATGGGATCCATCTTAGAAATCAGCATTGTGGTATGCCAAATCATATACTGTCTCAGACGCTTGGTGGCCCATGCTAAGGCACAACATGCTTTTTCCAGGGGAGAGTAACGACTCTCACAATCGGTGAACTTCTTGCTCATATAGTAGATTGCGTGCTCTTTCATTCCCGACTCATCAGTCTGGCCCAAGACACAGCCCATTGAATCTTCTAGTACTGTCATATACATGAACAAAGGTCTTCCGGATATAGGAGGAATCAACACCGGAGGTTCTTGTAAATACTTCTTGATTTTCTCAAATGCGGCCTGGCAGTTTTCGTTGCACACCACCGTCTGATCTTTTCGTAACAACTTGAAGATCAGCGTGCAAGTAGGAGTTAGATTGGAGATGAATCTGGAGATGTAATTCAACCGTCTGAGGAAACCTCTGACTTGTTTCTTTGTTTTAGGAGCAGGCATCTCTTAAATTGCTTTAACTTTATCGGGGTCTACTTCAATTCCTCGTTGACTAACGATGAAGCCTAGTAATTTTCCCGAGCGAACTCCGAAGGTTCATTTTGCTGGATTTAATCTTAGTTGATACTTTCGGAGTCTCTCAAATAGCTTCAACAGATGATCCAAGTGGTCTTCTTTACTTTGGGATTTTGCGATCATGTCATCCACATATACTTTAATTTCTTTGTGCATCATATCGTGGAAGAGTGTGACCATAGCCCTCTGATACGTTGCCCCGACATTCTTCAAACCGAAAGGCATGACCTTATAACAATAGGTGCCCTAGGGTGTGATGAAGGTTGTCTTCTCCATGTCGGCTGGATCCATTTTTATCTGATTATAACTAGAGAATCCGTCCATGAATGAAAATATTGCGAAGCTAGCTGTATTATCCATCAAAGTGTCGATATGTGGTAGAGGGAAATCGTCCTTTGGACTTGCTTTGTTTAAATCCCTGTAATCGACACACATTCTGACCTTGCCATCCTTCTTTGGGACTGGTACGATGTTTGCCACCCATTCTGGATATTTGGATACCGCTAAAAAGCCTGCATCAATTTGTTTCTTGACTTCGTCTCGAATTTTAAGAGCCATGTCTGGTCTTGATCGGCGAAGTTTTTGCTTGATCGGAGGACACTCTGGCTTCAGGGGGAGCTTGTGCATAACAATGTCAGTATCCAACCCTGGCATGTCTTGGTAAGACTAAGCAAATATGTCAACATAATCTCTGAGGAGTGCTATCAGCCTGCTTTTGATTTTGGGCCCCAATGATGCCCCAATCTTGACTTCTCTTTTTTCCTCTTTGGATCCTAAGTTGATAACCTTAGTCCTCTATTTGTACGGCTGGAGATACACATCTTCATACTTAGTCATCCTCTTCAACTATTCTGGGACTTCTAATTCTTCATCATTCTCTTCTTCAGCTTGAAAGACAGATGAACCACTAGTAGAAGGAACCGAAGGATCATAGGATTCTGTGGTGGATGGAGGTATTCTTCATGTTTTATTTTTGGGAACAATTAGACACACACACACAGACATGCAGATAAAGGGTTTTTTTTTTCAAAAAAGATTGCCATTTTTACTTTTAACAAAAAGAGTGAAAATGATGCGCAAAAAATAAACAAGAGTTTTAACAAAAACACTCTTTTATTTTCATAAAATCATTGAAACTTCAAAAATTCACAACTTGTTCATTTTTCATTATTTTTAATCCGTTCTTTTTGCAAAGTTGCTCCTCCCCGAGTTATCAGATGATCTAGATTGCCATCCTCATCCTCAACAATGATAGCTTTGATTTGTATTCCGCCACTGGTAAATATTTATTTCAAAGACTTCTTCCTCATGGTGCTTTCCTCCGGCTCGCCTTCTAGAGTTGGTTTGTAACCCAACCCTTGTCGATCGTTCTTGGCCCGAGCATTGACTTTAATGATCTCCCCCCATCCCAATGGGACTCCATCTTTTAGCACCGCCTTGATACTCTGAACAGAGGTGAAGGATGGACCGCGAATTATGTCAGATTCGTCGACTAGACCGGCGACGGCTATTTCTAGCGCTTGAAAGGATGTCTCAAGGGAATCTTCGTTAGCCTCGATGTATCAAAATGAGGATAAGTTGCTCACCATTAAATCCTCTTCTCCATGAACAATGACCAATTGGTCATCCACAACAAACTTCATCTTCTGATGGAGAGTAGAAGTAACAACGCCAACTACGTGGATCCATGGCCTTCCCAGTAAACAACTGTAGACCGGATTGATATCCATCACCTGAAAGGTGACTTCAAAGGTTTGCGGTCCTATTATGATAGGAAGATCAATCTCCCCTAACACAGCTCTTCTAGACCCATCAAATGCCCTAACTATGAGAGATGTTGGCCTCATGTTAGCACCTTGGTAAGCCAGCTTGGCTAGTGTCCTCTTCGGCATCACGTTGAGCGCGAATCCTGTGTCAACAAGAACCCTGGACAATGTATGTCCTTCGCATTTGATCGACACATGTAGAGCATGATTGTGCTTGCATTTCTCAGCCTGTCATACCCCAAATTTGTCCTACCTATTTAGTCATTTGTGCAACATTCATCCACTGACCATAATTTAAAAATTCAAAAAAAGATACCACAGGGTTGAGACTATTCGAATCAAATTCCATGTGAGGTCCAAATGCCTTTCTGATATAAGTAAAATTGGTTTGACAGATAAATTTCAAGGGTCAAGGCCATGATACACTTGATAATTGAGATGGGCTCTTAATAAGGATTACTTCGAGGGTGATATTAATTCAAGCACTCAAATTGCTTTAGAAAAGCTCACAAAAAAATTCAAATTGGTTTTTTAGGGTTGGCACACATTGTTCGGTAGTATCACGAAGAGGGGCTAATGTATATACAAGCGTGATGAACCAACTTCATTGTATTCATTATGCTAATCATGTTAAAGTGTTATTTCTAAGTTCAAAGCCATACAGTGAGGACCAATGAGGATGAGTTGTGACAATTAATTGTGAAAATTTAATCTCCAATTATCCAGATGGTCCCAACTTGATGTCAAGCGGCCGTGTTCTAATTCATGTCCCAAATTAAATTCCAGGTGTGGATTTCAATATGTACTAAATAAAATATATGGTACATCATTTTCAAATACTCATGCAAGCCATGATACAGGATGTAAATTGGTCATGTATTAAGTATTTCATCAGGAAAATACATGGTACATCATGGGCATCCACAAAGAAATGAAACACAAACACTAGGAAAGGGCTTTGATGGTAAAGCTACAAGTCATAGGTCCAAAGAAATTCATGAGATATATACCATTAAGGGGCCACAATCATTGATCTTGAGTTCCCAAAATATAACAAGAGTACAAGGTTACAAGACTTCATGATTTTTGAGCCTATTCTATTCTGGCCTGCGCCCCAATGCCGCAGACGGTGTGCACGTGATGCTCGTCAAAACTCAGGCCTAACAAGAATTCAAGACATGGCCGAACCGTTTTTTCGTGACTGTCACAGAAGGCTTCAAGCACTCTTCCATTCATACCAAAGTGTGTGGTTCTGTAAGATAAGAGAAAAGCTCATGTTACTGCAGACTCTAAAGTAAACACAGCATACACCGCAAATTGCAAGCAAAGTCGGCGTCATGTAAAATCTGTGGAATAATTGAAAAAAAGGGACATACATAAGCTATGTAGCACCTTACCATCGCACCATCCTCGTTTTGTTTACAAGCCTGAACCCGTACCGTTCCATAAACCGTTTCCGCGAGTCCTACCATAATTCACGAACGAAACCTGCACACAGAGACAACCAACAAATTTTTTCAGCATAATTTCGTTTCCCACAAAACCGTATGAAATGCGTCTTTACACTATGCAACAAAACAGGGCAGCATGATTTCATATAAAATCCATGGGCAGCATGTCAAAACCACATTGAGCATGTTACTTTGAGATGGAAAATTGAGAAATATACAAAGAGCACTAGGTTTGCACTTATCTATAATCATGTAAACAGGATTATCCCAACATTGCAATCGAGGTGCACTCAGTTTCAGTTTGCTCCTCTTGATGTCGTACATGTCTCTGAAAGACTGAAACATGTTATTAATGCTAAAAATCTTGATGTTCAAGACAGTGATATGTCTGCTCTTGTTCGACTTAATAATGGTGACATGAGAAAGGCGTTGAATATTCTTCAGTTAATACACATGGCCTCTCAGCAGATAACAGAAGAAGTTGTTTACCTTTGCACTGGAAATCCATATGCCCAAACTAATAAACCTGCATACAATATTAAGTATCATGCCTAACATTGCCTTTTGTTTTTCTCTCATTCACACTTCGTATCAAGCTTTCCAAAAGCAGATAATATTGTCGTCATTAACATTTCCCTGTCAAGAAGAAGACCGTAAACTGTATAAGAGATGATGAGCAGCAGGGATGTGTAGGTAAATAAGTTAGAATAGAAGCATTCATTCTTGCACAAGGCAAATAACTCAAATATCATGAAAAAAGAAACTCTCAAATCATAACTTACAATAATGACTCGTAGCAGTTGAAGTAAAACATGGCGGTAGCTACGAGTATGGTGCTCACACCTTGCCTCATAATACAAACGCGAAGTTTTGCGTAGCTACCGCATAAAACAACGAGCAGCAACAAGCTTCTAAGCGATGTCATGCACAACCGGCTTTCTTTCGAATACTGTAGCATATGCGCCGTAACCCCGACTTGAATTCGTGACGTAGCAAAATATCGCTCATGAACTCCTTGCAGTAGTTACCTATCAAACATGAGAAAATTAATGAAAAAAAGACTACAAGACAGTCCAAAGAAAGCAGTATGACATGCTGTAAAAAACTGCTACACTCTGTAAAACAAGAAAATACAAGCAGAATCTCATAGCCACATTTACAAAAATTACCACACTGTAAAATAAGGTACAACTGCTACACTCTGCACAACCAGACAAACTCTGCACAACCATACCACTCAACCTGCATAAAAAACCAATTCAGTACAAAAGGAGAGACATAATTTTACACAAGATGAGATAATGTTCAAACAAAGCCTATGCTGCTACAACCTGTTGCCACACTCCAAAGTGGTATAGAATCAGCAACAAGACAAATCCTGCAGAATTGGTACAACCCTGCTGCCACTCCAGAATCATGCTCTGCACAACCATACCACTCAACCTGCAAAAACACAAACGTAGCAGTAAACAGCTCACCACAGTAATTCAAAAAAACACAGCCAAAGCATAAAACCATAAGTACACACCATTTCATGATTCTTGAGAGCCACGATTCGTGAATCCCCAACATCCCAACGTGCTTCTAAACGACAAAACACAACAACCTTTCTTTTGAGCCCAGGATTTGTACTACCAAATTTGGTTCCCAACTCACCATTCAGAAATCGTGTCCTTTTCTACCCTCAATCCTCCATATATTCTCTACATATGAAAACATGTGGGAAGGCTCCGAAGAAACGCTAGCCACACTATTCCATTAATCCCCAGACCATCATCTCCTTCAACATCTTCACCTCCAATAAACCCACGCCTCCAAAGTTATTTCTCTTAACTCAAATCTTCTTTCCACCAAACGAAAATCAATACTCACCTCCATGGAAAACCATAATCTCACCACCAACCCGCAGAAACACTAAATCCCATCTCTCTTCGTTTTTCTTCAACATCAAAGATCATAAGACTTCTTTCAAACCCATTCATCATCTTCACTCACAATAACATTACAACCCCAAAACCTCACTCTTCTTCTTCCACCTTCAAATTTCCTCTAACTTTATTCAAAACTCACAAACCCTTATTACATCCCTCCTTCAACCGATTCCATTTTTCTGAAATACAAACCTTCAATCCATTTCATCTTCGAACAACCTTCAACCCGTATTCCTTTTTTCCGAAACCCTTTCCACCCTTTCCACCCTAATCCGCCGCCGCCCTTCAAACAAACCCTAATTCCCTAAATAACCTTCAACCCATCGAACCAAACAGAATCAGAAGAGAGAATAGGATGGAAATAGAATGACCTGATGTGAGCTGAGATAAATCGCGGACGGAAAAGTTGAATCGTGAAGTTAACGAACATAAAGAAAAGATTGAACTAGATTGTGCAAAAAAGAAGGGGTATATTGATGAACTTCTAAAATCTTCGTCTTTTCACGCGTAAACTGTTGGCGTTTGCTAGGTTTTGACTTTTATTTAAGTTGTCTTTTGCTCAGGGGTTTGGACGGAGTCGGCTCGGGCTCACGATGATGTCTTGAAATCATACCCCCTTTTATTTTGTGTGTTTTTTTTCTAAAGAAGGTTGAATGGGCCTCAGGGCCCATGATGATACCTTCATTTCCATTCAACCTCACATCACAGTTCACACCCCCCTTTATCTTTTGAACTTCTTTTAAAGGTTTTTAATATAAGGTTTTTATAAATATTTTTTAGAAATAATTTTGTTAACTTATGTTAAGATCTCATTTATTTTATGTACATATTTATTTTGTTAAGATTTTAAATTAATATTGGATATACTTTCGAGTATATTTTCATTTTTATTCCTTTTATCACTTTTAGGGTCGATGACGAAACTTCCACCGTTTAACCGTCACATTAGTGGCGTGAAACAAAGGATCCGAGACCACCTTTGTTCTTTCGATTTTATTTCGGTAAAACTAACATTAAATTTAATTTCTGTCAAATATTATTCATAGTATTTCATATTATCATATATATTCATATTATTTATTACCATATCTCATTATTCATATCTCACTCACCCATATTTGAAAACACTTAAAAAATTATCGAAACCGCTAAAAAACCAAATTGGTGGACTGTTGGATCTTTGGTCATTTGCAGGTATCCTAATATCAAGTTTGTGCCCGACTTTGCTCAAGGCGTAGTTTAGGACACAATGCACACACACGGCTTTCTCTTGGGCTACCTTACAATGAGACCCCTTTATTTCGTGCAATCCCGTGTAACTTACATGTATCCCTCTCCCATTCCGATGTATGTTTCGCATTTCTTTGATTATTAGTTTATCTCCTAGGAGCACCCATGGGGACTAGAGCGGGTCAAACTATTTTCAAACTAATTCTCGATTCATCGTCGAGCCATTTTCAAACCCTTGTAAGTCGAGTGCTCATACGCATTCGCCATCAACCTATTACAACTCGACCCTTGATGCGTAAGTCAAGTCGGTCTCTTTTTTTTCAAACAATTTCATTTTCAGCACGTTTTGCATGCGATAATGAGTCAAACCCTTGATCCAACGTCAAGAGGATTTTTGAAACAAACTATCAATCAACTAACAACTATTCAATCCTTTTCAAGGTGTAAAGAGTGGGTTCAAGTCTTTGAGCTTGCTTTCTGTTGTTTATACGCGAATTATCTTATTTGTGTGTGAGCAATTGACACCTCTAAATAATATTAACAAACTCGACAACATTCAACCACCTTTCAATTACTCATCCTTTCACTCACCTTTCAAACAACTTCTTTTACGATGAAAAAGAGAGTGTCCCAAGTCTTTGGTTCGCTCTCCCGACTACTTGGATCCGAGAAGCCTTTCTCAAGCTTCAAGTAGTCGTCATCCGACCAATCTCATCCTCTTATACACCATTTCAAATTCAAACAACCCTCTTTTGCGATGGAAGAGAAAGTGTTCCAAGTCTTTGGTTCGCTTTCCCGATTACTTGGGGTCTGTGAAGTCTTTCTTAAGCTTCAAGTGATCGTCATCATTTCAACTTCACCCTTTCAAACACAACCTTATCTTCAAGATGAAAAAGAGAGAGTTCCAAATCTTTGGTTCACTCTCCTGATTACTTGGGTCTGAGAAGTCTTTCTTAAAATTCAAGTAACCATCATCCGTACCCACTTCAAATCCAATTCAAACCCGTTTCTTTCCTGGTCGTAACCATTAACTATGGACGCTCTGATTCTTCATTCACTCTTGAATGTAAGATACGTAGGCACAAGATTGCGATGATCTTGGCGAGCACAATCCCCTCCATCTTCCATTTCCCCCATCTTACCCGTAGTCGAACTACGACGCTCTGATTTCTCATTCTCGTCCGAATGAGCATACGTAGGCACAAGGGCCCCAATCCTTGGCGAGCACCCTATCCTCTAAACATCCCCTTTCCCCTAGTGTTTTTATTCTTTTATAGTATCCTTTAGCCTTTAGTAGCGAAAAGAGAAGAATTAAGTTTAGCTAACATCCATTAACTCGAATTAAGAGGTTCCCGTCGAGTACGACGGACGTGAGGGGTGCTAATACCTTCCCCTCGCGTAACCGACTCCCGAACCCAGGAATATGGTTGCAACGACCGTGTTCCTTCCGCGTTTATGAGGTTTTCTCGATATTTTCCTCTCCCGTTTATGCGGGAAAAATAAAGTTCGGTGGCGACTCTGTCGAACCGCGTTTCCGCGCCTTTTGCGCGAGGGTCGTATTTTCGAATGATTTTTCGAGGTGCGACACAGCCGTCAGATCATTGTCATTAAAGCTTAGCGTGTTGCAGGTCGTGATGTTTGCCACAATGGAGTCGAATTGCCCCACTGTAATATCTTTGGTAACATGAGCTTGTGTTAAGGTTTTGAGCAAAGCCTGGCGATGCGCCGGAGAGATTAAAAGTAGTGACATGACTGATATCTTAGATGGCGTCTGATTCAGTTGGTCGACCACCCGGTATTCACTTTGTCGGATAATTCTCATAAACTCTTCTTCATCATTTTTGAGGCTTTCTTTTCCTTTGACCAAAGGCTCCTTAGTGATGACTACCTCTGGAATGGGTTTCTGAGAAACAGCAGCTTTTGGAACAGAAATTGCTGGCGGAGGAGCCACATTGTTTGTCCGTGGTTGGTATATGCGGCCACTCCGAGTCATCTTGCTCCCACCGGCAATATTAGCTACGTTTGCTAGCTTCCTTTCTTTGAAGATTCCTTTGCACCAAGAATTATCCTGCTTTGGTGTTACATCCCTTGGGTGAGGTTTGGATCCTCCTCTTGGTTCAAACCTGGCTTGCCCTCTCCCAAATTTCGAACACTGGCCGGACATTTTTGTAGTGGTTGTTGTTATTTCTGAAAACAACCTTTTTGTTGGGCTCTTCAAGCATGTTAAACACGGGTTCAATGACTACCACATCTTCCCCTTTCTTCCTGCGAGAAATCTCTATCATCCCTTGTTCGATCATTGCTCGAATGTCTTTTTTCACAATGTCACAACCTTCTAGGTTCAGCATTGTCGCTACTGCGAAAATCGGCGCCGGCTGAACAGAAGAGTCGCCACCGCGCGTTATTTATCCCACGGGAGGGAAAGGAAACGCTCAGAGTAAACCTCGCAAAGACGGGAAAGGTATGGTCGTCGCAACCAAAACCTGGATTCGGGAGTCGGTTACGCAAGGGGAAGGTATTAGCACCCCTCACGTCCGTCGTACTCGACGGGATCCACGCTTGTTTTCGGGTATGGATTGTTATTCTATCTACTCTACAGGTCTGGGGTTAAAAGAAAAGAAAATGAAAAATAAAAAATGACTCGGCAAAGTATCGCACTTTATGCCTACGTATTCCCGTCTGGAACGAGAAATCAGAGTCAACGTAGTTCGCCTACCTACGGGAAAGGAGGGGAAGGTTGCTCGCTAGGATATCGCATCCTATGCCTACGTACTTCCACACAGTATGGAAGATCAGAGCAAACGTAGTTCGGGCCACGTACGACACAAGTCTGTCTTGGTTGATTTTATTCCTTCTGAGAAAGGTTTTTCTGATTAACAGTCCCGGCGGACAAAAATGACGTTTTGATGAGTTCACATTCTTTTACGAAAGAAGTGTCTTTTATTGTGTTTGAAATCTTTATGTGTTTTTCTGTTTGTTTGGAGAAAGAAGAGACAGAACTCTAACCTACGGTTGCGAAGGGAAACGAACTAACCTAATGTTATCATGCATGGGTTAAGACCTAGTGTCTATCATGCTCCTCTCTTGCACAGAGAGAAACAGAGATCCTAAGGGATAGGCAGAAACAGAAACAATATCAGATATATACAGTAAAACAGTAAAATGCATGGATGCAACAGTACAAGCGAGGCAAGGGAGTCCCACTCAACCTCGAACCTAGAAAACAATAGGCGAAAGTGAACAGACTTCACTTTCAACCCAACAGGGTAAACAACAAACAATACAGTCAGGAAAACCAGGCAATACATCAAGAAATGAAATACAGCAATAAAAAAACAACATCAGCAGTCCTGGATCAACATCTGACTCCAAGTAATCTCCAATCAGCTACAGACTTCAACAAGCATCAATCTCCATCTTCATGGCCTTCAGGCAAGGGCTTTGATCATCTGTCTTCTATCTGCAATGGCTTTTCTTCAAGTTCAAACCTCCAGGATGAGAGATTAGTCACAAGAGTGAAGTGAATGAATGTTAGACAGTTAATTACCTACCAAGGGTGGTTCATCAACTGTTAACATTAAACAGAAAGTTTCCTCTCAAAAGTTCTATCTTTCAAATATATTCACTGATCCTTCCAAAGGAAGGAGGTGGATATTTGAAAGAGACTTTGAATCATAGAGAAAGGATGGATGCAGACAAGGCATTCCATGTTTGAGAAACAAGCTTTCTAATCTAGAGCTCTGCCTAGCTCCTAAACCCTAGTCTCCTCAGCAGCTGCTAGCAAGAATCTCCTCTCCAACTCTGGCAGTTGATCTTCCATCTCTGAATCTCCAATGGTCTTCATCTCCTCAAGTCTTCAGCTCTCCCAAGTCCCCAGACAACCCCAATACCCAAGCAAGCAAGCAATAATCCCCAAAGGGCACACCACACCAGTCAATCAGACATACACAGAGTATTAATAGCAGTAGGGGAATCCTGACTTTTTCTCTAAGGGATCTAATAACTACCCATAGCCCCTATAGTCCCATAACTAATCTAGTTAAACCCTAAGTCCTAAGGGAAAGAATCAAACTTCCTAAGTCATCACCTAAAAACCCTAATTTGTTCATGTTATTCATACCTACATTAAGCACCTAAAATTAATTTCTAAAAAATGGGAACTAAATTGTTTCTACAAGTTCAATATCTAATCTAAACAACCTAAAAAGAATGAACAAAAAATATTAAAGCATCTAGTAGAACAAAAATTAATAAAATCATGCATGAAATGAAGCTATTCAAAATGTCATTTATTTATAAAATATGGGGAAAATGTCAAATAAAAATAAAATGCAATTTTTATTTTTTTATAATTTTCTAGACAGAACCAAGAAAATATAGAAAAAACAACCAATAAAAAAGAGTTAATTTCCTATTTTATATGATTTTTTAAAGTTGGTAAAAATTAAAGTGAATTAAAAAACTAAATCAATTAAAATGAGAGGGAGGGGTAAGAATAGCAATGGATTCACGTTCAGATTCCAGTGGGCCAGCAGACGGGGGTGTGGGTAGCGAGTTTGTTAAGCCCAGAACAAGTCAGCATTAATGAAAATAAAAGAAAAAAGATAAGAGGAAGCAGGGGGTGCATTCAATATGGTTTTCGCGTTCAATTCACAATGGGCTCAACACTGGGGGGTGGCAAAAGCAAGGACTTAGGCCCGCCCGTTTCATTAAATGAAACGGTGCGTTTAGGGCGCTCAACTTCCCTCCAATCTTCAGTATGAATTCCAGCCACACGATCTAGGCTCTTTGGTCAATGGTCTACACGCAATGGACGATCAGAATTATGTCTTCTACATTGGTTCATGAGAACTAGGGTTTACCTCCATGAATACACATGCACGAACCAACTTTAACCTCTCGGTTCTCTCTCCACAGTCCATGGATCAACACGATATAAACATGAAAAACGCTCCAATTTTCTTCCTCTACAAGACTATGGTGGTAGTTTGTTTTGAAACTCAACAAATCACTCAACCCGAGCGCATGACATTCTTGGTTCCATTAAAATACTCTGCAACTCATCCTCAAGATTCTCAACCAAACCTATACTAATCTCTTCTATACTTAATGGTGATCATTCTAAACTAACAAGCTAAGGTTATAATGTACTATGCTATGAGTTCTACATCCTAACAGTTTCAAGCACCTGCTAACAATCATCACTAAACAGCACCAAAATCATCCTAATTGTTCTACTAACAACCTAGATCACATCTAAACTAACAAAACTATGCTAAACTAACTAAATCAGGCTATGGCAGAGAAAATGCACCTGATGCAAAAGCTTGGAGATGCTGATGGAACTCGTGGATCTGAGGCTTTTGAGGCTTGGATCTTGGTCAACTAACTCAGTGCTTGATTCTGTATGCAACACCTTGATGAATTTGGCCTTGGATCTTGAGTTCCAATGGAAATTGCAATTTGTGTGTTCTTGATGGAAGTGCACGAAAATGATCAATATCCACCAAATCTTTGATTCAATTCTGATCCATGATGATGGTGAAATGTAGGAGGATCAATGTTGATGAGAATTGATGCTGAATTTGTGAGATTGAAGTGAACTTGCAACTTGGAGAATGAGAGAACTTTGGGAAATTTTTGGTGAAAAATGAATCCAACCCTTGCTCAATTCTGATTTCATGAATATATAGTGCTCAAATGAACTTTCTAGAATCATCTTGCAACTTCCCTTGCATTCCCAATTGGTTATGTTTCTTCAAATGCAAGTAACCATAAATAACTTTGATTTTTTCCACTAAGCTCAAAAATGTACTTGAACCATTGTTCTTAGAATGTGTTTTGGACCCAAAATCATATATGGGAACTCTCCATTTGGACTTATAAATCTCTCAAACCATTTTTCACTTTGACTTTATTTAAGTTATAAGCCATTTTAGTTCAAATTTGACCAATCATGCAACTTCATGTTATGAGCTTTTCCAACAATTTATGACCTTCTTTCTAGACTCAAAATGTCATTTGTAGCAAGTTTGATGTTGTAAGTTTTTCCATTTGAGGCCTCCTTGTATGAGTTTTGGACATAGGTTAAAATGACCTGTAATTCACAAATGACCAAAATACCCTTTGCTTGCCAAGACCATAAGTTGAGTTCCACACATCATATGAGGGCATGCTATACCATTCTAGAAAGCTAAGACAATGAGGAACAATTCTTATGTTGACCAGAAATTCATTTGAAATCTCCTTGAGGGGTAAAACTAGCTTGGAAGTCAAGTCACCTTCACAGACAAAATTTCAGATACCTCAGATGACCTGTAACTTGCAAGGACCATAACTTGAGTTCTATAAATCTCCTTGATGTCTTCCACCACTCAAATTAAAGGTCTTGAGATCCTCTACAAGTTTCATGTTGGCCAGAAATTCATTTGAAGCTTGCATTCTGACTTATCTTGCTTGGAAATTTGACCTAAACTAGAGGATTTTACACAGAAACCCTAATTTAGAAGCTCCTCTTCTCCTTGATTTCTCTTGAATTCTTCTTGGCATATCTCCATATCCTTCTTTATATGTCCAATGATGAACCCCACACCTCTCCACTAGACTTGAATGCCCCTTAAATCAGTCAATTGACCTAGGGTTGACCCAGGTGAAACCCTAGCTGACTGCCTTCAGCTATAGCTCTTGTGCTCTCATCAATGACTTGTCTCCTTCCCCAAATGACTTTCTAAGTCTCTCATAATGTCTATATACTCTCCATGCCTTCAACTCACAGCTCACAACCCTCTTGTTGACCCTCAGATACCCTCAGCTAGGAGATGGACTCAAGGCTTGATCTGCTGAACTCTTTGCTTTCAAATTCTTTCCTGATGACTTGAATGAGATTGAATTGGGATAATAACCTCTTGATAGGCCTCTAGAGATGAGAATAATGATTGGTCCCCCTGTTGTATGACTTGCTATGCTTATGCTATGCAGATGATCAGACTATGCACATGACTCTATATGCAAATGCTAATGATATTGAAACATAAACCAAGTGAATAAGGTTGAGCAAATTTTAGGGTGCAACAGCTGCCCCTATTCAAGCGGCTTGGACCCGATTGGGTGAAGAGCCCGGAGCCTTCAGACATTCGCGGTACGAGACGGTTGAATACTAGGAACCCAGAAATTTGCCAACCGCAGAAATAAACTGCGCCACCGCTTGGGGAACGACATTCATCAGCTGAATTTAACTGTTACGACAACCCACTGATCTCGTGCGACCGTGCTGGGGATTCTTCTCATCATCCTGAAGAGAGTTCTGTCATAACAGATTGCTTGCTTGTCCACGTTAGGACTCTGTTTGTCACCAATACGAAGAACTCTCAACTAGAACCTGTCCACGTTAGGACTCCACTTGCTGTTAACCCAGAAGAATCTCGGCCACTCCGCTGGGGATGATCTGTCTGCATTTCAATACACTATCCACGTTAGGAATAAGCCCTTCCACGTTAGGAATAACACCTGTCCATGTCAGGAATCATCTCTTCTGCATCTGTCCACGTCAGGACTAAACCTTTCATCTTTCCACGTCAGGAAGCAATCTTCTTTCCACATAAGGAGAACTACATCAATCTGTCCACGTAAGGATTCCGATACCACTTGACATGTCCGCGTCAGGACTCCATCCTTTCCACGTAAGGAATTCAACTTTGGTTCTGAACCTGTCCACGTCAGGACTCAACTTTCCACATAAGGAGTACATCATTCTTCCACGTCAGGAGTCAACTTTTCTTGAATCTGTCCACGTAAGGACCCCAATTTTTCCACGTAAGGAATAAATCTTCTTTTGAGTCTGTCCACATCAGAACTAAACCCCTTCCACGTCAGGAATACACTCTTTCTTTCCACGTAAGGAATGCTATCCGTTTTCCACGCAAGGAAACATAACTTTTCCACATAAGGCAACCAATTCCTTCCGATTTGTCCGCGTCAGGACTACATTTTTCCACGTAAGGAATGCCATCTTAATCTGTCCACGTAAGGACTCCTCTCTTAATATGTCCGCGTAAGGACTACATCGTCCACGTTAGGACCCACTTCTCCACTTTAGGAATAATAATTTCTTTGATTTGTCCACGTCAGGACACTGATCTCGTCTTGATTTGTCCACGTTAGGACTCAGGCGTCTTCGACCCGCTGAGGAAATAAGACTTGTCCACGTAAGGACTCACACGCTGGTCTGATCTGTCCACGTCAGGGCACCAACACAAAGAGTAATCACTTTTGTCAACGTCATGACCTCCCATTCCACTAATTTCGAGAACCCGAATCTGCCCACGTTAGGACTAACACACCTCACCAATCCGGGGAAATAAACCTGTCCACGTTAGGACGCCCACTTCTGAAGAAATCCCGTCAATATAGGAATAAATTGTCCGTGTCAGGACTTAGTTCTCCAATGATCCTCACCCACAAACTCCTCAGCACCAACGTGACAGCGACTTTGAGGCGGACTCTACTGGGGATGTCTGGAAACCAACTATCGGACGCCTGCTCTGATAACCGGCGGTGGCCTCTGAAATTCTGATTCATGGAACCCCTGATGACAACCAATTCTGCCTGGGAATAAAGAGAAACTTATCTTGGTAACTCTGTGGGGAATACTGCCAAAACTGACATTATCATTGGATGTCTCCTGCCGAGATCTTGAACATTTGGTTGTTCATTTAAGCAAGAGTTCTCTCCACCTGAACTGCTAGAGTACAGAAACTGCTTCAGCAAAATAAATGCTGAAGATAATGCCGACTCCGCCGGGGATAGCCAGATGCTACAGAATTATTCCAGCAAAATAAATGCTGGAAGGGTGAAGTCGACTCAGCTGGGAAATTAGGAACTTAAACCGGGCACCTTGTTGAGGTAACCCCCTTGCTGGGGAATATAACCTTGCTGAGGAATAGCAGGTATGCCAAGTACGATCGGACTTTCTGCTGGAACGTGAACTGATATTACACAGTATCTCTGACAAAATAAATGACAAGACCTACCATCAACTCTGCTTTGGAGAGTCTTAATCTTCGAGTTCCACTGGAAGGAATGAAAACACTTGCAAAGAGAATTCCGCTGGGGATGGGATGATTCTCTCGGGGTGAAATCCACTGACTCCGCTGGGGGGGAGAGTGCATGACCCTGCGGGGAAAGATGAACCTGTCTGAATACAGCCTTACGATCTTGGAATCGCCAAACTCTATTGAGGACGAATAACTTTTCTGGAGCACGTCCTTTGGATAAGCTACGGCTAGCTGGGGAATTCTATCCTTCTTCAGGAAGAACATGCATGACCTGCGTGGGGATCAAGTCTTTCGTTATCGCAATCTTTTGATCATCTTCCTCGTATGGTTATGAAACCTGCAACAACACAAACAAGACACGACAAGCCTATGCAATCAAATCAATTCAGGTTAGTGACGTTACACTCAGTTAATTCAAAGCTTTAACAATTGTTGGCAATGGCCAGTGATGTTATACTCATGCTAGCTTCACTAAACTTAGGCGTTTTATCATGCACAAAAACAGTAAAGAACCAGCATCAAGTACTGAATGACATATTTTATTGATCGGGCCCCTGAATGGGCGGAGTTTTATACATGGGATGTAACTCCTGAAATGAGGAAGCTACGCAAAGCAAATACATAAGTATGTACAAGAAGCACGAATATTTTGACAAATTAAATTTTGTACACATGTCGGCAACGGGATGCAGATGAACACCACGAACTGATCCTCCCATGACTCGCCCGACTCTAATGCTTTCCCGGTATCCCCACTTCTGAAGAGATTGTATCCGATAACTGGCTCCTCAAATATATTCTCCCGCATTGATGCTCATTGAATTCGGACCGCAGTCATTTGCTTTTCAAATCCCTAACTTTTGCGTGAACCGCCCTTTACGGGTTTTCAGTTCACCGGGATACCTTTTTTTGCCGAAGCCGCCCAGTGTAGGTTTTCAACTTCGCGGGTGTACATTTTTTCAATTTTATCCCTAACTTTTGCCCGAACCTTTCATTCTGTTTTTTGGTTCGCCAGGATGCCCCATTTTTGCCTGGACTCTCTTTTTCTGTCCAGCGGGTCTATTTTAAGCAAAGTATTTTTTAACTGCGTCCGAATTCACAGGTGACACAAAGTCTTCTCCGTCCATGGTGGACAACAACAACGCTCCTCCTGAGAAGACCTTGCTGACAACGTATGGCCCTTCGTAGTTGGGGGTCCACTTGCCCCTGTGATCTGCTTGCGGCGGGAGGATCTTTTTCAGCACAAGGTCGCCCGTCTGAAAGCTTCGCGGATGTATCTTCTTGTCGTACGCTTTCTTCATTCGGCTCATGTACAAACGACCGTATGCTAGAGACGCTAGCCTCTTCTCATCCATTAAGCTCAGTTGGTTCAATCTATTCGTTACCCATTCCGCCTCGTCCAGCTGAACGTCTCGCAATACCCTCAGAGAAGGGATCTCAACCTCTAATGGTAATACCGCTTCCATTCCGTATACCAACGAGAACGGAGTTGCCCCGGTTGATGTGCGTACCGTCGTACGATAACCGTGCAAAGCAAAAGGTAGCATTTCATGCCAATCCTTATAGGTCACCACCATTTTCTGGACGATCTTCTTTATATTCTTGTTGGCCGCTTCAACAGCGCCATTCATCTTGGGTCGGTAAGGAGAGGAGTTGTGATGTTCGATCTTGAAATTCTGACAGAGCTCCTTCATCATTTTGTTGTTCAGATTTGAACCATTATCCGTGATTATCCGCTCGGGAATCCCATATCGGCAAATGATATCTCTCTTGATGAATCTGGCCACCACTTGCTTCGTTACATTTGCGTAAGACGCCGCTTCCACCCACTTGGTGAAATAATCGATTGCTACTAGGATGAACCGATGCCCGTTAGAAGCCGTCGGCTCGATCTTTCCAATCATATCGATTCCCCACATCGAGAATGGCCATGGAGATGACATTACATTTAGAGGACTCGGAGGCACGTGTATCTTGTCAGCATAGATTTGGCACTTGTGGCACTTCCTCGCGAACTTGAAACAATCAGTTTCCATCGTCAGCCAAAAGTAACCTGCCCTCAGCAGCTTTCTCGTCATAGCATGTCCACCAGCATGCGTACCAAAGGTACCTTCGTGAATTTCCTCCATGAGAAGCTTTGCCTCGCTCTCGTCTACACAACGCAACAACACCAAATCGTGGTTTCTTCTGTACAAGACGCCATCCGGATTCAAGTAGAAATTACCCGCTAATCTCCTGAGAGTCTTCTGATCTTGACTGGATGCCCCAGCCGGATACTCTTTATTCTTCAGGAAATTAAGGATATCAAAATACCACGGTTTGTCATCAGATGCTTCATCAATAGCAAATACATAAGCTGGCCTGTCCAACCGAGAGATAGTGATTTGGGGAGCTTCGTTCCAGAAGTTGACCTTGTACATGGAAGACAAAGTGGCCAGAGCGTCAGCCATTTGATTCTCTGCCCGCGGTACGTGATGCAATTCAACCTTGTCGAAGAAAGGCAACAATCTCCTTGCATAATTCATGTAATGTATCAAATTGGGCTGACGTGTCTCCCATTCCCCTTTTATCTGATTCACTACCAGAGCTGAGTCTCCGTATACATCTAGATGTTTGATTCGCAAATCAATGGCTTCTTCAAGCCCCATTATACAAGCTTCGTATTCGGCCTCATTGTTGGTGACAGCAAAGGTCAATCGGGCAGTAAACGGGATGTGCGACCCGTGTGGCGTAGTGATGATTGCCCCTATTCCGCTACCGTAAGCATTCACGGCTCCGTCAAATATCATCTTCCATTTGGAACCCAACTCTGGTCCCTCGTCTGGCAACGGCTCTTCACAATCTTTCATCTTTAGGTACATGATATCCTCGTCAGGAAAATCAAACCTCATCGATTGATACTCTTCAATAGGCTGCTCCGCCAGATACTCAGACAGCACACTCCCCTTTATAGCCTTTTGCGAGACGTATTGAATGTCATATTCAGTCAAGACCATCTGCCAACGGGCAATTCTTCCTGACAACGCCTTCTTTTCGAATACATATTTGATAGGATCCATCTTCGAGATGAGCATGGTTGTATGATTCAGCATGTACTGCCTCAAACGCTTGGCGGCCCAGGCTAGCGCGCAACAAGTTTTCTCCAGCATTGAGTATCGAGATTCACAGTCTGTAAATTTCTTACTCAGGTAATAGATCGCATGCTCTTTCCTCCCCGTCTCGTCGTGTTGACCGAGAACACAACTGCTTCCCTCAAGAACCGTCAAATACATTATCAAGGGTCTACCTGCCACTGGGGGTATCAAAATAGGAGGCTCCTGCAGATACTTCTTTATTTTATCGAACGCCTTTTGACAATTTTCGTTCCACGTTACAGCTTCATCTTTCTTCAAGAGCTTGAATAATGGTTCACACGTGGCAGTTAGGTGAGATATGAACCGGGCGATGTAGTTCAACCTCCCTAAAAACCCGCGTACCTCTTTCTCTGTTTTAGGCGTCGGCATTTCTTGTATTGCTTTTATTTTAGCACGATCGACCTCTATTCCTCTTTCGCTTACGATAAACCCCAGCAGTTTACCCGATCTCACCCCGAAGGTGCACTTATTAGGGTTCAGCCTCAGCCTGAACTTCCTAAGCCTTTTAAATAACTTCAGCAGATTCACCAGATGCTCTTCCTCTGTCTGGGATTTGGCAATCATATCGTCAACATAAACTTCGATCTCTTTATGCATCATGTCATGGAAAAGAGTCGTCATCGCACGCTGATATGTTGCCCCAGCATTTTTCAAACCAAAGGGCATCACTTTGTAACAAAATGTTCCCCAAGGCGTTATGAAAGTAGTCTTCTCCATATCCTCTGGCGCCATTTTAATTTGATTGTAGCCTGAAAAGCCATCCATGAAGGAGAATACGGAGTATTGAGCAGTATTATCAACTAACACGTCAATGTGAGGAAGTGGAAAATCGTCTTTTGGGCTTGCTTTATTCAAATCTCTATAATCCACGCACATTCGAACCTTGCCATCTTTCTTTGGCACTGGTACGATGTTGGCAACCCATGAAGGATACTTCGTCACAGCCAGGAACCCAGCGTCCCACTGTTTCTGCACCTCCTCTTTGATCTTCATTGCCATATCTGGTCGTGTTCTGCGAAGCTTTTGCTTGACTGGCGGGCAATCTTCTTTCAGTGGCAGGCGATGCACAACCATATCTGTATCGAGCCCTGGCATATCTTCATACGACCAAGCGAATACATCATTATACTCTTGGAGCATTTCAACCAGTCTCCGCTTGATATCGCTCTGCAGCGCGGCTCCTATACGAATATTCTTCTCAACCCCTTTCGACCCCAAGTTGATAATTTCGATGACCTCGTCGTGAGGCAGAATGGCTCTTTCCTCTTGCTTCACTAACCAAGACAGTTCTTCAGGAACGTCGCTATCTTCGACAACCTCTTCTTCAGCCTGAAACACTGGGTGCTCAAAGTCGGGACGAGTCATAGGTGGTTCAAGGATGTCATCTGAAAATGTTATCCTGCAAAAGGAATGGTTAAGTGCTTCAAAATGCGTATAAAGCGAATAACCATGTTGCCATTTTATTGAAAAAATACAAAACAAGAAAGACAGGGATTACGGTATTTGCACATGAAAAAACGCCATTTATTTAATGATTAACACGCAATGTTTATAACAACACAGCCCTAAGCAAATCCTGATGCCCCGGGCAAGACATCAGATTATTCAACAATTAATAAAGCAAAGCATTACTGTTTAAAAGTCACAGGAACAAGCTCCTGAATAGACCAGTTGCACAGTCCTTGTCCTGGCGTGCTTGGTTGAATCCAGACATCTATATCACAGTCGCTGTCTCCTTCGTCAGACTCCGAAGCGGCATTGACAGTCTCATGACACACTCCACTGGCAGAGATGGTAATTGGCTTTCTGAAACGGGGGGCCCCCACGGAAGGAGTTGATGACGACGGTTGGTACCCCAGCCCGAACCGGTCCATCTTCACAGGAATGTCCAGCACTTTGCCCCAGCCCTTTGCTTCTCCTGCCTCCACTAGAGCTTGAGCTTCCTTATATGATGAGACAGCTATCTCTGGCACTTTGCTCGGCCCGGGACCTTTGTCCTTGATGCGCAACCCTTCAAATGCCTGGCAGGGTGTCTCGTGGATCTCCCCGTCGACTTCCACATATTTAAATGACGATAGATGGCTGACCAGGATGTCCTCTTCCCCGCACACGGTGACTACGCTGTCTCCGACCATATATTTTAACTTCTGATGCAGGGTAGACGTGACGGCCCCTGCCCCATGAATCTAGGGTCTTCCAAGCAAGCAGCTGTACGCAGGCTGTATATCCATGATATAAAACTCCGTTGCAAACACTTCCGGCCCCACTTGCAGAGGCAAAGTAATCGATCCGAAGACTGTTCTCCGCGTGCCGTCAAATGCTCTGACTACCAAATCACTGGGTGTACACAAAATTCCTCGAACATCCAGCTTCATCATCGCCTTCTTGGGCAACACATTCAAAGATGATCCGGTGTCAACCAAAACGTGCGACATTACTGATCCTCTACACTCAACAGATACGTGTAATGCCATATTATGATCTCTCCCTTTCGGAGTCAAGTCAAAATCGGTAAAGCCCAAGCTGTGGCCTGCATTCACATGTGCCAATACTCCTTCTAGCTGATTTACGGAGACATCTTGGGGTACAAAAGAAGTGTCCAGGACTTTCAGCAAAGCGTTTCTGTGAGCTTCCGAACACAACAGCAATGATAGGATAGATATTTTGGACGGTGTCTGCTGCAGATGCTCCACAATCTTATAATCACTTTTTCGAATTAAGCGCATGAACTCTTCTACATCCTTCGATGCTGCTTCTTTTTCACTTGCTTGTACCGGGACATTTTCAACCACTTTCCCTTTTCCTTTCGCTAGCCTTTCAGCCTCCACTTCAGGAGATATAAAGATCCTGCCACTCCTCGTCATGCCTCCTGAACCAACAACATTATCCACAATCTCCGCTGGCTGCTTGTTAACATCAATCTTTATCCCATCACAATACACCTCTAACCCATATGACCATGGGACTGCTTTCGTGTTCTCGTACGGGATTGGCCCGGCTTTAGTTATGGTGATCGGTGGTCGTTGAGCTGGTGCTGCAATAGTGATCGTCTTCCGAGGAATCGTTACCGTGGCCACATCACTCCGATTATCCACTACTGCCCCTGCAGGCTCGTCAGTTGCCGCTCGATCAAACTGCAATATGCCCTCATCAATTAAAGCCTGAATGCCTTTCTTCAAATCCTCACACCCCCCAGCTAGGGTCCAACAGTCTAAGCAATACTCGTTACATCCTGGGTAGACACCTCCTTGTAACAGTCGGCTCTTTATCTCGCTCAGCGGCGTCTTTAAATCTTCAACATTCATAATAAGATTCAGACCTTCCTCAGTCAGAACGGCGTTTGCCCCATGATTAGGCATGGGTTTCTGGACTATATTCGGACCTGCCGTTCCGAAATTGATAGTCTTGTTGTCTAAGAGATCCTGCACAACGTGCTTAAAAGCATGGCAACCTTCTATATCGTGACCCGGGGCTCCAGAATGAAACTCACAGTGCCTACTTGCATCATAACCAAACGGGGGAGCTCCCGTTATCGGCGCCAGAGTTCTTTTCTCTACCAGATTCAATCCCAACAATGTCTGCAACAAATCGGCATATGTCGAGGGAGGCTTCTCAAACACTCTTCTCGGTTTACTACCCTGGAATCTTCGTTGAGCCTGCTGTGCCCCCTGCTGAGGCTGCTGCTGCTGTGGCATTGGCTGTTGCTGAACCGGTTGTTGTTGCTGGAGCGGTTGTTGTTGATATGGGATAGTAGCACTCGCCACCTGCTGCGGCTGGCGATATTGACCTCGTCCCCTGCCTCGGCCTCGGCCTCGGCCTCCAAATACTGCGCTTGCCTCGCCCTGACGGCGCCCACCATAAGCTTTCCTATTACTTCCAGATGCAGTTGATTCCTCGACTTGGAACTTTCCTTGCTTAATATTTCGTTCAATCTTTTCCCCCATCAGAATCAGGTCTGAAAAACTGGCCAGAGACGTATGAAACAGCATATCATGAAACAGCCCTGTGAATGTGCCGACAAACATGTCATTCATTTCCTTATCTTCTACAGGAGGGCGGACCCTGGCAGCCATATCGCGCCACCTTTGCGCGTACTCTTTAAAACTCTCCCCCTTCTTTTGCGAAAGCCCGGCCAACTGGACCCGATTGGGTGCCAAGTCGCTGTTATACTTGTAATGGGCTACAAATGCCTCCGCCAATTGCTTCCATGTCTTGATATCAGTTGGCTCCAACCCCATGTACCACTCTAGGGAAGGGCCCGATAGACTATCCTGAAAGAAATGCATTAGCATTCTTTCATCAGTTGAGTATGCAGACATCTTTCTGTAATAAGCTCGTACATGCACTTTCGGACATGTGTCTCCTTTATACTTGTCAAACGCAGGAGCTTTGAATTTAATTGGCACCCTCAAGCCAGGTACCAAACCCATTGTTGCCATGTCCAAACCCACAGCACTTTGGTTTAGGACTCCCCTCATCTGCTCTTCCAGCATTCTAATCTTCTGGGAATCATCCATCGGCCCTTCAAAACCTCCTCCGGAGAAGGCGTCCTCCTGCTGATCTTCTTGCCACATACCATTTCCAGCTCCGTACCCATCATATCCATTATTACGTCCAGCTCTGATCTGATTCATCCCCGGACCTCGGCCTCTGTTGCCGTACCCTTGAACACCTCCAGCAGGACCAAAAGCCATAAATCCAGTACCGTTTCCATTTCCAAAGCCTCCGTAACCCTGATTGACCATACCATAACCATCTTGCCCAAAGCCTTGAGCATTAAAGCCATACTTCCCAGTGTTATCGAATCCCTGATCATTGAATCCGAATCCAGTATTGACAAAGCCATTGCCTCCTAGATTATCTCCCAAATTGACATCACCCAGCCCAGCATTATGGACAACAGTCTCATTCCCAACTCCGACGTTACCATTTACAGCAGTGGTAGCGTTGTTGACATTAGCAGCAGGTATATTGATTACAGGCGGAGCCACTAGCGTGGGAGTACCGTCTCCATGAGCAGTATCGACCCGGACAGACTGATGATCTTCATTACCATGACCAGCGCTTCGGGCCAACAGAGGCTGGACCATGGCCTGCAAATTCTCCTGCCCTTTCGCTATAGCTTCCATGGTCTGCATGAAGAGGGCGAGCTTCTCGCGCACATCTTGCATCTCGTTCTGCATTTGATCCATGATTCTCCGACAGTTGGTGCGTGTAGGATAGCGGTGCGGATGCTGATCTGCAATCCTGTTAAGTACCTGATACAGAGCAGGAAATAAGACACCATCCAAAGATTACCTGTAATGCAATATGAATATGAATGCAATGCAATGTGTCTGTGCATTAGGGAAGTTCATTCCCCCAGTTCTAGTGCGAAGGTGCCGGTGCAGTGACAGTGCTGACAATAGGAATATCGGAGCTGAATCATAGAAAGCCTCATATATTGCAGGGAGAATCAATAAGCCCAGGGTACAATATCACTGAGAGTACAAAGAAGGCATGACCTCAACCAACAATCCTGGTGATGGTCAGCACTATGCAAATAAAGCATACAAGTTACTACATGAAATGATCAAATCCTCCCAAAAGTCTGGTACTCTTCTATCAACTTCCTGGTCTCCGAATGGCTTGGTCGATCAAGCATCCCTTCAACAAGCTGATTTCTCCTCTTAAGGACACGGCGTACGTCTTCAGCAGTTTCTTCCCATGTTGCTTCTCCGAAGCAATCTTCTAACTTTCGCTTCTGAGACACTGCTTCATCTCTGGATTTGATTTCCTTGTTCAGTGCATGCTGGACACTATACCGGGTCATCACTTCTTCCTCACACTTCTTGATGCTAGACTTCAACTTCTCTTCAAGGTCGGAAATTTGCTGCTTCAGCTTATCTTCCCTCTTCTTGTTGTTAGTGAGTGTAGCATTCCAAGTCTTATTGCAAGAAGATATCTCTCGGTGTGCTGCGTCGAGCGCCTTCTTTTTGGCTTCCAGCATGTCATGGGAGCTTCTGAACTCTTGCCCTAGACGTTCACGCTTTTTCTTTTCCTCAGTCAACTCAGCCCCTAACCTGTTTAGCAGCTCGATTTGTTGTTGGAAAGCATATACGGCCTTGTTCTTCTCGCTGCGTGCCTGGGCTAACTCTTGCTCTAACCCTTCATTAATCTTCATCAAGGCTTCTTTTTCCTTCACAACTTGCTCGTAGACTTCTCTAGAAACAGTAGTTGGTTCTGCTACCGGGACGGGAACAAGAATTGGTGCATCTGGAAACGGCATCCTCAACTGACTAGCCCTCTCCTGAATCCAAACTCTATAAGGTGCATAGGCCTGACAGTCATTCTTTCCTAACAAAGGCTTCCCTCTGCGGTTAATACGCGTCCAGGCATGTTGCAGCTTGGCTAATAACTCCCCCTTCACGTCACCGGTGAAGTACAGAGATTCCTGTACTTCTTCCTCCTGAGGTGGATTCTTCAGTGCGTATCCGAACTGGCGAATGAATAGAGAAGGGTTGTAATTAATACACCCTTTTCTTCCTATCAGCGGCACATTAGGGTACCCAGAACAGCTGAAGATGAGCTCGGATCCCAACAAATCTCGATCAAACCATACAACGTCTTCGGAAGATAGACTCATCAGGCGTTCTGACCAACTGGCTGAGGTTGCACTGTCCACAAATGGTCCCTTCATGGGAAGGTGACTCTTGAACCACATATTTAATAGAGGAGCACAGCAGTAAACAACTTTTCCCCTTCGGTTTTCGTTCTTGTAGTGCAATGAGTGGTAGAAGTCTCCGATCAGCGTTGGCACTGGGTTGCCTGCAGCAAACAGATAGAAAGCGTCCAGGTCCACAAAGTTGGGCAAGTTAGGAAACAGCACAATTCCATAAATGCATAAAGCCAAAATAGCATTGAAAACCACCCAACAACCGTTCTTGGCGTACTCTTGAGCTTTGACAACTAAGAAATCAAGAGAGAAACCTGAAACCCCAAGCCAAGAAGTCAATAACAGTTCTGCAGCGTCCATATGTAAGGCTTTAGCTAAGTCCTCCAACTTGGGCTCAGCAGCAGAGTGAATAAAGGGAACCTCGTTCTGCACGGGAAGCTCGGTAAACTCCACATACTCCTCGATGGTAGGTCCTAGAATGAAGTCAGCAAAAGTAAAGCATCTCAATGCGGGGTCATAGAATTGCATCAAGGTGTATAGCCCGTTCATCTCATCAGTAGTGGGCTTGCAGACTAATCTCAGTAATCTCCCATGACTCATTCTGAAGCTTCTCCTAACCTCCTCATCGGCAAGAGATATCAGACCAAGCAAAGAAGTAATATCAGGTGAAGGCAGCTTATACGCAACTGTTTTCCTCAAACCAGCCATAGTCAATACTCAGAAGTCCGGGCACTAGAACTAGGGAAATGCAAATGCACCTGCAGCACAGACACACGTTAGTGAAATGCAAATGGTAATGGATATGCAGGCAATGCAATGCAAGTAACATGCAACAGGGACCAAAGCTGTAGCTGAATAGCCTGAACCCAATCAAGAAAGGTCTCAGATAGACCATCCAGAAGTCATCAAACCCTGGTCTCAGATAGACCTAAAACAAAGCTCCAACACTGGTCTCTGACAGACCTCAAACCATAACTCCAACTGGTCTCTGGTAGACCTCAAATCACATCTCTAATTGGTCTCTGACAGACCTCAGAACACATTTCCAAATGGTCTCTGACAGACCTCATAACTCTCCATAAATACCCAGGATCTCTGATCGAGAACAAACCGGTATCTGAAGGTCTGGTTACCTGCATAACCCCAAATCCCCTCACAGGTGGATGGCCCTATAACTGGCACAAGGGTACGGCATCCTATGCGGTCGTCGGCGTCACAGACTTTCAGGGTTGATGATACGATTCCCAGAAGGAGTGGTATCACCAAATCCTGAAGAGGCCTCACTTAGCCAACTTCCAAATGATCGGTTCCCGGAGTCGACAATTCAGCTGACCAACAACCCCTTCGACCCAAAGGGTAGAAAAAGAAGCCAACCAGAAGAACCTCGTCCGAGTGTAGATTTCATGAGACACTAATGCAAGCAAAGCCGGCACGCGCCCACTACTTTCTACTCTAATTCTAGGTGCACTCAAGCCCAGGTCCGGCTTCTCACTCAATATCAGAACACCCGTCACACCCCAAATACAGCAATAATAATCAATATACAAAGCTGAAAATACAAGGTTAGAAATATACAATAACTCCATACAAAATCCTCGACGGGAAAACAAGCGCTAGGATTGACTCGCTCAAAGGGACGTTGGATCCCAAATGCATAAGAACCATCACAGTCCTTAGCAGCCAGGGGACGTTGGAGTCCCCAGCAGAGTCGCCAGCTGTCGCTACTGCGAAAATCGGCGCCGGCTGAACAGAAGAGTCGCCACCGCGCGTTATTTATCCCACGGGAGGGAAAGGAAACGCTCAGAGTAAACCTCGCAAAGACGGGAAAGGTATGGTCGTCGCAACCAAAACCTGGATTCGGGAGTCGGTTACGCAAGGGGAAGGTATTAGCACCCCTCACGTCCGTCGTACTCGACGGGATCCACGCTTGTTTTCGGGTATGGATTGTTATTCTATCTACTCTACAGGTCTGGGGTTAAAAGAAAAGAAAATGAAAAATAAAAAATGACTCGGCAAAGTATCGCACTTTATGCCTACGTATTCCCGTCTGGAACGAGAAATCAGAGTCAACGTAGTTCGCCTACCTACGGGAAAGGAGGGGAAGGTTGCTCGCTAGGATATCGCATCCTATGCCTACGTACTTCCACACAGTATGGAAGATCAGAGCAAACGTAGTTCGGGCCACGTACGACACAAGTCTGTCTTGGTTGATTTTATTCCTTCTGAGAAAGGTTTTTCTGATTAACAGTCCCGGCGGACAAAAATGACGTTTTGATGAGTTCACATTCTTTTACGAAAGAAGTGTCTTTTATTGTGTTTGAAATCTTTATGTGTTTTTCTGTTTGTTTGGAGAAAGAAGAGACAGAACTCTAACCTACGGTTGCGAAGGGAAACGAACTAACCTAATGTTATCATGCATGGGTTAAGACCTAGTGTCTATCATGCTCCTCTCTTGCACAGAGAGAAACAGAGATCCTAAGGGATAGGCAGAAACAGAAACAATATCAGATATATACAGTAAAACAGTAAAATGCATGGATGCAACAGTACAAGCGAGGCAAGGGAGTCCCACTCAACCTCGAACCTAGAAAACAATAGGCGAAAGTGAACAGACTTCACTTTCAACCCAACAGGGTAAACAACAAACAATACAGTCAGGAAAACCAGGCAATACATCAAGAAATGAAATACAGCAATAAAAAAACAGCATCACCAGTCCTGGATCAACATCTGACTCCAAGTAATCTCCAATCAGCTACAGACTTCAACAAGCATCAATCTCCATCTTCATGGCCTTCAGGCAAGGGCTTTGATCATCTGTCTTCTATCTGCAATGGCTTTTCTTCAAGTTCAAACCTCCAGGATGAGAGATTAGTCACAAGAGTGAAGTGAATGAATGTTAGACAGTTAATTACCTACCAAGGGTGGTTCATCAACTGTTAACATTAAACAGAAAGTTTCCTCTCAAAAGTTCTATCTTTCAAATATATTCACTGATCCTTCCAAAGGAAGGAGGTGGATATTTGAAAGAGACTTTGAATCATAGAGAAAGGATGGATGCAGACAAGGCATTCCATGTTTGAGAAACAAGCTTTCTAATCTAGAGCTCTGCCTAGCTCCTAAACCCTAGTCTCCTCAGCAGCTGCTAGCAAGAATCTCCTCTCCAACTCTGGCAGTTGATCTTCCATCTCTGAATCTCCAATGGTCTTCATCTCCTCAAGTCTTCAGCTCTCCCAAGTCCCCAGACAACCCCAATACCCAAGCAAGCAAGCAATAATCCCCAGAGGGCACACCACACCAGTCAATCAGACATACACAGAGTATTAATAGCAGTAGGGGAATCCTGACTTTTTCTCTAAGGGATCTAATAACTACCCATAGCCCCTATAGTCCCATAACTAATCTAGTTAAACCCTAAGTCCTAAGGGAAAGAATCAAACTTCCTAAGTCATCACCTAAAAACCCTAATTTGTTCATGTTATTCATACCTACATTAAGC